>JAQAHW010000010.1:16951162-17582859 GCA_027580185.1 Tuta absoluta | reverse complement strand
GTACTCATTGATTTAATTTTGTTACTAAACTATTCTTACTTACTTTCTATGAAATGAAATATTCAAGAACACCCATTTTTAAGCTTAAACCAGCAGTGTGCTGTGCCTACACCCATTTCAGCTCGTGTTGTATATTTGTACTGAATTTATTGATTGTTGTGCCTAAGGTGTGATGCGAAACAAATATATTTGTATTTGTATTTATAAATATGTGAAAAAATATAAGACCTCTCATACTAAATTAACCAGCTGATCGGCAATTTTGTATAGGAGGTCCAATTTCTTCTTTATATTTCGTCCCATGTTCCCTGGGAAAAGTTGTTCAGTTTTATGACTACTCCATAGACCTCCTTTCGGCTTGTTATACCCTTTTTGTTACTCCCTGTATAAGTAACCAGTATCAAACTAAGAAAATAGGTCAACTCCGATGATAAATAGCACAATATTACTTTAAGGGCAGGCAAGTCTCTGGAAAAATAAATAAGCCTGAAAGCCTTAGGGTGAGGTGCTATTTCTGTACGTAATATTTTAACGCAATCGATCTCAAAAAGCTTGGCGATAAGAAATCCGGGCGATTTGATTGTGTAAATTAACCACTACTTTAAGTCTTCAGAATAAAGAAAAATTAAAGGAGTAAACCAGTTTACGAAAGTGAACGGCTTTACCAAAAAAGCTGAAGCCAAAATATGGAAAAAGATTATATTCATACAAAATGTGTTGGTCGGTGGGATACATTTTTATGAGAAGGCCAAAATTTTTTCATATTTCTACGTTGCCCCTTGAAACATTTGCAACGTTTATCTACACTATTATTATAAAGAGGAAAGATTTGATTGTTGTTTGAATTGAATAGGCTCCGAAACTACCGACAAGAAAATATATTTTACCGAATCCTACATTATTCCTGATGAAGGCAGGCTTTAGTTACTCATAACGAAAGGAAACAAGAATGATCCAAAAAACACTAGATTTTTTCAGTTATAGAAAAAAAACTATAATTTAATATGAATTATCGGATATCGTTCAGCATTGAAGACCCTCTTCAAGGAATCCCGTCAACCGTCACTTGCTGAGCGGTCGTTCAATATGATTGATGTCCAGTAATTGCTACGGTATTCAATGGTAATGTGATGTGTGATACATTATATCATACGGTATCAGGTTATTTGGGTTATTCAATATTAATGGCCGTTTATACAAAACCACGTTCATTGACGACCTAACGATGTTCTATATTGTACTCAAACACTTGTATTCAGATTTAAGGCCTTATGTGTTGTTAAATGCTTAAAATAGCGTTTATATAAATCAAATGATTGAAAAACTAGTAAGTAATTGAATCAATAAAGAAAAATTGTAGTGTTATTGATTTATTTTCAAGTAACATTTTTGGTTGAATGAAATTCCATTTCTTTGTTGTGTTCATCTAGAAGGAAATCTTAAAGTGAATCTAATTTCAAGCATTAATTGCAAGTTTTCTCCGGCTTTAATTTTTAGTTCGTATTTCTACACAATAAGATCATCATCATCATTGGCCTCACACGTCTGTGGCAGACGATTTAATCAGTGTCTGAGGCAAGACTTTACATGGCTGTATAAGCCGATACGGGAGCGGCATAATTTTCCGCACGCTCTACAAGTGAAGGTGGAATTTGAGACTGACACATGCATGTTTAGATGACGTTTTTGCCTTTTGTTAGTGAGACCAGAAAACCAGGCAATATCGTGTAGTAACAATAAGATATAATAACAATATTAATATCATGTGTTGAAGGTTTTATTTTTGGCTTATATGCGCCTGAAAAGTATTTGAAATCCCCAAAAACGTGCGGAAATTTACAAGAAATCTGATAGGATGTTTCTTTTTGACACACCGGCGATAAAAGGGACAGTCGCTTCACTCTACTTAGCGCCTTAAATAACCCTAAGACACATATTTATTAGCCAACATCACAACACTAAATCTCTAAACGACAAACCGATTCAACATAGAGTATAAGAAAGTTACCCTAAACCAAAACATGTATTATTAGGACAATGAACTTCAATAATGATTAATTCTAAAAGGTACGTTACGTTTTATTTATACTACGAACTCTAGACTACGAATTACATAAGGAAACGTGATTCTCAGAAGATAGTAAGAATATAAGCCGTTTAAAGTTCAAAGAT
This sequence comes from Tuta absoluta, assembly GCA_027580185.1. Taxonomy (NCBI): domain Eukaryota; kingdom Metazoa; phylum Arthropoda; class Insecta; order Lepidoptera; family Gelechiidae; genus Tuta; species Tuta absoluta. Next base: position 17,580,687 of record JAQAHW010000010.1, on the reverse strand, counting down.
ATATTTTACCATCTGAGAAATTTCATAATTTTATCATCCGTGATTCCGATATTGACTCGCCGAAGCAACAAAGAAAAAAGATTTTAAAATCAAACAGCAACTTTTATATTGAAAAGACGAGCCAGTTGGAATATAACGGATCGTTTTAGATTTGAACTTAGTATTTGTCTTTAAAATGGTCTGAGTCATTAACTGAGAGTTGGGCTTGATTTCTGACCTTTAAATGCTTTTTTCTAGAAATAAGTTGCATTTTATAAAATTTCGCTATAAGTTGGAGTAGGTAGCTTATATGAAATCTGAAATATCAGGGTTTATTGGAGCTTTAAAAAAGGTTTAGGTATTTCGTGAATGTCAGTAATGATATAGGTAAGTATGTAGCCCAAAGAAGTTGTATACTATTTTTGCTACGATCGCTACAACCGCTACGCCGTAGCAACTTTACAACGATGTATTCAAGCACTGTCATGATCACGATTTCATAAACGTTAAAGCTATATCTACTTCGCATGTGTGAGTATACATACACATATCACGCCTATAGGCCCTTGCGTGGTAGGCAGAGCGTAAAGGGCCAGAAAAAACAGACATTTACGCAAATTTTGACAAACATTTGAGGGTAATTCGGAAAATTGTGTATCGCCATAGTGACAGGTTGTCAGCCCATCGCCTAAAATTGCAATATACACCCTCGAGTCCCTTAATCGTCTCTTACGACTCCCTTGGGGAAGAAATGGGGTGAGGCTCTTCTAAGCCGGCATCACACATCTTGTGTGAGTCATAGTAATGAAACGAAACTGAAAGTTATTAGGTTGTAAATAGTTTATACTTTACAACCAAGTGTTAATCTACTTCAATTGTAGACGTAGATGAATAAAAGTTTATGACCGGCGTGGTGCAAGGTATAGGCGATAGGCACACAATTGACGTTGACATATAGCTCACTCTTGCCATTTTCGAAATTAGCAACTTTGTCTAGTCTCTACGCCATGAACGACGAAAATTAATTTAGGTATCTGTGCACCGAACTCTTGCGTAGGTTTCTGCCTTGAAATCCTTTGACGTATGTAGACGTAAGTAGTTTGTAGAACTAAGGAGCCTTCTGAAGAGGTGGTGAGCTCGGTAATTTGTACGATAGCGTAGAAGTGGAGGAAAATGGATAAGATTTATTATTTCCACCAGATTCTTCCTTGTACCACTGCAAATGGATATGAGTCACAGATTCACGGAAGGGCGGCGACGGACGCACCCCTGCGTAATGCCATGCACCCCACCCCACATTGCTATACAAAGTAAAGACTGGATTGTGGGTATTCATTCTTCTGTCACTGGCTGTATTGGAATGTGGTAGTTCCCATTTCTAGATTAAAGCCCTGTTATTCTAAAAAGTTTTTTCGCTTTCATTCGCGCTACGCCTGAATGAGAGAGTCAATCATTTTATATGTATGTATGATTTTAAGTGTACTTACTACATATATAGGTATTGATTTATTCTATTTGTCTCTTTTTATTGTAAAGGTTGTCTGGAAGAGATCGCTGCAAGCGATAAGGCCGCCTATGCTTAATTATACTTTCAAGTGTTCTGTATTGCTTTGTGTCTGTTGTAAGCAATAAAATGTTTATCTATCTATCATTTTGCACCCAAATTACCGCGATACTTTACGTTTTCTTCGATTTAGAAATTAGAAAAAATCTTTACAATGCCTAATTCAGCGATTTTTACAAGAAAAGTTAAGCTTTTAAATTCAAGTTATGCAAAGGAAATATAGGAAATAATTTTAAAATTTTAGTCATAATACTGAAAAAAATGTTTCTTACAGAAGTTACTTTGGAACATATTTCTATAAAGTGAAGTTGGTCAAGTGGGTAACTTTACGATTTTGTATTTTTGAAATCCATGTCAACAACATATATTTTTTATAAGATTTTTATGGCTTTAATTGTCTAAATAAAACAGTTCTAAAATCTTGCCCGCGCGCTACCTCCGCCTTAATAGATACCTTATTAGACGTTTTTTTTGTATCCTTTTTTAAGTAGTTTTACCGATATATCACAAAAAATCATGTACACCTCTTATTTTAACAACCTGTATTTGTCAAACCAGGAAGGAAATAGTGACGCATCCAGGCTTACAATTTCCCCCTTAAATGAGGGAAAAGGTGGCTAGACAGTAACTTGCAAGAAAGTGATAGTTTATCTTTTGGAGGAGAGGTTATTGGTGCGAACATAGAGATAAAAACACAGTTCAAAAATTATTTGTTTGAAAAAACCGTTAAAGGTACCTAAGTATTACAACTCTAAAAATATTGAATTAAATAATGGGACCCATCAGGTTTTACTTTTAAGGGAAATGTTGATGACGCTCATTCTACTCTTTTTAGGCCCGTGTTAGAAAGCAAGCTAGAGTACCTAGTACTTTTTCTTGCATCACTATCACTATCAAAATGACTAACGAGTCAGTGATTAGACAGAATATTTATGCAAAATAACATCTGCAAAGCATTAGTTAATAAAGAAATACATACACATATCACGCCTTGAACCTTTTGCGGGGTAGGCAGAGCGTTAACAGCCGTAAAACATCGACACGTTTGACAAATATTTGAGAGCCGCCGTTTCAGAAAAATCGTTTATCACTTTAGTGACAGGTTATCAGCCTGTCGCCTAAAGTCGCAATACACATGAAATCGTCGAGTCCCTTAGACGCATCTTACTACACCAGCGGTAAATAAATGGGGTAATGCTATTCTAAGCTGGCATCACACAGCAATTTTTAAGACACTATAGAAAAACAGACATTTCCCGATCGAATAGCTATTAGAGATCTGTATCTCCGATCACCAGATGGCGAATGGGGACATTCCAGTAATGGCTCAATTAAATAGACTACTGCTCAGCGATCCGTGTAGGAACAGATGACTCAACTCTACAGCGAGGACTGATTTTATGAGTTTTGTCTAGACTGATACTGCTTTAAATTCTAAATAACTTAAAGATTTGTATGGCTTGAGAGCTGGGATACTGAACAACTTTATCTGGGACAAAACCGAGTAAAAATAGAAAAGTGCAAAGAAAACTTTTGCAATATTTTCTTGAGTTTGCACAACTATTACTCATCACAATAAATCAATTTCAAACGGATTTACGTTGTGCTTATTTTAGATTTTACAATTCCTACGTTACGCTAGACAATTAAGAAATAGATGGCGGTAAAACAAAAATAATTTACCTATATTCTAAATAATGACGTCTAACAACTTAGTATCCGTGACCACGGGTTCTCTAAAGAGCTCGAAACGTAGGAATTGAAAAATCTAAAATATACACATCTTAAATCCGTTCAAAATTGTGTTACTGTGAAAACTTTTGTAATTGGGTAAATATTTAATAAACGTGTCAAGTTAACAATACATTAATAAAATAGAGTCAAAAAGATAAGTTGTTGTTTACATTTAATTTAACCTTCCAGAAGCGATACTAAAACCTTATGTATTAATGGGTAGCCAACTTCTGGTTGATAGATCCATAAAGAAAGAACAGCTTCAGGTAATATAAACGAGTTTGCTCATTTTGCCAGCAGTGATTTAAACTTATTTCATTAGGTACAACAGTCTGGGAGTTTGTACCAGTCTGGCGGCTTAGGACAGAAGACTACTTATCAGCCTTTATGGGTGAATGTTAAAAATAATACGGGTTTTGTTAAGTTCATAATATTTATTTTAATGTGGAACTTAACTGGACAAGACTGATATTAGTGTTAGGAGGGTAGAGTAAGAATGTAGAAAAAATGCATTTATGCTGTTACTTTGATTGACTATTAAATCATCAGCCACCATCTCCGCACTGTAGGGTATAGGGCTTTTTACTGCGCCAATTATTATGGCCCTGTGTCAGTTTTATCCAGTGAACACCTTTCAGCTTGACGATATCGTTAGACCATCGAGCAGGTGCTCTGCCAACTTCTTTTTGCGTAGGACACCGAGTCTTCAACGACCCGATGAACCCTGGTGTCAGAGTTTTTCAACCCACTGGACTGTAAGCTTCTCTGTCCACTTGATACGAGTACTTACAATAAATGAATGCACCCCATCCACACCTAACCTAACTCTATACAATGCAATACGTATCGGTTTCCAGTATATCAAGTAACATGGTGTGGAGTGGTATTAGCAAATAAAGGGTAAGGGCAACCACGTAAACAGGAGGGCAGAAGGGAACCATCAATTTAGTGTACTTCCTTCCTCCTTTCTTGTGAGTATTCTTTCTGTGGTGGTGCTGGAACTAAGTGGCTCTTTTGAAAACTTGCAAAATTTTCAAGCGCGGGCAGGATTTGAACCTGCGACTTTCTCATAACTAGAGGCGACGCCTCTTTCATCTGGGCTACCGCAGCTCGTTCCTTGCCCGCCAATTTTGCAAGTGTAGTTTAATGCCAGTAACGCGTGGCACGGCTCCATCTGCCGGGTTAGTTTTGCAACTAATACCCGGCGACTAATTCTATCTTTACAGATTGAATGTAGTCTAAGCGATGAAAACCCGCGATAAGTGGCTCTTGATATTGAGGATAGACTCATGGACAGTCATCATCATACAAGGAGTAACAAAAAGGGTATAATAAGCCGAAAGGGGGTCAATCTACTCATGAAACTGTGCAATTTTCCCCATGGAACATAGGTCGAAATATAAAAAAATATTAACCTCCTATAGTAAATTCTAAGTATAGTGAGTCTCACTTTCTGTAGGTCAGCTGGAAGCAATTTCTTAGTAGAAATAAGTTGTCCTGTTGTGTAGTCATTCTTTGTATATTATGTCTCTTTTGTGCAATAAATGGTTAACCCGTACTTCCGTACTAATATTATAAATCTGAGAGTTTGTGTGTGTGTATGTATGTTTGTTACCTCTTCACGCTCAAACGGCATGACCGATTTGGATGAAATTTGGAACACAGATAGAGTATAACCTGGAATAACACATAGGCCACTTTTTACCGCGGAAAAACAATTAATACCACGGGAAAATGAATGGTAGCGGATGAAACCGGTGGGCAGAAATCTAGTAAACATTATAAATTAACCAGCTGATCAGCAATTTTGTATGGGAGGTCAATTTTTTTTTAATGTTTCGTCCCATGTCCATGGAGTTCTTTTTATTTTATGAGTACCTTGACCTCCTTGCGGTTTGTTATGCCCTTTCTTACTCTTTGTATACCTGCCTTTATCTCGTATCATTTGGGGTTTTCGTTTCTTCTATTAAACCTATCACAAGGAAAGTTTTGTCTTGGTATATAAGGTAAACTACACACAAGCAGGTTTGCCAACGTAGCAAGTTAAGTTGACAATATTCAACACTAAACATTTTACAATTAATTTAATCTTACATCCTAACATAATATTTACCTGTGTTTTATCAACCTCTTCCCTAAATTTGCGTAAATTTCCTCTAAATTAAAACCACTCGAAACGTCAAAAGAAATAATTCGTTTAGAAACATTTTGAGGGTCCTACAACTGGCTCAAGTCGACAATTTAATTTGTTTGCCGGAAGGAAATCCTACATTTTATAACCCAATTTAAAGTTAAAAACTCTTAAGTAAAATGGGGCAGTATTGCTCTACAGATCGTATCTGTTATTTAACTGGGAACATATTTTAAGGTTGTTTGTTTTTTTTCCAATCTACACTAATATTATAAAGAGGAAATATTTGATTGTTTGTTTGTTTGTTTGTTTGTTTGTTTGCATCGAATAGGCTCCTAAACTACTGGCCCGATTTTAAAAATTCTTTCACCATTAGAATCCTACATTATTCCTGATGAACATAGGCTATATTTTATACGAGAAAAAAATAGGGATCCGCGTGAAAATTTCGATAATGTAACCCAACGTGCGAAAAATGTACCAAAAAAATATCTTATATCGCGTACGCTGTGGAAATTATTGACAATAGAGCAAAATGATGTACTACAGTTTTATAGAGGACATCAATATCTATAATAATGTCCGCGATACCATAAGTCTAACTATTACAGTTATGCCACAATAACTACTTTTTCATTTAAAAATGTACCAACTACGCCACATTATTCGTACCAGTGTAATGATTACATTTAAACATTACTGTATTAAAGGATGTCAGGGATTGCCCTCAGAATACTAATAGGGTACATGCAGACCATGAAACTGAACAACTTTCCCCTAGGAACATATTTCAGGAAACGTAAAAAAACTGACTTCCCATAGTGAATGCAGTCAGCTGATTGTGATTTTGTATGGAAGGTCGTTTTTTTGGCGTTTCCTGACATATGTTTCTAGGGGAAAGTTATCCAGTTTTATGTTTCATGCATCTTATCAGTATTCGAAGGGCTGTCCCTTACTCGGTATAAAAAGACGACAAAAAACATTAAATAATGCATTAAAAAAATCTACACTAAAATAATACATACATACACATATCACGCCTATTATCCCTTGCGGGGAAGGCAGAGCGTAAACAGCCGCAAAAACGGACATTTACGCCACGTCTGACATATGTTTGAGGATCATTCGGAAAATTGTGTATCGCCATAGTGACAGGTTGTCAGCCCATCGCCTAAAATTGCAATACACACCCTCAAGTCCCTTAGTCGCCTCCTACGACACCCACGGGAAAGAAATCGGGTGATGCTATTATAAGCCGGCATCACACTAAAATAATAGTTATATACATACATACACATACACATTTCTCGCCGATAATCCCTTGCGGGGTAGGCAGAGCGTAAACGGCCGCATAGAACGGACATTTACGCCACGTCTGACGAACATTAAATTTGAGGGTCATCCGGAAAATTGTGTATCGCCATAGTGACAGGTTCTCAGCCCATCGCCTTAAATTGCAATACACACCCTCGAGTCGCTTAGACGCTTCTTACGACTCCCACGGGCAAGAAATGGGGTGATGCTATTCTAAGCCGGCATCACACGGCACATAATTATATAATCTACACTAATATTAGAAACAGGATTTTATTTATTGTTTGTTATAATTGAATAGGCTCCGAAACTACTGGACCGATTTAAAAAAATCTTTTACCGTTAATTGAAATTGAAATTCTTTATTCAATGTAGGATAGTATTATCACTTATTGACGTCATGAACCGTCATTCTAAAAAAAGAAATTTGTATCACACAATTTTTTTTTATACTAATTTTGTTATCACCTAATAGAAAACCGGCTCGGACGGGATAAAAAAAAAATATAGGCACTGCCATGGGGCTGGCCAGGTTAATCACACGGCATGTAACTTTACGCCACCACCATCTGAAAACGATATTTGTTTCAAATTGAAGTCAAGATTTTTAGAATTCTACATTATCCCTGATGAACATAGGCTATATTAAACTGTCTTATTCCCGGGGGGAGATTGTTAGCGGCGGGTGAAACCGCTGGGCGGGCTGCTAGTGTAATTATATTTTGTGTGCAGTAAAGTACATTATCCGTAATAATATTAAAAATCTGAGATCTTGTGTGTGTGTATGTATGTTTGTTACCTCTTCACGCTCAAACGGCTAAACTGATTTGGATGAAATTTGGAACACAGGTAGAGTATAACCTGGAATAACACATGGGCTACTTTTTACCGCAGAAAACAACTATTACCACGGGAAAATGAGTGGCAACGGGTGAAACCGCTGGTCGGAAATCTAGTTATTTACGACCAGCGTAACTACACCTCCATGCTTGATACACGCACGTACAGACAGTGATGCTGGTCGCGACACGGATGAGGTGCGCTGCATTATTTTAAGTTTAGCATAAATAAAAATCTGACAGAGAATATGTCGCTTTGATCAAAGATACTATTCCAGACTGATTTTCAAACTACTAAGAATAATTGGTGTAAGTTGATCTGTTTATTGGGTAGGCTGATGTGCTGCTAATAGTACAAATACTGCCTCGTTTATTCACCATCAAACGAACAGCTTCATTACCTAAACCCCGTGGGCTATTGGGTTATTGGGCAATTGGGCATGCCCAGTTAGTTTTCCGAACCACCAAAGGCCCAATCCCAGTAAATTGGTCACTCCCTTTCGCTGTCCTAATTCGGCGTGTTTGTCCGGTAGATTTAGGGGAGGCCCGTGTCCAGCAGTGGGCATGGAGATGGGCTGCTGTGGCTGTTAATGTATGTATGTATGTCCTGAAGATTGGCCCCTCTCCTGGACACTGCCCGGATGTACTCGTAGTTTTATACTTTTGTATTTCACAACCTCTCTTTACTGATATCTGATACTATCTTATCTTTCATCATCATCACTTCGTAAGGCATACTATCTTACGTAGAATGTAGGTATTAGCTGTCTAAAGCGCAGTAGGCTGGTTAGGTTTCTTTTTTTATATAGGGTGAAATTTTACTAATGGCCGATAGCGAAAAGTCAAGACGAGCTGATGATAAGGAACAACTTTCCCCGAGGAACATAGGTCGAAATATAAAAAGAAATGGACCTCCCATACAAAATTGCCGATCAGCTGATTTGAGGTACTATAGAAAATCTATGATCCTTGGGGTAAGTTGTTCCTTATGGCCAGCCCAGCTTAAAATTTCGCTATCGGTTACTAGTAAAATTTCACCCTTTATATATTTACTTGGGATTTTAAAGCGTAAAACGTTCCCCTTTCACAGTCAGTTCATTCTGGCACCCAGTATCCGGTGTCCGAAACAAATGGTCCGACTAATTGAAATATTGATCACGAACACGCTTTGGAGTTATTGAGGACTGTTGGGTTTTCTGTTTAATTGATTTAAGCATTAATTTCTAACAATATTTGCGTCATTTTAATATTCATATTTTGCGAGTAATACAGTTCAGTACTTGCTGGCGTTATCTCCCGAAATGTTCCTATCTTTCCACGATGAAATGAAATTAACTTTATTCAATGTAGGATAGTACTATTACTTATTGACGTCATTGTCTCTCATTGTAAAAAAATAAATTTGTAAAACACAATTATCTTCTTTTTTTATAATGATTTTGTATTGTCCTGGATAAAAAAATAAAAGCACTGCCACGGGGTTCGCCAGGTTAATCACATGGCAAGTAACTTTACGACACAACCACCAGGTAACGACATTTGTTTCAAATTTAAGTCAAGATTTGCAAAAGGTGTTATTAACATGCGTACAGGTAAGAAGTAATAAACATAGAAGTTTTTTGGTGCTTACGGAAAGAAGAATATATGCTTAAACATTTAGTAAATCAGTCAAAGACTCGTAGTTTTTATCGATTACATGCAAACCAAGTATGTACGAGTAAGATATGGTATCTTTGCATTTGCCTTTTGAGGAAAATAAATTTCATTTTACTGTACTTAAATAATAATTTACCTATTGGCAGCCTCGCAGGGGTGGTGGTCAGATTTTTATATTCCTGTTTTAAGAGTATCGCGTGTTTCTTAGTAGTTTTGTTTACTTGCTACTTAAAAAGCCAAATAAAAACCTTTATTGTAGATGCCATTCTAGTAAATTGGGCAGCTGAAAAGGGGAAATCGAGCCTTTAATGGCGTACCCTGGGGGAGGCCCACGTCACTCTACGTCCAGCAGTGGATTGCACTAGGGTGATTTGTTAAGCCAGTGTGTTAAAGTGGCCATACTGTCAGATAAACAATTTTACAAATTATACTAGAAAAAAAAAAAACAATTTGAATATTTGAATCATTTCTTCAATATTATGTCTACAGTTTTAAAGTTATTACCAAATTTTTATGCTATAATTTAGATACATACTTTTATTAGTAAAAATGGCTGAGTTAGATATTTTAACGGTATTTTTCTAGTTTTGTATGTCGAAAAAGCCCGTAAAATCTCGCGAAAATTTGAGCACAAAATTATTGGCTGCTTTTTTTTGGCGTAGAGCGCATGAAAGTGACAAACTTTTCAGGAAAAAAAGAACCCTTAAATATTGACAGGCGTGATATATGTATGTATGTATATACATATTATATGTATATACATATATCGCGCCTATAATCCCTTACGGGGTAGGCAGGTAGGCAGAGCGTAAACGGCTGTAAAAAACGGACATTTACGCCACGTCTGACAAACATTTATGGGTCATTTGGAATATTGTGTATCACCATAGTGACAGGTTGTCAGCCCATCGCCTAAATTTGTAATACACAACCTTATTATCTATTCTTATGACACAACCTTGAGTGCCTTAGTCGCTTCTTACAACACCCACGGGAAAGAAATGGGGTGATGCTATTCTAAGCCGGCATCACACGGCCTATGTACCTATGTATGTATGTATAAATAACTCTGTATTCTTCACAATGGACGCATTAGAGCGCGACCAACGCCTTTCAGTAACCATTAGCTTTAGCCATTCTGTTTGTGTGTTACTTTGTATTGTGTTATAAAAACGGTTGTCATTTGCAACTGTTTCGTTATTTTGAATGTGTGTGTATTTGCAATTTTGAAAATTGGCTATAAAGTATTACCAAGGTACCTATTACTTGTTACACAAAATCACTCCTGCAAGTATATTATTTTTCACCTATTTGCTCGAACAGCTTAATTATAAATAAAAGAAGTAATGGATGGGTTCATTTGTGTCATCAGGTTTGCAGAGGCACGCAGAATTTAAAAATAAATATTTCAATCCTTGTCCAGGAATATTAGGTTCTCAAACTTCACACTACCAAATCTATACAAATTCTGCCCGCGGTAGAATTTTTTTGCAACTTTGTATAATATATGATATGTATGACATACAATGTGTGTAAGGTTTAAGTATATGCTGAATGTGAGTTTATTGTCTTTTTATTACTGGAAAAATCAAATTAAATCTTGAGCAAATCACACACATACATATCACGCCTTTATCCCTTGCAGGAAGGCAGAGCGTAAACTGCCGTAAAATACGGTCGCAATCGCCAATTTTGACAAATAATTGAGGGCCGTTTCAGAAAAATCGCGTATCACTATAGTTGCAGGTTGTCGATTTTTAAATAAATACACAAGAAACCCTCAAGTTCCTTAATCACCACCTACGACAGCCACGGGAGTAGTTAGTAGTTAGTAAGTAAAAACAACAAGACAACCTTTGGGTGCAGTAAATCACAGAGTTAAAATCTTTCCTTGCAGATAAGACAAAATTACTACTTATACAGCCTCGGCTAAAAAACGACATCGTTCTATAAACGTTCCCACAGTAGATATTCTGCAGATATTGTTTCTGACCCGTGTCATGCCGTGTGATGCCGGCTTAGAATAGTGTACTGTGGTGACACATCACTCCCTACTATTAGGTATATTATAGTTATGTATAAGTTAGCATCACCCCATTTCTTTCCCGTGGGTGTCGTAAAAAGCGACGAAGGGACTCGAGAGTGTGTATTGCAATTTTAGGCGATGGGCTGACAACCTGTCACTATGGCGATACACAGAATTCCGAATGACTCTCGAATGTTTGTCAGACAGTTTACGCTCTGCCTACCCGGCAAGGGATAAAGGCGTGATATGTGTATGTATGCATGTTTCTGACCCGTGCGGTGGAAAACTAATTTCTTACCTACTGATGTTCGATGGTTTGTCCCACCGTCCGTGGTTTGTCCTGACTGTCGCTTTTACAAGAACTCTAAAATTGTAATACACACGAAACTCTTTGAATACCTTAGTATTAGTCGCCACTTACGACACCCGCGGGAAAGAAACGGGATTATGCTGTTCTTAACCGGCATCACACGGCCAAATACATCACAGAAGAGTTAAAATCTTTCTTTGCAAATGAGACAAAATTACTACTTATACAGCCTCGGCTAAATAACGACATCGTTCGATAAACGTTGCTACGTAGAACAATGCCAGCTTATTGAAAGCGCTGAATAGGGCGGCCTCCTACCGGGATTTCTGATGACCTAATATCGTCACCGTGGGCCCCGCGGTAGACAGCTTCTCAATTACCTGCTGTTTGTTATATTTTTGTATTTTGTAGGTATTGTTTGTGAGCTGTACGCTGGAAATCTAATTTCTTACCTGCTGATTTACTATGGCGATACACATTATGATCATCAATACATTATTCCAAATGATCCTCAAATGTTTGTCAGACGTGGTGTAAATGTCCGTTTTTTGCAGCCGTTTAGAATGATAAATGAGTGTAGATGGCAAAAATGACTCAAAAATAACCCCTTGTCTGTCACGTACCGGGAGCCGGACAACAATTTTGAACCTTAACTACCCACAATAAAATTCAAAACCAATGAAATTGTTATAGTATGAAGCGACAGACGAGTGAATAAGAGAATCGGGGTTCACCCAGCACACTCGCAGAAATGAAAATATATATTTTTCACAATTTATTGACAGAAACACGCACTTTTAGCTCCCTATAGTAAATTCTAAATACGTAAACGAATAACGACAAGTCTGATTATCGCCTAGTCACGAAGGCGTGCCATGTTTGATACATGAGGTATAAGAACAGTTGCGTGGCGGAGGTATTTTGATAAATGACCCTCATTTCACCCCCAAATCTCCGCCCGTTTTGGGAAGTTGACGTTTTAGCCGTTTTGATGGATAACGGAAACTGCCTACCCGTTTTTTAGGTTATGTATATGAAATTATAGTGTTGGTTTGATAGTGCTGCGCAGAGCTATTTATGTACAGCAAAGACGTACAGGACCGTATAGTGTTTCAATAGTGTTTCAATAGAGTCTCAGTCGCGTGGTTTTGGCCGTTTCGTATTCCGCTAACAGTTCGAAATATAGAAAGTCACAATGACCGATTGTCACAATCACCATGAATTCTTCTTTTCGACATTCCAGGCCGAACCACCTGACTGCCCGTAAGAAAGACGGTTCCGTGCTTGCGTCGGTTTCGGTTGCCGTCTATGATTACTTACACGGCGGTCGTTACACAATCATGCCAGATGCCTCATAGTAGTAGAAGACGGTTGAAAAAACTCTGACACCAGGGTTCATCAGGTCGTTTGTTGACTTGGCGTCCCACTCGAAAAGAAGACAATGGCAATATAATGACAATAGGTTTCCATGACATAACAATGACTAAAACATACGAGAAACGGGACCCAGGAATCAGCAGCATTTGGTAGACATTTGTTATAAAACTTTTGTGGAGAGATTGGTAAGGAAATGACAGTCTGAAATACCTGACTCGATAAAGCGATGGCGTGTTTTAAAGTGCACGGTAAGCCGATGGCAGTCGTTACACGTCTTAAGGGCGGGGCAGACCGGCTCCGTATGCGTTCCGTATCCAGCTCTCGTCCGTAGTCACGCACGAACTGATGACGTTGTAATGTATAGGATTGTATGAGATACGGCACACCGCTTGCGTTGCGTATCCGTTCCGTGCTGCACGCAAGCGGTGTGCCGTATCTCATACAGTCCCATACATTACAACGTCATCAGTTCGTGCGTGTCTACGGACGAGAGCTGGATACGGAGCCGGTGTGCCCCGCCCTTTACATAAATTACTTATATGACAGTCGTTACACGTCAGAGACCAAGTGAAAAGGCGGTTTAAAGGGTTCATGGGGTCGCTCATCGACTCGATGCCCCATTTGCATGACATGATAAGTTAATCTGTTTGTATGGTCGACATTAATCAACACGTGTAATAATAGCAAGTCATCAATATGTCAGGAAGAATTGAAATTATACAGTTAATGCAAGGCAATTATTGCAAATAACCTATTCTTATCATTAGTTTAAACGTTGTTTAAACTGTTTGTATGTTTTGCTGCGTTCCATTGGTTATATTATGATTTAAGTGAGAAAAAAATGTAGTTCAATCAGCACGCGTATATCCGATTTTAGAAAACTAGCAAAATTGTCAAATTGCTACTTAACGAAATGTTTTCTTGGGTGTGCACAACTATTCCTCATAACAATAAAACAATTTTAAACAGAAACTTAGGATCTGTAAAATCCAAAAAATAACAAGTTAAATCCGTTTAAAATTGTTTTTATTGTGATGTTATTTAACGGGTTAATTCCTTAAAAGTAACATATTTCTTTACTGATAGTACTTACTTAATGATACCTATAAATACGAGTGCAGTGTTTCAAGGGCGCCTTTAACCATTTAAACGATATTACTAAAACTGCGGCTATCTTGAAGCAACTGGCCTTGTAAGTAAATTTTATATGCAGGTACGATTCAACGTAAAACCACCATACGAATAACATACTGAATTACGGACTGGCCCAAAGGCGTAGCGGATAGTACCCCTGCCGTCTACGCCGAGGGTCGTGAGTTCGATCCCCACAATAGACAAATATTTGTTTAGTCTATTTACAAGTATTTGTTTTTAGCCTGGGTGTTATCTAAGTTAAATATGAAACATGTATTTCTTCACAAAAAAAGTATAGGGTATATGGCTGATGATAAGCCTATACAATAAGTATTAATATCAGCTGTTTAGCTCCCATAGTATAAGCTTTGCTTGGTTTGGGGGTAGATGGCGGTGTGTGAATTGTCCAGGATATATATTTATTTACTGATGTATGTACGCAAAAGTCTGTCCCTGACATCACCTTTAAAGCAGTTAATCCCGTGCGTCGGCTTCGCTAGGGTATTGACGTTCATAGTATTTACCTTTCGTCTGCCATTGGAAATGGGAAAAATCTATAGACAAAAAGTAAAATTCAACGCATCAAACGTTATTAAAATAAGTACGTATCTTTGTCGTGATAATTTTCATAAAAGCCTCATGAGAATCACATACATACATATATCCTTGCGAAGCAGGCAGAGCGAAAACAGCCGTAAAGAACGGATACTTACGCCACGTCTTACAAATATTAAGGGTGATTCAGATATTTGTGTATCGCTATTGTGACAAGTTATCCGCCCATCGCCTACAATTTCAATACACATGTAACCCTCAAGTCCCTTTGTGGCCTCCTACGACACCCACGGAAAAAAGGGGGTGGAGTGATGCTATTCCAAGCCGGTTATTAACTCTCATGAGGAATAAACTCTTGTAAACAATTTTCAATCATTCATATCATGGCAGTTCAAGGTAAATAAGTCAAAATGATCCAGTTTAAAACCATCAAGCATATACTAACACACATGGCCGTGTGATGCCGGCTTAGAATAGCATCACCCCATTTCTTTCCCGTGGGTGTCGTAAGAAGCGACTAAGGGACTCGAGGGTGTGTATTGCTAATTTAGGCGATGGGCTGACAACCTGTCACTATGGTGGTACACAATATTCCAAATGACCCTCACTTGTTTGTCAAACGTGGCGTAAATGTCCGTTTATTACAGCCGTTTACGCTCTGCCTACCCCGCAAGGGACTATAGGCGTGATATATGTATGTATGCATGTACTAAAGTAGGTAAATAAATACACATGGTCCATATGTGTACTCGACTCGTAATGTACATTATGTCAAGGTATTCACGGTTAGCTGATACTGAATCTGTTGGCATGAATCTATTAATGGCATTACCTAGGATTAGAAATAGATCTACAGGCTAGACAAAGGACTAAGAAATATCTCCAAGACCACTAGACGAGTTAAACCACTGACTGGTGGTTTTAGTAGTACATGAATGTACCAGTAGAATCACCAGAGATTCAAATATGTAATAATATAGCTTTGCGACTACTAATTTGCAAAAGTACAAAACGCCTTTGTGTAATATCAGTCTTAAGGTGCTGTTCCGAACCGAGCGGCCGACGGCCGATGGCACATGCCGCGGCGGCCGACGTCGTCGTCGTGAATGACAGTGAAGCAAAATGTCTTACATACAGTTGATTTAAAAATGGTAAAAACGCAAAACCATAGTTGCGCAATGTCAAAATCGCAAAATGTTATAGTCGTTAAGTGTCAATGTCGTAAAATTTACACACTTGATTTTGTCAGCTGTCAGGGGTCAATAAAATAGTACAGACGGTAAATAAATTATATAAATAAGTGCTATGCATTGAAACAAAACCTAATAAGAGCTGTACATTATGAGCTTTGTATATTTCTTGTCCATTTTTGACTGAGCCGATGGCGTAGCGGATAGTACCCCTGCCTGCTACGCCTAGGGTCGTGGGTTCGATCCCCACCAGACACAAATATTTGATAAGTCATTATCAGATATTTGTGTTTAGTCTGGGTGTTTCTATTTATAATATGTATTTATTTACAAAAAAAAAAGTATATAAGTAATAGTATCAGCTATCTAGTTCCCATAGTACAAGCTTTGCTTAGTTTGGGGCTAGATGGCGCTGTGTGAAATGTCCAAGATATTTATTTATTTATTTATTTATTGCTAAAAGTAGTGGATCCAATCCCGCAGGTTTTTTCCGATCTCGGTATTTGCTGGATCCCGCAAGTATAACCCTACAAACTAAGGCCTGCAACCTGAGTTGCTTTTAAATGTTAAGGCTTGTATTTTATAAATCGCTCTCAACTCTGAGATCGATCTCAAGTGCGACATTGACAACGTCAGCCAGTACTAAACGACATCTCAAACTCATACTCAAGATCGATCTCAGAGTTGAGAGCGATTTATAAATACGTGCCTAAGTATAGTGTAATGGTAATTAGTTAGGTAGTTATATGATAAAAATAATAACACGAACTTTTTAAAATTGAAATCAACTATTTCAGTCAGTACTCGCGCGCTACCGCCTTCAGAAGGACGTTTCTATGCTGCTTGCTAATCCCGCAAATCCCGCAGATCCCGCACTGTGCGGGATCACAAAATGATGCGGGATCTCGGTATTTCGAGATCTCAGTATACCGAGATTGGATACCCTACTAATAACTATCTAATGCTACATTCACACTATGCACCTGTACCTGCTCCTCGAAAGTATCAACGCGAGTGAGTGTTCACATACTGCTGACACAGGCCATTTAAGCTTACAAGAAGGTTCCAATCGACAATGATTTATGTTTGTGTTTATGGAAAATAAAAGATTTTTTTTATTTATTATACTCTTTTCGCACCAACATGAGTGAGCGAGATAGCTATACATTCTTACTTGCGTTCGTGCTGCCGTTCCATTGACTCGCGCGCTAAAAGCTGACATTCGAGGAAACATGGGAAATGGCAGCGGCATGACGAGAAGCAGCGCGAGTAACCTGTTTACATATTCGCGCTGCCCACTTCCCTTACTATTTCTCTGCCCATATTGTCATTGTTTGAATGTGACATAAGGAAATGATCCAGTAGAATCGAGAGCAATGCAAGCTTCACCAACAGGGAATTGGACACGGGTCATTGCACCAAATAACAAGATCTAGAATAGAATCTGTGCTATCTAGACCGAAACTAGATTGTGACGCATTCAACCGGCGTAGGCTGAACAGAGTTGATATGATTGTTATCATTTGATACCGCAACATACATATATCACGCCTATATCCCTTGCAGGTTAGGCAGAGCGTAAACTGCCGTAAAAACGTTAATTTATGCGTTGTCTAACTAACATTTGAGAATCATTTAGAAAATTGTGTATCGCTATAGAGACAAAATAAAATTGCAATACACATGGAAACCTCGAGTCCCTTAGTCGCTTCTTACGACTCTCACGGTAAAAAATGGGGTGATGCTATTCTAAGCCAACATCACACCGCTAACTCTACATCTCAGTCAAATCTTTCTCATTATAAGAACATGACTTATTTAACTCGCTTGTAAAATTAAGCGTCTTATCGTGGCACATCCAATTATTTTCAAGTCAAAATCCCTTGCAATTATTACAGCTGAATGCATAAAGCCCCCTTTGCAAAGAGGGTTCCGGATATAATCCTTGCTGACCGAGCGAAAATTTAAGCTGACGTGATTCTTACAATATTCCCCAAAATATTCAAAGCGTCAAGCAAAGGTAAACTTAGGACGTTTGCTTCGCAGTAACATAGATACTTTATACCGTAACATAGTTCTATGAAAGCGATTCATTACTATCTCACTAGTAATATAGTTAAATAATGGTCCAAGTTTAGTGATATACATATATGACTAGATTAAGTTTAATGTTCGGCGCAGGCAGTTGTATGTTACGGTATTTAATTATATCCCTAGGGATATAACTAAAGTACGACTTTATCCATCTTACTGCGACATATATACAGGATGTCAGGGACAGCCCTCCGAATACTGATAGGGGGCATTCAGATCATGAAACTGACAAAAAGAAGAAACAACTTTCCATTAAAAAAAATGAAATAAACATATAGTAAATGCAGTCAGCTGATCGTAACTTCGTATGGAAGGTCGAATATCTTTTGTCGTTTCTTGAGTTATGTTCCTAGGGGAAGGTAGTTCAGTTTCATGGTCTGAATGCACCCTATCAGCATTCAGAGGGCTGTCCCTTACACCCTGTATATACTGTATGATCTGACCAGGGTGACTTGGTCCGCTGTCAGGTTCAGCACAAGGCTCGTGAGGTCAAATGTAATATTTTTACTTTGTATATCGAACAACCTTAAAGACCAAGCCTTCCCGTGGTAAAATGTAGCCAATGTTACTTTGGGGATATTGTTGCATTTCACCTAACAGTGAAAAACTTTACAGTGACATAAAATTTTCTTAAGAACCCTCAAATGTTTGCCAGACGTGGCGCAAATGTTCGTTTTTTTAACGGTGGTAACGCTCTGCCTACCCAGCAAGGGATATATGCGTATTTTATGTATGTAATATTTTAATATTGGTGATTGTAGTAGGCGGTTGAAAAACTCTGACGGGTTGTTGGATGACTCAGTTTCCCACACATAAAGAAGAAGAACATTGGTTCAGTTGACGAGTAGTTTACTGAGATTGTCGATTTCGTACAAACATACCTTACATCGACACTACATTAACAGCCGCAAACGTCCACTGCTGGGCATGGGCCTCCCCTTATCGGCAGGCGGATTGGCGAGCGCAGTGCAAGATGTTGCATTCACAGAAAATGCTGCTGCCCGTTTCCCTGGATATCCCTCGGTCGCTTTTTACGACACCCACGGGTAGAATTGGGGTGACGCTATTCTAAGATACTTCAGCAGTGGCGGCCGATGTGGCGCAGTGGCAGTGCGACTGCCTGCGGCGCTAAGGTTCGGGGTTCGATTTCCGGTGAGGCACTCACAAGGTTGATATTATCACATTGAGGATTTGTTCCCAGCCTGGGTAGGACATTGCAGGTTGAACCACCTGATTTTCTTTGAGAAAGATGGTTCCGTGTTTCGGAGGACACGTTAAGACGTCGATCTTGGTTGCTGTCTAAGATCACTTAGAAGGCGGTAATCAACCATGTCAGAGGCTTACTAGTGGTAGTAGGCGGTTGAAACACTCTGACACCAGGGTCCATCGGATCGTTCGTCAACTCGAAGTCCCACACGAAAAGAAGCAGAAGACAACAGTGTGTTTTGATTAGTCTCACAGTACTACGAAGACAAATCTAGAACTCATAAACAATGCATGATTTTCACCGGTCGTTATGTTATTTTTCATTTAAGGCGAGGTCGAATTAGTTAAACCATTAGGTTGACATGTCCTAGACTAGTGCTTAGCTAAGAAATACATACACAAATCACGCCTTTATCCCTTGCGGGGTAGGCAGAGATTTTACGTAAACGGCCGTAAAATTCGGTCGCTATCGCCGGGGCTGACAAACATTTGAGGGTCATTCAGAAAATTGTGTATCGCTATAGGTGAGAGGTTTTCAGCCGATCGTCGAAAATTGCAATTCACATGTAAACCTAGAGGCCCTTAGTCACTTATTAGGATACCCACGGGAAAGAAATGGGATGATGCTATTCTTAGCCGACATTACACGGCAGCACCCGTTTTTAACCGTTGCAACTACATACGTAAAACTTCTGTACGACGGTCATTGTCTGCAAATAGATTCTGGTTCAATCCAGATTGGACCGCCTTTTGAAATATGGCACTGAAACTGCAAACTGCGTAGTTGTGTCGGAGTGACCTGACTACAAAATTAAGGCCAGTACTGCCACTTGAAAAAAAAATATAAATTAATTTATACAAACAATACATTTTAGGCGATGGGCTGACAACTTGTCTTTATAGTGATACACAGTTATCTGTGTCGTGTCGTAATTGTCCGTTTTTAAGGCCAATTACGTTCTGTCTACCCAGCAAGGAATATAGGCGTGATATACGTATGTATGGAAACGGGTGGTACCTACTGGTGGTATTAGGTGTTGTGGAGATATTAAGGAGGACACATACTCTATTTTTTAAGAAGAAGCGTATAACAACTCTGTCTCTAGTGATTTTTGAAAGTAAATTATTTTTAAAGTTATTTTGCACAAAAAAAAACTGTATACCATTTGAACATCAATAAATTTTTACTAAAACACGCTTTTTTTAATATGCTTGGGACACCGAGTCGACGAACGACTCAATGAAACCTGGTGTCTTTTCAACCGCCTAATAATACTAGTAGGCTTTTGACATGGTTGTGTAACGACCACCGTCTTAGTAAGCATAAACAGCAACCACCGGGATCGAAGGCTTAACGTGTCCTTCGAAGCTCGGAAACATCTTTCTTTGCGGACAATCAGGTGGTTCAGCATGCAATGTCCTAACCAGACAGGGAATTCACAAAGTTGATATTGTCACTTTGTGAGTGCCCCACCGGGACTCGAACCCGGAACCTTTGCGCCGCAGGCAGTTGTGCTACCACCGCGCCACATCAGCCGTCAATGTGGTAGAATTTCCTCACTGGTGTACGATCCATATTTTATTTGCCATTGAGAGTAATTGAATATTGTTATTGCATTTCAAATGGCACATTATTTATGTTTCAGAAATACGACGTAAAAGCAATAAACCAACAACATGTCGAGAAATATTGTATCCTTTTATGTTCAAATACGAATATTATGCAATATGAAATTGAAATTGTCGAAGTATAATTTAGCAGCACTTAGAGCAAAATATAAGTATGTACAGGGTGTAAAATATAACCTGCAAATTTTTTAAAGGGTGAACTAGTTTATACAAAATCTTCCAGCCAAGTTGTACAGGAAATCAACTTTTTTCATATTTCGACTTCAGTTGGTGAAACTTTGGTGAAAGTTGTTCAGTTTTATGGGCTGGTTCACTTCATGAAATATTTGCAGTGAATATTTTTACACCTTATACGTATACTAAAGTACTGCCGTTCCAATAAGTCGTATTTGACAGCTTTCATCTCCATACTAAAAGAGATGTCAACAAAGGAAAATCACGAATCTGACAGCTGTCATATACGACTCTTTTGAACGGGATGACGGACGGTGAACAAAGGCGGTATCGGAGTGGCGGCCGAGAACAACTAAACGTCTAGTAGGCATACCACCCGCTAGATGGACGGACGATCTAGTGACTATTGCTGGCAAACAGTGGATGCGGGAGGCACAGGACTGCCGTAGATGGCGAGAAAAAGAAGAGGCCTACGGCAGGTGACAGGAAGGTATGCCAATAGGCAGAATGAAAAGGTTCCATGTCGAGTCGGGACAAGGGTAGCTACCCGCCTGGCCGGGCGTTGTGGCCAGGGGACCGGCTGGTCCACCTGGATAGATTAGGAAGTTGTTTATATGTGGTGCGCGGTGAAAAACTTTGAGTGAGTTTCTTGTCGTAGCTCCCAGAGGTCGCTACAGACCTATACTCAGAGGTGGGCTGATATGAATGAATACAACTGCTTCTTCATACAATTATTAAAAATAACCAGTACAGATCCACCGAATAGTTACACCCATTTTTTTAGCCGGCTGATTTTAAGCCGATTTGTCGGTAGTCGGTTAGTCGGCCATCACCATAGCTGTTTTTCTGGCTGGACAAAAATAACGTAATTGTGCCAACAATGCGATGGCAGTTAAGCCCCTGTTTTTTTCGGTCGTTTACTCTCTGGCTACCCTGCGAGTGACAGAGGCGTGCTTTATGTGTTTATGTGCAACGCAAAATCTAAAGCTGGGTACAGTACAGGTTATGGTAGTAAACACGAGTACCATAATGAGGCATAGTTCTGAGTGAGTAGCATATTATGTGACAACAGTGAACAAACAGTAATCACTATGTAAACCACAAGTACGTTCCTCTGCAACCATTACTTATAGTGTCATCGTTATGCAGTACCAAGTGCAGTAAATTTGCAGCACTAATGAGCAGGGTAATCAACTCGCCATTACCACGCATTAAAAAGAATCGAAATATCAGCTTATAAAGGTGAAACTAATTCAAATGTTACGTAAATGTAGTCGACTAGGAACAGCGAGGCGAGTTTGAAAAATAATGCATAAATACATAGTCGTACGTACAAATATCACGCCTTTATCCCTTGCGGGGTTGGCAGACCGTTAAAATAGATAGATAAACAGTTTATTTAAAAAATACACATCTTGTTTACATGCAAAAAAAACTTAATTTTCAAAACTACTAAAACTGACTACGATTATAAACTAAATACGATCGCTATCACAACGTCTGACAAATATTTGAGGGCAGTTTCAGATAAATAGTGTATTACAATAGTGACAGGTTGTCAGCCTGTCACCTAAAATTGAAAACACATGCCTCGAGATCCTTAGTCGCTTCTTACGAAACAAGCGGGAAATAGGGTGATTCTAAGCATATATAACAAGTTTGAAAAAAGTTGGGTATATTGCCACACACCGTGTTATTACAAAAAATAAGGCGGCTTTTCTATACAATTTGACGCTGTCAAAAAGATAAAACCTTTTCTAACTCTCTTGTTGTTTTAATTTGCTAACTTAAAAATCCTTACCTCAGATACGCTAAGCTTTGTCCGCAACCAACAAAAAGATTGATTAAATAAGTCTGCTTGTACAAATTGGCCGACGGGACTCGGGAGGAGATTAATTGCAATGTGGGCGGATCTTTGTAGCCAATACGAAAGGCAATTGCCCAAGTAAAGTTTGTTCATTTCGTTGCCATAACCACAATATACCAAGGAGCAGTAACTCGAGCACCTTTCTGCTTGAAACTACCTATACTAACAGGGATGTTAAGTTTACGGACCCGACTTTAAGAGACGTCACACTTAGGTACCATAATGCTAAGTTACAGCAAGCTAACAATCACTAATAAGGTTTCTAGGTATAAATTTCTCCAATTTCTCGATACTCAAAAACGCGCGGTGGCAGTGCGTTTCGCTGTGACACGAGCGGCACGAGATTCTTTGTTGTAGTCGTGTACGTATAGGTTGGTCGGGCGTGTGCATGTGTGAGTGCGCAAACCGGGCGTTAGTATGAAGCTAAACTACTGCTCCTTTGTGTATGGTGGTTAAGTGCTATAAATTTGTTTATATACGGGTTAACTGTATTCGGAAGGTCCCAGATCCTAAGAACTTCAGAGGCCACTCTCAAGGCCACGCATCGGAATGCGCAGCGTAGGAAAGGTACTTACGTGGGCTAAAATACAGTCGGCGTAAAATCGCGATCAATGCAGGCGCCTGCTGGTCTATGTCCAGCAGTGAACATTTCAAGGCTAGGCTAAATAAAAGCCAAGCTAGAAGCTATATTGGAACGAGCTCACTGGCGCAAGACTGGATTTGGTGTATATGAGACCATAAAAAGAGTCATCAGTGAGCGATATTATCAAACTACAGGCTACAATTTTACACGTGAAATTCGATGTTCATTGCGTAGTCGGTTAGCCATTATGACACCAGGAATATGAACCGTCTACGCAAAGTACTAATAATTTCACCTGTAGACTTGTAGCCTGTAGTTTCATAACATAGGCACCAGGAGGGCAGCTATAACAATTTTTGTGACTACAAATACATTAAGGAACCAACGGATGAAAAATTACGGCTATACTGTAGAACATAATGCTGAAGTGAGCAATGACCTCAATCAATGAGCCACTTTTGTCAACATTAGATAGAGTCATTACATTTTATTTTTGTGTAGGTCTGTCTGGTCTTTATATCACAGATGTATTTATCATAAATGTTTCCTGAATATATAAAAAACTAAAATTATTTGAGCATTTTAGCGAAGATTGCGTATAAGAGATAGGCTTCTTTTGTCAGGTTTTACAAAAGGATTTACAAAACACAAAATTTAACATAGGTAAGTTTGCGCCTAAGGCTTCAGCTGTGCTGGCGTTTTACGTTTACAGATAGATTAGGCAATATTCTTACAAAGTTCTTTTAACTTAAAGTAGATAGGCAAGGTTCAATGTGCTGTTAATAGGGATTACTTTACAGTGCTTGCCCGGCGCAGTCAGCGGAATTGCTCGGGCGAGAACTAATTGCTTGGTACGCGCGATGGTCTACTCCTAAACCCAATTGACCGATGTCTCCATTGCGGACAACGGACGATTTATTACTTTGAGACGAGTTCGGAATATTTTCGTCCTTGCCTTCAAATCCTAGGCACAGAGGCTGGGAGGGAAGAAGGTATTTAAAGCGCGGCTTTGAGGCCCAGATAACGGAGTTTAATTTCTACACGGTAGTGTTATAATTTATTCCATGTACTAGGTGAGAAGAGGGAGGCCTTTGCCCAGCAGTGGGATGGTGTGGGCTAGACAAGACAAGACAAGACAAGACTAGGTGATATATCAACAAGGTTAGGAGTAGGTTTTGCTCTATTCAGCATAGAAGAGAACATCATAGGATGTAAATATATTTTTGAGTTTAAACGAATATGTAAGCAAATAACAACGATTAAGTTAATTCCAAATGGCCTCGAAATTGAGGTAGATACTTGACATTCAATGTCATTTAGCAGGCAGTATCTACCTGCTTTAATAGGTCGCATACCTAAATATTTGTTAGTTAGCTCTCAGATTTAGGACGTTTAGCGCAAATATTCCAAAAAATTACTTAAAATGCGAATATCGTTTTAGGCGTCCAGAAATAAGGTTCAACTTAATGCGAAATATTTTTTTTTTTTTTTTTTATTAATGATGGGTTTGCTCTTGACTCTAGTCTAGGTCATAGGACAGAGACAGAGTCTAAGATGTAGCGAGCTCACCCAGAAGAAGCCTGTTAAGGCACTGGCACTCCCACACACTGACGGAACGCAGCAAGCTACTTGGCGCCAGACTTCGGTGGGATGGTGGTCGCGAGCCAGGCGGCCCCTTACGGAGCCTTCCACCGCTTGGTGGGATCGTTCAGCCGGACTTATCCACAGGCAAGCCTGTGTTGCCGTTGCCCGGGGTGGACCGCTAGGAGGTAGATCCCATACCACCCCAAATACGCCTTGGATCTAAATAGCTCCTTGTTGACTTACAATACAGACGTTCGTTAGGTATTTTTAGCTCGAGGAGAGACTAATTAGGCCACTCAATTATAATTTACGAAGTTTTTCAAAGTACGTACTCGATTGGTCGACGAGAATTATAGAAGAATAAGCGCAGCCGTCAAGCAAAGGCGCATCAGGCTACGAAGTTGGTAATAAAGTGTGAGCTATATTCGTTTCCTAGTTCAATTGATATTAATGTAGGATGCAGAACGAATGCTATTTTTAGCGTTCGTGGAAGAAGGCGTCAGTAATTTGTTTCCTGTTGCAAATGTCCGTGATTGCGAAGACGCGGGTTGGGAAATAAATTTACTCGCAAACTACTGACTGGCCCGGTGGCGTAGCTAGTGTCCCTGCCTTCTACGCCGAGGGTCGTGGGTTCGATAACCGCAAGACGAGAATATTTGTTAAGTCAATTTTCAAATACTCGGGTTTAGTCTGGATATTTTCTATGTATACATACATACAAAATACATCAGCCTATTGCAGTCCACTGCTGGACGTAGGACTCCCTCACGGTACGCCATAGGGCACGATCTCTCGTTTTCGCCATCCAGTCGCTACCAGCCGCGGATATGTATTTATTTACAAAAAAGTGTATATGTATTAATATCAAGTTCCCATAGAACAAGCTTTGTTTTGGCTAAGTTTGGGCTAAGTTGTGTATTGTCCAGAATTTTTACTGTAGAGTTTTTCATACATCGCTATGAACCTATAAACTTTTGTAGAAATTATTACCCTTTTCACGATTTACCACACAAATCGATTCATACGTACATGATACGAACCCTTGACATGAATTAATCTAGGAAAAGTTAGAACGAGTGATACGAGTGATTAGTCCAATAGGAAATTTGTCGCACGCAATGTCGGAATCTTACGGATTCAAAAATACGCCTGAGCAGAAAATAAGTAAATAATATAGCTTGTTGAGTACCACGATCAGTTACACGTCAGAGACAAAAATGTACCTCAAAGTAGATCATAATAGAAGAACTCAGCGGTTAAACAGCCCATGAAACTGAACAAGTTGATCCCAAGGAACATTGTGAAATATGTCTTCCTGCGTCATTATTTATGCAGTTTATGATAGTTTACTGTACAAAAGAATAGAAATGTAATCACATTAAATTACCTACCTGGTTATAGTAACCAAGTTATAAATTAGCTTTTTCGACCTATAGGGGATTTGTTAATGGCCTCATACTCATGCCATTATACTTTAGTTACTCATGCCATTATATTTTAGTACGTAGATTTTCCGAATAAAATAAATTACAAAAGAAAAACGACTTCCTTAAAAGTTGAAAAACGCAAAAGCTTATCACTCGTCCAGCCTACCTTGTACCACTTTGAAGCAGATGGCGTCGATGCGAATTCGGCAATCATTGTTTAATGGCGGCATGATGGGAGTAATTCCGGATTTACTGTTGTAGCTCATAAATGTAAGCTAAGTCTGAGAATTCAGTGGATTTAGATTGTTTGTATGACATCTTTACATACATATATCACGCCAATAATCCCTAACGGGGTAGGCAGAGCGTAATAAACGGTCATTTACGCCACGTCTGACATATATTTGAGGGTCATTCGGAAAATTGTATATCGCCATAGTGACAGGTTATCAGCCCTTCGCCTGAAATTGCAATACTCACCCTCAAGTCCCTTAGTCGCCTCTTACGACTTCCACGGGAAAGAAATGGGGTAGTGCTATTCTAAGCCGGCATCACATGGCATGACATCTTTACACTAAACAAAATAGTGAGTTGTGAAGTTTATTTGTCAGGTAGGGCTACTTATTGCTGTGGTATGTCTCATTCCTATGTAGTGAAAATAATAAAGTCTTTGATGTATAAGCACATATTTATTGTAAGATGTACCTACATTCATAGGTGATTACTTATTTAGAAAGTAGGTAATAATGTTAGTTACTTTCCACACAGACAAATCAGACACAATTAAAATAAAAAGACA
The DNA here is from genome assembly GCA_027580185.1 of Tuta absoluta. Lineage (NCBI taxonomy): Eukaryota > Metazoa > Arthropoda > Insecta > Lepidoptera > Gelechiidae > Tuta > Tuta absoluta. Next base: position 17,553,515 of record JAQAHW010000010.1, on the reverse strand, counting down.
AACTGTCTCAACTTCTTCTTCTTTTTATGTTGAGGAATGACCCAAAAAACCATGGTGTCAGAGTTTTTCAACTGCCTACTATTAATTGGTCTGGCATGAACTTCATTCTACTAGGACTGTTTCTAGCAAATCTTCCTCAATATCTTTGACAGAGAAAATGATAAAAGTCAACATACATTCTTCATGAATTGAGACACTGTAGAGCATGTGTGTATTTAGGTGGTTTCATTGTTATTAAATTAATATGTACACAAAAATTTGTAAAAAAAAAACAGTGTATTAAGTAAGTGTGCCATTGTGAATATAATTTTAAAGTAGGTATATCCTATTGAAATATAACAGTAGGTATCATGGAGTTATGAATGAACCATTCTCAAAGTATATTTTATCAAGTGAATAATAATCTCATTGTAAACTGTCCTGAAGGTAAAATACTGTTGCAATGAGTTTAGCAAGGCTACCTGCTGATTAGTATGCTTGGTTTTTACATGTTTACCTGTACCAAAATAATTTAAAGCAAGAATTGCAGCATGCAAGGGGGGCATAGGCAAAAAAATCTACAGAATAATACCTCTTTGACATAATCTAGAGTTAGTTAGTAGGAAATTTGGTTAGTTTGTACTTAGCAAATATAAAAACATTATTATTTTGTGATAGAAAACAGATGTCGTACCAGTCCCAACTAGAAATTATCAAATGTAATTAATTGAATTCTTAGTTTTTTTTATTATATATCATACAAAAAACTAGCAATAGTTGATATCAAAGAGTTAATGATTCATATGGTTTTTTTTAATAAACAGTTTAATATCATGTAAATTTAAGAAAATAATATAATTAATTTGGATATTTGACCAAGTGCAGTCTTGAAATGACACCCAGATAATAACACTCAAAATAAGGGTAGAGACAGTGCTAGGGTATTTGATAGTGGTTTGTTGTTTACATTTTTGTTGCCTAGCTATCTTAGATCTGATAAGATTCTAATAAGAAAGTGTTTCAACTGTAGTCTGAAAGTTTATAAAACTACTTACCAGGACTTCATGGTGCGTTCTGTTGCCCTTGTGGACCCACTGGACATTCGGGGCAGGCAGTGAGAGGAGTCCCCCGCACTGGAGAGTCACATTGGAGCCCCGGTCCACTGCATACTCTCTGACCTCAACCTCCTCGCACACGACCCAGGAAAACACTACAACAAACACCGAACCATCAGAAGACAATCCAACCGACACTACCACAACACACCATCATTATACAACAACAAATAATACCTTTTATAAGGCAGAACACAGGGAACAGTATACGCTCGAGATACATTCTACTAATTTCTACATCTAGACACTTAAAAAAAAAATCCTCGAGCACTATCTAGTGTAAAGTAAAAAAGATTTGTTTTCTATCTAATTAATTACATTACACAGAATTTATTAACGACGGAAGGCAAAAAAATAGGAAACAAGTCTCACAACAAACGTCCTCGCTTCATTGATAAAGGTCATAGACTAAAAAACTTTTTGGTGAAATGTCATTTTTGCAGTGCTGCCAACAGCACCAACAGCAAGAAAACATATAAAGCCTACCATTCATGAAATGATGATTGATCAATCAGATGACTGCGCCATCTATTACCAGTAATTTGTAATACTAAGACCAAACGAACTGTCAAACTTTGTCCATGGTTTACGTAGACAGGCGACCATAGACTAGAATATAGATTTTCTACGGATATATGGCCGCTGTATCGGCAATACAACATCTGCAATGTTTTGTAAATTCATTTTTATAAAATGAATAGAGCGTTTTTTACATATAAGTAGTGTTTAGTGGATCGTGTACAGTGCTGTGATATTTGTAATGGATGCAGAGAGCGAATACGAAATAAAGAGAGCTCGTGATGCGATTGATATGATAGAGACTATTCAGTCGATGATCGACGTATCTACTGATAGACTTGAGGGTTTGAGGACGCAATGCTCCACGAGTGCCGAGCTGACGCAGCAGGAGATCCGCACCCTAGAGGTAAGCAAGCGGCTGACCTTCCGGATCCATGGACACACGTCAGGGAAACATGCCCTTGAAACTGTGCGAGTCCCCGGGACTCAAGGCTACTCCAAGGACCAGGTTGAATAGTTCAATGCCGTTGCAGAGACTTCCCCCGTACGCTCCGGCTTACCTTGAATGTTTTCTAGACGTTTTTTCCTTAGATAGAGTCAATAATTCGCGTAATTCCTGAGTATTTGCAATATGGGTTACTTTCTACTAATCATATTTAGGAAACTTTTTCATTCGTGAATGCCTGAATCTACGCACGCTCTCGGTTAATTTTACGTGCGGCAGTTTATGATAATTGCACTGAATTGGTAATGAGAAAGACTGCATTCTTGCAAAGAGAGAGTGATGTTGTATCATGGAATCTCCTGACCCACTTGCCTCAGATTGATAAGATTAGACAACACATCTTTGTGTGGATTGTGTAACATAAAACTTTGATTTATTTGCTTTGATCTTTGAAAGGAATTTCCTTTTGATGCAAACAAGCAAAGATAATGTAACTTACTTTATCTGATCGGTTTCATATTGAGAAATACAATTTGAAATCTAAATGTGGTGAACTAGTGGTCCCCCCAGGGGTTACTTCTTTTCTAACTTGGAAAAACCTGCAGTAGAAAATCTCCCATATTCAAAGTGCTATAGCTGGTGCTTGGCGTCTTTGTACGCACGGCGTGAATTCGATACTACAATTTCCCATGGGATTGATAGATTTTCCTGCAGTAAAAAGTAGTCTATGTCCTTTCTTAGGTTCCTGTCTATGCTTATGCCATATTGTATCAAAATCGGTTCAGAGGTTTAGAGTGAAAATGTAACAGACAGACAGAGCTACTTTCGAATTTATAATATTTGTATAGATTTCTGAATGTCTTAAATCTTTGAAGTCATGTTGATCTGAATTAAGAATCAAGATTATTGATTTGTCAGAATATAGTTATAATAGAAATTTCAACAATTACATAGTATTAAGGGTACATTATTCAGTGTGCTTGCAAGCGTGCAATTTTGAAAAGCAAGTCAATACCAAATGTCCCCAATTTATACATATAAACACAAGTGGATTGATGTCTGTATCTAGTCATAGTCACTCAACAGACGTCAATGCCTGCCCATAAAGTTATCATACAGATAAACAATGAAATTGTATACTGTATGAGTCAACTGATTTGATTCTAATGTAGTTTGGTATTGTTTGTGACCTGAATCTGTAGTTTGTTTGTATTTTGTATGTATTGGGATTGTACAACAAGCAGCTAGTGTTGTTCTTATATGTATCAACAACATCAACAGAAGGCTGCAAGCATAATATGCTGCTATGGGTTACTTTAATTTGCCACTGGTCTCTTATATATAAATATATTAATTTCGCATCACATATTACATGAATCAGTAAATGTAGTCCAAATAAACAACATAAGCTGGAATTAGTGTATGCAGAGCACACAGCTGGTTTTAAGCTTTCTCCTAGTCGACAATGGGTGTTCTTAAATATTTCATTTCATATTTATTTATTATTATTTATTTATATTGAACATGTGTCGTAAGAGGCGACTAAGGGACTGGAGGGTTAGATGTGTATTGCAATTTTAGGCGATGGGCTGACAACCTGTCCCTATACTATAGTGAGTGATACACAGTTATCTGATTGACCCTCAAACTGTCAGATGTGGAGTTAATATCCGCTTTACGGCCGTTAACGCTCTGCCTACCCCGTAAGGGATATAGGCGTGATTTATGTATGTATGTATGTTATTATTAATAAAAAGACATATAAGGCACTAACTTTACTTCTGGCCGTTAAACCTTAGAAAAGTTTGTGTCAGCACTGCACATTCCTCAGTTATACAAAATAAAATGACAAACCAATTTCAAAGATAACCTAAACATAAAACACAGTATAAAGTAAGTATACATAAGAATTAATCTTTCTTCATGCATTATTCTTTTGTACACTACAAAATATTATAAAGAGGAATGATTTGATTGCTTTTTTTGTATGTACCTAATCAATAAACTTTGCATTTCTTGAATAGAAATTTTATTAAACCAGAAGTGTTGTCTGAAAAAAAATCTACAGCTGCTGCATACTGTTGCACCTCATGTCATAAACTATTTTTATTATTTATTTCACTTAATGCACAATTTACATGGGCAGACTCAATTCAAAAGATTTATCCCCCAAGGGTGTTATCTCCCAATCTACCTTAGGGTATGTGGAAAAGACTCAGGCAAGAGCAATAAATAAAAAAAAATACAATTTTGTGACTTGTGATAAAAATTTTCATTGGACTTAAACATATGACTTACATTACCTAGAAAAAAAGCAACATGTGTATACGCATTAAACTGGTGTCTTTGAAAGCAAACACCTCACATTTTGTACACAAAAAGAGAAATTTATAAATTTTACATGCTTAATAGACCACAAAAGTGAACACAGATAATTACCTACTTTCTGCAAAATCAAGTGCAGTGTTTGATGTACATTATCTAATGCATACAAATAGTTCTGTGTTTCAATAAACAATGTTAAATCAATATAATTAATTAACTCAACCTGTTGGCCAATAAGAGATGAACTTTCAACTCCAGATAAGAAGTTATTTACAAATAAATTAATCCTCATTTCTGTTGCCATAATAAAACAATTGGCCAGAGTCATAATTAGAAACAAACATTGTGAGTCCATCAGTGGACTATTGTGGCTGGTAATGTTTTAATGTAATTGTGAGTCATTGTTGTTCAGTCTTTAGTGAATGGATGATGCATGGATAAAATGACTAGACTTTGAGCTTAAATCTAGTTCAACAATGGAGCCTAAAGTCTTAGGTGTGGTGCAACTTGACTTTTATATTAAAATTGCAACCAAAACTGCAATGGGCACCTCTTGGATTAGTATGCTAAAAGGGGCGTGTCCTGGAACTTTTTGCCACATAAATATAACTGTGTTGTAAGGTTTGGTAGTGGCTAGGAATACATCAAAGTCTACTCAGGGTATTTGCCTATTATCTGACATGGTCAGACATATTGTGACAGTGAGTATACCTTTAAAATGTAAAACCAAGCCTATTTTGAGTACAGAACATGTTGCGCTGACACCAAATTATCACATAATGGGTTATAATATGATGATCATGTTTTATTATTACAGCATTATTTCCAAACATTATTGTATACATATTCTTTGTTAAGATAGACAGACAGAAAGACTTTATTGCTCATTTTAATAATTATAACTTATATAAGAACAAAAACAAAGAACACAATATAAGCAAAGGCGCTTAATGCGATCTCTTCCAGGCAACCCTGCACACTAAGAGAAAACATTTAAAAAATACACTGTAAATAGCAGCGGCAACACATAATTTATTTAATAAAACAATATTAATACCTACAAATACCATGTTAAATATAACGTTAATTGCATATGTTTCGTTATTTTTTTTGTTTTTCGGTTTGTTTTCTTTTTTCCTGTTAATGCTTGGCCCCTCTTGGGTGAAAGCCATTTTCTCCCTCTCTATTGCAACATCCATCCAGTTCCCTCCTGCATTTACTATGATATCGTCAGAACCAGAACAGGCGCGGTCGTAGTGCGACGCAAATGTTCTGGGTTTGATTCTCGGTGGGGCACCTAGGGTTCCTAGTCTGGTTAGAACATTGCAGGATAAACCACTTGATTGTCCGAAAATAAATATGGTTTCGTGCTTCGGTACTTTAAGCCCGCGGTCGTTACACAACTACGTCAGAGGCCTACTACTAGTAGTAGGCCGTTGAAAAACTAACACTATGGTTCATCAGGTCGTTGGATGGGGGTCCCACACGAAAAGAAAAAGAGAAGAAGCTTCTTGATCTTGTATTACTCATCATCTGCCTGCCCTTATCCCATTTTATTTGGTGTCGGCGCAACATGTTTTTTTCTTCCATTCATCTCTATCAGCTGTCAAATCTTCGTTTACACCCTTTTGCTTCATATCATCTTTTATACAATCCATCCATACTTTTTTAGGCCTTCCTCTCCTTCTGCATCCATTCATATTCAATACTGTTTTTGTCACATGATTTTCATCCCTCCTCATAACATGCCTATACCACGATAAACGACCACTTCTCATTTTTTCTGTAACTGGCGCTACTTTCAAACTTCCTCTAATATACTGTATATGATCTTGTATTCTGTATACTGTATAGATTAGCCGTGTGGTGCCGGCAGAGTAGAATAGCACCACCCCATCTCTTCCCGTGGGGGTCGTAAGAAGCGACCGAGGGATAAATCCGACCCAAGCACAACGGTCCTGGAGAGGCCAACTCCACAATTAAACCCGGAACGGGGTCTCCTGGGGGCGCGTGTGACAGATCTACCGCGCGGCAGACTCCTGCAGCCGACCTGGCTCCGCACGTATCGACTAGTCGTTCCTGCGGATCCAGCCAGGAAGGCCGAGAGGGTGGCGCAGGTCCTGGGCAGCCCTGCGTTTTCCATAATTGCGTCCCAGGCAACGCAGTGTCTACCTCAGACACTGTTTAAATCGTCTGTCACAGACGTGTGAGGCCAATGATGATGATGATGATCTTGTATTACTATAGAAATATAAATTACATATGTGTTTGTTTCCAGGGCAAATTGGTGAAGCATTTCTCACGGCAGCTGGTGATAAAGGCGCGTTTTGGCGACGAGCTGCAGAAGGAACTGGGGAGCGTGCCGAACCTAGCGCAATGGCTGCGTGTCGTTGGACTGAGCCAGGAGTCAATTCAGGTATAATAAGTGTATTGGAATCGTTTTTACGGAAGGTGTACCCACTTTTAGAAGAGGGAAAGGGGTAGCTGTATAAGCTGAATATAGTATTATGTGATTAAAGAACAAGTATCACTCATAGTGTAGGTATACGCGACAGTGTTTGGCAATCACAGCTGACGGATCGTATGTGATCCGTCGATCTCCGTGAAAAGGGTTGTATTAGGGCGTACGCTCCGTAAAGCGGGCTGCACGTGCGGGCCGCCCGCGCCCGCGTGGCGAGCTGCGTGCACGCCGCTTTACGGACCCAGAGCGTCTTGACATTATTATCCGTCTAAATTTAGAAGGCGCATGGTACCTAAGTAGCTATAAAACGGCGACGTGTCGTCGTGTTCGGACGGGTCACGCAGCGCTGCTCTAGTATTTTGCCGTTTCTAACCAGCCCGCTCGACGCAGCGTTGGCTCTTAACCAGATGCAACATAGAGGGCTAGACTCTCTACCAAATCATTAACAAGTAAGTCGAGTAAAGTTATATCATACTAGATTTCCGCCCAGCGGTTTCATACGCTGCCACTAATTTTCCCTTGGTAATAGTTGTTTTCCCGCGGTGTAATATGGTAGCCTATGTCTTATTCCAAGTTATACTCTATCTGTGTTCCAAATTTCATCCTAATCGGTCAAGCCGTTTGAGAGTGAAGAGGTAACAAACATACATACACTTACACACACACAAACTCTCAGATTTATAATATTAAGTACGGATTTTAAGGACCAGTATATGAAGGGAAGATTGCTGTCATGTCGTATAAAGAAGTCAAATTAGAGAACACTGGAAACTACACCATAGAGAAGAGCAACACTGTAATTTTAGATGATAATGACTTTAATTAGTTTTGGTTTACCTACATAATTCATGGGTACAAATTTTTATGAATCTATCATTTCTAAGACATCTTAGTGGCTAGTTGTATGGTTTCAGAATTAATAGCGTATTCCTTGCTGAGGTGAATGCCTTAAAGGACGGAACGCAGGGAACGTTATGCTGATAGATTTATTGCTTTGTCAACGACACCCACTGGGATGATGCTATTTGAATCCAGCACCACATGGCACATACATTAACATCCACGACATACTCACCTAGCTTGGCACGCGAGCTGGCAAGCGCGGTGCAAGATATTGCTTTCACAGGGAACACTGCTGCCCATTCCCTGGATGAATCCATTCCTCAGTCGGTTTTTTACTCTTACGGGTAGTATTGGGGTGATGCTATTCTAAGCCGGCATCACCTGGCACAACATAATTTTAACTGAACAACATATTTCCAGGCGATATGTTCGCGCGTGCCTTCGCTGGAGACCCTGCGCGAGCGGTCCGACTACGAGCTGCGGAATCTACTCTCTACGGCAAGAGACGAAGAGAATCGGCGGCTCATAAGAGCTATGCAGCGGCTAAGGGCTTATACAGGTACTTATACATACATCACGCATATAATCCCTTGCAGGGTAGGCAGGGTGTAAACGGCCGCAAAAAGCGGACATTTACGCCACGTCTCACAAATATTTGAGGGTCGATGGAGGTCTTGGATTCGATTTCCAGGGGAGACAACGCCTTTGTATCGGCTATATTATTTGTTTATCTTGTCGGTAAACGATCTTATAACCGCTGCTGTCAGAGTTTAACCAAAGTTGGAACAATCTTTAAAGAAATAAATTGCCAAATGTCAGCTTTTTGTTCCCCTCCTATCCAAGTACCGAGAACCCAACCTTCACATCCGACAGTTGTTCAGTTTCACGAGTAAAACTCGCCTGATAAATATTTTCACTGAATTTAATAGTATCTTCTATTATAATAAATTAATAATCCTTCCATCTTTTTATTCTTGTGTTCGCTAAAATTTATAGTGTATATTTGTTGAAGTGAAGGTACAGTTCTTAAACATTAAATGTCTGCGTTCGTAATCTACTCAAACTGTATATTACCTACATGTAGGATGAGAGACTGGCTTCCCACAGCACAGGGAAACCTAGTTTGGGGCTAGGCAAACATGAAACGTACCTTTTTTAAAACGAGTGCTTTTTTCTACTTTATATTATATGGTGTAAAAAAAACGCTTGAATTTAATATAAATAAATACAAATACCTTGTAAGTTACAAATACATACATAAATCACTCCTATATCCCTTATGGGGTAGGCAGAGCGTTAACGGCCGTAAAACGGATATTAACACCATGTGAGATAACTGTGTGTCACTATATAGTGACAGGTTGTCAGCCCATCGCCTAAAATTGCAATACACATCTGACCCTCGAGTCCCTTAGTCGCCTCTTACGACACCCATGGTTCAGAAATGGGGTGATGCTATTCTAAGCCGGCATCACACGGCTGTTACAAATAAACTTTATTTTAAGTAAGTAATTGTATCAGGCGTTACTTTGCGGAAGTCCATCTTGATTGAATTAGATAGAAAGGTATTTAGCTTCTTCCGCACTTATGATGGCTAGTAATGTAGCTAGTTCCTCGAGTAACTCGACTGTCGAAGATTTCCTGATGATGCTCCGTGGAGGGGCGAAACACGTGTAGAGTGTAAAACGGTGGAAGTAGTGCGAGTAAAGTGCATCGCTTGTGCATTTGCATTAACTTGCGGTCGTACGCGTGGTGCATTCAACTAGCTGCATTACTAGCCATCATAAGTGCGGAAGAAGCTAAATACCTTTCTATCTAATTCAATCAAACTTTATTTTATTTGTTACAGAGGCGCTTGCCCGCGGCGAGGCGGCGGCCGAGATACCACTATATTGGGACTCTTGGGAGCGCCACGGAAGAGGATCACCGAGACCACGGAACAAGGCCCCAAGAACCTCCGTGCCCTCTGATAATAGCGAACATGGGACGCCATTGAAACTAGGTATGTATGGTAAACCTGTGTTTGTGTGTGTGGGTATATATACCAATATCTGTGCCAAATTTCACGAAGATCGCTAAATCGGTTTGGCTAATTTGGGTAATATCCGCTATATTTCCCGCTTTTCCTGCTTCTAACCGTTTTCCCGTGGGAATCAGGAATTTTCCCGTAGTAAAAAGTAGCCTATGTTACTCAGAAATGTTGTGGCTTTCTAATGGTGAAATAATTTTGAAATCGGTCTAGTAGTTTCGGAGTTTATCGATTACATACAAACAAACAAAAAAACAAATCTTTCCTCTTTATTATATTAGTGTAGATATATATATATATTTATATGATATGTATATATAGTTTTATGTATTTATTTATAATTATTAAATTTTATATATTATTTGTTTATATTTATATTGCAATTTATTGGTATACTTTATTTAGATGTAAGTAATATATATATATATTAGTTGCACTATCCCGCATCAACTACTTTTTAAAAGCTTACTCCTTACTACCTGGTTGCCTGGAAGATATTGCTACCTGAGCAATAAGGCCGCCAATTGTACAATTTTTATTATTAATTCACCTTTTGTTTTTAATATGTTTCTTTTGTGCAATAAAGTATATTGTATTGTATTGTAAACCTCTAGGTGCTATTCCTATCCAGTCGAGGTTCAACTGTAAAGCATGTGGCAATTTTCCTATCCAATAGACTAGATTATCTATAAATCATTTATTTATTTATACTTTATTGCACATCGTACAAAAGGCGGGCTTAATGCCAGACGGCATTCTCTACCGGCCAACCAGAAGGTAAACAGAGAGAGAAAGAAGCGGATGCACTAATGAGAAAATAACACTAAAGGAAAACAACATGTCAAAACTACTATCAAAATAAATACCTACCAATACATAGTTATTATTCATAAAAATATACTTACACAAATACTTATAATTATCATGTGGCAAGTTTAGGTAATACTTATTTCGTAGACATACATACATTCATATAGCACGCCTATATTCCTTTGCGCGGTAGGCAGAGCCAAAGCGGCCGCAAAAACTGTCATTTACGCCACGTCAGACAAATATTTGAGGGTCATTCGGAAAATTGTGTATCGCCATAGTGATAGGTTGTCAGCCCATCGCCTAAATTGCAATACACACCCTTAGTCGCCTCTTACGACTCCCAAGGGAAAAAAATGGGGTAATGCTATTCTAAGCCGGCATCACACGGCATTTCTTAAACAAGATGGATTTAATGGCGTGAAGAAGGTGTACTCGCGTCAAAAAAAAAAAAAAAAAGATAATTCTAGACAATCTAAATAAATACATCACTCATATATCCCTTGCAGAGTAGGCAGAGCGTAAACGGCCGTAAAAGTGGTCATTTACGCACGCTGATTACCAGATCCAACATATTGTAACACCTACTACACAAGATACGGTATTTTTGCGTGTGTTTTTCAGTATTTTGCGTGCGTTTTTCAGTATGTTGCGTGGAACCGGGACGTAACGTTAGACAATTAAGAAATAGATGGCGGTGGAACAAAAATTTTTATATTCCTAATAATAACGTCTAACACCTTAGCCATCCGTGACCACGGTCTCTGTAAAGAGCTCGAAACTTAGAAATTGTAAAATCCAAAATAAACACAACTTAAATCGTTTTATTGTGATGATTAATAGTTGTGCAATTACATTTGAGGCTCATTAATAAAATGGTGTATCGGCATAGTGACATCGCCTAAAACTGCAATACAAATGTCGCCCTCAATTCCCTAAGTCGCCTCTTACGACACCCACGGGAAAAACAATCTACATGTTTATCTTAACCATTTCTTTATTTTTTTATTTAGGAGGGAAATCGCCAACGACACCTGTCAGCAAGCGGAAAACTAGCGGCTTGATCCCGGCACCAGCCGCCGCGCTCACCAAGTCCAGGTCTCACGAGTCACAGCTCTCCGTCAGACCTGATGCTTCAGACTTAAGGTAAAGCTTTATACCTTATACCTTACTAGCGGCCCGAGGTAGACAGATCATATACGATCTCCGTGAAGAAGGTTGTCTTAACTAGCCGAAACGTCGAGGGCTAAACTCTCTACCAAATAAATAACAAGTACGTCACGTAAACCTACATCATGTTAAATTTTAGTCGGAAAAACAATGAAAATGATCAATGTAGGATAGTTATCACTTATTGACGTCATGATCCGTCATTGTAAAAAAAAAGAAATTGGTGTAACACAATTTTCTTCTTTTTATAACAATTTCGTATTGTTCTAATAGAAAAGCGGCTCCGGTGGGATAAAAATAAAAACAAAGGCACTGCCTTAGGGCTGGCCAGGTTAATCACCCGTCATGTAACTTTACGCCACCACCATCTGCAAACGACATTTGTTTCAAGTCAAAGTTTTCAAAGCGTGTTATTATTTACATGCAAGTTTTCAAACATGCATATAATTAACCGGACTCCCTGAACAGGAAAAATCCCACCCAGAAATGTTCCCACTCTAAATTAACAAAGTTTCTAGGCCCTAAGCTACCCAAGCTAGATAATAATCCGTACTAATATTATAAATTCGAGAGTGTGTGTGTGGGTATGTATATATGTCTGTTACCTCTTCACGCTCAAACGGCTTGACCGATTTTGATGAAATTTGGAACACAGGTAGAGTATAACCCGGAATAACACATAGGTCACTTTTTACCGTGGGATAAACAACTATTACCACTGGAAAATGAGTGGCAGCGGTTGCAACCGCTGGGCAGAAATCTAGTGTATAATATAATAGTTGCTAAGTTAAAGTAAAGTAGGTATATAGCAGTAGTAAGTTAGAGTGCATTATATCGCCAACAAACTGAATAGCAGTTTGGCGATTTTTATAGATTATAAGGTCAAATGTAAGTGTAAGTTAAATAAATACTTAAATAAATAAATAAAATAAATGGTATTTTTTGCCTTTGCAGTGACAACAGTCAGTCCTCAGCCTTGGGTACGATGGAAGGCACTCCCCCCGCCTCCCCTCACGACACCGAATCAGACTCCACCCCCCTGCATAAGCCGGCCAACAATATTGGATATCACAACGTAAGTTTTTGATTGTACACATACATACATATCACGCCTATAATCCCTTGCGGGGTAGGCAGAGCTTAAACGGCCGCAAAAAACGGACATTACGCCACGTCTGACAAATATTTGAGGGTCGTTCGGAAAATTGTGTATCGCCATAGTGACAGATTGTCAGCCGATCGCCTAAAATTGCAATACACACCCTCGAGTTCCTTAGTCGCCTCTCACGACTCCCACGGGAAGAAATGGGGTGATGCTATTCTAAGCCGGCATCACGCCTATATACATATCCTCTATATATATATATATACATATCCTCTGAGTCTCTCAAAGGTTGACTGGAAGAGATCCCTTACTGGGATAAGTCCGCCTTTGTGGCTCTTGTTTCTAGATTTATTTCTGTAACTGTTCTTATAAATGTGTCTGGTGGTACAATAAAGTTATTACATACATACATATGCCTGTATACCATGCGGGGCAAAAGTAAACGGCTGTAAAATGAAAATCTACGCCGCGTCCGACAAAGACCTAAGAGTAATACAAGAAATCTTGTATCGCCGCATAGCGACAAGTTGTCAGCCCATCGACTAAAATTGCAATGTACGTAAAACGCTCGATTCTCTTAGTAGCCTCTTACGGGGATAGAAATTGGAAAAACGAAACAACTTTCCCCAAAGAACATAGGTTGAAATATGAAAAAACAATTGGACCTTTCATACAAATTGACATGGTCGGCTCATACATACTGTATGAGAGATCCAATTATTTTTCATATTTCTTGTGAAATATGTTTCTTGGGGAAAGTTGATTCTTATTTTCCGTACTAAATCTTTATTATCGGTCACTAGTAAATTTCACCCTAACGATATTCATTTTTATACAAAAAAAAAAGGTAATAAAGAAGACGTATAAAAAATGGTAATGGTATAAAAGAAGACGTAGTGACTGGTGTAGAAAAGGGTATGCTTAGATGGTTTGGTCATGTAGAGAGGATGAATGAAAGAAGATTAACGAAACAGGTGTATATGGCAAGTGTGGATGGGAACTTTGGAAGGGGAAGGCCTCGACGAACGTACCTCGATCAAATCGGGGACGTGCTAAAGAAAGGTCAGGTCAAGAGTATCCTAAACCGACGAGCATGCATGAAGAGATTGATGAATGTAGAGGAGGCGAAAGAAGTATGCCAAGATCGTAGTAAGGAAGTAGTCTCTGCCTACCCCTCTGGGAAAGAGGTGTGATTTATGTATGTATATATTCATTCTTGTGTATAAAGTGATATGATAATACTATCCTACATTGAATAAAGAATTTCAATTTCAAATTTCAATATGTGTATATTCCAGTCCACACCGTCCGGCCCCGCCCCTCCCGCCGCAGCCCCGCGCTCCCCCCGCACGCCCACCGTCGGCCGCAGTATGGCGCACGACATCGCGCATCGTTTCACCAAGAAGTTCAACATGATTGCAACTTGCGACTACTGTGAGAAACAGATGTTGTTTGGCTCAGGATTGCGGTGCAAAGAGTGCAAGTTTATCTGCCATAGGTGAGTAACGACATCTATGTATCTTAGTCAGAACTATCTAGGAATCAGTGACCTAAAACGCGGTATCAAAGTTTTTTCGACGCTCCATATTTAAACAATCGTAGTAATGCATGACATAGCGCATCGGTTCACCAATAAATTCAACATGATAGCTACTGGCGACTACTGTGAGAAACAGATGTTGTTTGGCTCGGGATTGCGGTGCAAAGAGTGCAAGTTTATCTGCCATAGGTGAGTAACGACATCTATGTAATTTCGGTAGAACTACCTAGGAACCATTGGCCTAAAACGCGGTATCAAGGTTTTTTCAACGCTCGCTATATTAACGGCAGTATGGCGCATGACATAGCGCATCGGTTCACCAAGAAATTCAACATGATAGCTACTTGCGACTACTGTGAGAAACAGATGTTGTTTGGCTCAGGATTGCGGTGCAAAGAGTGCAAGTTTATCTGCCATAGGTGAGTAACGACATCTATGTATCTTAGGCAGAACTATCTAGGAACCAGTGGCCTAAAACGCGATAGCAAAGTTATCACATGGCACGATAAATCTTGCTAGAAAATTTAGAAGCAGAATCTTACTTTGTAATAAAGAAACCACCTGAATATGGAACCCTGAACTCCCTGGCGGTGTCCAGGGAGCCAGCTCGAAAATCGATCGAGTTTTCAAGCCACAACTGGCGGGTTGTCAAGGGTTGAATGTGTAAAATGTGTAACTTGGCAACTAACCACAAGACTTCTGTTATAAAATCGACTAATCGAATGTTTTCTTGTTTCTAGGGACTGTGAAAGCAAAGTACCTCCGTCGTGTGGTCTACCTCCTGGATATGTGCACGCGTTTAAAGAAAAGTTTAATGGTGAGTATCGCAATATCGTCTTAAGGTGGAAAGTTCTTTATGCAAACGAAAAACTGAAATTGAAGCGCCTTTTTTGTATAAAATAGATACACTTGTACAATTTCGCATACAACAATTAAGCCGAGGTAGCCCAGATGAAAAAGACGTCGCTTGTTCTGATAGCAAAAGTTGCAGGTTCAAATCCTGCCTGCGTAGCAATTTTGCAAGTTCTCTAAAATATTCATGAAGTGTTTGGTTTGGTGGACAGGTGGGGGCTACAACTACGCGTCATCCCCAGTGGGCGGTCGCGCGTCGACCGTGGGCGCTTCGTTTCTGGCTTCATTGCGCTCCACGCCACGGAAACACCAGCAACAACATCCGGTAAGTATATTGAAACAACCGGCCAGCGGTTTTACCCGCTGCCACTCATTTTCCCGTGCCAATAGTTGTTTTCCTGCGATAAAAAGTGGCCTATGAGTTATTCCAGGTTATACTCTACCTGTGTTCCAAATTTCATCCAAATCGGTCAAGCCGTTTGAGCGTGAAGAGGTAACAAACAAACACACACACACAAACTCAAACTCTCAGATTAATAATATCAAGTACGGATATAAAGATAAAAATATGCAGAAGATATTTCAAAGGAGGAACCAGTCAATAAAACTAAACAAATTTTCCTAAGAAGGAGATCAAGGGTACTCAATAAAATAAACAACTTATCTCAAGAAACATAGGTCAAAATGTGAATAATCCTTTATACTAAACTAGCTGTTACCCGCGGCTTTGCCTGCGTAAAAACTATCCTATGTGTTATTCTTTGTTACCTTCTATATGTGTGCCAAATATCATTACAATTGGTTCAGTAGAGTTTGCGTGAAGAAGCGAACAAACATACAATCTTTCGCTTGAAGCCTGCGTAAAAACTATCCTATGTGTTATTCTATGTTACCTTCTATGTGTGCCAAATATCATTACAATTGGCTCAGTAGAGTTTGCGTAAAGAAGCGAACAAACATACAAGGTAATATTAGTCTTCTTCTTTCTTTTCGTGTGGGACACCAAGTCGTCCAACGACCCGATGAACCCTGGTAATATTAGTAGGATAAGATTAATGAATAAAATGTCAAACAAAAAACCACTAATAACAAAACTTGAACAATAACAAATTGTATTGTCAATGACAATCATCAATGATAAGTTTTTAATTTAATGGAGTACCGTGACTTCCTTTAGTTTATTCAAATTTTATCACATCTTGTATTTTCATGTTATATAATATTGTTTTTTGTTCCAGGGTCCGGACTCGTCATCGAACACATCATCGTGCAACAGCTCGTGCCCCTCCTCCCCCGCGCCCCCCGCACCCAACACCCCGCACCACCACACACACTCTAAACCGCAGTTCCACTTCCCAGGTAATGATCGACAAATATTCACGTAAACAGATCGGATTTGTATACTCCCTCCCGCGTGACAGTCTACGCTGTAGCTTAATCTACGCCGTAGTTTGGTCTACGCTGTAGCTTGGTCTACGCTGTTACTTGGTCTACGCCGTAGCTTGATCTACGCAGTAGCTTAATCTACGGTGTAGCTGCGTCTACGCTGTTGCTAGGTCTTCGATGTAGCTGGGTCTACGCTGTAGCACGTTCTACGCTGTAGCTTGGTCTACTCTGTAGCTTGGTCTAAGCTGTAGCTTGGTCTACGCTGTAGCTTGGTCTAAGCTGTAGCACGTTCTACGCTGTAACTTGGTCTACGCTGTAGCACGTTCTACGCTGTAGCTTGGTCTACGCTGTAGCTTGGTCTACGCTGTAGCACGTTCTACGCTGTAGCTTGGTCTACGCTGTAGCACGTTCTACGCTGTAGCTTGGTCTGCGCTGTAGCACGTTCTACGCTGTAGCTTTATCTACCCCGTAGCTTAAAAAGTTATAGATTGTAATTGTAAAATGTGTGCAATCATGATAGAGGCCTAATTCCATGTATGAATGGACCAGCTAGTGATTTAACTCATTTATCAGGTGCCTATGTTATGAAACTACAGGCTACAAGTCTACAGGTGAAATTTTTAGTACATTGCGTAGCCGGTTCATATTCCGGGTATCATAATGGCTAACCGACTACGCAATAAACATCGAATTTCACCTGTAAAATTGTAGCCTGTAGTTTGATAAGATCGGGTACTGGTGGTCCGTTTTACATACAAACTAAAAATTGAAATCCGCTGAACTTGTACATGCGATGAAGAGCACCTTTTTAACAAAGGCTTATGCGTAATGATGAAGGCCCTCCAAAATTTTCGCAAAACTACTTTCTGTTAAAAGGTAAGAATATACAGTAAAATCAAACTATTTTTTTGCAACAGTAGCTCCATCTAATGGCGTAAGGTGGCGAATCGGTTATAATTAAGGAACCTTGGTTTACAATTTATTTTATTATTTTGCGAAAAATTTATATCAACACGAGATTACCCATCGAAAGAACTCGTGATAATTTTGTCCCCTTTAAAGACATAAGTCTATTTAACATTTGTATGAAAAACGTCCCACCTTAACTCACGAACTTAAAAAAGTTGTGGTTTACAGAAAAGCTGTAAAGCTTTAGACAAAATAATTTAATAAAACCTGAAAGTATTCCTCACACTTTAGAAGCCATGTTTGCTTACCTGATTGTCCGAAAAGACAGCTGGTTCCGTGCTTCGGAGAGCACGCGGAGCCGTCGGTCCCGGTTGCTGTCTATAATTACTTAAAAGGCGGTCGTTACAAAACCAAGTCAGAGGCCTATTACTGGTAGTAGGGGGTTGAAAAACTCTGACACCAGGGTTCATCGTGTCGTTGGATGACTGGGTGTCAAAAACTATATATTTTGTTGTCAGAAGTGAAACACCCACCGGTGTCGAGCCCCAACCACCACCACCACCATCACCACCACAACGCGGTGCAGTCTCCGAGACCCATGCCCGAACTCAAGGAGGATATGACAGCCAGCGTCAAGAGTAATGGTAAGTTGAGGCGAGTGTAGCCGTCAACGACCTCGACAGTGGCGCCACTTAACAAAAAAATATTTCCTCTTTATACAAATAATCTATCAGAATGCCGTGTGATGCCGGCTTGGAATAGCATCTCCCGATTTCTTTTCCGTGGGTGTCATGGGAGGCGACTAAAGGACTCAAAGGTTAGTATTGCAATTTTAGGCGATGGGCTAACAACCTGTCGCTATGGCGATACACAATTTTCCGAATAACCCTCAAATATTTGTCAGACGTGGTGTAAATGGCCCTTTTTGTATCAATTTTTCTGCCTAGTTAATAGGCGTGATATGTGTACGTATGTATGTATCAGAATATCCGATTCCAAAGTTTTTAGTATTATCCTTAAGTAAAATTAGAACCTGCAAACTCAATGAAATATTCGCGGTAATTAAAGTTCTGGCCGTTTGTAGGCACTTTTTCTTTAACTTTAATTGCAGCGAATATTTTATTGAGTTTGCAGGTTCTAATTTTACGGATAATACTAAACACTTGGGCATCAGACATTCTAATAGATTGTTTTAATAATGAAAAAACCTTTTTTGGCGCCACTGTCGAGGTCGTTGTCGGCTACACTCACCTTAATGCATGGGGTCACATCAAAACGAGAAAAAAAAATTGTTCAATAAAATATCGATTGGTAGCACAGTTACACCATTATTATATAAAAAGCTCACTAATGCCTTTAAAAACCATTTATTTTACTTTATATTTAACATATTTATTAAGAACATATTTTTTAGTCGAGTTGCCCCATATTAACAAACCGTAGTACCTTAAGAAAATACAGTGCGTAGCCGCGAAAAGACATGAGTGCTGGTTGCTTCTTCCTGGATTATTCATCACATTAACAAAACTATCCAGTCTATCACAGACAAATTGAATTTGGCATAATATTCTAACTCAATACTTACTTCACTAGTATAAAATAAAGGCACTTTCCGTGTCCCTTTGTATGCTTAGATCTTGAAAACTACGCAACGGATGTTGATACGCTATTTTAAAATAGTTACAGTGATTCAAGAGGCAGGTTTTTAGGTACTTTTTACCCCGAAATGCTTTGTTCCTGAATCGGGTAACAGCGGGTGAAACCGCGGGGCGGGTCGCTAGTATTACATTTCTCTGGTTTCCGATACACGGTCGATTAGTTGATACATTTTTAGACTAATTATAACTAATCTGTTTTATAATTATCTAGAACCACCCTAATACCATGTTTTTTTATTGCACCAACAGATAGTTCCCGCTGCGTGTCTCTGACAGGATCAGGGTCAACTGACAGCGGGTGTATGAGAGCCGACTCGCTCGACCACGGGAAGGATCCAAGATGGCCGCGACAAAATAGTGTAAGTACTATAATATATATACATACTAAAATTGTTATTTCTTTACACTAGCTAACATGCATGATAAATAAAAAATAATCTAAAAACACGACTGCTTATTGATATAAAGCCTAGCCTTTGACACTCGGGATAATGTAAGGATTCTTCCGATACAATTCCCATTCGAATCTGTTCAGTGGTTAATGTCCTTTAAAGAATCGCACATATATGCATACATACGTGAACTCTAAAAACATTACACTCCTTTTATGTTTGGGCAGTCGTGTAGAAATAAAGGTTTACTATTTAAAACTTAAAACTTTCGCTTAAATTGTTCGGATACACATATCACGCCTATAATACCTTGCGGGGTAGGCAGAGTGTAAACGGCCGCAGAAACGGACATTTAAGCCACATCTGACATATATTTGAGAGTCATTCGGAAAATTGTATATCGCCATAGTAAAGGGTTGTCAACCCATCGCCTAAAATTGCAATACAAACCCTCGAGTCCCTTAGTCGCCTCCTACAACTCCCACGGGAATGAAATGGGGGATGCTATTCTAAGCCAGCATCACACGGCATGTAAATAAAAGTATACTTTATCCAGCTTAGCTTCATAGTTTAAACATATTATAGTGTTCAGTGTTCTCCATCTACAAAAGTACCTATCTATTAGGTTCACTTTACTGGCTCATTACCAGGAGTCCAATAACAGTACTAGATAAGAATGGCACGTCAATACGTCATTGCTCTTTCCTTTACGATAACAACTTCCGATAGCCAGGACTCGCTTGCCTCGCCACTACATTCTGTGTCGTGACTTTGACATTAGCTCATTATACTGCTGCGA
Source organism: Tuta absoluta (assembly GCA_027580185.1). Taxonomy (NCBI): domain Eukaryota; kingdom Metazoa; phylum Arthropoda; class Insecta; order Lepidoptera; family Gelechiidae; genus Tuta; species Tuta absoluta. The sequence continues at coordinate 17,533,178 of JAQAHW010000010.1, read as the reverse complement.
TTTTAAAGTTAAGTGATAAATAAATAATGCGATGAAGACAGGTTTTACGAAGATTGTATATTTTGTGCGAGTGGTGAAATAAATTGTCAAAAATGACTGCGTTTCTACATCGCCGGATGCTGTTTGAAGGAGTATGTTTTTATGTTTTTTAAATCATGTTATGTTTAAAAAATGTTAAATCTGGACCATGAGAAAACAGTATGAGAGTCAAACCAATACTGTTACACTTTGTGATGTTATTTCTTAATGGAACTCCATGTTAATTTACTAATAAAACCCTTTTTCCTAGTTCCACTAATTAATTAAATTTGTTTATTTGATATTAAACTAAATACGACTGGTTTCGGACATATCATGGGGCAGTTACTCAAAAACGAAACAAAACCCACAATTAATTTAATATCAAAATAAACAAACATAATTAATAAGTGGAACTATTGAAAAAGTGTTTTATTAGTTAATTGAAACTCACACTTTTTTCCTAGAAAAAAAATACTGTTAAAAGTCAAAACTACTTTTACTTCTAGCATAATAATTGATAGGCCACACGACAAACAGTTGTTTATTATCCGCGTTATTAATTACATCAACTTTCGGTAAAGCACGAGTATTTACGCAAAAAGAATACGAACTTGAACTAAAACTGTACTAAAAATAATTGTTTTTTCTTCTAGTTATCAATGAAAGAATGGGACATCCCGTACGACGAGCTAAAACTGTTCGAAGTGATCGGCCGCGGCAGGTTCGGAACCGTCTACCGAGGGTCGTGGCACGGCGCCGTCGCTGTCAAGTTACTACACGTACATTCTTTGAATGACGACGCTGTGCCATTGGATACTTTCAAACATGAGGTAAGGAAAGGCTACATAAAATGACTTTAGATTCTATAGGACCATTTCTTCAGCTTATTCTTAAAGGATGCCACGATAATCAACATTCGACATTGGGGAAATTTTTAAAACCAGTCACGTCAAGAGGACTTTTATTGACCAGCTTCTATGAAAAGATTGATGAATGAAGAGAAAGCGAAATAAATGTGAAAGAATCGTAGCAATTGGCAGGATGTATTCTCAGCCTACCACTCTGAGAAAAGGATAGAATTTTACCTAGTAAGGAAAATGTACTATGGTTATTATGCACTCACAGTGCTATATTATTTTTATACAGTAGTTCATTTTCATTCGCAGAGCAGTGGCACGGTACCCCACGTTCCCGGGTTCAAGCCCCGGCGGGTGCTAACCTTTTTTCAATTTCTTATATTCATTTCATTTCAAATCTCATTCAGTGATCAAAAATTCTTATGATGTTATACATATTAAAGCGCGAGGCCACTTTCATTAGCTGATTGTTAATATTGAAATTGAAATTCTTTATTCAATGTAGGATAGTATTATCACTTATTGACGTCATGATCCGTCATTGTAAAATAAATAAATTTGTCCTAATAGGAAACCGGCTCGGGCGGGACAAAAATATAATAATAAAGGCACTGCCTTGGAGCTGGCCAGGTTAATCACATGGCATGTAACTTTACGCCACCACCATCTGAAAACGCTAGCCTACCATTTTATTAATTAACAAAAGAAAAGAAAAACGAAATAATACAGCTTTCATTCCGAAAATACCAAGAAGAGAGTTTAAACTGTTATTAATTTCCCCAGGTGGCGACATTCAGGAAGACCCGACACGAGAATTTAGTTCTGTTCATGGGCGCGTGTATGAAGCCGCCGAGACTGTGCATCGTGACGTCACTGTGCAAGGGGAACACGCTGTACACGCACATCCATCTGAGGAAGGACAAGTTCACCAACAACAAGAGTGTCATAGTCGCGCAGCAGATCTCACAGGTAATGTAGCAAACAAACTACACAACCAAAAACTAAACTTACACAAAGTCCCATACATTAACAGCTAAAACAGTCCACTGCTAACATGAGCCTCCCCTGAAAGGGAGGTATTGGTATCTTGCACCACGCTTGGCGAGCGGACTAGCAAGCGCAGTGCAAGATATTGCTTACACAGGGAATGCTACTGCCAATTCCCTGGATGAATATATGTTCAATAATGAAGGATATTAGGATACCCTTCATTCGCTTTTTATTCACCCACGCTTATCATTGGGGTGATGCTATTCTAAGCCGGCATCACACAGTCACATACGAGCGAACATTCTATATTGCAAGATAAAGCAAACTATAAACAAAAACAAATACATTGTACACAGGAACAAATGCACTACAAACAAACAGGGACAAACACACTACATACGATAACGTGTTTGAGACACGTTGCTTACAGGAAAATAGCCATTCAAAATGGGAACAAATATATTTCACGCGGGAAGAAACACATTGCACATGGGAGCGATCACATTACAGACACATCGCTAACGGGAACAAACATTATTATGTCTATAATATCTATTTTAATAAAGTTATAGTTTAGTATTTTAATAATTCTAATAATTTCACTTTTTAATAAATTTGATGACATGTAGGTAAATGAATGTAAATGTATTATTGTACTGTTGTTCTTTTAAATGTGATAATTTATGACCTTGTATGGACTTTGTCTGAAATAAATGATTTTTAATTTAATTTTAATATGTCACTACATTAATAAACCTTTCACATTGGAAAAGTACACATTGCAAACGTGATCAAACATTTATTACACGGACAAACACATTTCACATGCGAATAAACACATTGTACTCGGTAACAAACACAATTCAAACGGAGACAAAAATGTGAAAAACACACTAAACATTAACCGCTTGTCTGTCACGTACCGGGAGCCGGACAACAATTTTGAACCTTAACTACCCACAATAAAATTCAAAACCAATGAAATTGTTATAGTATGAAGCGACAGACGAGTGATTAAAAAACCTGCGACCATAATTAAAATGGTTATCACTTATGTGGGTTTGCTGTAAGAAATTTATTTTTAGAAATAAGTAAATCTGTTGTGTCTTGTCTCATTGTAAATTTTTCCTGTGTATGTTTTTGTGTACAATAAATGGTTTTTTTCTTTTCCCTCAGGGTATGGGGTACCTGCACGCGCGAGGCATCATCCACAAGGACTTGAAAACGAAGAACATCTTCTTAGAGAATGGAAAAGTAGTCATCACTGATTTCGGGCTATTCTCCGTCACCAAACTAGCCTTCGGAAATAAGTAAGACATTTTTAAATGTGATATTGTTTTTTTTTTTAATTTTGTCTATATGTTTTATCCAATAGCCCACCCATGTCGCAAATAAAGTTGTTAGAATTTTGACTTACTAAAAGATATGACTTTTTTTCTATCCAGCGCAATCAAGCTCAATTTACCGTATTCTAAAATATATGAAAATAAATTGCATGTAAGATTTGGAGGAGGACTTGCTACATCTCACAAAAGAGAATGGGATGAGGTATCGAAAACTCATCAATATCATCTCACGTTTAATCCGTACTAATATTGTAAACCCGAGAGTTTGTGTGTGTGTATGTTTGTTACTTCTTCACGCTCAAACGGGTTGATGGATTTCGATGAAATTTGGAACACAGGTACAGTGTAACCCGGAATAACATATAGGTTCCTTTTTACCGCGGGAAAACATACCATTCCCACGGGAAAATCAAAAATAGCTGCGGGTGAAACGGCGGGTCGGAAAGCTAGTAATTGATAAACGCATCCATAATTTGCCATGTTTCAATGTTTTTTTTTGCTTTTATTAAGGGTGGGTTTGCTCTTGACTCTAGTCTAGGTCAAAGGACAGAGACAGGGTCTAAGATGGAGCGAGCTCACCCAGAAGAAGCCTGTTCACTCTTACTTTGAAGAGATTAGGGTTGTATGGTATATGTTGTGATTGTTTCCAGTTTGCGTGGCGACAGTCTCGGCATCCCGCCCGGCTGGCTGTGCTACCTCGCCCCCGAGCTCATCCGCGCGCTGCGCCCGCACGCTTCCTTACATCTGCCATTCTCTAAGGAAACCGATGTTTATGCCTTTGGGTATGTAGATTCTCATACAAATAATATAATGGAGCGAAGTCAGTACAACACAAGTAAAAGAAATTGAAATCCTAACTATCGTGTACCACTGTAAGTTGTAATTAATTTTGTTGTCTCAAAAGAAAGGGATGCTCAACTGTCGTGAAAAATCTCAATTCTAATTATTGAAAATTGTTTTGACTTTGGGGTACAGTGGTAATTAGGATTGAGATTTTTCATGTATCAATCCACTATACCACTGTACCCCAAAGTCAAACAATTTTCAATAATTAGGATTGAGATTTTTCATGTATCAATCCACTATACCACTGTACCCCAAAGTCAAACAATTTTCAATAATTAGGATTGAGATTTTTCATGTATCAATCCACTATACCACTGTACCCCAAAGTCAAACAATTTTCAATAATTAGGGTTGAGATTTTTCACGACAGTTGAGCATCCCTTTCTTTTTTGACAACAAAATAAATTACAACTTTAAATAAACAGGTTATTGTTTAAGGTTTCGTATATTTGTTTTGTATTTGTTCAACTTCAACTGCCACAGAAGTCCACTGCTGGATATGGGCCTCACCCTATTGAGGCGTATTTACCTTTCACACCACGTTTGGCAGGCGGATTGGCAAGCGCAGTGCAAGCTGTCGTAAACACAGGGAACGCTGCTGCCCTATTCCCTTGATTTATCTCTTAGTCGCCTTCTATGACACCCACGGGTAGAAATGGAATGGTGCTATTCTAAGTCGGCTCGGCAAACAAACTTACGCTTGTTTATTTTAGGACGGTGTGGTACGAGCTTTTATGCGGCGAGTATCCGTTCAAGGGGCAACCTCCGGAGGCCATTATCTGGCAAGTGGGCAAGGGAGTCAAGCCTAGTCTAGCTAACATGCAAGCTTCTAGAGATATCAAGGTAAGACAATACTTCTATTCTAATACATATTTATGTTAGAACGTGTTTATGTTACAGTTGTATGATTGAAGGTAATATACATTTTAAAATTTTGGCGGTTTTGCGACTAGCGACATTTATGGCGGCATTAAAATAGTATGATTTTGATTTGTATCTACTTGTTGATTTTCGTAATTTGAAAATATTTTTAAGCGTTATGCTTTGCATCTCTTCTCTTCTCTCTCTCTTTTTGTGTGGGACACAGAGTGGTCAAACGACCCGAAGACCCTGGTGTCAGCGTTTTTTAACCGCCTACTACTAGTACCAGGCCTCTGACATGACAGTGTAACGACCGCCGTCTAAGTAATCATAGATAGCAACCGGAACCGACGGCTTAACGTGCCCTCCGAAGCACGAAACCAGCTGTCTTTTCGGACAATCAGTTGGTTCAGCCTGCAATGTCCTAACCAGACTGGGAACAAATTCACAAAGTTTTTTTGAAAACTTGCAAAATTGACAAGCGCGGGCAGGATTTGAACCTGCGACTTTCGCATTACTAGTGGCGACGCCTCTTCCATCTGGGCTACCGCAGCTCGTTCCTTGCCCGCCAATTTCGCAAGTGTATTTTAATGCCAATAACGCGTGGCACGGCTCCATCTACCGGGTTAGTTTTGCAACTAATACCCGGCGACTAATTCTATCTTTACAGATTGAATGTAGTCTAAGCGATAAAATAAATTGAATCATATTCAATTTATCGCGGGTTTTCATCGCTTAGACTACATTCAATCTGTAAAGATAGAATTAGTCGCCGGGTATTAGTTATTGACATAAGTAGTACTTTTGTAAATATTTGCATGTCATGTAATTTAAGTAAATATGTGATTCTATACCTATTTATGGTTAATTTTCATCTCAATGTACCATGTTTACTGCGAATAAAAATATCTTTATCTTTACGAAAGAAGAATAGAGCTTAACAATTTTTTTTTCAGGATATCCTGATGCAATGCTGGTCGTACCGCTGGTCGGAGCGCCCCGACTTCCCGCGTCTCCTGTCCACCCTACAGAAGCTCCCGCGGAAGCGACTAGCGCGCTCTCCCTCGCACCCCGTGCACCTGTCTCGCTCGGCCGATTCCGTGTTTTGAAATCGGATGCCTCGTAAATTCAGTGTGTGTGCCGCCATGATTGTTTAGGTCATTGACCTATCCTGTTGACCTACAACATGATTGTTTAGGTCAACGACCTCAACAAAAGTGCGTATTTGGACTCGTTATACTTACTCTTCGCTGCAATTTTCAAATTCGAGTAGTTAAGAGTTATTTTATTAATGACCTCAGTCGACCTATCCTATTTTATTGATGACCTCAGTCGACTTATCCTATTTTACAGGTGACCTTAAAGTCCGGCCATTCCAATAAGCCATATTTGACGGCTTTCATTCGTCCATATTCGACGACCGATGTGGCGCAGTGTTAGTGCGACTGCCTGCTACGCAAAGGTTCCGGGTTCGATTCTCGGTGGGACACTCACAAAGTTGATATTTATCTCTTTGTGAATTTGTTCCCGGTCTGGTTAGGACATATATTGCAGGGTGAACCAACTGATTGTCCGAAAAGAAATGGTTCCGTGCTTCGGAGGGCATGTTAAGCCGTCGGTCCCGGTTGCTTTCTATGATTACTTAGACGGCGGTCGTAACACAACCATGTCAGAGGCCTACTAGTGGTAGTAGGCGGATGAAAAACTCTGACACCAGGGTTCATCGGGTCGTTGGACGACTCGGTGTCCCACACGAAAAGAGAAGAGAGAGACAGCTTTCAGATTCATGCTTATGCTATGACAGAGGGTTCATTTTTTTTGTTGACAACTGTCAAGACGGCTTATTGGGGTGGCCTTTATATTAACCTATCCTGTTTTATTGATGACCTAAAAAGACTAATGTTACCCCACAGAAGTGTGTATGTATGTATTCATTAAGCTTACTTTTCACTGCTTTAATTGAAAACACATTTTTTTGTGACTAAAGCTGACCTATCCGATCTTATTGGTAAACTATGATTATTTTTTTTCGATTCTGACCCTTTTACGATATATGATGAAACCCTAAGCCTAACTACCTGAATGGTATCTAAGATCAATACATTCATACATATAATAGCCGACTATACAGGGATTAGTATTGTTCAATCAATGCCGCGTGATGCCGGCTTAGCATCACCCCATTTGTTTCCCGTGGGTGTCGTAAACTGCGACTAAGGGACTCGAGGGTTACATGTGTATTGCAATTTTAGGCGATGGGCTGACAACCTGTCACTATGGTGAGACACTTTCTCAATAACCCTCAAATTTTTGTCAGACAGCGTAAATGTCGGTTATTAACGACAGTGAACTCTGCCTATCCCGCAAGGGATATAGGTGTGATAAATGTGTGTATGCGTAATATTTATACCGTTAACTATGGGAATAGTATTTATTCATTTGTAATCAATATCATTATTACATTCTCTTTTAAGGTCTTCCCAATTTGTGCAATCTTTAATTATATCAAGAATTAAATTTATACTAGACTCAATTCACAGTGCCAGTGACAGAACTTAAATTTAAAGTGTACATGCTACTTGGATGGATGAATGGAAGGAAGGGGGCGGCCTTTGCCCTGCAGTGGGACGACCATAAATAAAAATGGGAAATAGCACCATAATCTTACGTGCAGTATACCATAAGGAATAATTCTCCTGCCCTATTTTAATTTCTCTATACAGAGTAACAGCGGTATTTTTGTTTAAGTTAGCGATTATTGACGGTTCTGTGGAATCGAGTCTATTGTTTCCGAATTTAAATTACCTTCTAAAATATGTCTGTTAATTACATACGTTTATTGCGATTTTAAAGCATCGCATTTAAGAATATTAAAGTACCGCTGTTCCAATAAGTCGTTTTTGACAGCTATCAGATTCGTGATAATACTATGGTAGACTGTCCATTATCCTTTGCTGACATCTCTTTTGGTATGGAGATGACAGCTTTCAAATACGACTTGTTGGAACGGCGGTACTTTAGCGAAAAATATTATAAATAGTAAAAATATAAATATAAAACTATGTACAGTATGATTATTTATAAGTGAAGTCTTGATCTCCGCTAAATGAATAATCAATCGATTAAATTATATTTTGGTATTGAAATAAACTGTTTGTTGAAGTGTAAATATGTACAGTGTTAAGAGTTGATAGAATTGAATTTTGATTGCATTGATGTTTTATATAAAATAATCAAAAAAGTATTCTACCAACTTCTCTTGCTTTTCAAATGTAATGTGTAAAATTTGAAAATGTTTGTTATGATATAAATTACGTGTATAATTTATTTAAAGTAGTACATAATTTCAAAAACATCAATACAATTGAAAGATAAAATAATATTCGAATGTAGATAACAGTTGAATTTTGATTGTAATTAAAATAATATGTTCTGTAACATATTTATTATAATTAGTCATTAGACCATCTCATTACCATTTTAATAAAATTACAATAGTCATTTTTAAAATAAATACATTAACAGCCACAACAGTCCACTGCTGGACATGGGTCTCCCCCTATTGGGGGTATTTACCTTTCTGACCACGCTTGGCATGCGGATTGGAGAGCGCAGTGTAAGATTTTGTATACACGGAGAATGCTGCAGCCCATTCCCCATGGGTAGAACTGGGATGATGCTATAATTTTATTTTAAAAATAGCTTCTTCAAATTATATTTGGATTGTTTAAACTAAATTGGTAAGTTTTTTATAAGATACAGCACATCAACTACAACTTCATTTACCAAATAAGTTTTCATGTCAGAAAATTACAAAAGTCGGACACACATAAAACTATTCAGGATTGGGCAAAATGAAGCTGTTCTTACTACATCATCTCAACCACCATTTCCCTGTATCTAGCATAAATTGTGCCAAATATAATGTTACAGTTTTGAGTGACAGTGGTACTAGCGGATCAGATTTTATACTGGTTTTAGAGTGAATTCTGGGTGTAAAGCATAACTAAATGTAAGGGCCAGGTCGTTTCTCGCGATGTTACAATGACTTGTTCTACGAATTATACGGAATTCGTTGCAAAAAATTCCTTGTATATCCGCGAAAAGCGCGGCTCAATATATTTGGACTCCCGGCAGGTGTAGGTCGAATTATGCAGGTTGCTAAGATATTTCCTCTATAGCCATTTCATGTCTACAGAATCTGCTGTGTATTCTTACAGTCTGATAAATATAATTTAATGATGTGTGTGTGAGCCCACTTCCATTATTATGTAAATATAACATGAACATTCCCTATAGTAGTTGAGTAAATTCACTTGTTAGTTACTATTACGAATTCTAAGTACATTTGTTTGTAAATGTTGAAGTTACCATGTTCTATTGTATTAAAATAAATATAGTTCTGAGAGGCTTGTTTCGAATTGTGGATCTTTCTGATTAGATTCTTTGCTTAAAAATAAGAAATGGTGTATGGTACATTTAAAGTTATACAGTACCTACAGTGTAAATTAATTTCAAATTGATCAAAAATTTAATCTTGACATATTTAAGTTATTGTTTGCTAATACTAAATTATTATTCTGGTCACTCAACTCCTATTAATTTGTAGTTGTAAAATAAAACAGAAAAATACTTCAGATGAGACTTCTTGAGGTTTTTGAGATGATGTTGGATAAATTGTATTTACAGTTACAGCCAAAAAACAACATTAAATGTAAAAGAGTATCAAATTGTATCAAAAAATTATATGTATCAATAAGGCCGTACGCTCGCTCACGCGGTTTCACGCGCGGGACGGCCCGCGCGGGCCAGATTTGACAAAACACAAGATTGGCGCCCCGTGACGCGGCCTGCGGTCACCCGCGCCGCGGCTTCAGCAACCCGCGACAAAATATAACCCGTACGAACACGACGACACTTGCCATATTACAACTACCTAGGCACTATGCGCCTTCTAAATTTGGACGGGTAATAATGGCGGCGATGTCAGACCGCCGCGCGGATCCCGCGAGACCGCGTGCGGCCTCACGCGCGGGCTGGCCCGCGCGTGAAACCGCGTGAGCGAGCGTACGGCCTAAAATACTGATTTCTGAATAAACAAATAAGTATGTCTTTAAATTCAGGTAGTTAGGTCCATGTTTTATCTATCCAACGTCATCTACTAGTATCTGAATATAGCGAGTAAAGTGACATTTGTATTGTATATAAAGCTTACCTTGTATAGTTATAAATATTTATTCGATAGGTAAAGTTAATGCGGTGAGATGGTCAGTTGTAGTTTTGCATATGTAATGAGATTCCGAGACGAATAGGTTAGTTGCATTTGCCAAAATAAATCTCACATCACTGTTATTTTGTTGTTTTATTCTGACAACTCGTAAAATCTACATACACCCTTTCCTATTAAATGAACTAGAAATCTAATAACATGAACAATCAACGCAAAAAACAAATATTTTGTGCAATGATTTTGAGTCTTGCTTGACTGTAGCGACTGTAGTAGAAAAATGACACTGAAATGTTATCTTGACATTTTGCAGAAGACATTGCCAGTTCCACAAAATGTTAAAATGCTTATTATATTACAAAAACAATGCAATAAGTAAAATACATTTATTACATATGAATCTTAAAAGTTAATGAATTTAATAACATTATGAAATATGTCCAGCTAGAATACTAGCAATATTAGTGCACATGCTCTTTATCTCATCATTACTAAGATATTCACATCCAAGAATGGCATTTCCTACTGCTATAGTTTCTCTCATTGAGTTTGCTTTGATCCATATTCTGCCATTCAAGCCAACAGCCAATTCAAATGGCCACTCATTCTTCAAAGACTCCAGTAAATGGCAGCTAGGGTTCAGAATCTTTCTGGTTAAATTCAAAGAGCATTTGAAGACAAATCCATCTGTTAGAACTCCTAAACGGCCTTTCTTTCCATGGGAGTCTACACAAACAAGTTCAGGCTCCATATCCTTGCTGGCGACCAACATTTTCGCATATACTACATCTCCGACTTGAATTTCTGGGCGATTTTTCTTCGTAGCACCTTCAAATGATAAGTATGAGAGAGTGGCCGTGCAGCTACCACCGACGTCTACACGAAATATGTCTCCAGCCTTCTGGACTACGACACCTATAACATTCTCTCCTCTGGATGGCACGTAGCGTTTCTGATGGTTGTCCACCCAGAATGTGTTGGGAGCTCGTTTCTTCAGAATACCAGCCTTAGATACGTAAACTTTGTCGATTTCCTTCCGTAGTCCAGGGCCCAAGATAACCTTACTTTTTTCACCCGCAACAATAATTTCTTCACAGAAGTCGCCTGGCAGGACGACGTCCCCAACAGTTACTTTCATTCTTTTTTGTTTCTAAAGCTCGTATTATGAAGTATTTTTTTATATAACTGTATATGAACAACAACACAACACTTTAGTTTTGTTTTGACAGAAACAGCATAGCATGTATAAAAATCGTTTCAGGAAAAAACTTTAAGCAAGTTTAAGAGGAGAGGTTTTTGGATCTTTTTGGAGATAAAAACTTAAAATTTGAAAATTATCTCTGGAATAAAAGAGATCGGGAGGCGTAGATCGGGAGGGGACGGGATGAATAATAATGATCTTTTCATAAAGCTTTGCATTCAAAAAAATAAAATTAAATGAAACGAACAACCACCTAAAACTGCAGTTATGAAGAAAGCTAATCTCTAAGTCTTATTTTGGAAAAGAATCTAAACAAGTCAGGTTTACTTATATTTAAATTTAAATAATGAACATTAAACGAGCTGAAAGCTTTGACTTTGCGAGATTTTTGCAGTAATTCAATTTATTGATTTTATGGCGTATTTACCGCATAAAAAATAGTCTTAGTAGATTCTTTGTAAAAGCATTGTATATTGCCATCCGTCTACATTTTGACAGGTGGGATAACCTCAACTCACGTGTATGTTTTGTTTACAAGTTTTTCTCACTTTGCTTGCGATTAAATAGAAAGAAACCTAATAAAATGCCTGCCGTCTTAGAGAACGACGTGCTAGTTTACAAAGGCAGCAACTTCTTCCGACAGCGGCTCCTTCTCGCGACCCTGAGCGGACGCGCGATCAAGATCGACGAAATCCGAAGCACACAAGATGATCCAGGTTTGAAAGAGTATGAAGTGAATCTGATACGTCTACTGGATAAAGTGACGAATGGTACTAGAGTGGAGCTGAGTGAGACGGGCACGTCGTTGTACTACCAGCCTGGTATTTTGATCGGAGGACAGATCAACCACAGTTGCTGTCCACAGAGGGGCATAGGTTAGTCTTACATTACTTTCAGTTTGCCGTGTTATATCGGCTTATGATAGCATCACCCCATTTCGTTCCCGCGGGTCTCGTAAGAGGCGACTAAGGGACTCGAGGACTTTGACAATTTTAGGCGACGGACCGACAACCTGTCACTATAGTGTTACACGACTTTTCTGAAACGGCCCTCAAATATTTGTCAGACGTGGTGATAGCGACGGCCTACGCCACAAGGGTTAAAGATGTGATATGTGTATGTATGTATGTGTACATGTTATACTATATTTCATTATTCCGTGCCTCAAGAAACAAGAACAATTAAACATTTAAAAAGTTAGATTTTTTAATATCAAACCACATAAGACAGAAATAAAGAATTGAGAATATATTGATATCCCTGTCTAGTATAGTAAGGCTTAGCAGCTTAAAAGTAGAACACAATTTGTGAATTGTAATATCTTGATTGGACTCCATGGTATTCAGCTATAATTAAATAAAATATTTTGTAATTATATTTTTGCAATGCAACCATTTAAAATGGCATTTATTTTCAGGTTATTATTTAGAGATTCTCCTAGCTTTAGGTCCGTTCTGCAAGGAACCCCTGAATGCAGTGCTCCAGGGGGTGACACACAGTGACCTGGATGTGTCCGTAGACAAGATCAAAGCAGTTGCACTGCCTTTGCTGCTGAAGTTTATATTAGTTGATGATGGACTAGAACTCAAAGTTGTTAGGAGAGGTAAGAGAACATAATTTTTGCTGCCATGTGAAAAACAATTTGTGAGAAACACCACCATGTGAGAAAGTTTTTTATTTTATTTTTATTTTGTTTATTTGGAAAAGCAAACAACTGTATACATAGGTTACTTACATAATACATAGTACACAAAGCATAAGTTTATATACAGCCAACTACGCTATTCACGGGTTGAATATAAACGAGTAGGTAGTTTAGAAACAGGCTGATAAATTATAACATGTAACATGTTTAGGATTCTTACGAGCTTTTATCTTTATGGATTACAATAATCAATCAATTTGCCACTTCTCTTAATAGTGATCTCTTAAAACTACTGCAACTGAGTGTATATAAATCAAGGTGCGGGAAATTATCGTTGTAAGCAGAAATAATTCGGCGCATCGGAGAACGCAATCCAGCATTGGTTTTACAGCGAGCGGTAACAAACAGTTTATGGCGATTAGTTGAGCATTGATGGAGACGGGAAGGAACATTGTAAGCTACGTAACTTGTAAGACTTGGACAACTAACAAGGTTGTTACAAACTTTATAAAACAGCATTACATCTAAGAGAGTGCGTCTAGATTGTAGGGACATAATGGAATACTTGGATTTTAATTTACTGAAGGACAGCTTCTTACGATAGCATTTATAGTGAAATGAGCGGTAGAATTTACTTTGGACTAACTCGATTTGGTCAATATATTTATTATAAAGTGGGTTCCATATTTGCGATGCGTATTCTAAGTGGGGACGTACTAAGGCATTATACAGACAGATGAAAGTGGACGGACGCTTAAAGTCGCGACAAGTTCTCATGACAAATCCGAATATACGAAAAGCGTTGTTAACAATTTTTTCTATATGTTGTTCACTTTTTGACAAAATAATTCCGACCAATTGACAGTATATTCTGAAACTCGAAACCCAACAACAATGGATAATAATGACCAAAAAACCAAAAAGTTTTTCCAGCAAACATTCCACCCTAGTATGTTTGAACCTAAAGCCAACAATGCTACAACTAGCAAAGAAAGTAAAAATGAAGGTGCTGTATTAGAAAGCCCATCTGAACCAACTAGTCCCGCCAAAAACCCCCTAGTCCCATGGCAAAGAATGCCTGATCAAAACCAAAAACGAAATAGATCACCAGACCAAACGGAAGAACAGTGGACTACTCCCAAAACCAAACTTATGAAACGAAAACAAAATAAAGACCAAACTCGAATAACTGCCCAACAGCAATTATTAAATGAGCACAGAGGACTGGATAACAAGGAAAGTAATATAGTTAATATTGACACCTCTAATAGTTTTTCAGACCTTGAGGTGGAGGACCTGGAAACCGACCCTCCTGAAGATGACCTACCAAAAACCAACCCTGATGATAATGAATATACCAAGAACAATGAGAAGAATAGAACCTCAAAGCCACCCCCTATCATACTCTATGGCATAGAAGACCTACAAAAACTCTCTGAACTAATTGAAGAAGTAGTAAATAAAGAGAAATATACCTATAGAGTAGTATCTAAAAACCAACTAATAATAACAGCTACAGATGTAGAAAACTACAAAAAAATGATTGAAATTGTGCGAGCTAAAGGCCTTATAGGACATACTTTCACAAAAAAAGATGAAAAATGTACCAGGATAGTAATAAAACACCTCCACTATAGTACTCCTATCGAGGAAATTACCAAGATAATAGAGGAAACTGGAAATAAAGTCAAAGGTGAAATTGTCACAGCACGTAAGAAAGGGACAAAGGAACCGCTAAATACCTTTTTTGTCAATGTTTTACCTCACGAAAATAACAAGAAACTTAAAGATATCCAATACATTTATCACCAAAAAGTGAAAATAGAAGATCCTAGAAAACAAAAAGGTATAGTTCAATGTATGAGATGCCAGCAGTATGGACATAGCAAAAACAACTGTATGAGACCTTACCGCTGCGTCAAGTGTGCTGGACCACATAAGACTACAGACTGCACAAAAGATAAAAACACACCAGCCATATGTGCACTCTGCTCTGGAAGTCACCCTGCCAGCTACAAAGGTTGTAAAATCTACAAGGAAATATTAGATAGAAAAATATTTAACCCACAGAAAAATAGGTACTCTAAGCCAGTAGAATCGCAACATTTAGAAAAAATCACAATCCCAGAAGATTCAAACACAAGCAAGCCAGTTGAACCAAAATCCAACCAAGTACTAAAAAATTTTAACAGAAATTTCAACGATGTAGTAAGGAATGCTCCATTGAGACATACTGACAACACTCAAATACTACAACAAAACCTACTGCCACAGGCAAGCCAACACGTTCCATCCCGAAAGAACATACCATCACAATCAAGCCAAAATGTGCCAACCCAACAGAACATATCTCCAAAATCAAACCAATATGATCCAATCCAACAAAACCTACAACCATCAGAAAATAGACTCGAGATAATTCTTATCAAACAATCTGAAAAGATAGACCAACTATTGTCACTAATGAGTAACATTATGAATCTACTCAATGCACTCATTATTAAACTGTAATCAATGGCTTGCCTTCGCATCGCCACCTGGAACCTCAATGGTATAACGACCAAGACAGATGAGGTAGAGTTACTCCTCAAAGAACATAAACTAGATATTCTATTGGCATCCGAGACCCATCTTAACAACAAGAAGACTTGTAAAATTAATGGATATTCTGTGTACAACACTGATCATCCAAGAGGTACATCTCAAGGTGGAGCTGCAGTTATTATTAAAAATTCTTTACGTCACCACTTACACAGTGACTACAAGAAAACTTACATACAGGCAACCACAGTGGCAATAAAAGATAGAACAGGATACATAAATGTGAGTGCAGTCTACTGTCCCCCGGGTCGAAGCATCAAAGAAGAAATGTTTGAAGACTATTTCAGTACTCTTGGTTCCAGATATATTACAGGAGGAGATTGGAACAGTAAACATACCTCATGGGGCTCACGATTAACCACAACTAGAGGACGGGAACTCAAAAAGTGTATTGAAAGTCGTAGACTTCAAACACTGTCGACGGGAGAACCTACATACTGGCCAACAGACAGAAACAAAATACCAGACTGTTTAGATTTCTTTATCTTCAAAGGATTACCACACATGTTCTTTGATGTAGTACCATGCTATGATACTTCATCAGACCATAGCCCTGTAATTGGAAGTTTCAGTTTGTCAGTGATCCAAAACGAGCGACTGGTAACTCTCTACAACTACAGGACAGACTGGACTGCATTCTTCGAATATCTGGAAGCAGAAGTGGATTTGAATATTCCACTTAAAACCAGCTCTGAAATTGATGAGGCTACATTCTACATAACAAATAAAATCCAAGAAGCCGCCTGGCGTTCAACTCCAGAACTAAAGCCAAAGAAAGAAAACTCTAACATTCCCCTCATGATACGTCACCAACTACAAGAGAAACGTCGTCTACGAAGGCAGTGGCAACTAAGCAGATTGAAGGTAGACAAAAGAGCTTTTAATGCAGCAGCTAGAAAACTAGATAAGATCATAAAAGAAAGCAACGATAATACATTTCACCAAAAGCTGAGCTCACTGAGTGCAACAAAGAAGGACAACTATTCGTTGTGGAAAATTACCAAACAGTTCAAAAAACCTCAACAACATGTTCCGCCAATTAGAAAACCATCAAGAGACTGGGCGCGATCTCCCTGTGACAAAGCTGAACTGTTTGCTCAACACCTTAGCAAAACGTTCACCCCAAACGAATCAGATATGCTGGACTTTGATGAAGAAATTGAAAAAGTGATAAATAGTGATCAGCAAATGTCACCTCCGATAAAGCCAGTTAGTCCTAGAGAAATATTTAGAGAAATAAGAAAACTTGAAAATAAGAAAGCTCCTGGTTTTGACTTAATATCTGGAGAAGTGCTCAAACGCCTCCCGAAAAAGTGTATAGTACTTATTACTATCCTATACAACGCAATTTTAAGAGAACATTACTACCCCAAACTCTGGAAGGTGTCACAAATATGTATGGTACCAAAACCTGGGAAAACACCAACTGAACCAACGTCATACAGACCAATAAGCCTCCTTCCGATATTGTCAAAGTTGTTCGAAAAAGTGTTTCTCAACAGATTAAGACCAGTTTTAGAAGAGAACCACATAATCCCTGATCACCAGTTTGGTTTTCGACCCCAACACTCAACCATAGAGCAGGTCCACAGGATAGTACACAAGATCCGCGAAACCTTTGAGAAAAAGGAGTACTGCTCTGCGGTATTCCTCGATGTTCAACAGGCATTTGATAGGGTGTGGCACAAAGGACTTCTCTATAAGCTTAAAACACAATTACCAAACCCCTTCTTCATGGTATTAAGGTCATACTTACTAGATCGTCAGTTTCAAGTAAAGTTCCAAGAAGAGTACTCGAACCTGTACGACATCCAAGCATCTGTACCTCAGGGATCAGTCTTAGGTCCAGTATTATACTCCATCTACACTGCTGACCTGCCCAACACAGAAGAAGTAGAAACTGCTACCTACGCGGATGACACGGCATGTCTAGCCAGAGATAAAAACCCCCAAATAGCATCGGAAAAACTGCAGATACAACTTAACAAAATAGACGAATGGCTTACGAAATGGAGGATCAAATCCAGTGCAACAAAGTCGGTCCATACAACTTTCACACTACGTAAAGGTGACTGTCCACCTGTCACAATGGGTGGTGAACCTCTACCAATAGAAACCAGTGTCAGGTACTTGGGACTACACTTAGACAGAAGACTTACATGGGCAAAACACATTAAAACTAAGAGAGACGAAGCAAATCGCACTTACCAAAGCTTGTACTGGCTTATTGGACGAAAATCACCCTTGTCTCTGGAGAACAAACTACTGGTTTATAAATCTATTATAAAACCAATATGGAGTTACGGACTAGAACTATGGGGAACAGCTAGTAACTCAAATCTGGAAATACTCCAGCGGTTCCAAAACAATGTATTACGAGCCATCACCAATGCACCATGGTTCTCAAGAAACAAAGAAATACATGAACATACAGAAATGGCCACAGTAAAAGATGAAATAAACAACTACTGCACAAAATATAAAACTAGACTAGAAAGTCACACCAACCCACTAGCTAGTCAACTGTTATTGGCAGAGAATGGGACGAGATTGAAGAGATGGAACGTGCTACAGCTTGATCAAAGAGAATAGACTAGAATATAATAGATGGGCATGATGATTAATGGATCATCACCCATGAAAATATACAATATACAGCCACCAACACATCTGATAAAGGCTAATAAGTCGAGGGCAGATATAAAAGGGGAAAAAAAAAAAAAAAAAAAAAAAATATGTTGTTCAAGATGGAGTTGATGATCTAAAAGTACACCCAGGTCCCGTATTACTGATACAGTAGAAGTTAATCAAAAGGATAGAAAATGTAATGAATTTACTTTATTTAACATTCTCAAACACATTTGAGAAAAGCACTGCCTTTTATATCCTTTTATTACTGTTTGTTCTGTATACAGTAAAGGAGAAATACCATTCATGGCTTTAACATGTGTCGCATGTCACAAATCAAATTAAAGCAATATACAGTCAATTTTAACTAAGAGTAGCCACGGTAATTGCTGCACAAAATAAGATAACTAATTTAACTTTTAAAAGTTCATCAACTGTTAACCATTTTCACCAATGATTTTACTGAGATGTGAACCTCTTTTACACTGTTTACCGAAGAAAACGAATTCAGATCGAAAAACATGAATAGGACTCAGACATCAGCACTTTTGTTTAGACAGTAGCATATTCATTTGGGAACATTAGTCGCACAATATTGCATAGAGGCAAAAGTACTGCAACAAATGAATCCTATGATATGTTGATATACAATGTCGTGCAACATTGTTTATATACTAAGGTTCCCGCCCACAACACTCGTCAACTCGTGAAGTGGTTGCTATAAAATTTTGCGCAACAAATGTACCTTAAAGCATGTGCAATGCTAAACCTATTTATGTATTTCAGGGGCTCCACCTCTAGGCGGAGGTGAGATAGTATTCAAATGTCCAGTGCGGCGACACTTGCGACCATTGCAATGGACAAAATGGGGGCTCGTGAAGAGGATACGAGGCGTCGTGTATGCACTGCGAGTGTCGCCCACCATGGCCAACAGAGTTGTAGAGGCTGCTAAAGGGGTAAGTTTGCGATAACCCCTCTGTAGGTATTTTATTGGAGTAATCGTGTGATGCCGGCTTAGAATAGCATCACCCCATATCTTTCCCGTGGGAGTCGTAAGAGGCGACTAAGGGACTCGAGGGTGTGTATTGCAATTTTAGGCGATAGGCTGACAACCTGTCACTATAGCAATACACAATATTCCGAATAACCCTGAAACATTTGTCAGACGTGGTGTAAATGGCCGTTTTTTGCGGCTGTTTACGCTCTGCCTACCCCGCAAGGGATTATAGGCGTGATATGTGTGTGTGTGTGTGTGTAATATATCTCAAGATGGATTTTGCAACAACTAATTACGAGTGTATTGATACCCCCCGCCCACCTACTTCTTGCCCCGCGGGCGGCCCGCGAGTTATCTGGTTTGCCTATAGATTAAGATTGCCTGTTTTTAATCATCCCATATTCGTGTGTAATAAAGAGTTTTTACTTGTTGCCAATTTTGTTGCCAAGTCTGACAAACATATGAGGGTCATTCAGAATATTGTGTCACAAGTTGTCAGCCCATAGCCTAAAATTGCAATACACATGTGACAAAAATGATGTTATTGTGGTAAAATAACCTGACATAGAATATTTTTATTATGTCACAGAAACTATTACATTACAAATATTTTTGTGTAATTTTTTAATAATAACTTTATTTACAATTTGTTTCTATTTTCTTTGAAGGTAATGCTGAACTTCTTACCCGACGTATACATAAACACAGACCAATGTCGTGGCCCAAACGCAGGAAAAAGTCCTGGGTTCGGCATTAGTTTGGTGGCTGAGACTAATGACAAAACCTTCTATTGTGCTGAGGCTGTAAGTATAAATATGTACTTATAATATACCAGTACTTTTTTGTGATTTATATTTTTTATTTTGTCTCACGCTTAGTGTCGGATTACAGGGCCGCTGCGGCGAGAAACGGCCAGGGCCCTGTATAATAAAACTGACAATCCGACATAATTGTCAAAAACCTACAAATTTGTCGCATTGTCATGGTAAACTCGTTTAATAAAAATGACAATTATGTCACAAATCGACAGGTAAAGTATTGACAAATTGTCGCTATGGTAAATGCGTTTAATAAAACTCTACAATTATCAAAAACCATGGTCAAGCCCCAAGACATAATTGTCGCATAATCGTAACAAATTTGTCGGCTACTGACAAATTTGTCAAATATTTAATTTATGGAATCGTGTGAGGGTACACTAAAATAATTTATACAATTTTAATATTTATTCGAATAAGAGATTTTTGTGACTATAATTCTTGTTTTGTCGATGACCACTTTGGGCGGGCCATTTCTCGCGAGATTATTAAGACTTGTGCGCAACTAATTATATGAATGAATTGAGGAAGGTAATGTACGATACGCAGTATGATTCGTTGCAATAAAATCCTTGTAAATTCGCGGCAAACAGCCTGACCGCTTTCGCGCCGCAGCGGCCGAGCCACTGACTATAATTCGACCCTTTGTGTTAAGTTACCCCCGAACTGGCCTTGACTAGAGTTATGTATGAGCAAGACTAATAAGAAAACAAATAATACTGCTTATTCGCATCGCAAAAATCCACGACACAGTTCTTTTGATCCTTTTGTGCTCTTAGTTTGCATTACGACACTAATTGTATAACACACAATTTGCAGATTTGTTATAGATTAGGTTTAACATTATTGAACCATAACTTGAGTGCAATATTGACAGCTTTACTCAAACTATTTGCAAACTATATAATATTATAAATCGTTACCTCTTCACGCTCAAACGGCTTGATCGATTTGAATGAAATATGGAACACAAGTAGAGTATAATCCGGAATAACACATAGGCCACTTTTTACCGCGGGAAAACAACTATTACCACGGGAAAATGAGTGGCAGCGGGTGGAACTGCTGGGCGGAAATCTAGTTTGCAAATAAAACCAATGACCTGCTGTATATTCCTCCTTTTTTTTTATATATCATTGGCTTTCTGCAGAAGTCAGTGGAAGGTGGCACAGGCGAGATCACACTACCGGAGGACTTGGGCAAGGAATGTGCACAGAAACTACTGGATGAGATATACCGCGGCGGGACAGTAGACTCGTCCTTCCAGTGGCTACTTGCCCTGTGGATGGCGCTGGGACAGAAGGACGTTAGCGAAGCCATTGTAAGTGTCCCTATACTGTACAGTTACAACTTTAGGTACCTACTGGATTTGGAAGGCAATAACTTTCCTGCGATTTTGTGTTAAATATTCACCACTAAAATAATATTCTTGCAACACTAAAATAACCAGGACACAATAATTAATAGATTCTACAAAACACGATTTCTTTAGACGACAAGGTGTCCCCATACGAAAAGAGAGATTTCTTTTGAAATGGAGCATAATAGATTTATTGAAAATATTAGTAGGTTAAAATCACAAAATGAAAATGAAAAAGGATGAAAATAAATAAATGAACCAATGGTTTTCCTTTTTTGCCGTGTAGTGCCAAAAAATAATAATAGCATCACCCCATTCCTACCTGCAAGTGTCGTAAAAGGCAACTAAGCAACATGCTTTGTTAATGCAACACCCTGCAGTACGCTCGCCAATACGCCTGCCAAGCGTGGTGAGTATGGCTAATACCCCCCAAATTACTCTTGGCCCCTGGGGGAGGCCCATGTCCAGCAGTGGACTCTTGTGGCTGTTGAAGTTTCCTTTTTGAAGATAAATAATGTTTACATACATACATACACATACATATATCACGCCTATAATCCCTTACGGGGTAGGCAGAGCGTAAACGGCTGTAAAAAGCGGACATTTACGCCACGTCTGACAATCATTTGAGGGTCATTTGAAATATTGTGTATCACACATAAGGACAGGTTGTCAGCCCGTCCCCTAAATTTGCAATACACACCCTCAAGTCCCTTAGTCGCTTCTTACGACACCCACGGGAAAGAAATGGGGTGATGCTATTCTAAGCCGGCATCACACGATGATTCTAAGCCGGCATCACACGATAATGTTTACTATGTTTACATTTACATCTTTCCCAGGTGGGCCCATTCTCCGACTACACAATCACCTTCCTCCAGCACTTAAAGGAATTCTTCGGTGTAATGTTTAAGCTGGAGGTGCAGCGAGCTGATGATGGACAGGATTCAGATGATGAGGAGCAGACTTCCACCGCGCAGAAAGTGAAGATGACGTGTGTGGGAATAGGATACGTTAATCTTAGCAAGAGGACGCATTAAAGATATTACAAAGAATTTTTTTTGGTTTATTTTGTATCCTAAATCAAAAAAAGGTATGGAATATAGCCGTAAACCCAGCAGGGCCCAGGCTTGCAAAAAAAAAAACATAGTCCCTTAGGTCTTTATGACAACTCTTTTCAATAAGATACTGTAAACTGATAATGGATTTAGACGTTAGGTGTGCGCTGACCTTAATTACAGTTTTCGAACATACATACATACATCAGCCTATTACAGTCCACTGCTGGACGTATCCCTGCGCCAGGTTACACCATAGGGCATGATCTCTCGTTTTCGTCATCCAGTCGCTACCAGCCGCCTTTTGTAAGACATAGCTACGCTTGCCGAGGCGTGACCAACACTCTTGGCGTGATCAACAACTATGTAGTAAATTGGTAAATAAGTCAAACCAAAAATATTTTAGAACTTTAATTTTATTGTCTTACGAAATAATAAATTTACAAAAATATCTTAAAACTAGGGTTGTAAAACAATTAAGGCACATATTGAAAATAAGATTCATGTTTACAAATTCAGAGATATTTAAGCCTTACCTACAAAATTTATTTTTACTAATTTCTAATTTGAGTATAGAAGGGGCAGTGATAATTTCTACAAGGAATAAAATATTTTATCTTAATTAGAATAGAAAGAAATTCTTTTATTCATAAAAATTATAATAATTTGACTTAGATTAAGATTTTCTATTCGAAGCATTACTGGTAACACAATTAAAATAATAAATCAATATTTTATCCAGTAATTTTAGCTCCTACGTTTCTTTCAGTCGATGATATAAAAATATCACTAAAGTCCAGAAAAACTTGATATGTTTACATTATTTAATGTAAATATTATAAAAAATCACAACTTCATTTAAGTATTAAATAAGTACATTACATACTGACCAAACCACACAAGTTTTTATAACTATTTATTGCCGATTCGTATGATTCTGTTTTTAGTTTTCTCGTTACTACAGTCTCACTTGAATAAACTGTTTCTACTTATACTATTTTCGCCTAATGATTTTGTTCGAAAAAGTTCTAAACAAACAATATTCATAAATTTAATTTCACACGCGCTATGTAATCTTTACAACGAGCGATTTGTCAACGACAATGGCTAACGGAAATTAAGCAAGAAACTTTAAATAAAGTCATAACGATTGGTTAACATTAAGGTACGTCATAAGCGTTGAGAGTTTGTGTGAACTCTTGATGGTTTTTACATACATAAATCGCTCACAGCACAACCAAACCTCACTACAGTAATGCCGTTCTGCCATTCTAATAATCCTGTTTTGACAGCTGTCAGTTCCACTTTAGTCGAAATATCGACAAAGTATAATGGATCCATGGGTCTCCCCTCAGATATAACAATACGCACCTATCAAATTGGCTTTATTCAGCGTGAAATTTTACTAGTGACCGATAGCGAAATCTCAAGACGGGCTTGACAAGGAACAACTTTCCCCTAAAAACATATGTCGAAATACGAAAAAGAAATTTGGACCTCCGATACAAAATTGCCGATCAGCTGATTTGAATTACTATGGAAACTCGAAAATATTTATGACATAAGTTTCCTTGGGAAAAGTTGTTCCTTATCACCAGCCCATCTTGAGATTTTGCTATCGGTCACTTGTTCAATTTCACCCCATATGGATTGCAAAACACCAGCTATCCTCACAAATCCTTCTCACTGCATCCCAACCCTGCGGACCAGTTGCAAATGCCACCTACAGGATCAAAGCTTAGCCCTTTAGGGCAGATGTACTCCCAGCCCAGTAGGGATCCGTTCTCGAGCCGAGCGCAGCTGATGAACTTCTTGCAGGACGACGGGTGAGGGAAGTTGCCGATGTCTAAGCATTCTATCGTACCTGGAATGACAAGTTAGTACAGAATGTTATGTTTAAAAAATATGTACCTATATTAATACATTTACAAAAAAGAAAAACAACAATGTACCTAAGGTATGATTACAAGATGATGAATTCTCAAACAAGAAATCGAAATTTAAACGCATTTACCTCCTTATGATAGAGTTCCAGAGTTTGTTTTCGTGTAAAATAACAAACACTCAGTGTTACTTTACAGGTCCAATAATAATGACCATTTATAAATATCGTATGACACACTAGAACGACAAAAACTACTCGATAAACCCTATTTTCAGAGTTTTTAAACCGCCTACTCGATATCACCGTGACCTACCTACAAGTTACCACTGAATGTTGTAATAATTTCCAGTGCTTAAAATGTAAAGAAAAACTTTGTCAATGTTTTAAATAAATAAAACGTCAAATAATATCTAAGTTCACTCACACCTGGTTTACTACTGAAGTATTAACTTGAGTATACTTTGCTATTATTTGACATACTAGCTTTTACCCGCGACTTCGTCCGCGTTAGATAGTTTTTTTAGGCACAGGTTCTAAAGAAGATATGTATATTCATAGTAAGTATGACAGTGATATTAGATCAGTTCTTATCTCTACTGTTTAAGGATGACTTGCTTGCTTCTGTTGTTAGAGGGACAATTCAAAATTTGCTTTCCGGTGTACTGCCCTGAGAGATCAATATTTATAACCATTGAATACAAAAGTCAGAAGATAACAAAAATCCTCGGTAAAAAGTTGCCAATATCCTTTCTCAACTTATTCCCATCATACTGAACAACTTTTGTTTTGGAATCATTTTCTGTATCTCTAATACTTTAAGTGGGCTCCTGATGGTACACCTGGTGGTCTACATAAGGTACTCCAGATCCTCAATGTCCTTGTGAAAAGAAGCGGCCCATCATAATGAACAACTTTTATTTTGGAACCATGCCTGTATATCTAATAGTTTTCTGGGCTCCTGATGGTACACTTGGTGGTCTACATAAGGTACTCCAGATCCTCAATGTCCTTGTGAAAAGAAGCAGCCCATCATACTGAACAACTTTTGTCTTAGAACCATGCCTGTATCTCTAATAGTTAAGCTGGGCTCCTGATGGTACACCTGGTGGTCTACATAAGGTACTCCAGATCCCCAATGTCCTTGTGTGAAATAGCGGCCCATCATACTGAACCACTTTTGTTTTGGAACCATGCCTGTATCTCTAATAGTTTATCTGGGCTCCTGATGGTACACCTGGTGGTCTACATAAGGTACTCCAGATCCTCAATGTCCTTGTGAAAAGAAGCGGCCCATCATACTGAACAACTTTTGTTTTGGAACCATTTCTGTATCTCTAATAGTTTAGCTGGGCTCCTGATGGTACACCTGGTGGTCTACATAAGGTACTCCAGATCCCCAATGTCCTTGTGTAAAGAAGCGGCCCATCATACTGAACAACTTTTGTTTTAGAACCATGCCTGTATCTCTAATAGTTTATCTGGGCTCCTGATGGTACACCTGGTGGTCTACATAAGGTACTCCAGATCCCTAATGCCCTTGTGTAAAGAAGCGGCCCATCATACTGAACCATTTTTGTTTTGGAACCATGCCTGTATCTCTAATAGTTTATCTAGGCTCCTGATGGTACACCTAGTGGTCTACATAAGGTACTCCAGAACCTCAATGTCCTTGTGAAAAGAAGCAGCCCATCATACTTAACAACTTTTGTTTTAGAACCATGCCTGCATCTCTAATAGTTTAGCTGGGCTCCTGATGGTACACCTGGTGGTCTACATAAGGTACTCCAGATCCCTAATGTCCTTGTGTAAAGAAGCGGCCCATCATACTGAACAACTTTTGTTTCAGAACCATGCCTGTATCTTTAATAGTTTATCTGGGCTCCTGATGGTACACCTGGTGGTCTACATAAGGTACTCCAGATCCCCAATGTCCTTGTGTGAAGAAGCGGCCCATCATACTGAACCACTTTTGTTTTAGAACCATGCCTGTATCTCTAATAGTTTATCTGGGCTCCTGATGGTACACCTGGTGGTGTACATATTGTACTCCAGATCCTCTATGTCCTTGTGAAAAGAAGTAGCCCATCATACTGAACAACTTTTGTTTTGGAACCATTTCTGTTTCTCTAATAGTTTAGGTGGGCTCCTGATGGTACACCTGGTGGTCTACATAAGGTACTCCAGATCCTCAATATCCTTGTGAAAAGAAGCGGCCCATCATACTGAACCACTTTTGTTTTAGAACCATGCCTGTATCTCTTATAGTTTAGCTGGGCTCCTGATGGTACACCTGGTGGTCTACATAAGGTACTCCAGAACCTCAATGTCCTTGTGAAAAGAAGCAGCCCATCATACTAAACAACTTTTGTTTTAGAACCATGCCTGTATCTCTAATAGTTTAGCTGGGCTCCTGATGGTACACCTGGTGGTCTACATAAGGTACTCCAGACCCTCGAATGGTGATAAAAAGTAGCCTATGTCCGTTCTCGGTATGCTAGCAATCACTGTGCCAAGTTTCATGAAGATCGGTTCAGCGGTTTGGCCGTGAAAGCGTAGCAGACAGACAGACAGACAGACAGAGTTACTTTCGCATTTATAATATTAGTGTGGATTAAACTAAAAACATAGACCAAGTTTTTCTTTTATATATATACTATATTGATATGTTATTTTTCTCTCGTCTACCACTTACCTTTAGAATGTAGAACGACCTTCGTCCCCTCCCCATACTTCGACGCCAAGTGCTCTGCTCCATCGTCATAATAGTCGTAATTCTCCACCGGCTTGAACTTCGGCCTTATCTCCTTGTCCAACGGTATCTTTTCGAATGGCTTCCTATTAGGTACCCTTCTGGGGGTCGGTGTAACTACGGGAACGTAGGATTGCACCGTCGGTGGTATTGTGGTAGAGATTTTTCTTCTGTACGTAATCTTTTTGTTAACTTTTCGCGTTGTGGTTTCGGGTGTGGTTGGTGATAGATATTGGTATTCGTCTGAAAGGCGTAGTTTTGGTTTAGTCTTTGGTACGACTAATTTAAAAGTAGTGTTAGTATTTAGGTGGGTGATGTCTTAAAGTATCGTATACTTGTTTTTTCGTTAAATTATGCTGTAAAGAATACTATCATCGATAAAAATAATGTATTGTAGTTTAGATTTAAAATCATGCGCATGCTCTACGCATTGTAGCTATTGCTTCAGCTTTTTGCTACGGCGTAGTAAAAGTCTAATAAGAATAGGCAATATAGGTTAAGCGGAAGAGTTAAGAGATTTAATATCAATTCGACTTACCATCATAAGTTTTAGTGACGGGTGATTCCAGTAGATATTCCCTCGTGAAATACGAAGGCTCTTGGCCTATACTAGAATAAGCTCCAGTTGTGAAGCTATAATCTTCTACGGGCACTGGTATAAGCTTGTCAGTCGTGCCTATATACCTAGCCGTGGACGGGCCAAGGCTTGACGGCACATTACTAAACCCTGATAAAGTCGAGGTCGATGCTCTCGTGAAACCTCGACTTTCAGTGCTTCTTGGGAACCCAGGATTAGCTGTGCTTTGGATCCTTGAGAATTCTGTTGTAGGATCTTTGGATAGCGTGCTCAGAATACTAGCAGCAGTGAACCCTGTTGGTCGTGACACTCTTGATGTGAAAGGACTTGATGTGTAAGTCGTACTTTTTGGCGTGTAAGTCGTTTTTGCACTGTTGAATCGTGTGGTTACATCGTAAACAGTTCCTGCAGTAGTTTGTATGTAGTCGTTCGGTGTGGTGAATTCGTAATCTCTCGTGTATTCGTAGATGGGGCTGGTGTATTCGTATTCGTGTATCGTGGTGGGTGGTCGGTTTGATTTCTTCGTATGTTTGGGCTCGTCGTAGTTGGGTATGCTCGGTGGAGGCGCTGAGAGGAGCTGGTGGGCGGCTATCGCCAGAGCTGTTTCGGCGTCGTTGTCTGAAAAAAATGGTTTGATGTTCAGTTTGCGTATATTTTTTATATTTTACGTAATAGGGCTTTTCGAGCAGTTCTTTCTGTAGCATAATCTTCATGATTTGTACTTTCAAGCGTAAAAAAAGGAAAAATAGCCTTACAGTAAAAATTTCCCCATACAACTTGTTGAATACCTCGGAAACTCCAAAAAACGCGGACTATAATACGTGGGGGTGTTTCGGGTACCCCTCAGTATACGACATTTAAATTTTGTCTTTGGACGCCACGATTCGGGCCACCCGGTATACAGAAACACGCACGAAGAACATTTAGATGATCCAAGAACATATATTTATAATTTTAAAATCTTCTGAGGTACCTACACACTACATCTTAAGAACCGTCAAATACCAAATAGACTTTCAATCTTACCTTCAACAGTAGTCCTGATGGGCAGTCCTTCCGTCGTAACTTCCTCCACGCTACTACTAGCCAATTCTTTCTTCCTCAGCACCTCATCCAGCTGATTCTGCTTAAAGCTGGAGCTGTACTTCTTGCTGTGTCTCTTTCTCTCTTCCTCGTTGGTGGCTGAGGGTTTCTGGTCTGCTGGGTCTTTGAGTAAGAGAGGGCGACGGGTTTTCGTGAGGTTCACTATTGGACGTTCATCTGGAGTTGGATCTTCGATGAAGTCTGGGAATAAAAAGTGGATGATGTCTGAGGAAATGTCTGGTACACTGGCCAAGATCTTTTTAAATAAAAATGCAAAGATAGTAAAAGAATACTTTCTTTCACTGTCGTAAATTGCAAGAATATGTATGTATAAGTAGGTATATAATATATAAATATATAAGTATTTCTTTTAAGGTACAATTTATTTAAATGTAGGTATATTTGTGATTGTAAGTTTATTTAGGTATATTTATTCTATTCGTGTGTAGGTTTATTTTTGTCTTCTTATATTTTTTTGTGCACGCCTGATCCGCCTGTCTCATAAAGCCTCACTTTACGTAGGTCAGCTAAAAGAAATTTCTTAGTAGAAGTAAGTTGTCCTGGTGTGTCGTTATTCTTTGTATGTGTTTCTTTTGTTATGTTTTTTGTGTACAATAAACGGTTTAATATATGTACACTTTGATAGTTTCGTATCTTGTATAGCACCGAGTTGTAAGAATGACGCTATCTAAGCGAATGAGCTAAAATATGCTTTACAAGTGTCTATTGGTCAATGAATAGACCGCCTTGTTCTGGTTTTATGCGGCTTAGTATCGAGACAAGTGGCGGCAACTGGTGTCCCTCAAGCTGTAATCCTCACCTATGAAAACTTACCGAAAAGCAATTTTGGTTTTGTCAAAAAATAGTGCTGAAATAGTGACAAATAGTGACATATGCAAGAAAATTAGTGACTTCATATTTCCCAAGATATGGCTATCGTTTGGTGAGGATTACAAATCGAGGCTCACGCTGTAATCCCAACTCTCGTGTGAGCAAACGGTGGGGTATTTTCACTTGGTCTACATTCCAAAAAATAGTGCCTAATTAGTGACTAATAGTGACAAAAGATGAGAAATAGTCGCTTTATAATTCCGAAGTTATAAAGGCATCTTGGTGAGGATTATACCTATAGCAATTTTTGCTGTAATCCTCACCTCATTTCTGCTAAACGCTTAGGTCTTTTGACTCAAATTTAGTATCAAAAAATAGTGCTGAAATAGTGTTCCTAAACTGCATTGATATTTATTTAGTTTATGTAGTAGAAGCAATTAAAAAAACCGTAAGAACTTCTCCATACAAAATGGTACAGGTACACAAACAATACTTCGTAGAATACAGACTTGATTTTTGCTTTAATTTAGGTAATGTCATTTCTGCCAATATAGGTAGGTGTTAACTATAACATATAAGTTGAGCCACTGACATTATTTTGGTATATTTTATGAGTAGGTATTTTGGTTAACTATTTTTCGACGCCTTGAACTTTTTAACGGTTTTATAACAATAAAGTATTTATATGTACTTATGCTAATATCTTTCAGATCAACACATCGCATTTATTTATCACATCGTATTCTCTTAAGTCTGAAAGCCCTGTTTGGTTGCGCCACCGCTCAAGCCACCGCTAAAAAAAACCGGTTTGGCCGAGCCTCGAAAACTGACCGCCGCGCGTGTGAGCGAGAGGGTAGACAATAGTGAAATTATTGCATGCACTTCGCCTGCGTGGTATTTTTTGGTTTCATCACGTTACGCGTTATTGAGTATTATGACAACTCAAATATAAAATTTCTTAAATAACAAATACGCCACTTACGAGTATTATGAAAAATTAAAATGAAAACGCACGTTTTGAAAATAACAAAAATTATTATTTAGGTATAATTAGGTACTTATAGTATTAGTCCTCGCCTCGAACGTCGTTAACTATATAGGGTTAAATCTATTTAGTGACCGATAGCGAAAACCCAGGACGGGCTGGTGATAAGGAACAACTTTTAATATGAATATGAATAACCCAAATCAGCTGATCGGCAATTTTGTACGGAAGGTCTAATTTTTTTTTCATGTTTCGACCTATGTTCCTTGGGGAAAGTTGTTCCTTATCACCAGCCCGTCTTGGGTTTTCGCTATCGGTCACTGATTAGATTTCACCTACCTACATTCATTTATTTATGAGTTAAATGAATTTTACCACATAAATATGTTTTTTGTTCCATTTTTGCCAAACAAGTTAGGTACCTGTATCTTTTATGTATTTATTTACGTACTACATAGATACAAACATATATCACACCTTTATCCCTTACGGGTTAGGCAGAGCGTTAACAGCCGCAAAAAATACGGTCGTTATCATCGCCACGTCTGACTGATTGAGAAATATTGTGTACTGTCAGATATAAACAAAATACTTGAAGGAAATAAATTTGTTTGATTACGTTCCTACCGACATAACAAACCAGTATTGAGCTTCAAGTACGACAATACGAACGAAGTATTGTTCGCGACTGTACCTGACCATTTTGTATGAAGAAGTTCTTACGGCTTTTTTTATTGCTTCTACTACATAAACTAAATAAAAATCAATGCAGTTTAAGAACACTATTTCAGCACTATTTTTTGATACTAAATTTAAGTCAAAAGACCTAAGCGTTTAGCAGAAATGAGGTGAGGATTACAGCAAAAATTGCTATAGGTATAATCCTCACCAAGATGCCTTTATAACTTCGGAATTATAAAGCGACTATTTCTCATCTTTTGTCACTATTAGTCACTAATTAGGCACTATTTTTTGGAATGTAGACCAAGTGAAAATACCCCACCGTTTGCTCACACGAGAGTTGGGATTACAGCGTGAGCCTCGATCTGTAATCCTCACCAAACGATAGCCATATCTTGGGAAATATGAAGTCACTAATTTTCTTGCATATGTCACTATTTGTCACTATTTCAGCACTATTTTTTGACAAAACCAAAATTGCTTTTCGTTAAGTTTTCATAGGTGAGGATTACAGCTTGAGGGACACGGCAACTGAGTAGTAGCCAATTCTCTTTCAGTGATCGTCGGTTCTGTGGTTTGAGTTGTTGAGGTTGAAAACATACATATACACATACACAAATCACGCCCATGTCCCTTACGGGGTAGGCAGAGCGTTAATGGCCGTAAAACGGATATTAAGACCACGTCTGACAAAAGCTTGAGGGTCAATCAGATTACTGTGTATCACTATAGTGACAGGTGGTCAGCCCATCGCCTAATATTGCAATACACATCCCTCGAGTCCCTTAGTCGGCTCTTACGACACCCATGGGTAAGAAATGGGGTGATGCTATTCTAAGCCGGCATCAACACGGTTGAAGACGGCGACGCTGATGATGAAGTTTCATTATCATCATCATCATATTAGCCATAGGACGTCCACTGCTGAACATAGGCCTCCCCTAAATATTTCCACCTCGTCCGATTAGAAGCGGCCTGCATCCAGCATTTCCCCGCGGACTTGATGACCAGATCGTCTGTTCATCTCGCGGGGGGTCGTCCTACGCTGCGCCTGCCGGTATGATGACGTTTACTAACAGTCAACTAGTTGAATCAGTACCTGTGTCTCCAATATCTTGAAGATATTCCTCACTCGTCGGCAACTCCGTTGAAGGCAACTCTCTTTCAGTGATCGGTGGCTCCGAGGTTGTAGTAGTAGTGGAAGTCGAAGATATTGACCCTGGTCGTCTACGTGACGTCACTCGGAACGGGCGTCGAGTCGCTAATGATGATGATGATGTAGGGCTCCGAGATGACGAGAGAGTGGATGAGGGTGGCGTTGATGTTGTGGTTGTGGCTGTGAAAAACAATTGAATGCTTGAAAATTGTGTAATTTTCAATGACCGACGTCAGGTAGGTAGTTAGGTACATATTTTGCTGCCTTTTACTTCTGTACCTAGACACGAAAGGGACACCTTTAGTTCTCTTCAGAATTTGTATTTGTAGTTGAAACATTTCCAATAGTAAGTGTAATTCTACGATAATATAGTATCATCTAGATGATGGAAATCGAAATACCGGTATTTCGAAAAACCAGAATATCGCAACGATTATTTCCATATTTTAATAAAACCGATAAAACCAGTTTTGGGAAAAGAGGTATTTTCATATTTTTCTTAAATTTTTAGCGGTATGAGCATTAAAAATCATGTAGTTTGCTGCCACCAGCTCCTGTATGCAATTTTTTTTATCATGCAAATACCTAAGAACTTTTCACGACCACCGCGAGAACTTTCTGTAAAATATTGCTCCGGAAGACATTTTACTATGTTTATTATTTAGTGAACTAAATTAAAAAAATTACACCTCTATAACTTATTAAATCTGGATTTCAATACCAGAATTCCTGAATTGAGCTCCAATATCGAAACTCAAAACCGGTTTGAGATCCCTCCTATTTTACATGCCGTAGTATCATCCTAAGAGTACCTATTAAATTAAGCATAAGACTGATTAAAATGCATATGTCATAATAAGTAATTTAGGTCAATGCTAAGCGTTGATTTTCTACATCCCAGACAAACCACAGCCATACATATATCTTGGCATATTAACATAATGTTCCTAACACATTGCACTCAATAGAACCTTGGCATTGAGCTTATAAAAAGAAGATTAACATACAAACGAACTGGCATATATTAGCCTACTTAGCATTGTGACTGTTGTGTGTAGGAGGAGATAAACGTTTTTAATGTATTTATTCTAGTCATAGTTATAAAAAGCTTTTGTTTAAACGTTATTAACATTGGTGCCCTGTGATGCCGGATGCTTAGAATACCATCACCCCAATTCTTTCCCGTGGGAGTCGTAAGAGGCGACTAAGGGACTCGAAGGTGTGTATTGCAAATTTAGGCAATGGGCTGAGAACCTGTTGCTATGGCGATACACAATTTTCCGAATGAACCTCAAATATTTGTCAGACGTGGCGTAAATGACAGTTTTAAGCGGCCGTTAGCGCTCTGCCTACGCCTACCCCTCGAGGGATTATGGGCGTGATGTGTGTATGTATGTTAGTATTATTAACATTGCCTTTTCTTAGTGAAGCAATCAAATCAAATACAAAATATAGCAGATCATAATTCTGCTACTACTTAGGATTCATGGGGTTGCTCATCGACTCAGTATTAAAATATAAATAATCAGAAAATAAATGGCCTAATGAAGAGTCCTGTTGAAGTTATAGAAATCAAACTGCGTAACTTGATTTTTGATAAAATATTTTCGTACCTATTTACTTGGAAACCACATAATTATGTTTTTACCTCAGACTTGTACATACTCAAAGTGCATAGCATATTTGAATTGGCTAATGTAATGATAATAATTGCATAAACACTTCTGCATATGAGTAAATTCTTGCTGATATTTCGTAAAGTTGTCATGTGGGGTATGTCGTCGTGTGTAATTTTAGGTCACAAGCGATACTACGAAAATGAGCTTATCATATCATTAAAACTCTAATCAAAATTAGAACTAGTATGAGAAAACTGCACCTTATAAATGGCTACCAAAATTGGTTAGTCGTCATTAGGCACAGACGCTGCCCGCATCATTGAAACGTTTATTTGCTCTGAGGCAAAAGTACTATTAAGAGTCTTACTTTCATTTGCAATATGATTTGCATAAAACGCATCATTCAGTTAGATAATTGAGATGACCAGACAATACGGCACATTGTAGCCTCTTCATAATGGGGATTGTTTGTTGTCCATTGCTAGTTTTTCCGGTAGTTTCACGGTGCATGAGTTTTGAGTGAACAATGGAGTTTGTATTGAGATATTATGCGATAAGATTGAGTTGTTTCTAGATCGATAACTTTGGGGGTCCTGTCATAATATTCAAAACTGAAGGATCAGTTCTTCTCACTGAAAACGATAATACGTACTTATGAAGATTTCGTGAGTGTGATGTGAACACATGGTATAGCTCAGTGGATAGATTATCGGTTATGTTGGTTCAATGCCTTCTTGTGATTCAATTTTAACTTCACGTAAGTTCTTAAGTAAGTGGGTACAGAATTATCATGTGTGGCAAGCTATCGGCAGCAATCCGAAAAAATTTGAACTGGAAATTCTGAATAAGTTCACGCAATAGTCGGTGATTACGAGCAAAAATCTCTCGCGCTTGGAGAATGTTCACCCGTCGTTTATGTGGTTTCCGCTAAATCACGTATTTGGTGGTTATAGCGCAGATAATGACTGGGTTGGCGATTATGCAATGGAGAGCGTCTTTTAATGACATGCTTTCCAATTTTAATGGTCGATGCACTGGCTGTCCGACCGGCTTATATCCGCTTTTTGGTCTGCTCGATTTAGTCGAACAGATAATTTGATGTCGTTTGTTCTTCTTCTCGCGAAGTAAAATAACAACATCGTTAGTACAAACCTACCTTACCTACCTATGATTTTAACATTGGGCTCAAAGAATTAATGGATTTATTTATTTCAAATTTACATTGCACCGATGCCACCGATTTGACGAATCGTCGAATCGTTCCTCGACTCGGTGTCCCACACGAAAAGAAAAAGAAGGAGCCCCGCAAAACCACTTTTGAGGATTGACAGTTGGATCGTCGAATCGAGTATCTATAAAGTTTCTGTACTCAGTTATAATTACTTTCTAACCTGAATAAAACGTGTGCAAACTATAATATTGGCCTTAGCAAACATCGATTACTCTCTTTGAGTATTTATCCTATGATTAATACCAAACAATCAAACGTCAATTTGAACCATTCAGTCAGTTGAGATTGCACAACCCGATCAAATAGGTACCTACTCTCATACTGCGCAAGATAGCTAAGTAGGTACATGAAGGTATTGTATACAATGATTAATTCGATCTAATTTTCTCATTTTGTCGATACATTTCACAATATGACGGCTGTGATGGAAGGCGGTAAAATGCTGCACTAAGTTTGAAAAGATATGGAATCTGACATAATATTGCAGCTAAATTGATCGACTGACATGGCGCAGAGGTAGAACACCTGTTGGCGAAAAGGATTCTGGGTTCGATTAATTGAAATTGAAATTGAAATTCTTTATTCAATGTAGGATAGTATTATCATATCACTTATTGATGTCATGAACCGTCATTGTAAAAAAAAAGAAATTTGTATCACACAATTTTCTTTTTTTTATAACAATTTTGTAATGTCCTAATAGAAAACCGGCTCGGGCGGGATAAAAAAAAACATAAAAATCAAAGCACTGCCACGGGGCTGGCCAGGTTAATCACACGGCATGTAACTTTACGCCACCACCATCTGAAAACGATATTTGTTTCAAATTTGAGTCAAGATTTTTAAAGCGTGTAGTTTACATGCGTTACCGACTAACACAAACATGTGGATTATGAATTTAAATATCTCTGTTCTTGGGTCTGGGTATTAAATTGTGGGTGTTTCTGAGTCACCTCGAAACTATTCTTAAACATATATTTAGGAAAGCTCCGCAATGGAAGCAATGGAATTCTAATTCAAGGTAATATTTTAGGCAGCCCTAAGCTTTTATCGCTCTGCTTGCCACTACGGGCGGCTTAAAAAACAAAATGTTGTTATCGTGCAATACTTGTCGCAATAATGACAGCGTCATTTTAGTTTCCCAGCGGAAAATGCACGGCGTAGAGAAAATGGCATTGTAGTGATTGCGGTATGAATGGCATTTCGACAAGCCGTGGGACAAAAGATCAGGCACTGTGATGTGGGTGCTTAAACCCTTAATACACTACATATTGCTGGCAGCACATAGTAATGACAGTAATGACACACAGGTTAACCAGTAATGTGTGCCGAATCAGGCCCTGTTAGTATGGTCATAAATAAGTCATACATACATAAAAGTTTTAACTGGTGCACGGCAGGGGTGGAAAACATTCTTAATTGATTCATTCCATGCAATACAATAATTCATAGCCTGAAATTTTGAAAAATACTGATATAAAATAGAACACTTTTAGGCCAACCTAAAAACGGTTGCTGGAGCCAAGGTTTGGCAACCGCCACTTTACTTTTTATACAGTTTGCATTGGACGTATTCTATTGATATGTTAAGAAGCGCGCGTTGATGTCCTTGATATGAGCGTGTAAAATCTCAAAGTTGTTGTAGGTACTACCTTACCTACTACCACGTAAACCGTAATAACAACATTATACCAACAGCTACAACCATTACTATGAATGACCGCAAACCCGTGTCGCAAATCACAAAACGGCGTAAAGTACACAATTAGAAAACGCCATTTTCCCACAGTGAGACGGTGGTGAAACCGTTTGGGCAACGTTTCAGTATTTACTTTAATACGCGCGATGTTATGATGACCATGGCATCCCATTGTTATAGTGTCCCATGCGAGGTGTCTACGCTTTTTGTAATAAGTTCGCGTTTTTGAAAATGTTTGCGACATCTTTTTCTCAGACGTGAATTATCAGGTGATAATGATAATAATGTCCGTTTGTATGGTCGTTTACCCTCTGCCTAAGCCAAGGATGATGTAAAATATATTTTACTCAAAATAGCTTTTTTTAAAGTAAGTCGTTTTTCCTTTGGCCATGTTTATATTCATGCTTTTCAGGGTTCCGTACCCAAAGGGTAATAACGGAAACCCTATTACTGAGGCACGGCTGTCCGTCCGTCCTACATCCGCTGTATTTCCTGAACCGTTATACCTAGACACTAAAAATTTTCACGGATGATGTTTTTCTGTTGCCGCTATAACAACAAATACTAAAAATTTTAATAAAGTCAATATTTACGGGGGCTCCCATACAAAAAACTTGCTTTTTTGTATGGAGGCTGTATCTCATGAACTGCGAAAAATAGACAGTTCAAATTTTTACAGATGTTGTATTTCTGTTGCTGCTATAATAACAAATACAAAAAAAAAATAGAATAAATATTTACGGGGGCTGCTATACAAAACACGTGTTTTTTTTTGCTAGTAAATAATGGTACGGAACCTTTCGTGTGCGAGTCCGACTCGCACTTGGCCATTTTTATGTAACACCAATTTCTCCGCCAACAAACTGCTTTGGCAGTTCTGTGCATATGATTTCATTCTTTTTCTTCATTTTTGAAAACTACGCTGTTGACGACTGACTAAAAGCGAGTCAATTGTCGAATAGCATCGGTTTGTAAAACGAGCAAGTAGGCATATTACTCCTCCTTATTAAGACCCTTCCTCAAACGGTTTCGCACAAACCCTTAACTTCGCAACAGTTACTGTTCCTTTGTTGTATCAACAACTTAACACACTAACCGATACCATCTTTTCACATGCTAATTGTGGAAGAAAGTGAAAACACGTTTTCACTATACGCACACTGAAACTGTCTGTTTGTCTGTCGGGTTCAATGTACGCTACACAATGCAGCGAATTTCAATGTGATTAGGCGAAAGGTTAGAGCAAGTTAAAACCTCCATTAGAAAATTGGCGATCAGCTGCTTTAGGTTACTATGGAAGCTCAAAATATTTTAGTTATATTTCGACCTATGTTCTTTGTGAAAAGTTGTTCCTTATCACCAGCCCATCCTCTGTTTTCAGTATCGGTCACAAGTACAATGTCACCCGATATGTCATATTCTCAAGGAATACCCACGACACGACAGACATAATACAATTTAACTGTTTAGCAATTATCAGCCACGTTCAGGTTTCCGATACATCAATGACAAAAACTGAATGACTGACTAATGACAATTACCCAATACACACTTGGATACCTCATTGACACAACCATCCAGTCTAACAAGACGGAAGAACCGGTTAGTCTAGGCGAGTGATAAACCCAGCCAATGTGATAGTGTTGCGTAAATCGATGAAAGTTATGGTGCAATCGTTCAATGTTCTATAAGAATTGTGATTAGGTATAATTTGCAGGTTTGCTGCACAAGTTACTTATTGTGGCGTTAACAGACACAACAGTTCACTACTGGACATGGGCCTCCCCCTATTGGGGGATATAGCCATACTAACCACGCTTCGCAAGCGGATTACATACTCAGGGAACGCTGCTGCCCATTCCCTGGATTATCATTCCTTTGTCGCTTTTTACGCCACCCACAGTTAGAATTGGGCTGATCTTATTCTTAGCCGGAACCACACCGCTAATCTGCAAGGTGTTATAATATGTTCATAGAGAATGCTGCTGCTCATTCCCCAATTTTCATAATTTGATAACGGACTGACATTATTAAATACTTAATCATCATCATCTTCATCTTATCAACGGATCAATTTTTCTTCTTTATATAGGGTGAAATTTCACAAGTGACCGATAACGAAACCTCAAGATAGGTTGGTGATGTGAAACACAGGCTGAAATATGACAAAAATATTTTGAGATTTACTAGTAAAATTTCATTCTATATTTTTCTGAGGGAATACTCTCGACGGCAACTAATCAAAATCACGGTCAATATATTCGGAATTTTTGGCAATACGAGTATTGAGCCAAGAAGTAAGTAGAAGTACTAACTAACTTCAACAACATTCCTACGTCAATTCGTTGCTAGCTAAGTTCAAATTACCAACTCCGCAAATTGATTAGTCTGAATATCAAGTAATCTCATCAAAGCACCGCTGGTCGACTGCTGATGTGGCGCAGTGGTAGTGCGACTGCTTGCAACGCAAATCTTCCGGGTTCGATTCTCGGTGAGGCACTCACAAAGTGGATTTATTACTTTATGAATTTGTTCCCAGTCTGGTGAGGACATAGCAGGCGGAACCACCTCA
This sequence comes from Tuta absoluta, assembly GCA_027580185.1. NCBI lineage: Eukaryota > Metazoa > Arthropoda > Insecta > Lepidoptera > Gelechiidae > Tuta > Tuta absoluta. The sequence goes on along the minus strand of JAQAHW010000010.1, from coordinate 17,493,654 downwards.
CTGTCTGTGAGAAAGATGGTTCCCTGCTTCGGCGGGCACGTTAAGCCGTCGGTCCCAGTTGCTGTCTATGATTGCTGACGGCGGTCGTTACACAACCATGTCACAGGCCATATACTAGTAGGCGGTTGATAAACTCTTGAGACCAGGTTTCATCGGGTCGTTGGTTGACTTGGTGTTCCACAGGCAGGGTTTACAGATGGTTCCCGCAACTTGTCTCTCGATTGGCACCGACAGTTGCAGAGAAAGCAGTCGGTCGAGTGTGTCCAGTCGGAGGTAGTCACTTGTCAGATCACGTCACTATCACTGCCACAGTATCACTGTCACTGTCACTGTCACTGACACTATCACTGTCTGCTAGGATAGGTAGTTAGTCAGACTAGTCAGCCGTCGGACGACTCGGTGTCCCACACGAAAAGAAGAATAAGTCTAGATTATAGCACAAAATAGAGAATGTACAGAAAGATCACTCGGCCCTATTTTCAATTATTTCCGCTTTCGGCAAGGGCTGCCACAATTTTCTTACCGATTTTATTCAATGGAGTAGGTACCTAAACATACATGGATTAACAGAAAGGCTATATCAAGCCGAAAGGAGCTCATGAAACTGATCAACTTTCTCCATTTCCCCACTTTGACCTCCTTTCGGCTTGATATACTCTTTCTGTTACTCCCTGTATTTACATAACGTATACTACCTACATAGCACTATTATTATGAAATGGGGAGTGACGAGTAGGTAGATATTTGCTCTGGGGCTGTTGAGACTGAGCATCACCCCATTTCTTTTCCGTGGGAGTCGTAAAAGGCAACTAAGAGACTTCAGGGTGTGTATTGCAATTTTAGGCGATGGGCTGGCAACCTATGGCGCTACACAATTTTCCGAACCCTCAAATGTTTGTCAGATATGTGTATGTATAATGTAAGTACATAAAAAAATTAAAGTTGCATTTATTTAAATAGAAACTCAAATCACATTATAAACAAATAATACTGATTAGTTATTAATTCTGTTTGTTCTTTTATGAAAGCAATTTTTATTTAAGTTGGTACAAAATACTATAGGAATATGGTACAAATCACATCGTAAACTAATAAACCTATTTATATTTGTGTGAAGCCATTTTGCACGTCCTCACCAAACGCGGTTGACACTCGACTACAAGTGTGTTTGGATTGGTTTGGATTTCCTTGTAAACGGCGGCGTGTCAAATTGTGGAGACTTTCGTGACGTTTGCTTGAAGTGAGCTCTCTGTATTCGGCGCGTAGCCGCCAATACTTACTTTGTGATTATAGTAACCACATGTTCTCTATACAGAGTGTCCATATCCACATCAATATTTTCATATACCAAACAGTGTTAGTACAAAAACATATGGAGAACTATTTAATTTTTTAAGAGTGTTTATTGGCTAGCCGTGTGATGCCGGCTTAGAATAGCATCACCCCATTTCTTTCCCATGGGAAACGTAAGAGGCGACTAAGGGACTTGAGGGTGTGTATTGCAATTTTAGGCGATGGGCTGCCAACCTGTCACTATAGCGATACACAATTTTCCGAATGACCCTCAAATATTTGTCAAACGTGGCGTAGATGTCCGCTTTATGCGGCCGTTTACGCTCTGCCTACCCCGCAAGGGATTATAGGCGTGATATGTGTGTGTGTGTGTGTGTGTGTGTATGTTTATTGGTTTTTGCAGTAGGCTCATCTTCTTTAACCCTGACGATCTCGTAAATCGTACCATCGTCGTCTGCATCGATAGCAGACAAATGCGGGCCTAATCTATAAAATAAAAAAATGTCATAGGTACTAAAATACCTCAATCAAATATGAAATTCCTTGGCCAAGTATACATGCTACGAATTTTCGTATACCTATTTGCGAAAAAGCAGGTAAAAATCTGTCAGAAAAATATTATCGTGCGTGCACATAAAATTGTGCAGCGTAATTGCTCACATGAAATGCAATAATTACTGCCTAGTGGTAAAAAACGGGCACTTGTTGGTTTCTGATAAACGCTCTATAGCGTGAGAACGAACGGTTTGTGGAAACCACTCGATAAAACTGTGTCTTTGAATTCCGTACTTTCATTGTAATCGTTTTATAACGATAGCGATTTTTGCAGCTAAATATAAAATACGCCAGTGCATTTTTTATAATAATTTTAAATGATGAAAAGAAGTTTGTAAATAGATCGGGAATATTTATTATACGGGGTGTAAGAGACAGCCCTCTGAATACTGATGGGGTGCATAGAGATCATGAAACTGAACAACTTTCCCCTAGAAACGTAACTTTCCCCTGGAAACGACAATAAAAATCGACCTCCCAAACAAAATCACAATCAGCTGACTGCATTTACTATGGAAAGTCAAAAATATTTTGGCGTATCCTGAAATATTTACTTATGGGAAGTTGTTATACTTATGGGAATGCACCATATGAGTATTCGGAGGGCTGTTCCTTACACCCTGTATACTACACTTACATCTATAGAAAGTGCCCTACAGCTTTTTCAAACATGAGCGTGATAGAGAGAAACGTTAGTCATTGTTCACGTTTTAAATCAGCGAAATAAATAATCCATACATACCAATCACTCCCTTCCCTCCAGAGTAAAAATAGTTATTTGTACAACAAGAGGGCAAAGGTAATTTTTGCTTCGAGTGCTAATTTTGAATCCCGAGGAAGCGAAGGATACTAAAAAAATTGTATCCTGAGCTCAGTGAGAGATTCAACAGCACGAGCATGCACGAGATGCGAATGAATTTGCTCTCGTGTGGTACACACAACTTTTCACCTCTACCAGTGAGAAAATTCAGCCAATGTCAAGTTTGGGAAATTGGCTGTACTGCTCGTATGCCTCAAACAAAATAAAAATACCCGCCAAATTTTTTTTTCAACATTCTTTCAGAAATATTACATAGTACCAATATTCAGAAATGTCAGAAATATTTAAAAGAAAAAGAAGCTTACAAAAAGAAATAAATAAATGGCTGAAATAGTTTTCAGACCGCAACGCCACTATTATCACGATTAGTTCTGATAAAATGAGATGTTCGAAATTCAAATTACTTTTCTCCATCGAGTGGATAAAAACGAGTTTTGCCCACTAAATTTACGCGGCAAAACTTTCGTAAAACGGAATGTGTCTCTAATATTACACCCCACAGAATTGGAGACTTGACTGAATGGACTTATTGCGTTTCCTGTAAACTGTGTTTTTACTTTCGTAGGTTTAGTATTAGGCACTATCACGTGGAAGAAAGAACGATTACTAACCAGTGGGTTCAGTTACGCTTCGGATCTCAAACTTTACCCTCATTAGTAGGTAATCGATGTCTTTCTTCACTCGTAAAGAATGTACTTTCTTTACCAAAGAGGTTTATTTATTTTCGATCATCATAAATAACATAATGCTACAAATAAAATATATCCGAAATAAACTAGAAAGTAAAACTTCGTGAAGGTTTTTAAGACAAAAGTTGCTAGTCTGAGCAATTTTATTTATCATCATCATCAGCCCACATCCACCCACTGGAGGATTACAGGCCTCTTCTCTATTGCGCCAATCTTCACGGTTCTGTGCTAAACTCATCCATAGAAATCCCGTCCACTTGGTGATATCATCGGATCACCGGGCTGATGGTCTGCCCGCTGACCTTTTTACTAGACTATCCAACCAAAAATGGAGTGTAAGAGTTCATGTTTGTATGTGCGATTCTTTAAAAGACTGAAACTCTCTCACTAGGTACTGAAAAGATGGGAATTGTATTAAAATAATCCTTATTTTATCTCGAGTGTCATAGGCTAGGCTTTACGTCAGAGAGCAGTCGTGTATTTGAAACTTAATATGCTTGTTATAAAGAATCTATATTGTAGATGTTAATTCAGAGTTGCATTAATTTAATTTTACAAAATGTGCATTCACGGTTAATATTGTGTCCATTTATTTGTTCTTCCGCTTTTATTTTCCGACCTTGTTGACAGGCTGTTGAGGTCAGTTTAAATGTCTAGGTCGCCTAGATCGTACGTCCAGTTTTTTGTTTACAAACATTGAATAAACTAAAATAAAAATAAGAAGTTGAAATACGTAAGCTTCGGCCCGGGCCTAAACCCGGGCCTGGCAACTCGACCGGGCACTTTAAAAGTTGATACTCGTCTCAAAGCGACGCACTAGCGACAGCTAGTGTAAGTTATTCTAACTAAAAGTATGGAAAGTCTTCATTACAGTAGGAATTTAAACCATACGATGAAGCTTTGCTTATAACTATGCTTACTTTATGTACTATGGTTTAGTATGGCAAAGTAAACCATAGTTCACCTTAATAAACTGATGTTTTATCATTTAAGGTGACTGGCCTGATGGCGTAGCGGATAGTATATCTGTCTGCAACCGAGGATCGTGGGTTCGATCCCCACAAGACACAAATATTTGTCAAATAAATTTTCAGATATTTGTGTTTAGTCTGGCAGGGGTGTTTTCTATGTATAATACGTATTTATAAAAAAGTATATAAGTATTAATATCAGCTATCTAGTTCCCACAGTACAAGCTTTGCTTAGTTTGGTTAGCAGTTGGGTTAGGGTAGTTGCTTAGATAGCGCTGTGTGATTGGTCCAGGATTTTTTTTTAATTATTATTTAATAACTTCTTTTATAATATGAAAAAGAAGTAGGCATTTACTAAGTTAATGTTTGCTTAGTTTCTTATACCTAGTGTGCGTTCCTACACTAACAGTGATGCATAAGATTTTTCCTCTACTCTATATTTGCGCACATTTCGTTTAATTATGTTCTATATTGTGTTTTCTTTCTCTCATTGTGCAATGTTACTTACTTATCAACATAATCGTAAAAGTGACCAGCCAACCGTTTATTCTATTCAATAGAGTAGAACATAGCATAGAAAGTTAAAGGCATTTTGTTCACAATGTCGTTACGCCATTTTTCCATTATATCCGACACGGTAGCATGCCATGGGTATGACAGCATCATGACAGAATGGACCCCGAAGGTCAAACCAAATTGCCTATAACCACAAACGGCCATGACTATTTTGACACGCTGTCATAACGTACAACCGTTGTGTCTGTAATGATTTAGCGTTTTGTATGTCGACGACATGTTGAGGAAGCTAGTTGTCAAAACAATATTAATGTCGAAATGTACAGACAAAATGTAAGTGGGCTTTTATTAGCACCCATATTCGCGTCACTTTAATAAGGTAATTTGGCAGCTGTCAAAAATATGTTTTTTTTCGTGTGGGAACAGCCGGGACCGACGACTTAACGTGCCTTACGAAGCACAGACCATATTTTTAACGGACAATCAGGAGGTTTAGCCTGCAATATCCTAACCAGGCTAGAAATATATTCACTAAGTGATAAATATCAACTATGTGAGTGCCCCATCGGGCATTGAACCCGGAACCTTTGCGTTACAGGCAGTCGCTCTACCACTGCGTCACATCAGCCGTTGAAAAATATGCTAATGCTTTGACATAAGGTCTATTTCGCTTGTTGACATGTCTTCTAGCATGGGTTTGATTGCAAAATTGGCTTATTGGAGTGACGCGAATATACCCACACGAAAAAATACCGGCGAAAATTACAGTTAGCAGAATAGCAAAATGTGATGACAGCTAGATCTTGGTATTGATTGCTCTTTAGTCTACTATCAACATAGTTTTGCTTAAGCTTCATCTGAATCTACTCAATGCTCTGCTAAGTGGAATTAAAACAGGTTCATTAATTTCTCATTAAACTTACAAAATCCTAAAGATTATTATAATAACAATCATCAAAACCTCGTAGAAATCGTAGCCAATTTAAATGCAGATTGGTATCACTACTACTTATAACAAAAACGGCATAAGTTCTAAGTCAAAGGTCACGCCATTTCCCCGAGCTTTTCACTATCGAGATGCACCTACAACTTCACATTATAAACCAGTTTAGAAGGAGCTCTAGCAAAATGTAATTTTGCTTTCGTTTCCCACACTATAAAAGACGGGTTTTCGATGTTGTAGAAATGTCAGGGGTCATCTTAGAGTAGTCAAAAGACAGAGACGGACTTCACATGTTTGGATTTGGGGCCATCGACATTGAAATTTCAAGTACCTAGTATTGGTATATCCATACTAATATTATAAATGCGAAAGTGTGTTTGTTTGTTTGTTTGTTTGTTTGTTTGTCTTTCTTTCACGTTACAACAGAGCGATATCATGCAGTGTTTTTTAGGTGTGCAGTTAGGTGAGAGGCTGGAGAGTGACATAGGCTACTTTTTATCCCGGAAAAACATATTTTTCCCATCGGAAAAGCGATTAATGTTTAGCAATAGAATACACCCATACTACGAACATAGATGAGTATCATGCAGCGATGTAAAGCATTTTTTTTTTGAGAGCAGCTAAATGAAAAGCTGGTGAGTGACATAGGTTATTTTTTATCCCGGAAAAACATATTTTTCCCTTCGGAAAACCGATTAATGTTTAGCAATAGAATACATCCATACTACATACATAAATGAGTATCATGCAGCGATGTAAAGCATTTTTTTTTTGGAAAGCAGTTAGATGAAAAGCTGGTGAGTGTCATAGGTTACTTTTTATCTCGGAAAAACATATTTTTCCCATCGGAAAACTGATTATTGTGTAGCATAGAATACATCCATACCACATAAAAAAGATGTATATACAGGATGTAAGGGACAGCCCTCCGAATACTGATATTCCCATAGTAAATGCAGTGAGCTGATTGTGATTTTGTATGGGATATAGAAAAAAAGAATTTAATCTATGGCAGGTTGTTCAGTTTCATGGTTTGAATACACCCAATCAGTATTCGAAGGGCTGTCACTTACACCCTGTATAGCACTACTATGAGAATGTCTCTTGAATATGAGTTTTGGGATATGAATGTGGCTTTAAGGGTGATGTGGGTATGTACTTGAGATACTTCTTACCACAGTAGTAAAGTTAATTTCTACAGTTAAACATGATTTGAAAGTCCATTTCTATAATAATAACCATTTTTAGCACAGTAAGTTTGCCCTGCGTATACTTGCGAAGACACATAATAAACTTAAATTTTTTGGTACCATAGTCCTGAAAATTGAAGACTAGGCAAAATCATTATACTGCGTATTCATATTATTATAATTCCAATCCAAGAACATCCATCCCCAAGTTAATTTGGTTTGGAGCTAATATAGGTTTTCAAATCCTTGATTACATACCCACTCCTTTCTTTCATGTCTTCTTGGAGCATGTTTGTATGTAATAAAAATTTCAAAATAGCAGGAATATTAAAAAAAAATTAAAGCTATATAGCAATCTATACTTTCTTATTATTTATTAACCACCAATATAACACTAGGCAATATTCACAATATTCATAAGGTAGCTATACTCTATGGCGACATAGAGCGCTGAGTGTAATAGCTAGGCATAAATATAGGTGTATTGGTAGTTTAGTAGTATTGCTAGATGTAGCGCTGCATTGTGTAATAATGCAGGTTATGCCAAATTATATCGCTGATATAATTTGGCATAACCATTACTACTATATTTGTATTATAATATTCGCGTAGGAGTTAAATAAGTGACCCATAAACGTAATTTTAATAGAGACGCAGTCACTAAACCGGAAAGTAATGACCTGTGTTGTGTGTGCTGTCGCCCTGTTTAGAATACACAACTAATTAATAAAACTCTATGAGTACGCGGGCGAAGCCGCGGGTAACAGCTAGTTAATAAATAAATAACCATTTTAAATATCCTTAATTGCACGATGATAAAAATATCTAAGTTTGCTAAAATATGACCCGATTTTTATTTCATTTTAAAAGTTATCATAAAGCTTGCCTCGACGTAAACCACTTGGCCGTGTTAAATAAGCAAGTGTTACCCAATGACCCTTATAATAATTTCCTACTTTTCCTAGTCCACATAAGGCCTGCGTGGCCTCACATCTCGTTGACAACCAAATACGACTCTGCAAGAAAACCGGACTCACCGTTCGCCCCTCCAAGGCGCCTGCGCACGAAGTTTCGCGTCGGTCTCTCATTCCGCGCGCCGGCGCTGTTCAAAGATGGCCGCCGCGAACGTTTCCCGCCATTTTCCTCCTTCGCGATCCCGCCATTTTCTTCCTTTTTCGGGACGTCTAGTTTCCCCTCGGCACTCTTCGGGGTGGATTCGGGTGTTTCCGTGGTCGTTCGGGACTTGAAGTTGCGCTTGTATTTGGATGTGGTGGTTTCTACGTCAGGATTGGCTGAATCGGGAGGTGCTGTAGCTTTTGTGCGCCGCAGGAAGTTTCGCTTTGGTGCCTGTGGGAGAAAAAATCTGGTGAGTATTTTAATTTCCAAGTATTAAAAACAATGTAGGTCTCTCTTTCTTTTGGGTGTATTCACAATTTGTAACTAAATAATAAAAAAAAGATATACAAAACAAAAGAAAGAGAGACTATCAAATAACGAATGATACATTCAAAATGTTCAGTGATAAAACTCATCAATTTCATCTCGTAGTCATATCTACCTATTTGTATTCTAAGATAATCTTAAGCTAGCGTGTAGGAAACAATTTGACTGATACATTATTCATACAAATGTTACCTACTTCATCTATACATATAATAAAACAGAAACGAAACCAATTCTGTACATGAAATAGATTCAAAAAAGGGTTTTTGCTTCTAATTGTGTTCAAGATACAGACATCAAAACAGAAGTAAAATTGATTTTTGTCTGTTTGTCTGTTTGTCTGTTTGTCTGTCGGTATGTTTGTTATTCTTTCACGTAAAAACTACTGCACAGATTTCTACAAAATTGTATACTGTGGTAGCTTATTACCCGGGTCAACATCTAGGATACTTTTTACCTCGAAAAAATCTTTCATTCCCATGGTAAAACACAGTAACTGGTTCCGCAAAGCGAGTTCCGAATTTTTTTCCTAAAAAATAATATAGATGTCGCTGTTAGTTTTGTAAAACGCGGTATTGACCACGTATTGACTGACATACGATCTGAACTTCTAAACGACCCCGTGAAACGACCTAACCAAACAAAAAACAAACAATCACACATTTAATCCTTGCGGGGTAGGTTGAGCGTCAACGGCCGTAAGTATTTTATCGCTATCGCCACGTGTGACATATATGCGGGCCGTTCTAACTATTACCGAAATGTTTCGGACTTTTACTTTGACCTTTGGTCATGATGGTCAAGGTATGTGATGGAAGACAGATGAATTGTGATATTTTCTTGAGTATGCACAACTATTACTCATCACAATAAAACAATTTTAAACGGATTTAAGTTGTGTTTATTGTGGAAACGTAGGAATTGTGAAATCCAAAATAAACACAACTTAAATCCGTTGAAAATTGTTTTATTGCGAAGACAAATTATGATTTGGGTAAAATTAGTTATTTTTTTTACCACTACAAGAGGCCGTTGGCCTGAGTTAAAGGTTATAATACTTTTAATTTTAACTCGACATCTCTACGTGTAACCAAGATAGTGAGTCTTGAAAGACAGACAAATGGACAACAAAGTGAGTGAACCTATAAGGGTTCCATATTGCAGCCTAAAACCTATTTACCAATATAGTTTTTATTTTAACTCGATATCTCTGCGCATTCCCGAGATAAAGCGTCTTACGAGATGGATGGACGGACGGACGGACAACAAACTGATCGTATAAGGGTTCCGTTTTTTTGTACGTTTCTTTTTGATGTACGGAACCTAAAAAAATATAAATACCTTCATTAGTTAGAATCAAAAATGTTAGAGTAAAATTTGTTTAAAATTACTTCATGGATGTCGCTGTTAGTTTTGTGAAACCCGCTAATGAAATGTTTTCTCCAAAATTATATAACAAAGCCACTGACAGGCGGCAGGTTTTCTATAAAAATAATAATATAGTATTGTTAACTATGCCGTGTGATGCCGGCTTGCAACAGCATCACCCCATTTCTTTTCCGTGGGAGTCGTGAGTGGTGACTAAGGGACTTTCACATGGGCGATGGGCTGACAACCTGTCACCATGGCGATACACAATTTTCCGAATGACCATCAAATATATGTCAGACATTTACGCTCTGCCTACCCTGCAAGAGATAATAGGCGTGATATACGTATGTAAGTATAAACTTGGGCAACGGATATTCTGATAGATTGGTTCTTTAAAGATAAATCTTTTTTTGTGAAGTGGCGCCACTATCGAGGTCGTTCACGGTTACACTCGCCTTAAACATTTTTGCAGAGATCAGAAGGCAAGGTAGGATTGCACTTGCTGTAGTATCTTCAAGTATCGCTGCCACACTGCTTCCAGGAGAGAAAACGGCGCATACAACTTTCAAAATACCAATCGATTTGGACACAAACGATACTCCAATATGTGCTGTATCACGTAATAGTTACAAGGCAAAGGTTTTCTGATATTGTTGTCTGGTAGTTATGTGACGAGTGTACGATGGCCAACAAAAAAACGGTAGAAGCTATGGATAGAACTTTGAAAGACATACGCAGAGATAATAGGGCCATGGGCCATATCACTGTTCTTTTTTCCAGTGACTTTCGCCAAACACTTCCAGTTGTTACTCGAGGTACCAGGGCTGATGAGGTGAATGCCTCACTAAAATCATCGGCTCTTTGGCCACAAATTCACAAGCTGACCATGACGGTGATCATGCGAACCCGCCTCGGAGGTAATCCACGGGCTGAAGAGTTTTCACAAGCTTTATTAAAACTCGGCAGAGGTACTTTACTAAAGAGGTCATTTCTTCTGTGTATGGCGAGCCTTCCTTCCTTCAAAAGAAAGATTCGTAGCTACGTGGAAGAGCTATTTTTGCACCCAAAAATGATCAGACTGCTTCAATAAACCATACCATTATGTCACAAATCACTGGGGATATGGTGGTATACACGTCAATTACCACTGTTATGAATCAAGACAAAGCCACTAACTACCTAATAGAATTCCTAACCTCCTTGAGTGCGAATGGTCTTTCTGCACACCAAATATTACTTAAACTTGGTGTTCCTTTCATGCTTCTTTGCAATCTCACTCCGCCAAAGCTGTGCAATGGAACCAGACTGAAGATCTTAAGCTTAAAGATGAATGTATTCGAGGCGGATATTTTCACTGGTTGTGGCGCGTATACCACTCATTCCCAACAACTTTTTATTTCAATTTCAGGGCATTCAGTTTCCCGTCAGCGTTTTCTTTGCAATGACTGTAAACAAATTGCAAGGACAGACGCTGAAAGCCGCAGGCGTAGGTCTTACGATTCCCTGTTTATCACACGGGCAGCTATATGTCGCTTGCTCTCGAGTCAGTTCTCCTGAAAATTTGTACGTTTAAGCACCCGATGGTAAAACTACCAAAGTAGTTTATAATGATGTTTTGTAGCTGATGTCCATAGTATCAAAACCAAGTAGGTACCTAACCGAAAAACAAGTTAACCAGTACCTATTCATTGCACATCTTAAAGAGAAAAAACTTTATACAAACATGATATTAATATTAAACAATATGCATACATCAACTTCACTAACTCACAAGTCACTACACCATGCGTACGAAGTCGCGGGCAACAGCTAGTATTGAATAAAAGGTATGCTATATGTCATGATTTTTGTGATTAGGGACGAAAAAAATTGTACTTAAATTTAACAAACAATTTGCAAGTTTTCTAAAACAACTTAATAATTGATTCATTCATTTATTCATTTATTCATTTATTAAATAGTAAGATTTTTACATTGTCAAGAAATGTCATAGGTACATACATTGCATTTATATTCAAACAAATAAGTAAGTAAAATAAAATCAAGTAATAGGTAAGATAACATATTCTGTAAGTATGTATATGGTACTTACAGTTAAATAAAATCATTTATAATTAGACTCAAATTTGTAATTCACTCGTCAATGAAATCCTTCACACTATAATAAGCCTTTTGTGCCAGGAAGTTTTTGAGTTTGTTTACAAATATTGGGTAAGTCTTTGCATCCCTTATGTCTGATGGTAATTTATTGAAAATCTTTGGCCCCATAACGGTTAGTGACTTTCCAGTCTTCTCCAGTCTATGACGTGTAGGCGCCAGTCTTTGTCCACCTCTGGCAGAGAACCTCATCGTGGCAGGAAATTCGGCCATGTGCGACCTCACGTACTTGCCCACCTCAAGTATGTACAGGCAGGGGACTGTTAATACGCCAAGGCGAATGAATAAAGCCTGGGCGGGTTCATCGAGTGGCACACGACACATCATTCTAATGGCTTTCTTTTGAAGAACGAAAGGTTTGTCTCTGTCGGCTGCCAGTGCCCACAAGTCTATCCCATAAGTAAGATGGGAGTGGAAATAACCATAATAAGTGGTGAGTAGATTTTCTAGCGAAAGTGTACGCGACAGGCGGGCGATCGCATAGTAGGCCGAGTTTAATTTTGCGCACAGCATGTCGATGTGCTCACTCCACTGCAGACCTCTGTCAAAGGTGAATCCAACAAAGCGAGCACAGGGAGCACTCACAATATTAGCATCACCTACAGATACGGACAGACGGGGAAGGGAGTTATCACATCTCAGCGTAAACTGTACCAAGTTGGTTTTGGCTACATTCAGCTGCATACCATTCGCTTGGAACCAGGAAGACAGTTTGCAAATCACGGTCCGTATGTTTAGCGTTAAATCATGTTCATTGCTACCTTTGACAATTGTGCAAATGTCGTCCGCGTACATTACAAATTCAACGTCAGAGGATTTGTACGGTAGGTCATTCATCAGCAAGTTAAAGAGACAATTGCCTACGTTGGACCCCTGAGGCACGGACCTGTCACCTATGAGACCGTCCTCAGACTTACTACTTCCCACCTGAGTCATCTGACTCCGATCTGAAAGGAACGAGTTTAGGACCTCGAGACCCAATCCCCGGACGCCGTAGTGGGCCAACTTGGCAGAGATGAGCCGATGATCAACGAGATCGAACGCTCGTGACAAGTCAAAAAATAAGGCGGTGACGCACATTTTATTTTCCAAATGTGCTAAAACGGAATTAAGTAAGGTTCGCGCGGCTACTGTCGTTGATCGTCCCTTCTGGTACGCAAACTGCTGGTGGCATAAGAGCCCATTCCTACCTAGAAAGCCACTGAGTCGGCTGCATATTCCTGACTCGAATATTTTGGAGATCGCAGGAACTAACGAGATAGGTCTGTAACTCTTAGTCTCTTTTTTGCAGCCTTTACCCTTATAGACAGGAGTAACTCTAATCTTTTTCAGTACTTCGGGGTAACTACCTTTATTTAAACAGTTATTAAAGTGGTGACAAAGTGTATTAAGAAAACTATCGGGTAAGTGTTTTAATAATGAAGAAGGCATATCGTAAATGTCTTTTGTCTTTTTAGATTTTATTCCTTTCAGTATTGAGCGCAGTTCCGCTAGCGAAAAAGGTCTAAAATAGAAAGAATTTGGTACACTCGGTATTGTTTCCCGGAGTAGACACATAGCACGCTCAATATTGGGTCTAAGCGGTGTATTGCGTACCACAGACAGGTAGTAGTTATTAAGTACCTGGGCCAACTCGCGATCTGACCCGTCCGCCCCACACACCGCTCGTCGTAGGACGCCGAGCCCATCTCCCCCATGACTATTCTTATTAGTCTCCATTTTTGCAATATCCCAAACCGCAAGGCATTTATTATCACTTGAAGATATCGTTTTATTCAAAAATAACTTTCGAGTTCTATTCAAAAGCCCGTTATGTTTACATTTATAACGTAGTAATAATTGATATGATATTATAAAGCTGATTTAAAGTTTCATCAAGAAATAGTTTACATTAATTATTTAGTATTAAGTAGGAACCTATGAGTAACAGGTAAATAGATAATTAAAGTAAATGTAGTGCAGTTAAACAATTTTGAATTGAGTTGTAGATCGTTTACAATGGAGAACAATGTTAAATGTATCCTAAATTATAATTAAGTTATATGCTTAAATAAATAACCAATATAATTTATTACTAATAAATAACAAGTTTCTACTCGTTTGTATAACTATGTACTTAGTTGAGGTCAAAACACATACATAAATCACGCCTATATCCCTTACGGGGTAGACAGAGCGTTAACGGCCGTAAAAACGACATTAACACTACATCTGACAAAAGTTTGAGGTTCAATCAGATAACTGTGTATCTCTTTAGTGAAAGGTTGTCAGCCCATCGCCTAAAATTGTAATACACATCTAACCCTCAAGTCGAGTCCTGTAGTCGCCTCTTACGACACCCTTGGGTAAGAAATGGGGTGATGCTATTCTAAGCCGGCATCACACGGCGTCAAAACACATCTGTGGAATATTCAGTCGTAGAATTTTCAAAATCATTTTCCATATTACCAATTTGAAATTCTACAAGTGAACTTTCAACAAATGCAAATGCAAGTTTTGACCGATATTTAAAAAATAGGATAGGATTTAAATAAAACTTTCCGAAATACCTTATCACACACACACACATATCAAGGTTTTATTCCTTGCGTGGTAGGCAGAGTGTTGACGGCCGTAAAATACGGTCGCTATCGCCACATCTGACAAATATTTGAGGGCCGTTTCAGAAAATTCGAGTATCACTACAGTGACAGGTTGTCAGCCTGAATAAATTTCAATTTCAATTTAAGCATGTGGCCTAAAATTGTAATACACATAAAATCCTCGAGTCGATTAGTTCTCTGAAATACCCATTCGAAGTAGTAAAATAGTATGTTTGGACAACGTTCTATATCACGCTATTTACATCAGCCCTAAGTACAATAGATTGCAGTAGATATAATATCATTTTCTTGTACCCGATCTACAGTACGGCCATCCGAATAAGCCATTTTTAACAGCTGTCAGATTCGTGCAAATGCTATGACAGATGGTCCATTTTCCTTTGTTGACATCTCTTATAGTATGGAATGGATAGCTGTCAAATGATTGTCCGAAAGAAATAAAGTTCCGTGCTTCGGAGGGCACGTTAAGCCGTCGGTCCCGGTTGTTGTCTGTGATATCTTAGACGGCGGCCGTTAGACAACCATGTCAGACGCCTACTACTAGTAGTAGTCGAAATACTTTGACACCAGGGTTCATCGGGTCGTTGGACGACTCGGTGTCCCACACGAAAAGAAGTAGCTGTCAAATATGGCTTATTGAGATGGCCTTACTTAAGTTTCCACTCCAGTAACTTAACCGCAAGCTAAACCTCAGGCGCCTGGGTACCACCAGTACCTATTTAGATACAGCTAGATGTTTATCAAGTAAGACAAATGTACCCGATATTATCAAACTACAGGCTACAGGTGAAATTCGATGATCATTGCATAGTCGGTTAGCCATTATGATACCGGGAATATGAACCGGCTACGCAATGTACTAAACATATGTAGACTTGTAGCCTGTAGATTCCTCAAACCATTGTCGAAAGCTAAATTCAGTATGACAGACACGGAAGATTGTTTCATCTATTTTGGAGTCTCATAGATTTTGAATAAGCTATGATATATGTAACGTGTAAGCTCTTTTTTATGAAGTATACAATAATTATTGCCTAGTCAATGGCATGACTAACATACTATGTTTGAAAACTTGTATACCTTACAGCGGAAGTGTTTTAAGATTTGGTACTCAAATAAGTAGGTATATTTTTTAAAGGGATTTAAATTAAAATTTATTTCGCACATGTCAATACTCGCGCTTGTATTAAGAGGCTGAAAATTTTGAAGTTTTCGGTAGAGGCGACAGAAGCTCAGTTGGCAGAGCGGTGGGATGGTACTCCACAGGTCCCGAGTTCAAGGCCCGGCCGACGCTAGAAATTTTTCAAATAAATTTCTTATTCTCATCCGTGTGATGCCGGCTTAGAATAGCATCATCCCATTTCTTTCCGATGGGCATCGTAAGAGGCGACTAAGGGACTCGAGGGTGTGTATTGCAATTTTAGGCGATGGGCTGACAACCTGTCACTATGGGGATACACAATGTTACGAATGACTCTCAAATATTTGTCAGACGTGGCGTAAATGTCCGTTTTTTGCGGCCGTTTACGCTCTGCCTACCTCGCAAGGGATTATAGGCGTGATATATGTATGTATGTAAATCTCTCATTTATCAGTGGCATGACAACCTGATTCAAGTTTCTATACACTTTATGACTCAATATTTATTGTAAGTAGGTAAGCTTGTCTCAGTCAATTGGCAGTAAAGTAGTTATATTTATCCTTCTTACTTCTTGGCTGATTCATATTCCATTGAAATTGAAATGTTTGGCAAAGTTCTTTGACAATTATTCAAACATTATTTGTACAAATGTACAACACCCACGGGTAGAAATACGGCAAACTAAGGTGACTAAGGGATGAGTCCAGGGAATGGACAGCGGCGTCCCTGTAAATACAACACCTTGCACTGCGCTCGCCAATCCACCTGCCAAGCGTGGTGAGTAAGGCAAATACCCCCTAATTGGGGGAGGCCCATGTCCAGAAGTGGACTGTTGTGGCTGTTGCAGTTGAAGTACCAATTTGCCGCAAATACTACTACTATTAAAAAATATATGCCGTGTTATGCCGGCGAAGGATAGCATCACCCCATTTCATTCCCTTGGGAGTCGTAAGAGGCGACTAAGGGACTCGAGTGTGTATTGCAATTTTAGGCGATGGGCTGACAACCTGCCACTATGGCGATAAACAATATTCCGCTTGACCCTCAAATATTTGTCAGTCGTGGCGTAAATTACTTATTTAATTTATTTATTTATTTATTTAACAATTTATTGTACACAAGAAAATACAAAAACATAGAACATACGGAAAAATGGTACAACAGGTACTGCTTATTTCTAAAGAAATTTCTTCCAGCAGACCTAAAGAAGCGTGAGTAGATTAAGGATATACGGATAATACGTGCACATATAACAGTTAACTTATAATTTTATAATAATCAAAACACAAATCAAATAAATATATGACTAAAAATAAAAATACACATATATATAACTATATATACCTATACAATATATTATAATACATAAATGAACTACACAAATTACTGTGATAAGGAAAGATAATGCTCTTTAACACGTTTTTTAAAGATAGCTATGGAGGGGCTATCTCGAACAGTGGGCGGAAGAGAGTTCCACAGTCTGACAGCATGGACAGAGAAAGAATAAGAGTAGAAATCGGTACGATGGGAGGGCATAGAAAGGAGAGTCCTGACGTTTGTACGACAGGGCTTGTGAAGAGGGCGAGAGAAAGAGAAACGTTCACGGAGATACGAAGGAGAAGAAGGATTGTGAAGAATATTAAAGAGAGTACAAAGAATGTGAGTATTCCTGCGAAAACGGATTGGGAGCCACTTGAGTTGGGATCGAAACTGAGAAACGTGGTCATATTTTCTGAGTCCAAAGATAAAGCGGATGCACAAATTTTGAAGTCTCTCAAGTTTATTTAAAAGTTCCTCAGTGGCGTCCAAATAGCAAGCGTCAGCGTAGTCTAGGATAGGAAGAAGCAACGTTTGAGAAAGATTACCGTTTGTTACACCTTCGATTCACATCTGAAAATGCTGCAGGTCATCCAAAACCGTTTCATGCGCAAAGCTGCCGGGGCGCCCTGGTACATGCGTAACGCCAACCTCCACATCGACTTAGGCCTCCCTACCATTAAAGCGTATATGAAAGAAGCATCTCGACGCTTCTTCGATAATGCTCCCCATCATAAAAACCCCTTGATAGTTGCCGCGTCCAACTACTTCCCCCATCCAACCTCGCGTTTTAAACACCGTCCGAGACACATCCTTACGGAAGAAGATGATGAAATCACAGTAGCCACTGCTGCAGCCATTGCGAGTAGATCACACTCCACAAGCTCCTCAAGCAACCGACGCCCCCGCCGGCGGGGGCGCGGAGGTCCCTCATTTGCTCCCCACTTTGGGAACTACCGGCACGTGCCGGGTAGATTCAGTCCAATACGTTCTTCCCAGAACAACTCGTAAGCTGGTTGTTTGAACAACCACAAGCTTTTCCGGGTGAGCTCCTGCTCCCCACCATTCAGCCAGGTGTAGATTAACAGCCCCGGGGCTAAAAATCGTAGGGTCCAGAACTAAAAAAAAAAAATAATAATAATAAATTACCGTTTGTTGCGGCTGTCAAGCTACCCCGCAAGGGATTATAGGTGTGATATGTGTATGTACTATTACTATTACTACAATTACTATTAGCTTTATTTAGGTATCTCGTCTATGATATACGTTAACTGTAACAAACTATTAATCACTCTCAATGCCACTTAAAACACGTTTACCAAAATAGGTTAACATATTCGCTTGAACCGGATCATCTGTCAGACTAAGAGACTCAAAGGTAATTCAATCTGAATTAATTAAATCAAATAAATAACCAGATCTTGTGACGCACTGTCATGGCCGGTTAATAGGCAAAGCACGCGTGACGAGGTAGCGGGTATGATCACAAACGGAGCGACAAGCGGGGCGGTTTAGCCAATTTTTCAATCCAATTTATTTATTTCTGAGCTAAGTACCTATGTTGCGTTGAAAATAACATAAATTATGCCAAGCTTAAAAAATAACACTAAAACTAAAAACATATCATTTGCATAATCAAAATAAAATAAAATAAGGTCAACAAACAAATAATGAAAATTTGAGATACACCAACTACCTATGGTTTTGACCGACTTACCGACTACCGGCTTAAAATTAGCCAACTAGAGGTACTACAAAGACCGGCTAGTCGACTTTCCCGACTAAAGTACCGCCGTTCCAATAAGTCGTATTTGACAGCTGTCAGATTCGTTATAATATGGCAGAGGGTCCATTTTCCTTTGTTGACATCTCTTTTAGTATGGAGATGACAGCTGTCAAATACGACTTCTTGGAACGGCGGTACTTTAATTTCATCATATCATTACTTAGTGACGTTTAGAAAAAGGATTCGCGTAATGTGCCCGTTTTTAGAGCTTTGCGCTCTGCCTACCCCGCAGGGGATTATGGGCGTGATATGTGTATGTGTGTGTGTGTATAAAAATACCATTACGAGTATTATGCGCGATTTTGTTAAAATTCGTGAACTACGGCCTGTTACTTCAAAAAAATAACTACATACTTTCTGAAATGATCCTGATATATTTGTCACATACTAACATTTTCTTACGGACGTATACGCTCTGCCTATTCCACAAGGATTTGAACCGCGATTTTTGTAGGTTTACATGTTCATTATTTTGCTCTAGATACTAGGTACTCGATATGATCCCAAATAAGTACATGGAACTACTTACACATAGGAATAAAAACTAGTAATGAGTACATGAAGCTATGTACATAATTACAGGGAAATGTAACTTATTTATAGTGGTCTTAAGTAGCTCAGTTTTTGCCTATATGTAAGCACCGGGCATAAGTAACCTAAAAATAAATTATTTTCCAGCAAAAACTTGTATATTTTTCTTAATAAGGCTTTCGAAACTACATATGTGCCTAAGTGTATGAAGTTTTGCAAGTGTTGATGTTTTTCTAATAGTAATTGAGTACCTATTTATTTGCTTATAATCGAACGCAAACTTTTAAGTAGGTAGGACTTATTATAATTTGATGGAATCGATTAATTGCGCAAATATTTCGATAAGATAACCCTCAATTAATGAAATAGTTTAGCCAATGGTTTGCAATATACATAATACCGACTACAAAAAGGATGAATAGCATTTCAAAGGTATTGCTTTGCCCTTTTCAAGAGAAGGGCTCACCTTTATTTTAAATGCTTGTAATATTCCAAAGAATGTGGGCTCCAATTAATTTTTTTTTTAATCTTGCAACTATTTTGTAGGCATTTGATATACCTCTTTTTTTTAGCATAGCCTGAGAATGTTATATTGTGTAATTTTCTGCAGAAACCCTTCCTATTAGATAAATACTTGTACTGAGTAAACAAGAACATGAAATAGATATTTTGTACTTCATAAAGGTAGAAAAAGTGATAAGCGAAAAGCGTGTTATAAATAAATATCCTGGACAATTCATACAGCGTCATCTAGCCCCAGCTTGTACTATGGGAACTAAAAAAATGATAAACTTTGTAAAAAAATACATATTTTATAACTTTGTAAAAAAATACATATTATACATAGATAACACACATACTGAACAAATATTACTGAAAAATTTGTTACGTAAATTTTTCTACTAAAAAGATGATAAACTTTGTAAAAAAATACATATTTTATGACTTTGTAAAAAAATACATATTATTCATAGAAAAAACACATACTGAACAAAAATTACTGAAAAAATTACTTAACAAATATTTTGTGTCTGGACCCAACCCACGACCCTCGGCGTAGCAGGCAGGGGTACTATCCGCTACGCCATCAGGCTAGTCGTTATCCTTTTTAATATTTTCAATAAGTGATAATTTATAGAGTTTTTGTTATTTTTTAAATCTTTCGTACTAAAATAACAGATGGCACAGCAAATAATAAAAGGCTATGGAATCCACCTGTTCAGTACATTATTATGTTTATGCCATGCCTTATAAATTCCTTTGGGGCCTCGAAGCGTCTGGTTCACCTTGGCTTTACGTGATCTCGCCTACCTATACACAATTTTAACTGGTCTTTAAAAGGAGGTTGTCGATTCGATATGTAAGCAACTCATCAACTTACCTATTTCAGGAATCAACTTATTCTGTTTTTACATACAGCCACTTAGGACAACCAGTGTAAGTTGGTTTGCCCTTCATAGCACCTATGTCACATTTTAGGAAATAAAATATCTCTGTCCTCGCATATCTTAAAAACTACGAGACTGATTTCTATAAATCGTTTTTTTGGAAATCGATTCAGAAACTGTCAAACTAAGAGTTTGAAATAAATGTAAAAAGAGAATCGTTTGATTAGTCTCCAAGACACAAGATTTAATTCCGAGGGCATATAATATTACTTAGTTTACAAATTCAATCCAATAGTCACCTACATAGTCGGTTTATTTTTTTATAAATTAAATTTTGTTATTGGTTAAGTCAGGTGTTGATAATACTGAGCATGTGATTGGTATTTGATTTGGGCAATTATTTAATTAAAAACATCTGTTGGCCTTGCGGATTTTATACCTCTACCGACACGATGATTTAAAAGAGCAATAATTCTAATGTCAATAGTTTGTTGGTGGCATTTTAGGACTCCGCTTAAACGCTATTCTAATCAAGCTTTAGGAAAGTTTCTAAAAATATTTTTTGAATATTGATATAAAATAAAACATTTTCATACTGGTTCCACTGTTTTGTACTTATTATTTATATATGCAACCAGTTTAATTTCACAAAAAGTAAGGCGGGTTTTCCACTTGTCGTCCGTCGCTGTGTCATTTTAACGCACCGTAACGCATGCATCTGTCAGACGAAATCAAATTAAGAACTCCGATATAAATACAAATACGGCAACGGTGCGTTTACGGAAACGTCTGTAAAAAGTCTTGTCACGTAGTGACGGACGACAAGTAAGAAACCAACTAAAACAAGAATCTTTGTATGTACATTTCATTTTTAATAGATTTAAATTTAAGTAACATGTTAAGGATCCTAGGGGCGAACTTTACTATATTAAATTTTTTTCATCTTTTGATTACAATATTGCGTCCAACTTTTTATTCTTTTCAATTCATGATATTTTTAAACACTTGAACTATAAAAATAAATTTGGTAGTTGCCAGTACGGCTCATCCCACGTTGTATGCCTACACACGTAGACGACGTGTATGGAATAAAATGACACCATAAAATCCAACTTGTTTCGTAAGAAGGATCTTTTATTACTGCCTGTACATAGAATTTTCCAAATTACTGTCGTTCCGAGACGAATAATTGATAAAAAGGTCGATTTCATTAAGGTACCTAAAATGAGAAAGATTAATCCATTATAGTGTAAAATCCACTAAGTACACAATATAATGCTGATATACATACATACATACATAAATCACGCCTATATCCCTTACGGGGTAGGTAGAGCGTTAACGTTGATATAAAATGAATTAAATAAAAACTACAATTCAACAATGTACCGTTTTTAGTACAATGCAGTATGCTTTTAAAAAATATATTTCAAAAAGCATTTTATCATGTTATTTAGGAAACGAGCATGAAAAGATTGATGAATGTGGAGTAAGCAAAAGAAAAATGTAAGGATCGCAGTAAGTGGAAGGAAGTAATCTTTGTCTGCCCCTCCGGGAAAGAGGCGTGATTTATATATGTATGTGAGGAATTTAAAAATACAATATTGTAGCAAGGAATGACGACTCGGTGTCCTAAAAAACAGAAGTAGCAAAGTGAACGCGTTGATGTCTTTTATATAGAATAGAAGGAAACTCTCGACACCAGGGTTCATCGGGTCTTTGGATGACTCGGTGTCCCACACGAAAAGAAGAAGAAGAATATTTTGTGTAAAATACAACTAACAATTATAGTTTAATTAATATAAGCACCTGAAACTGTATGTTAAACCAATAAAAATTTGTGGCGGCGCGCATGCGCTCCACATACAAGTCTCGAAACGCGGTATCGAAGGGTTTCCGCCGATCGCTATATACGCAACTTTCAAATATGTCCTGATAGAACAGTCGATCCCCTGGTCACAACACTCAACCAGGCGGGTAGCTACCCTTTTCCTCACAGTCGTCCCTCGGCCTACTGCCTTTAATGGGTAGCCCTGTTGATACAGGTTTACCGCAAATAGCGATAGATATTTGCCATACCATTTGCCAATACATTACGTGAACGGGGTTTGTTGGATTTTCCTCTAACACTTCACACAAATACACTCTACATACTATTACAAACAGTAAAATGAACTTTAAAGCTGGTATCTAAAGTACAAATTAATATGTGTACATGTGTACAAATACAATCATGGATTGAGTTTAAGGTTGAACGCTGGATGAATACGAAAGTATTTGTCAGTTATACTTAAAAGGAATTTTAAAACGGCTAGATTAAACTCACCATACTTACTCGTAGATAAAAATACTGTGTTTTATTCAAGATTATAGATAAAAAAAAATTATAAAAAATTCCTCAACACTTATACCTTTGACATATTAATTCGATAATTTGAGAGTTCATACAATAGTGGTTAAATATTAAGCTTTCAAAACAACAATAAACAAACTGCTGTTTTTTTTGTATAACAAAGTAATGAATAGGTATTATTTTTCAATATCTACACAGCATACTCTACGTCTCTCGAATATCTTGCTATTTATCTCCATAAAACACGACTAACCAAATGTCCGTGGATAAATAAAACTCATATTTTTTCCAATTAGTTACTACTCATAAGAAAAAAATACTGTCCTATATGCCCTTGAAACTGAGCTACGAAGTCGTAGAATAAAAACCAGATAAAATATTTCTGAATCATGATTTCTTTGATAACATGGCCTCGGGAGGTAAATTTATTGATAAGTCATAGGTATGCAGTATCTATTAAACTGTAAGGACAAATCTATCACATTTATCAAATAAATTAACAATCTTTGGCAATATTTTATAAACATTTGCGTGCGTGCAAATTCTATGCATGTCTTAAGTCGAACCTAGCTAGCGTGAGAAATATGAGTATTGAATTTAGACTTTGCAATATGGATTAGGCCAAAGAGTCATTATTAAAATATTGCAAATCTGGTGCATAATAACGATAATAAAATTAATAGTTAACCAACATTAGTCTTAAAAATTGATGAAAATTTAGGGACTCAGGGGTTTCATGCGTATTGCAGTTTTAATCTACAACTTGTCACTATGGTGTATCACCATCTGACAATTTGTCACTATGGTGATACACGATTATCTGAATGACCCTCATATGTTTGTCACACGTGAAGTAGATATCCGCTTTTACGGCCGTTTACGGAAGGGTTAAAGGCGTGGTATATGTATGTATGTAGTCATGCTATGATTACAAGAGCACCTCTTATCTTGTCAATAAATAACACATTTTCATAGCCGCAGACAAAAATCACCTATAATTTCAACCCATCTTTTTTCGTCATAAAACCATCAAACCGCGACGTTACAACAGCACGTTCTACAGAAACCCCATTAACAGTCTTATACGGCATATTGTACGCTAATTTACTACACCAACCACAATCGAAGTCAAGGCCCCGTGTCTACACAATCGTGATCACGATGATGGTAATACCTATTTGTTTGTGTAAAGAGTTGACACTTTCTGGTTCACTTATTAAGTTATAATAGCAATAGAGATACATACATTCATACATACACATATCACGCCTTAATTCCTTGCGGGGTAGGCAGATCGTAAACGGCCGCAAAAACAAACATTTACGCCACGTCTGACAAATATTTGAGGGTCATTCGGAAAATTGTGTATCGTCATAGTGACAGGTTGTCAGCCGATGGGCCGAGCCTAAAATACAATACACACCCTCGAGTCCCTTAGTCGCTCTTACGACAATAGGAATAGAGATACACATATATAATGCCAGATTCGGTACATGTACTCTGTCTGTGGTAGTGGTAATTCGTTCTAAATGTGTGTGTGTGTATGAATAAGCTTTATTGTAGCACAAAACAAATTGACATTATCAGTAAAGGATGGAATAAAACAAGATACACAATGGCGGACTTATCCCACAAAGGGATCTCTCTCAGTCAACCTTTGAGAGACTCAGAGTAATTAATCAATGTAATTTGCAGGTAAACTACGATACTTTAGAATGTCACTATATCATTGTCACTGTTACAAAACATTTGTTGGTTTAATGTTCTGATAGCATAATAATGCATTTTACCACAGGACTACATATTTTCATGTGCATCCCCTGCGGGGTAGGCAATTCGTAAACGGCCGTAAAAAAACGGATATTTACGCCACGTCTGACGAACTTTATAACACGTTACACTGAATTATTTCTTTGACCTGCAGCAAATCACGTCTATGCGTGTAAATTGCACTTTATGTTCCAACTGGTTTAGTTTAAAACTTTTTCTGTCTTTTTCCGGTAGACATTTTAATGCACCGTTTTCACTTCCCTCATAATCTATTTATATTAATTTAAATAATAATTATAATTGAAGGAATATAATGAACCGGTTGTAAGTTAGTTATTTTAGTTAGTTGTGTGTGGGAGTCGTAACAGGCGACTAAGAGACTCAAGAGTGTGTATTGCAATTTTAAGCGATGGGCTGATAACCTGTCAATATGAAAACCCACAATTTTCCGAATGGCCCTCAAAATGTCCGTTTTTTGCGGCTGTTAACGCCCTGCCTACCCTGTAAAGGATTATAAGCGTGATATGTGTATGTATGTATGTAAGTTAAACTGATCCCGTTTATTTATCTTCCATATGTTACAAAACCGTATATTTTAGTTTCATCGCTGGCGCACTTTGACCACAGAATACATAACGTTTGACCCAACGTTTTTTTATACACCATAACACCATGGGTGTGGCCAACCGTCCCACCCATGTCCAACTTGTCAACGTTACGTCCGCTGATCTTGAATACAATTTACATAATCACCTGACAACCAGTCAATGACATAACACGTTGGCAAATAAGGCTTTCTCGTTAACGACATATCTGTTTTCCCTTTTAGTCAAATCAATCGATTTTATAATAAGCTTTTTATGTAATAGGGAGTTTGCCTTTTTTTTAAGAACTCTTATACGGCGTAGAATTGACTACGTTACTTGATGTTAAAGCCTGGTATGAAAAAATAAGTTATTGTTCTCTCCAAATCTATCCCCGTTTTTCGCGCTTTGTTATTAATTAATACTCCGTTTTTGTTTGTACGTTGTGGTTTTCGTTAATTTGCAAAGAAACCCATGAAAGTAGATATTTTTGTGATGCGAGTGATGTAACAATGATTAGTTACATTTCTTTTTACGATCTCATTCATCCAAATTTCAATCCTTATGTTAATGAACCAAGTACAGCGACATATCGAGCGACTAGGGAAGAGTTTAAAAAAGAAAAGAACAAGACAAAAATTGTAGAAGTCCGGCTACACATTTAACTTATTAAAAAGTTGCCAAAGAAATTGTATAATAGTCTTAATGATACAACGAGTATTGCTTTCGTTTAATAAGTAGTTAGTATGTCACCAAACAAGTATCACTTTCTACTAGATAAGTGAGATAATTTCGCAGTTTATTGCAAAACCAGAATTGATAAATGCAATTAGGTAAAGACGGATTATTGTGGCTGTTAATGTATGTTAAGGAATAAAAAATGATCATAATGAAACTAAAAAGCTACGCAAATATTGAATAACGAATAATTTTAAAGTCAATTTTATTTCTTACTAGCGGCCTGTCCAGCGGTTTCCTCTGCTGCTAATCGTTTTCCCTCGTGAATAAGACATTTTAATAAAACATATGTTCATCAAGAATAATGTAGGATTCTTACTATAAAATAAATATTTTTAAATCGGTCTAGTAGTTTCGGAGCCTATTCAATTCAACCAAACAATCAAATCTTTCCCCTTAAAAATATAAGAGTAAAAAATGTATAGGAATAATTTAATTGTTTACTACTCACACAAAGAGAATACCCCAATTAATCACTGTCAATCATCCTACTCAAACAATTACTCATCACAACTACAATCATTCAAATCGTCAATCATCGTATTCAAATAATTACTCAACATTTAGCTACTCAATACTTCGGAACAATACACTAGAGGTATTTGAGGAGGCGATCAGGTTTTGAAATTGTGCGCTTAATTTAGAATATATTGAGATGTTGCGAAATATGGTATAATAGGCATTTCAAGTATTTTGTTTGATTACCATTGTTAATTTGAAAATAATTAATTTATAGAGCACGTAGGCTTGAAGTTTGCTATGTGAGAATTGTTGCAGTTGTGTTTGCGATAGCGTATCAGTTGGATGGTTTTGGTCGTTTCGTTTTCTGCTATCGAAGTAAAGAATATCACAATGGCAATAGAATGACAGTTGAGTGTCGCGGGCATTACAATGGAAAAAAATTAAGAGAATCTAGGCCCTGTTCAATATTCAACATATATTTGTTGTGGTGATACACAATCTTCTAAATGGCCCTCAAACGTTTGTCAGACGTGGCGTAAATGTCCGTTTTTTAAGGCCGTTTACACTCTGCATACCCCGGAAGGGATAAGGGTGTGATATATATATATATATATATATATATGTTTGAATGTCATAAATATTGAATACGACAATATATTTATTTATTATTTACAAGATTTCCGCCCAGTGGTTTCACTCGCTGCCACTCATTTTCCCGTGGTAATAGTTGTTTTCCAGCGGTAAAAATGTGGCCTATGTGTCATTCCGGGTTATACCTGTGTTCCAAATTTCATCCAAATCGGTCAAGCCGTTTGAGCGTGAAGAGGTAACAAACATACATAAACACACAAACTCTCAGATTTATAATATTACTACGGATTATAATAAAATAACAACCATTTTAATCTTTCTTGATCCCCATGAAATGGCTTATGATGATGAATGAATGATAATGAAAAATTGCTTAAATGAATTAAGTATATTGAGTAGTTTATTACACAAGGGCATGTAGCTAACCCACGGTGTTGATTAGAATTGTAAACCTACAAGCTACAAAGCACATAACGTAAACTAATCAATTCCCTTCAAGAAGGTTGCGTAGAAGACAGGTAGGTATTATCAAGGTATTTATTGCATAAAGCCGCGCCACACCATAGGCGCCTTTGTAATGAGTCAACGGCACACCTACATAGCAGTACCTTCATTGAAAAAATGCTAATAAGTAGGTACGTACTATCAACAGCAAATCAAGTTTCCCATTTAAGGGATCAACTCATATCGGTTATTCTTAATATATGAAATTGAAAATGAAATTTTTTATTCAATGTAGGATAGTATTATCACTATCCACTTTCTTTTCATTTTCAAAACAATTTTAAAGTTTTTGGGTGGGATAAAATAAAATAAAAATAAAGGCACTGCCTCGGGGCTGGCCAGGTTAATCACAGCCATGTAACTTTACGCCACCACCATCTGAAAACGACTTTTGTTTCAAATTAAAGTCAAGATTTGCGAAGCATGTTATTTACATATAACCATAATATGTATGGAGAATTGGAGAACCGGTTAACGTTGATGCCTAAATTGGTATCATAAAGTTTTGCTGATGAATATTTAATTAGTTTTCAGGGTTAATGGTGACGACAACCAGTTATAGACTATGACACGCGTAAACGCGTATTTTCCTTCCCATTCAAGGTTTTCAATTAAATTTTAGTTAAACATATTTTAAAATTTACGGTGGAAATTTTAGTTTTTAGATAGTCAATGAAACATTTTTTCATATGAAAATCATTTAAGAGCTGTAAGTTTTTTAATTTTGAAGAAATTTACGTGTGACCGATTTTTTTTATCTCTCAAATACCTCTAATCACCCATATATCTAGACGAACTGATACCTACCAAGTTATTTTTGTTGTTAAATAAAGTTATTTTGACAAATAAAAAGAGAATTTCTGAACTACCTACCATGCACAAAAACATGTCAAGAATGTTTAATTTTTTAATTTAATTTAATTTGTTTATTTCGTAAACTCAAAAGCATATATTCTGTTAATACAATTTGCCTGAAAGACTTCAACGGTCAAAATCAGAGTTAAACATATTACGAGTGTATAAACATATTAATGTATATAGACAAAAAGTAAAGAAACGCAACTGAACTTATTATGTTGTTTATAGTGTATGAGTGCGTTAGAGAATGATGCTTCGTATGCGGGTCTTACTGTTTATCGAAAGTAAATAGATCGGTATTTATTTTATTACTTTCTATATGCAGCAACCATCAAAAACAAAACTTCCAAAAATAGCGAATCATAACAGATTGCGTAACTATCGAAAATCGTTCTTCAGTTAGATAATCGGAGATCCGTAGGCAGTTTCTTGCGCACTACGCCGCCAGCGCCACTCTTGCTCAGAGAAAACCGCTTTCTCCGCGAGCGCGGGATGCTGCGCGCGCGCCGATCTACGTCATTGCCTGCGGGTAGGGTTGCCACACGTTTGGATATATCTGGATAAACTCAGACAGACCATGTCAGAGGCCTACTAGTGGTAGTAGGCGGTTGAAAAACTCTGACACCAGGGTTCATCGGGTCGTTGGACGATTCGGCGTCGCACACGAAAAGAGAGAACTCAGACTTTAATGACTCAAGTCATGAAACGGGATACACAATACATAGTTTGAATTGTCCGTCATGACAATAGTTATGTTCGTTTTTTATGGCCGTTTACGCTCTGTCTACCTCGCTAGGGCTATTAACGGGATAAATTTATGTACGTCAAACAGTTAAGCTAGCAAAGTTCAGTTAAGTTTAAGACATTAACATGGTCTTTAATAACTCAAAACATCAAAACATGGTTCTTGCCGCGATGTAGTTTGAATCGTCGGACATTAAAACAGTTATATGCTCATTTTTACGGTCATTTACGCTCTGCCTACCTTGCTACGGATATAAGCGTGATAAATGTATGTATGTTAAACAGTTTAGCTCAGCAAAGTTCAGTTAAGTTTAAAACAGTTATTCAGAATTTACTTAGTTAGATAACTGATAATAATCAGAAACGTTAGGCCTTCAGATAAAATGAGGCAGAGCCAGGCTAATTTAATGCTTTCTCAGACAAAATAATTAAGTTCCAAAAAAACAAATTTTGAATTTAATTTGAAACAGAATGCCAACACATTAACACTTATTGTCTACACTAACTTTCCTTATTCTGCAATCTTTTACTTTCGTGTGGGACACCGAGTCGCCAAAGTTCTGCAATTAACTTTTTTGACATAAACATACATACATACATATAATCATATAACACGCCTATATATATCCCTTGCGGTGTAGGCAGAGTGTAAATTGCCGTAAAAAACGAACATTGACGCCACATCTGACAAATATTTGTGGGTCATTCAGAAAATTGCGCATCGCCATAGACATAAAAAATGCATGAAATAAATTAATCATTGAGTAGTGCAGTCAACCCTGCCTGTAATATTGTTTCTGCGAGTGAAAACCTGCGCTTGCGACTATCAGGCGAGTGAAATTGAAACGAATGCTGTCTAGCAGGTGCTATTAGGTGCTGGGGGTTATTGGCTGTAACACCAGTCACAATGTCTGCATTGCACATAATAGGTGGTTCTCCCACTTGCCGTCCGTCGCTGCGTATTTCTAACGCACCGTAACGCATGCGTCTGTCAAACGAAAGGAAATGGCAAATTCCGATTTTATTCCCATTTAAATACGGCTTGACCCTCAAACATTTGTCAGACGTGAAATGACCGTTTTTTGCGGCCGTTTACGCTCTGCCTACTCCGCAAGAGAATATAGGCGTGATATGTGTATGTCTGTAAATACGGCTTCGGTGCGTTAAAAATACGCAGCGACGGACGATAAGTGGAAAAACCGGCTTATGAACCTTCCTACTCTAATGTATTGCCTACACTATACTCAGTAATTTGCAACGATTGTGTAGTGGATTCAAAATGCTAAGGTCAATGAATTGACAAAAAAAACCGGCAACAAAAGGTATTTTAGATTGCATATACTCATTAGTCGAAAATTCTAATCTTTGTTTTTCTTTTGTTGCAGAAGTAACATGATCAGTTCGGACCAAGAAAATAGAAGAAAGAAACTGTCAAGAAATGAAGTATTCGTCCAGCTGAAGATACTAAAGTATACTAAAGGGTCGACTATATGGTCTTCAAATTAAAAGAACTTCCTACTTTTAACGGAATTGTAAAATAAACCAAATTCACTCTTGTGTTTCCTTTATTCTCACCCTTATAAGTTCTTAGGTATAAAAGTATAGATACAATAGTTAGCGGTCAAGATTAGAGCTAGTTGTGCGCTAATAGTAGGTATTGAATCTAGAAACGAAATTTAGGATTCAATGTAGGATTAGTTCTTGATCCGTCGTTGTAAAAATAATGAAATTTGTACCACACAATTTTCTTGTTTTTATAACAATTTTGTATTGTCCTGATAGAAAAACTGGCTCAGGCGGGATAAAAATATAAAATAAAGGTTTTGCCTTGGGGCTGGCCAGGTTTATTACACCGCAAGTAACTTTCCACTACTACCACCAAAAAACCGACATTTGTTTCAAATTGAAGTCAAGATTTTCAAAAGGTGTTATTTACGAGTACATGCGTATAAAGATATATTTCATGGCTATGTGATTATAATATACACATTCTAGCATTGAGCTTTCATAACCTAGAGACCTTTTTTTCTGAAAGGTTCATAAGTCATTCAACTTTCCCGCATTTATATTTTTAGTTCGCTAAACACATAGACAGCTAACGTATTTCAAGACTAATCTCTTTACAATTCGTTTAAAGTGATTCCCACGCACAACTTAACCGCTATCGTTCCGAATGATCTATCAAAGACCCACATGACAAATCGTGAATGCAACTATGCGACTAACGCACTATTTATAACCTGACAGAGCCTGCACAAAGGCAGCTGCAATGTGTAACTGGATATACTATACTGGGTGTAAGGAACGGCGTACCGAAAATTCTGCTGGCATGAAATTTTACAACTTTCTTCAATGAACTAAGATGTTTGAAAACGACATAAATTAAAGAATTTGCAAAATTGCTCTACAGGCAGTAATCGAACCTGTGACTTTCGGTATCAGTGCTACCGACTGAGCTACCGCGGCTTACCTGCCGTTGGAGAATTATGGAAATATATCTTAATGCCAATAACGGCATGGTTCTCAAAAGTTGTATACCCAACACGTTGACGTGTTTTATAGTTTAGTACACGATTCAAAACAAAACATTTAGATTGTTGTATTACCAATATTTTTTGGGGTGTTTTATTCAATGTTTTGATGAAGTCTGTTAAGTTTTCCGTACACCTGCCTTGCATTGCACCCCGTATTGTATTGTAGGTATGCATTTATCTGAGTGCAAAAGTTATAAACGAGTTACATGCATGCAAAATAGATTCTTGTAGGTCTGTAACGTACCTAGAATAAAGATACACATTAGCTAACCTAAAGTATCAGCTGAATCGATTTCTTTTTATCTTTTTAGTATTTACTAATTGTATAAGCTCTCCTTTAATGACTGTTTTACAATAGTCAAATTCAGGATTTAAAAATGTTAGCTGAAAATATTTTAAGGATCAATTTCCCCTAGGAACATTGGGTTAAATTATGAATTAAAAATTTGGACCTGTCATAGAAATTGCCCGGTCGGCTGAAACCATTTTGTATGGGAGGAGAGATGTAATTTTTTTCATGTTCTAACCTATGTTCCTTGGGACAAGTTGTTCAGTTTCATGGGCTGGTTCAACCCTAGAAATATTTGCGAGTATTTTTTTTACTCCTCCCTAATTTAAATAAATATATAGCATCAAAACTTTTAGCTTGGTAGGTATAAATAGCAAAGGTATAATGGCGGTGCAATGAGTCAGTCCCTGCCCTAAACCAGCTCTCAACAGCGGGTCGGCGAACAGACAACGCAATCGAGATGATTCACATACATGCTTCGTGGGATGCTGTGTTGGTAACGTGCTTAGTAAGTATACGTACCTAGCTGTGTGAGTATATGCTACATCTCGAGGTTCTTGTGCCACAACAGATTCATTTGATACGATGAAAGGGGACTTCTGAATTTGCGGAAACGGATATATATATGTGCGATTCCTTAAAGGACCGAAACTCTGAACAGATTCGAATGGGAATTGTATCGGAATGATCCTTACATTATCCCGAGTGTCATAGGCTAGGCTTTATCTAAGAAAGCAGTCGTGTTTTTAAATATATATTTTTTAGGGAGAAAGTTGATTTTATAATGCCATTAAAGGTTTAGTAACCTCAATCATAGTGACGCCCATTCAAATTAAATCACTTTATCTTTCTTAAAACAAGTAGATTTGTTTTTATAAACTTAGAAATTTAACAAAAAAATTAATTTGTGGTAGATAACATTATTGATCGAATTCAAATAGAAAATCTTAATATAGCTATTTCTTGATTCAGCTAATTAAAAAGAGGGATTTAATTATTTACTGTGAGTACAACTTTCAAGATTCAAGCACTAATTAGGACTCTTATTGTACTCTATTTTTGTCCAATAAAAAGTCCAATTTCACTTACAATAGTTACTTGAACGGCAAAACAAACTTAAGCCAAGAGAAATTATAGTTACAAAGCATTATACAACATTACTGGCATCTCACTGAGACCGCTCTCCAAAACGTGCGCTACGAATCACAAGTTATGATGACTAGGTTGCCACCTTTTCCGCTATGCGTTTGATTTCATTTTGTTTAAACTGAGCTTACGCGTCTTTGATATATTTGACACAATGTAAGTAGTTCTTTATTGAGAAAGTAAATAAATCTATCTTGTTTGACTGATAGAAGAACATAAATCACGCCTATATCATTTACGGGGTAGGTAGAGCGTTAACGGCCGTAAAACGGATATTAACACCACGTCTGACAAAAGTTTGAGGTTCAATCGGATAACTGTGTATCACTGTAGTGACAGGTTGTCAGCCTATTGCCTAAAATTGCAATACACATCAAGTCACTTAGTCACTTTTTACACACCCATGGGTAAGAAATGGGGTTATGATATTATAAGCCGGCATCACACGGCAAGATAGATAGAAGAACAGTTTTTAATTTCTATATTAATCGAATTAATTTGACTTATTAAATTATTTTATTCTTAGTAAGTCAAACTTCTTTGAATGACAGAAGATCATGAATCAAAGTTGCTATTCTCAATTAATAAAGGTTCCGTGTCAGATCTTTTGCTCTATTTATTTGCACAGTTGTAGTACTTTCGCAACACTACAAAACGTGCTGTTTGAATGACACATAATAACAGTGATGTTCGTATATCTAGCGTCATAATACCACTAATGACGTCGAGACCTGACCTGCGCCCGCGTTGTAATGTTCGTAAGCAAATAAGTAAGATTGTGTAATATTTACAAATGACATTTGTATTGAGTCTGTTAATGAATGAAAGAGAGAACTTTTGACAATAAATGGGAACTATGGTTTGGTCGTAGGACCTCTACACCGACATTTTGTCTATTTGATGGGTCTAGGGTCACCCGGATCTGTTGCAAAATGTATAATTAATCTGTTTTTTTCTAATTTGTCATTTTTATTTACAAATTGTAATTTTTTAACTGTTTTTTTTTTTTTTTTGACAATTATGTTATCCTTAGACATTTTTATTTTATGTAATGTAATTACTAGTAATTATGTATTTGATAATACAAAATAAATAAATTTAAATATAAATCTATACAGTGAAACTTCTGAAATCGGAGTAAGCCAGAAAAGCATAATGCATAGGAGAGTAAGTTCGTTAAAAAAGGTGAAATTACTAGTAGTTGATACCTAAATCGCAGTACAAGCTGGTGATAAGGAACAACTTTCCTCAAGATACATATTATGTCAAAATATAATGCATGCCTTCCTATACAAAATGCAGTGGCTGACCAAGTCAATTTGTATGGCAGGTCCAAATATATTTTGTTCACATTACGACCTATGTTCCTCGGGAAAAGTTGTTCCTCATCTCAAGCCCATAAAGGGTTTTCGCTTTCGGTCACTTGTAAAATTTCAGCCTAAATATTGTATGAAATAAACATGGGAAATAAATGAAACTACTATAAATTTACGAAAACATCAAAATTAAAGCCCTACTCTACTCTACTTGAGTTATTAATGCTCTAGCTAGGCTTAGACTAATGAACCATACCTGTCTGTCTTCAATTGTGTTAGCTCAGTCAGTCTCGCTATAGGATTTCTTATGAACAATTATTTCTACACATGTCATTGAGCATGGGCATGTTGACGACTGTGACTGCATTCAGTCATTCCTTCATTACATACGTAGTAACTATAGTGTAACTACGATTACGCTTAATTGTTGGCTCTGTGTAATCTGTAGGATTGTCAGTTATTACATTAGGTACGTGTGTGTGGGTTCTGCAGAAATATAACCCAATGTATCACAGTTGACTGGCCTGATGACGTAGTGAATAGTACCTCTGCCTGCTACGCCGAGGTTCGTGGATTCGAACTCTACACAGGACAAATATTTGTAAGTTAATTTTAAAATATTTGTGTTGAGTTTAAGTGTTCGATTTTTAAAATTACCTCGTATTTCATTCATAATCATAAAGGATTTCACTTTTGAGTTAAATAATACAACAAAACCTTTTTACAAGTACAAATAAAGAAGCGTGAACTTTATAAATTGACGGATGCAAGTAGCTGGCAGAGGACCGGCGGCATATCACGAGCATTGCCACGTCTGCGCCGGCGCAGGGAGACGTCGTGTCGTGACTCGTGACCCATTGCAAGGGTTTACTCATGATTTTACCACAAATTGAACACGATCGCCGTAAACGACGCGAATCAATTTTTGTAGCGTGTAGTTGAATCTATATCTGAATAGACTCAATATCTCGATTACCTACTGGTGGAATCTTTTTTTGGTGGAATTGGCTAATAGTTTATTTTTTGTATCTAGCTTCTGTTCTTATTCAAGTTGTAAGTTTCGCAAGGAAACCAAAAGTAAATAAATAGGTATTATGTTTTTGTTGCTGTAGGTAACAGTTTGGTTTGGCATAGACACAACAGGATGCAATATAGTGATTATACATAAGTACATAAATAAACCTTTTTAAAGTGGTGGCTCTAGTTGTTAAATCCTTTTATGTACCTTAGTGACCTATCCTACCAAAGCAAAATCTTTGGTTCAGCAATAGCCGTGGATATATTTAATTTGACTGGATTGATGGCGTAATGGATAGTACCCTTGCCTGCTACGCCGGGGGTTCAATCCCCACACAGCGCAAGTATTTGTAAGTTACTTTTCAAATATTTGTGTTGAGTCTGGGTGTTTTCTATGCATATTGTATGGCTTTATTTACAAAAAAGTATTTATGTATTATATCAGCTATCTTATTTCCATAGTACATGCTTTCTTTAGTTTTGAAATGTCCAAGCTTTTTACATATATTTTTTAATATCAGACGCAACTACTGCGATAAAACGAGTTGAACGATTTTTGTTATTTTTATATAAAAGGACTATACATAGGCTTATATTGTAAACAATAAAAATGCTATGCTATGAACAAAACTTATTCACGATTGTTCATCACGAAGTACACAATCATTAAACAAATTGTTTTTACAGATCGATTCACACCAAAATTGGTAACCTGGATTATGTCGATCTACCTTGATTAGTCTTTAATCTAAAAGTGAAGGGCAAGTCATGGTCTGATCTAAAACTAGTCCGACTATAATACCTACCGTTCAACCATATATGGAATGAGGCATGGTAGACACATGTGGGTCATTGCTACGAACCGTCAATATACATACATGGTATGGCGGTTTCCCCACTTGTCGCCCGTTACTGCGGACGCACCGTAACGCATGCGTCTGTCAGAGAAAAGGAAATTGCTAATTCCGATCTTATGCAGATACACATATGGCTACGGTGCGACGGACGACAAGTGGGAAAACCCTGCAATAAAAATTCGCAGCTACGTACGACGAGTGGAAAAACCGCTTATGTATGTGGTTAGATTTGTACAGTTAAACTGTTTCAGTCTCGAATACTGCCTGCAGCATAAATAAATACAACTTTTAATTAAATAAAAATACGCGTTGCCTTTAAATTGTATAACCAATAGGATCAAGTGAATACAGGGTGTAAGGAAAAGAACTGCGCTTCTTTTAAGGGATGAACCTGCCCATGAAACTGAAAAACTTTCCTCAAGGAACATAGACCAATATATGAAAAACAAAATGACCTCACATACAACCAGACTTGGTCGGCTGCTACATTTTGTATCGGAGGTCTTATTTTTTTTAATTTTTGACTTATGTTACTTGGGGAAAGTTTTTCAGTTTCATGGGCTGGTTCATTCCTTAAAAGGAACGCAGTACTTTTCCTTACACCCTGTATAAAGTACCTAACTAGTTATTTGATGTTATGATTTAATTTCAATACCTACTAAACAGCGTGAACCTTGTCCACTGTAAACATACCGATCGCTAACTACCGCCATACGCGCCGCGGTAACGCACGACTGAGCATACTGAATTGCTGATTGTCGTGAAGGGTTCTACTGTGACAGGGTAAGAAAAAACGTGACGTGACTTATCACTACTGATACAAAAAAATAACACAACACAGTACATAAATACAAGCTTGTTGGAATATACTCCGGAAGAAACTTTCAAGTAACAAGTAATTTTTTAAGTAATAATTTTTTAAGTAATAATTTAATTTTAATTGGGGTGTCGTAAGAGCCGACTAAGGGACTCGAGGGATGTGTATTGCAATTTAAGGCGATGGGCTGACAACCTGTCACTATAGTGATACACAGTTATCTGATTGACCCTCAAGCTTTTGTCAGACGTGGTGTTAATATCCGTTGAACGGACGTTAACGCTCTGCCTACCGCGTGAGGGATATAGGCGTGATTTATGTATGTATGTATGTAATAATTTTTTATTTGAGATTTTTCGGGCAGTTTCAATTGTAGCGTTCGTTATTTATTTAAAATTTGTCTAAGCAGCATCTCGACAATAGATGGGCCGAACAAAGATTTAACCGAAAACAAATATTCACTACGTGATTTACGTTTTTTTAAACGGCCCTTAAATATTAGTCAGACGTGGCGGTAGCATTATTACGACCGTTAACGGTCTGTCGACCCTGCAAAATTCCAGAAATAAAATAAAAATATTGAGATACTAGTATCTACAGGGAGGTACCGAACAAAACGATAAACTTTTCCGAAAACGCCAAGCTCAACCCGTTAAGCTAAACAACTTTTCGAATCGAATAAATGATTTTTCTTTCTTTCT
Organism: Tuta absoluta; assembly: GCA_027580185.1. Lineage (NCBI taxonomy): Eukaryota > Metazoa > Arthropoda > Insecta > Lepidoptera > Gelechiidae > Tuta > Tuta absoluta. The sequence continues at coordinate 17,455,659 of JAQAHW010000010.1, read as the reverse complement.
TTCCCCAAAAAATAAAGTATTGAAAAAAATATTTAACCATACAAAAAAAAACTGCTGACCGAGCAGTAATCTATGGGAGATAGTATTTTAATATGCTGACCCATGTTCCTTGGGGAATGTCGTTCAGTTTGACCTGTTGAGCTTAGCATGTTCGGGAACTTTCTTTATATGGGTGAGAGAGCTACTAAGACTGGCCCGAAGGCGTAGTGGATAGTATCCCTGCCTGCTACGCCGAAGGTCGTGGGTTCGATCCCCACAAGACACAAATATTTGTTGAAATAATTTTTTGATATTTGTGTTCAGTCTGGATGTCTTCTATGTATAATATGTATTTATTTACAACAAAAAAGTATATAAGTGTTCATATCAGCTATATAGTTCCCATAGTACAAGCTATGCTTAGTTTGGGGCTAGATGGCGGCGCTATGTGAATTATCAAAGATATTTCTCCTTTCTTTCTACTAAAAATGTAGGTATACAAGAAATAAATATTAAAATTGCAATTGGATCGAGTTTATAATAACACCTAATTCAACTTGACCTTTTTTAAGCAATATTATTTGAGAAAAAATTAGAAGACCGACAATAGGACCGACTATGAGAAATCTCTTCTTGTGAAACGATTGTTGGAAAAACACCTGTCATTGTTGTGCGATGTCGGTAAAAACACACACAATGACATTGCGACAGAAGAAAAGCATTGGAAAAGCTATTCGGTTGATTGATGTTAATTTTACGACAAAAAGGTTAATATGACTGAAAATCTCTTGAGTTTTGTGTAGAATTTAATGTAATTACTATAAGTCTTTGTTGATGGTTGTCAACAATAAAAATGAAATGAAATATCTGACAAATCAACATAAATAAGTATCGCGGTAAGAACCACGTTTCAGTATTTTGAGTTAATAAAAATGACTTCAATGCTGAAATTATTAAAATAATTTTATTTATATGTAGGTATCTATTGTATTAGTGTTAAAATAAGTTTGATCAACAACATTAGCTGTGTGTAGCTACGCCATATATACCTGCGTAAAAATATTGTGCTCGAATGTAGAGTCAGGTGCGGAATGAAAATAGGCGTGGAAATTGAGGGCGCCTCAATGCCTCAGTATGAGAAAAGTCATAGCAACCTATGAAAAATGATTTGTTTACTTTTTGTCCAGGCTTTTCTCTTTCCGCACCGACTTCTAAAAAAAATTAATGAGGTACTTACCTTTTAGATGAAATCTTCTTTCTTCTTCGTGAATATTATTGAAGCTTGAAAGCTATGGTGTGGTGGAGTATTTTGTTTCTTTTCTGACACTAATAAGTACTAATAAAGGTGCTTAAATATATTTGGTGCAAACCGAAAATAAATTGAAGAAATACGTGACTTACAACATTTATTACATACCTTTATTGTTACAATACAATTTTTATTTCTCCTTCATACAAATGCCCAATCCTAATTTGTTCATTATTATATTTTATGTACATTTTTAAGAAATGGTAACGTTAAGTAATAAAAAATTAAATAAACCTATTCTAGGTATCCTACGACAATTTGTAACTGAAAGTCTTTAATACCAAAACGAACTAACACATTATAATATACATTTTTTTGGTACAAAACTTCCATAAATCCTAGCCTAAGTTAAAGCTATAAAATCTCTAAAAATATGACTACAAAGAAATTGTTGAGTTTGTATTTACACAAGATTAAAAATATCAAATTCTTGATGCTATCAGCGAGCGAACTACGGCTAAGCAAAATATTTCAGCACCCAAAAGCCATTGTTATAATCTTCGGACACAACAGAAAACAGTACTAGAAATTTTATTAGGTTTTAAAGTCACTTACACATAGAATTTCAGAAAATTTCAAATGAAACTTTAGAAATTTTCAAAGTCGGTATGTGACTGTAGAATGAAGGCAATGTACATCATGAAGATTGAGTACCTACCAAATGGTAAAAAATTACGGGGTTTGTTTAAAGTTCCTTTTATGAATGTCTTGGACTGAAATTATGATCTGTGGTTTATTGCACATTTTCACAGAAAATGCAATCTTGATTGTATAATTTAATTTACCAAAACTTACAAGATTACGCTATTAAATTGTGTTGTTCACATTGTATTTACCGTGTTATTACGAAAAAGTAAGACATTGTTTAAGCTGTTTTGAAAACGTCAAATCCTATGGAAAAATAATTTAAACCCTGTCTAAAAGCTCGTCTATCTTTTTTGTACCGTTAATGTTTCAATAAATGGGTATGGTGTGTATCATCTCATTCTTATCATCCAACATTAGCTGCCTTCAGTTTAATAGGAGGTAAGCATGTGGAATTTTAATAAAATTTTAGTAATGGTGTATATTTTGCAATAATGTTAAATAAAGTCAGAAATGTTTAAGTATCCGTGATTGTTTGTGTGGATGGTGTCGTATTTCTCCTAGGCACAAATGCTGGTCTCAAATTAGGTCTGAATGGCTTTACGTACAATCTCCTTTCGGTTGTTGTTCGTGGCGTTTCCGTGGTAAAAGTCTTAATGGGCACTTTTGTGGTTTTTTTTCTTATATCTACTGGGACATTTTGTGATCTGTTTCCAGTGTATCTTGTCTTTGCTGCATTAAATGTCGAAGTCTTATTTGGTTTTTGATAAAGATTTCCTGACAACGTATTGTTCTTTTTGAGGTTTCCTGACAATGTATTGTTCTTTTTGGCAAGCCGAGGCACAATAGTAGGTCTAGTCACATTGGTAGGTTTGAATGCAGGTCGTCTGGGGAAGGCAAACTTAGTTCTTTTGGTATCTAGTGGTGACTTTGTTGTAGTCGTTTCTTCTACAACAGTTTCTGTCGTAGCAGCATCTGTTGTTAAAGCAATAGTGGATGGTTCAGTTGTTAATGTTGTAGGTAAAGCAGTTGTCATCATTTCAATTATTGGACTAGTACTGTCTGAGATTATAGAAATTATTGTTGATGAAGGTCTTTGAGACGTTTGAGAAAGGATATCAATAGGGGATTTAACTGTTGCTTGTTCTGTAACCGGACCACTGTGTATTTCTTGACCTTTGGCAAATGTGATAATTTTTTGACCATTATCTGTCTTTGATGATTGTTTAGCTTCTTCTTTAGGCAATGAAGCAGAATATACTAAGAAAGGTTGGTTGGCTCCTTTTTGGTCAACTTTTCTTGCCATAGGATTCTCAGTTTTAAAGAGTGCTTCCAATGGCAAAGTAGACGGTTCAGTGAGCATTCCTCTGGGTGTGACTATTTCAAAGCTTTTAGCTCCTTTATTTTGCTCATTTTCGTAAGCGGCAGGAATGAATTGCCACTGAGTAAACGATATATCCTCGTCGGATTTGCTATTTTTCTTATCATCATTAATATACTTCAAGAAATTATCATTACTAACATGTTCTACTAGTCCTTTACTACTGGGTTCATCTTTAGGTTGATTGGTAACTTTGTTGATGTGTCTATAAGCTTCGTTCATACTTTCTGAAGCGATTAAATTTTCTTTGGGAGCATCAGCAAAATTAACTAGCGCTCTAGCATTCCTTGCTTCATCAATGCGAATAAAATGGTCCGGTGGATTCTCTACGGGATAAACATGGCCTAATTTTGTTAAATAAATTGGTATTTCATCTTCATAAATTTTGATAAGACTGAACCTGCTAACTTCTCCAATTTTATCTAGTGTAGGTCTCTTTTCTACCATTATTTGCCCTTCTTCTACTAAAGTAGTTTCGTTTTTCTTATTTAAGCGATGTTTGTCTAATTTGGAGTTGACTTCGACTACTCTGCTGACTGAAAATAATTTATCATACTGTGTTTTCACAACAGGAGCTGGTGTTGTTGTCGTTGTCGTTGTCGTTGTAGTAGACGTCGTCGCCGTTGTTGTTTCAGGAATAGATTCTGTTGTAGTAGTTTCGGAATTAAGACTAGCTTCAGTATTAAAAGTAGTAATGTGCTCATAAGAAGTAGTTTCTTTGTCAGTTTGAGTTTGAAGGTAAAAGTCTCGTGTAGTTGGTAAGTTAGTTGTACCTTCCGTTGACTCCAAGTAGTCATCGGTACTATCATCAATATCTATACCAGACATAGTTGTTTCTCCGTCTACGGTATTAGTTGAAGTTACGTCATCCGTATTAAAGCTTCCAGTAGTTTCAGTCATTGACAGATAGTCATCGTCAGTAGTAGACTCAGTTTCTTCGGTGAACGACAAAGTGGTAGTTAAATATTCTTTTGAGTCCTCTTCATTATCAATCTCTGCCTTATCAGCTGGTGGACTGTATCCAAAAGGAACATTTTGCACACGTTTCTTAGTTTCTGTATTTCCACTGAATCTAGTGTAAATTGCTGTTCTATTTTGCTTTCGTTTAGGCAATTCAGTTGTAGATGATGTCGTTCTGAATGTGTTTGAATTAACAGCTTTGGGACGGAATGTCGGCGGTCTTCTTGGGATAAATCTTTGTGGTTGTTCTTCTTCTGTTTCAGTTTCTTCGCCAGAAACTTGTTCTGATTCTTCAGTTTCTGCGCTAGGTTTAGGTCGTTTACTAAACAGTTGATTAGGCGGTACTATAACTAGAGAATGTTCTTCTTCTGGTTCAACAAAGTCTTCCTCCTCTTCAGAATATAGCTCCTCCTCTTCTACTACTTTCTTTGTTGTTCTTGTGAAAGGTCGCCTTGTGAATGTAAACGGTTTTCTTGTAGTAGCCTGAGAAGTTTTCTCCCCAGGTGTGGCGGGGCTTGTGTATACGCCTGGATTAAATTTACGGCTAAATGTTCTACTACTTGAAGGTATAGATGATTCTGTAGCAGTAGTGAACGTTCGCTTTGGAGGTCTGTAAGGAGCTCTACCTCGAGGGGTGGACGACGGCTGTTGTTTGATGGTTGTAGTGGTGGCAGGTGTAATCGGAGCAGTTTCTTCAATGTCTTGCTGAGGTTCCTCAGAAGCATTATTCTCATTATTTTCAGACAAATCTATAGCTTTAACCTCCGTTTCTACTGCCACCGCTGGCTTAGGTTCTGATTCAGTATTAGAGATAGATTCATCTTCTTTATTGCTGTTTGTAGAATTAGATTCTTCAGTTTGTTTATTGTTTTCTTCTTCTGCAGGTTTATCATTGTTTGATTCGTTTGATACTTCTGTGTTTTCTTCTTTTGTTGCTTCTGGTTCATTAATTTCATCCGTACTTTTCTCAACTGGAAATTCTATAGGAGTAAGTAATGTCGAAGATACAGGCCGGCTTTTTTCGCCATAGTTAGCAACAATTTCCGTCGTAAGGTCTCTTGCGGATGTTAAAGAGCCAATTGATTTAGCGATAATTTCTGGCTCATCTTCAACTAGCTTTATCTTTTTGCGAATAACCTTTCGAATCCTTTGTGGTGCTGGAGAAGAATTTTCGTTTGATTCTGGCACTGGCTCCTCTGTAGCTTGCGTGCTTGAGGCTGGCCTCCTTTTAATAACTCTAATTCTTTTTTTTCCGTCCTCAGAAATTTGTACAGCTTCAGTGGAAACAGTACTTTCAGTTGTGGAACTTACCGGTGTTCTGTGTTTTTTAATAACTACTCTTCGTTTAGGTAGTTCATCTCCTGCGTCTATACTATCCTCATGTCCTTGTTCGGCTACAGTGCTTTCGGAAAGATCAATGTCATCCTTGTTTTGGTCGATTTCTTCTTCATTTTGAAGTGATGTTGGTCTTGGTGAACTGTATTGGCGGGCTGAGAAAAGGTTTCTCCTTGGCTGTACAGGTAAAGATGATATTGTTGTAGCAGCTGTTGAGGTCAATACTCTTGCTCTGCCAAAAGGTAGGCGAGTTGGCAACCTCGAAGTAACTATATCTTCTGATTCCTCATCGTCTATTGCAGGTGTTGAGACTGTTCTCGAAAAAGGTCTCGGGGAGAACCTAGCAAACGTTGGGCGTCGAGGACTTGGCGTCGACTCGGAAACTTGAGATTCATCTAAAGCTGCAGTCGTTGAACTAGGCGTAAATCTTCCTCGACCTCTAGGTATAATATTTGGTCGCCTTATCTCAACAGTAGCAGCTGAAACTTCACTATCTTCAGTTTTATCGGATACAGTTGTGCTACCCCGGAAACGACTTTCGCTACGAGAACCAAAACTCCTAGGAACGAATCGAGGAGATTCTCTTGGAATATCTACGTCAACAGGAGTCAGAGATATGAGTTCATCGCGGCTAAACTCTGGCCGAAATCGTCCTCGAGATACAGGGGATGCAGCAGCAGGTACTGAGTCATCAACTTGTTGCGTCTGTTGGAACCTAACTCTAGCTCGGCGAGGCTGCACGGATTCCGTACGAGCACTTTCCGTTTCGCGACTGTCAGGAGTGGTAGACCTAATTTTTCTAGAAAGTTCAGAGTCTTCTGTTGAGTCCGAAGCTATTTCATTTGGCTGGGCGTTAGGGCGGCGACGGCGAACGAAAGAATAGTTCCTTGAACTCACCTGGGTAGATGATGACGGAGTAGCTTGGGTGGTGGTTGTTGTGCCTCTTCTCCGTAAAATTGTTCGACGAGTAGCAGTACTTGAAGGCGCTCTAGTTGTGGTCGTCGGTGTAGTTGTTGGTATAGTTTCCGTAGCTTCATCAATAGTCGTTTTGGTATCCTCTTCAGAGGTTTCGATTTCGGAGCTAGGAGAATTCAACAAGGAAGATATTTGGACTGCAAGGACTGTAGTAGGTTCAGGGGAACTTTGTTCAGGAGTGGGAGTAGATGTGGTTGTAGTGGATCGGAATCTTGCTATAGAAATGTATTGGGGTTGAGAGGATATTTGGGGTGAGGAAATCTCTCTTTCTAAGGCGGTTTCTTGGGACTCTTCCGGTTCGGGGTTCTGGTATCTGTGAAAAAACAAGATATATTTTTTATAATTCCTCTCACTCTTGAGCGACTGACAAACGTTTCTGAAATTCTAAATAATTACTTACTGCTCAGTAGTAGCTTCCTCAGTAGTTGGCCTCTGTCTTCTAATAGTCACGTATTCTGGAATGTTCTCTCTACGTGCGCTTGCTATATCTAAAGAGTTGACAGTTTCTGTTACTGTCACGAAGGTTTCAGCTCGCTCGAACAGGGCATTCCTAAAATAAATAATAAAACCTTGTTAAGAATGATTACTACGCACGTTTTAACGAATTTAAATTCTTGTTAGGCGAAACTTATGTTTTCGGTGCCTGTAATCGTAAGAATTTTCGGATATCTACTCATTATTTAAAAAACTACACGTTGTAATTTTTTCATGTTTTTGGCACACCATATTTGCTGAAGCTTGCAAATCTTACCTTGAAGCAGAATCATCAGCTGTGTCGGAAGTACTCAGTGGTCTTGCTCTCCTTATGTTCACGTACTGCAGAGGTTTGGCTGTAGTTCCTTGACTTGACACTTCTACGACTCTAGCTTGAGTCTGTCTCTGTCCTGACACGGGGATGTCTTCTAAGTCATCATCTTCATCTTCTGATTCGGGTTGTTGTGTGGATGTTGAAGGGCGAGACCGGTTAATTGTTGTGTATCTGGATTTGAGAAATATACATGGCTGATTATGTAAAATATGTGAAACCTGACTATCAGAAGAGATGATTTCATTAGGTTACTCACTTCGTTAACGTTTATTTTCTAAGTAAATAGCATTACCAAAATTAATACATTTTGCCCAAGTTTTTAGGGATAAATCATCAGAAAGATTTATGCTGTCTGTCTTCGTTTCGATTTTGAAACCATCTGATAGAGTCTTCAATACGAAGAACTTACTGTGGTCTATCCTTCTTCAAGAGTTTGTCCTTATCCTCCGTGGGCTCGAGTCCAGCATTCTGAGGACCTCTTCTGCTGTAGAGAGCTGTTAGTGGACTACCACCGTCAGGGCCGCTGTTGCCATTGATTTTGCTGTCAAAGAAAAAGATCTTGATGAGAATACTGTAATTTTTGTTAAGCTTTTAAGGCCCAATGTTAGTTACAGAAATGCATCCGTAACAAAATCTATTTAAGTCTGCGTGTGATTGGCTTTTAACTTATAAATACCCAAAAATTATAAAAAATCACCTGATTTAAAACAATAATTCTGACACATAGATCCAAGACTGCATGATTATGATGCATTAAACCACCTATCACGTCAGGTCTTGGTATTATTTTTGTATGTCTGAGATGTAGATGACATCCCGTTCGACACAAGGGACATTCGGTTCATACGCTATATCCACATAATATTGGATATATGAAGCCGTGGTAATTTTAAGACACCTCTATGTAGTAAGTACTTACTTGCTCTTTCCTATAGTTCTTTCTAGAACCTTCTGGTAAAGTCGCTTGTTGATAGCAATAGACGCAGGTGTAGTGGTGATGGCGCCGTCAGTGCTTGAGGATTCCGATAAATGGAGCTGTTTCTCAAGTTGCTCAACACCTCCTGGAATAATATAAAACATCTTTTATCAGTTTCGCCATTCCTAGTGGCGACGTCTCTTCCATCTGCGCTACCGCCACTCGTTCCTTGCCCGCGAATTTTGCAAGAGTATCTTAATTCCAGTAACGCGTGGCACGGCTCCTATACTAATACTCGGCGACTAATTCTATCTTTACAGATTGAATGTAGTCTAAGCGACGAAAACCCGCGATAAATTGAATACCAAATTTTAAAGCACTTCTCGTGTTGGGTATACATACAACTTTTTTGAAAAAGTTGGGACTTTTGGCATTGAAAATTATATCACAGTTTTTCCGACGAAACTGTCTAGTCCGTACAATAAAAAATTGTGACTAGATTATGAGCGAGTATAGACTTTAACTGGTATCGAAAAATACTTCTACTCTGTGTGGATATTTCATGCCCTTTCGTTGTATTTGTTCTGTTAACTAAAGCTTTACTAGCTCCAGACGAATAATCCTTAAAACTTAAGTTCGGAGGTTGTGATAACTTCTATAGTTTCCTTGTACTCACCAACTTTTCTGATGAGATCAATCAACTCCTTAATAACTTTGGGATCCTCTGCGTCAATTTCTGCTGAATCTTCAGCCTCTTCTTCATATTCCTCCTCCTAGAAACAAAAGAAGATGTAAAAATAGATCGTTTGTCTGAAAAGTATTTGTAACCAAAATATCATCAATAAGCCATTTTTACAAGATTAGTTTGCGGTATATCATCCATTAACAGTTCATATCAGTGCTTTATTTAAATAAGCCCAGTAGTCCTACGTTGGGCGCCAAATACCAAGATTTCTAGTTGTTTCTAGTTAACTTACACATACATACATATATCACGCCTATAATCCCTTCCGGGGTAAGCAGGTATACAGCCGCTAAAAACGGCCATTTACACCACGTCTGACAAATGTTTGAGGGTTATTTGGAATATTGTGTATCGCTATAGTGACAGGTTGTCAGCCCATCGCCTAAAATTGCAATACACACCCTCGAGTCCCTAAGTCGCCTCTTACGACTCCCACGGGAAAGATATGGGGTGATGCTATTCTAAGCCGGCATCACACGGCACACGCAAACTTTTCTAGTTAACTTGTTTTATGCAAAACTGTGTTTTTTTTTTACATAATTTGTGAAGATAACGAAATTCACTCGGTTTATCCTAGACTTATCATACCTCTGGTTCAGGAGTAGTCGTGGTGGTGGTAGTTGTTCTGAAGAGCGAGGCGCTCTTGGTGCTCAGCTTGACTGGTTTCCTAGTAGTTGTCGAAGTGGTTGTGGTGGTGGTAGCGGTGGGTTTGGTAGTGGGAGCTTTGGTGGTGGCGCCGGGCTTCTTGCAGAGCACGTTGCGAGCAAAGTCGCAGGAATCTGCTGCCTTGTTGAAGAATAGACCTGGAAATAACGCAGCAGAATTGAAGTTAACAGTTAAAGATGGCAGGAGACCAGAGTCCAAATTCTCTTGGTTTTACCCTTGTAATGCCAGCGACTGTCAACTATCATTTTATTGTCACCGTGATATTCTATACTTTAATCTGTTAGCAAAATACGAAACGCCCAAAACCATGTCACTGACACGCTGTCTACATACAACAGAAACGATTTTCATTTGTCATACCTACAGGGCCCGGTATGGCACTACTCTTTTGAATTATTAGCATTTTCTGCGAATAAAGCATAAAAATTTCCTCAGCTTTCCTTACATATTATCCCCTAAAAATTTAGCCCAGCCCAGTTCACTGTAAGACTTCTATGTACGATGCAGACTTCAAAAACCAGCGCTTAAGTTTTCCTTTTCATTCATTCCATTGCTATGAAGTTGATTTACTCCAATAAACTTACTGTAGCAAAACTATCGTAGGTACCTGATGGGCAAGTAAATTGGTGAGCGACGATGCCGAGGTTGGAGGGCCCGGAGTCCAGACACCAGAAGTACTTCTTGCAGTCGCGGGGGTGCGGGAAGAAACCCTCGTCTGTGCACTTGAAGTCTGGAAAATAAAGAATGTGTAATTCAATTCAAAAATACTTTATTTTAAACTATATAATAAACATAAACCTATTAATTCGTAAAATAACTTAATGCACAAGATGTTAGAATCCTTTTTGGTGTCAATGATTCTTCATCATACTCATTTGATTTACGGATGACGGCCGATGTGGCGCAGTGGTAGTGCGACTGCCTGCGACGCAAAGGTTCCGGGTTCGATTCTCGGTGGGACACTCACAAAGTTGATATTTATCACTTTGTGAATTTGTTCCCGGTCTGGTTAGGACATTGCAGGGTGAACCAACTGATTGTCCGAAAAGAAATGGTTCCGTGCTTCGGAGGGCACGTTAAGCCGTCGGTCCCGGTTGCTGTCTATGATTACTTAGACGGCGGTCGTAACACAACCATGTCAGAGGCCTACTAGTGGTAGTAGGCGGTTGAAAAACTCTGACACCAGGGTTCATCGGGTCGTTGGACGGCTCGGTGTCCCACACGAAAAAAAGAAAAATTTGATTTATGGCCCTTGCAGACTAGTAATTCAGCCAGTGTTACAATATAAAATCGGCTGTCTATGGTAACCAAGATAATCTATAACTTTATTCGGAGATTTAGAATTATCATTACATACTTCAAAAGGCACTTAAAGTTATACGAAATATTGTTTGTAACGATTGTAACACCAACGATGATGACACCAAAATATAAACAAGAAACAACTTCAACTGCAAGCAGAAGTATATTTACCAGATCCAGGGTCAGGGGTGGTCGGTGGTTCAGGCGTCACGATGTTCCAAGTCGGAGTGGTGCTGGTGATTGAAGAGGCGGACTTCCGCTTGTTACTCGATCTGGAAACACATTGTAACTTTTATAATAACTTGTTAATCAACCACAGAAGACATAAAAAGGATCTGAGGTAATAATTGAAATCGATATCTCACCACGGCAGATTTAAACCCTGGCAGTCTTAAAATTAAAAAAAATAAACAGGTATTTGATTAAAGGCGGGTTCTTATCGCTTCGGCTATATTTGACATTCGACCCGTACATAATGAATTAGATTCTGGCATATGGTTTCGAACTAGTCCCGGTAGAAACAGCAATACCACGCTTGATTGGCATTAAAGTAAACTTTCTGAATGCAGGATCGATCAGATCAGGCCGTCATTGCTGATAGCGAAAGTTACAGGTTCAAATCCAGCCCGCAGTATAAGTTTTCTATAATGAGGTAGCAAGGGGGACTAATGGTGCCATTTACGACTGTGCTTTTTTTCGGTGATTAGTCGAAAATGTAACAACGACACAGTTTAGTTACTTCATAATGGTGCGTTTATAAACAACAGCGCTTGCTTTGCACCTACTATAGGGTTTAACTTTTCCTTCTTATTTTATCGCTAAAATAAAAAAGTGTTAACAAAGGTTATAAGCAGTGTTATCAAGGAATAACATACTTTGCAGCAACAGCTCTCTCGGTGGTAGTGGTTGTAGTGGAACTGCGAGGTCTGTTTCTCCTTCTGTTGCTGGTGCTCCTAACTGTCGAGGATCGAGGCCTGTCTGTCACGATGGAATTGTCCGTTGAACTAAAAACGAGGTAAAAGAACAAACGTTTAGTCAGAGCATTCGACATTCTGATCGCGCTTACAGTCTTAGAGTACATACTAAGGTGATAATTTGCTTTGATCAGATAGTTACTAAAATGCTTCTTGTACCTAAATATTGATATGTGGTAGATACCTAAATTACAAATTATCAGACCTTTGCTTTTTAATTTAGTTACAGTTACGTCTGTTATAAATTTGGAATGATTCATTTCATGAGATTGCTTTATTAATATCAGGAATATGTTTTCGCAACTGGGCATCAGAATCCATTGAATCTTTTTATACGAAATAAGAAGTACTTAGACAAGTTACCCAAGTTTGACGATGTAAGCCTCCTTCGCAGCCTCGATGAGCGGGTAGGGTTTCCCATGACAGGTGCCGCGGAAGTCGTCGTTGTCAATCGACCAGAACATTATACCTGAAAGATAACGATAGATACAAATTAAAGACAACAGTGGTAGAAGATCTTAATTCGAACTAAAATTACGGTTTGAGTTAAACTTCTTGACAAGCAAAGATCAAGAGCATCAAAGAAAATGTCAAAAGCTGTACTTAGTGATACATTTTGATTCACACATGCATATATCACGGCTATATCCCTAGCGGGGCAGGCAGAGCGTAAACGGCCGTGAAAACGAACATCTAAGCAACGTCTGAAGTCAAACAATCGAGTTTCGCCATAGTGAAAGGTACCCTCGAGTACCTAACTAACCTTTTACGAAACCTGCGGGAAAGAAATGGGCTGATGCTATTCTAAGCCACACAACACGGCATCCTTACCTACATTATGATAGTCTTTTAATTTGTGTAATTTGCTCTGTGGCAAATACTTTTAAAATTCTGCAAACTCAGAATACCTGAACTAGAAGTCTTATGTCCCATTTCTATTAAGACACCAGGGTTTATCTTAGTACTTGATGAAAAACCATTAAATATTGTCTAGCTCTGACTTACCTCCAAGTCCATTCTCAGCCACATACTCCGCCTTCTTCCTCACAATGTCAATATCATCGTACCCCACCCACTGGTTCCCTCTGTACGCGTAAGGACCCATGGCCTTAGGGTTTGGCTGCACGACAGTCCAGGGTTCATCCACTTCTTCTTCTGAGGAATCATCCTCTTCGGAGTCGTCATCGGAGATAGCGCGTTTCTTTTGCTGCTTTGGTTTTAGAGCTTCGCAGATCTGAAACAAAAATAAATAAGATGACATTTAAGAATTTGTATCGTTTGCTTATTGGAAAACTTGTAGAATCAGGTGCTTGATATTGGACAACCTAATAATCTAACTGAATCGTGCCTGTTAGATGACTAATAAAGGACTCATGACGGAATGGTATATGCAAATTTGTAAACTTGTTTTTGCTTATTAAATATTTCCTTTCATTTTCAAGAATATGCAGCATCTAGTTATCTAACCATCTTCTACCATTATTATGCTGCCATAAGGAAAATTTTGGCACCCGACATGGGGCTAATTTACATTGTAGTAAACCCAACATCTTATGGAAGAATTAATCGAACGGGAAAGCACCAGTCAGGTATCTTGTTTTGACAATCAATTTTAATAGGACGAATTTGGCGCCCAACATGGGGCTCTTATTTTTATTGAAAAATGTAAAATACCTCATAGTAAGCCAAATATCCTTTCTCTCTGGTAGCGTCCCCTTGTTCACCAGGGCCGTCGGCAGGTGCTCCGATTTCTGTTGCATCCTTATTGAAGAGCGTGTAGGAACGGCCGTATGTAGGGATACCCAGTACTAGTTTGTCACGATCGGCACCGTTGTCCAGGTAGTATTTTATCGTGTAGTCCTGGAAATAGAAAAAATATAGTCAATCATAGTCAGTTTTTTTTACGATTACTATATAAAATATGGCATAATAGGTACAAAATCAGTCAGAAACAAATGAAAATAAACTAACTATGACGATGAAATAGTAGGCAACCTCAAACTTTAGTTACCTTTTCTGTTGTCGTATATCGTAAGGCATATTTTTCATGTGGCTACTTTATTTCACTGTCAACTCTGCTTCGATTCTACCAAAATCACGACAATCTTATACTTTTTGTTTGCCTCTTGCATAAATCAAATCGGCATGATTTTCTTCACCTTAAGTTATTATGCATTTAAAGTACCAAAAATGAGCTTTTGTAAACACTTACAATATTCAGTTCATTGTCAACGCTGTACTCATTGGGCTCTTCGAGAGGGTAGAGCGGGGCATGGTGGTTCACTGCGGGCTCGAATGCTGAGTGGTAGTCGTAGGTGAGCAGGTTCATCCAGTCCAGGTACCTGAAAAGGGAAGAAGTGGAAGATGAGTGTCAAAGGAGAAACTCAGGTCGGAAAATGTGGCCAACAGTTGTTTTCATTCGGCAATACTGTTGCCTTCTTTTCAACACCTATTTCTTTACTGGTGGGCTAGCTCACTCACAAGATGAAAATAAGAGCGTCTAATGGCGGTTTTTTACTATTTCGGACTGACGGACGTATATTTTACGCATCAGACGAAAGGAAATTTCAAATTCTCATACAAAACACGAGTACCATGTCACACTGTAACGCATACGGTTTGATCAAGGTTGACAGACGCATCCATCAGTCCGGCATAGTGTGGGTTAATTTAATAGTGTATTTTTTATGATTCACGTAATATTTTATTTACAAAACAAGATCCATATAGTTTTTTCATCCCTGAAACTTAAATTGCCCATGGATGAGACTTAGAATACATAAAATCGCAAAAATTTGCATTTTATGATGTTTACCAAAACCGACTACGATGAATAGGCACACATGATCCATTACTAAAATATGGAAACTTGATTTGACAGCTACCTGTGTGAAAATTTACATATATATTACTGTGTGTGCGTAACAAGTTGTGTAATGTCGTAAGAATCCGGATCTGTGTTGGAGAGATCGGAGCTTTGATATATTTGGCTGTAAGTCAGTACTTGTAGCAGTTACTATAAATTGCCACTGTAAACGTGACTCACCATAGCTAAGGTGGTTCTCCTACTTGTACACTGCTGCGTATTTTTAACGGATCGTAACGCATGCGTCTGTCAGACGAAAGAAATTGCGAATTCTGATCTTATTTCCAAACAAATACGGATACAGTAATTCTGATGTTATTTTATTTGGTAATAAAGAATTACATGTGAATAATAAAAAATTAAATGAAATAATGCTCGATAGATTACAGTGTATAAACAATAATTATAAATTATAATTAATTACTGACGTTTGGAAGCCCAAGACTGAGACTCGTGGCGTGAAAGAGGGGAGGCCTTTGCCCTGCAGTGGGACACAGACAAGGCTAATTAAAAAAAATATTACATTTACAAAAGTCATAAAAGGCCTATAACATAAAATACTTATAAACTAAAACATTACTTCCTGATACAGTAACTCACCGTAAATGCACCGTAGCCGTATTTGTATGGAAATAAGATCGGAATTCTCAACTTCCTTTCATCTGACAGGCGCATGTGGTACGATGCCTTTAAAATACGCAACGACGGACGGCAAGTGGGGAACCATCTAAGCTTAGGCAGCTCCTATGTGTATATCTAGATTGTAGGAATCCTCCCACAAGTTATCTAGTATTGAGGATTCGTCATCACCAAACAAGATACCTACTTATATTATCTAAACCTCAAAACTAACGCAATATATTTATACATAAGTACGTAAGTAAATTAAATAGTAATTAAATTAATGTAAATGTATTTAAATATTTTCACATGTAATAGTTTTATAATGAAATAAAGAGTAATAGCATAAGTATTCTACATGCCGTAGAAAGATTTCATCAAAATTACCTACGCATAATCTGGCTGCTCCATAATTTGAAGGTATCAAAATACCAATAAGTATTACTAAAAGGTCAAGGCGTGATATAGTGTTACGGATGTAGAGCAAATGATCGATGATGCCCTGAGGCTGATACGTGGATTTGGTTGGCTGCATTGTTTTTAACATTTCAAGAAGACCATTTTCTAAAATACCTAAAATGGGGAGTTATATTTCTGCCTACAAACTATTGTATAGTTTGGCGTATTTCAGTGTAAAAAACTTGTGCTGATTTTGAAATAAAAGTTCATTTATTTATTTTATTATTTTTATTTTTCTAAAGCGGTTTTTTTGATAATGTACTAGCGGCCCGTCCAGCGGTTCCAACGGCTGCTAACCATTTCCCGCGAGAAAAAAATACCTTTCTCTTGAATGACTATGTCTACTAAAGAAATTCGCATCAAAATCCGTTGCGTGCTTTTAAAGATCTAAGCATACATAGGGACACGGGAAGCGATTTCATTTTATACTACTTAGTAACGCTATCACTAGTGTAAAGCGTTGACATCAAGATTACAAAACCAATATCGACTGTATTTCAATCAGGATACAGTTCATAAACAATGTCCTACTGAAAGTGGCTCGCGCTCAATATCGCCAGATGTGCGCCTAGGGATTGCAATCCGGTTCATCGGATCCCCGGATCTGGTGCCTTTTTACTCCTTACCAGATCCGGTGATATTTGATTCGATCCGGTAACGGATCCGGCAAACGTAAAAACTAAAGGAAAAATAAATGGTGATTTTTATCGGATTGTAATGCGAACGACGTAGTGAGGTCTGCAAACAGGTGATCAAGCTTAATAAGTGGTGGTATAGTTAATAATTACTCTCTATATCCTCGCATTAAGCTAAATGTCCCGATTTTGTTAGCCCTATCGAAATGCTACAACATGATATCAGAAACTACAGGTAACAATAAATCCGCGGGTAACTTCACCAAAAATATTTTATTAATTAATTAATTTCTACTTAGCCTAGCTCAAACTAATAATTCTCGCAAAATAAAAATAGGAACATGTGTGTTTTTACTATAGTGCCAATCCGGTAAAATCTGACCGGATTGAGAATCAATCCGGATTGCAATCCCTATGAGCGCCATCGTAAAATATAGTTTTTTATAAAACTAATCGACTTAATCGTTGAACTTTTGTTTTGACTGTTGCAACGAAAACAAAACAGTATGCTCTAAAAACATGTGTAAAGATGTAAAGATGGTGTATTAAGGGCGCTACGGCAGTCTCTATTGTACATTCACACTAGTTCATTGTATGCATTGTCTAACGTTCTGCCCACATCATCTGCAGAGGTTACAACATAATGACATGTGACCCAATCAACCATTGTTGACTCATGTAATGGGCCAGATAATACACTAAATTACTTGTATTAATATGTGAGTGAATGAGACTCGACAGCGATTTGAACTTTATATCAAACAAGTAATACATATTCCTTATGCCTTTGCTTACTTTTAGTTCAAGTTTTCTGATTTCTTGTGTATACTGTAAGCAATAAAGTGCTCATCTATCTTCTGAATATTATATTTAAGAAATCAACCGGTACTAGTAATATATGTTAATTCCATACCGCAAGTTCCTGCTGATATTTAGACCCACATTTTTATGCGTTGTGCAAGCAAACTCGTCAATACTGCAATTTTTAATATTGCGACTGCAAAATCAGCAAGTAATTTTCAAACTAGAATAATTATCTAAACTTATGTAAATAAGTCAATGTTAACCACTCATTGTGGGTTGTAGTAATGTGTAATAAAATCGGCATTAATCCAAACAATCATGAATTGAATACATTTGAAACATGTTGAGTACTTATACTCGTTGTTTCGCTAGGAAATTTAATCTTAGGCCCACTGAACTTTCTCAATTTTTCCAGTCAAACCGTTTAATAATCCCGTCCGTGGTACGAGTATATAAGAAGTTAACTTTCCCGACTGAACAAATATTGTCCACAGAAATGAAATGTAAGTTAAGTTACCGAAGAATTTTTTTTCAGTTTCATAGGCTGGTTCGCTCTTTGAAATACCTATCAGGAATGATGTTATATTCTGTATTGACTTTTCATTTAGGTATATATGTAGGTACCGTGTGAATCACTTTTAAATGCGCCTCTGCTAACCGTATTAAAGCGATTGCACAATACGACATTGAATTAGGCGTTAGGCAACACGTCGCATACAAAAATCTTAATGTGGCTATTAGTTGTATCGCAATGAACAGTATTTACACACCTAACATGGTTATTCATATTTGTATTCATATTCGTTTATTTAGTAACAATAATTATAACAATCATTACAACAAAATAAAAAATCTTGCAATTAGCGACGTAGCGAGTGTACCTACAATTTACAAGTACGATTTGATGTAGATATCGCAGACACATTGTTTTCTATAATATTGATGAATTTATTAATCATAAGAGTGCAACATGTGATGTATGATACGGCATGGATACGGCTAATAATTTGAAATTTTACTTTGATATAGACAATATTAATGATTAAAATTTTTAAGATTTGCATGCCTGCTTGCAGGCTGAATACATTTGGACATTTTAGTTATAAGACCTTTTTATATACTGTATTTTTACAGTTTGGCGAGGAATAGTAGATAAGTTCTTTTTTCTTTGTAATTTACCCTAAACACAAAAAAAACTTATTTTTGTTATTCCTACTATAGTCTTATATGTTAATCTTTTAGTATAATGTTTACGCCAACATGTTTCTTCTTACGAAATTAACAACTAAATTGTAAATACGAGAAAATTGTATTTCCGTGCAATGACCTCTAGTCCAAACGCCTCATTGATGCAACAGGCAGGTGACGTTTGGGCTGCCGTTTTTTTACACTAAGTTTAACTATCTAGTGAAGAAATGTTGCTTCTTGCAGACCTTGACTTACCGCGAGGTGTAGACAAACGTATCTTATTTATAGAATTCAGCCTTTTTGGTGGATAAAAAGGATACTCACTTGTTGAGAGTCTTGACATCGAACCCCTTCTGTATGTACTCGATACCAGCTGGCACCGCCATGGTGAGTAGTAGCCTGTAAAGATACAGATAAGAAAAATTCAAAATAAAGCTGAGTATAAAACAAATATGAAAACCAACGTTCGATGACTTGGAGTCCCACTCGAAAAGAATAAATAAAAATAAATAAATATCTTGGACATTTCACACATCGCCATCTAGCCCCAAATTACGCACAGCTTATATATTAGAGGTACAAGGGATGGCTGATTTTAATACTTAAATATTTTTTTGTAAAATAAATACATGTTATACATAAAAAATACACTGAATAAACATAAACATTTAAAAATCGACTTCACTAATTTTTGGGTCCTGTGGGATTCAAACAGAAGACCTTCAGCGTAGCAGGCAAGGATACTATCCGCTACGCCATCGGGCCAGTCAGAATAATAAGAAGACTGTTGAAACTGTCAAGTAAATTCTTCTTCTCCTGTCCGTGTGGGATACCGAGACATTGAACGATCCGGTGAATCCTGTTGTCAGAGATTTTTAACGCCGTACTGCTACTAGCAGGCCTCTGACGTCGTTGTGTACGATCTATCTTACATACCTACATACATACATAAATCACGCCTTTATTCCTTACGGAGTAGGCAGAGCGTTAACGGCCGTGAAACGGATATTAACACCACGTCTGACAAAAGTTTGAGGGTCAATCAGATAACTGTGTATCACTATAGTGACAGGTTGTCAGCCCATCGCCTAAAATTAAAATACACATTTAACCATTGAGTCCTTTAGTCGCCTCTTACGACACCCACGGCACCAAAGAAATGGGGTGATGCTATTCTAAGCCGGCATCACACAGTCTATCTCTATCTATCTATCTTAATTATAATAATATCAATAAATAAAAAAAAATACAAATAAAAATCCTGTGGAACCGATTCAATGATGAAGATCATAGACAGCAACTGGGACAAATGACTTTTACAAACTAATTAATATACTTAACATTACATTAATAGCCAGAACAGGTCCACAGCTGGACATGGGCCTCCCCCTATTGGGAGGTATTGGCATACTCACTACGCTTGACGAGTGGTGGTTGATCTCACAGGGAACGCTGCTGCCCATTCCCTGGATGATTATCCCTTAGTCGTTTTTTACGACACCCATGAGTAGA
The DNA here is from genome assembly GCA_027580185.1 of Tuta absoluta. Classification (NCBI taxonomy): domain Eukaryota; kingdom Metazoa; phylum Arthropoda; class Insecta; order Lepidoptera; family Gelechiidae; genus Tuta; species Tuta absoluta. The sequence goes on along the minus strand of JAQAHW010000010.1, from coordinate 17,435,639 downwards.
ATTGGGGTGATGCTACTGAATTGAATTGAAATTCTTTATTGAATGTACGATTTTATTATCACTTATTAACGTCATGATCCGTCATTATAAAAAAAGAAACTTGTATAACACAATTTTCTTTTTTGTAATGTCCTTATAGAAAACTGGCTTGGGCGAGATAAAAAAATAAAAATAAAGGCACTGCCTCGGGGCTGGCCAGATTAATCACACGGCATCTGAAAACGACATTTGTTTCAAATTGAAGTGAAGATTTTCAAAGCGTGTTATTAACATGCGTATAATTAACCTATTTTTTTTATTTTATTAATGATGGGTTTGCTCTTGACTCTAGTCTAGGTCATAGGACAGAGACAGAGTCTAAGATGGAGCGAGCTCACCCAGAAGAAGCCTGTTCACTCTTACTTTTATTCCTATGCCGGCACTACACGGCGATTAAGATAAGGTAAGTTTATACCTAGTCTTGCCGGTCTTCTCGGACTCCCGCTCGAACTCCTCGCGTAGCTCCCGGACTAGCTTGGCGTAGTGCTCCCGGTCTTTCGGCTTGCCACCGTCGCGGAACGCCGGGTACTCCCAGTCCAGGTCTAGGCCGTCGAAGTGGTTCTGTCTGAGGAACTGTGGACGGGAAAAAAAGAACTTTTATACATACACATACATACACAAATAACGTATATAATCCCTTGCGAGATAGGCAGATCGCCATAGTGACAGATTGTCAGCTTATCGCCTAAAATTGCAATACACACCCGCGAGTCCCTTAGAACTCCCAGCGGTTTCACCCGCTGCTAACCGATTACTCACGGGAAACAGACCTTGTCGCAACATAAATCATACATAAAAACCTTCCTCTTGAATCACTCTATCTGAAAAAAAAACTCCATCCAGATCCGTTAGGTAGTTATGAAGATTTAAGCATATATATACATACAAACAGACATAGGGACAGACGCGGGAAGCGACTTTACTTTATACTATGAAGTGATAAATCAATAAACCGAAATGTAACGTTAGTCAGGAAATCATATTTTAAATCAATAGAGTTGATCTATGTTAGTGTGTGAGTTAGTCCATGGTGATGGCCGATGTTTAAATCAGTGATGGAACATTTCTACTAAACTCGACAAATAGCATTTTTTCTTGTCACTAAGCCGACAGCCTAAAAGGAAAGCTGATCCGAACTTGCGAGTTACCAGTACCAGTAATTGAATACGGAAATAAAAAATCTGTAGGGAAATCACAGTTTTGCATTTTACAAGATATCTCAAATATCTTCTAATGTTTCATTAAAAACATTTTATCGCCACATTTCTTTCAATAATAGTACTCTTATAAGGTCGTATCCTCCATTATATGAGAGTTCAATCAGCTTCCTGCAATTTGGTATCATCATAGTGAAAGTTTACTTTACGGTTCTTGATATAATCCAACTCACTCAGAGTAATATCGGTAGCAATTTCATTAAGTATGTCTGTTATGATAGGTTTTAAGACTACTGCCTAATGCCTGAACCTGAAATGCCTGACGTTGTCTGCCCTCTATGTATTAGTCTTATTAACTGGCGTGTTAAAAAGACGTCATATTTTTGAAACAGACGCAGAAATGGAAATTAGAGAACAGACTAGAATGAAAAACTTAAATAACGTGATTATTCCTCACCTCAAAATTGTTAACCACTGCCCTCGCTACCAAGCAGTAAAACTATTTAACAGGTTGCCTATTGAATTGAAGCAGATACGAAGTATAAGAGTTTTCAAAATAAAATTAAAAGCCCTCTTATTGGAAAAATGTATTTATTCTGTTGATGAATTTTAGTATTATTTTATTTCATAATTTTATTAAATTAAGTTTTGTAGTTTGACATTTATAATATTGAAATTATGTTTGTAATGTTAAGTGATAATTTGATGAATATATTTTAGTTGATAAGTTTTGACTGCGTAAATTGTGACATATATTTTTTTTTTAGCATGGTAATTTCAAACACAATAATTGTATTGTTCCTGAATAAATGAATTGAATTGAATTGAATTAATATTGTAAACCCTCAAGTCCTTTTACGACAACCGCGAGAGCAAATTAGGTTATAAAAAACATCATCAATTCCGTCGCATAAGTATGTACTTCGTCATACCTACTTGTTTAATGAACTGTTTTAATGTAATAAATAAGTGTTTTTTTTAGTATTTTCTGTATGTGAATGTAATTACTGATTATGGACTATGTCTGAAAGAAATTTTATTAATTTAATTCAATTAAATTTATAATCTAACTGCGAAATTACTTATTATTGTAATTTACTCTGTGAGGTTATCTGATGATATTCAACTTCAACTTCTGCAGTCCACTGCTGGACATGCACCTCCCCTAATTGGGGGCTATTTGCTATACTCTCCACGCTTGATTGGCGAGCGCAGTGCAAGGTGTTGCATTCACAGGGAACGCTGCTGCCCATTCCCTGGTTCAATTTATTCCTTAGACGCTTTTTACGATACCCACGGCGAGCTTTTCTAAGCCGACATCGCACGATATCATAAATTGTTATATTCGAGAGGTATTACCTTGATGGCATTCCTGACAAACTCCTTCCTTCTCTCTCTGGAGGCGACCATGGGGGAGAACCTGGAGGAACCTTCGTTCCAGCCACCGATGGCCAGCAGTGTCTTCAGCTGCTTGTTGTACGTCTTCAGGCCCGTGAACTTCGCGTAGCCACCTGGTGAGAAAAATGAAGATACAATTGGACAGGAAAAAGTAGATATAGATACGTACATGTACATGGTTGCCGTGTGATGCCGGCTTAGAATAGCATCACTCCATTTCTTACCCGTGGGAGTCGTAAGAGGCGACGAAGGGACTCAAGGGTGTGTATAGCAATTTTAGGCGATGGGCTGACAACCTGTCACTATGGCGATACACAATTTTCCGAATGACCCTCAAACGTTTGTCAGACGTGGCGTAAATGTCCGTTTTTTCGGCCGTTTATGCTCTGCCTACCCCGCAAGGGATAAAGGCGTGATATATGTATGTATGTATGTACATATAGAAGCTGGCCAGCTTTCTCAATAGCCTGGTATTTATCCTGGCTTCAGAATGTAGACTTTAGAGAAATGTTCTAAGGCGTAGACAGCATGCGTGCAGACGTAAGAGTTGATGTTCTGATCATGAACCTTAGTAGGTAGACCAGGTAATATAGGAGGTGACCGGGGTCTTACCTTTCTCAATATCCTGGTATTTATCGAAGGGCTTCAGAGTGTTGTCTTTGGTGAACCCTCCGAAGGCGTAGACGAGATGCGTGCAGAGATAAGGGTTGATGTTCTGAGGATTGAACCTGGCGGTGCCGGGCCGGTAGACCGACCAGTTTGTGTAATAGCAGACCACGCGGGGCTGAGTTGATAGTGCTGGAAGGATAATACAGAAATAAATAAAAAAATTTAGGAAATGATAGCGCGCCTGCTGGGACTTGAACCCGGAACCGTGGGATACCATTCTACTGCTCTGCCAACTGAGCTACCGGCGCCTCGACTGATACTTCATTCTCAATCTCTTGATACTCATCTCGAAGCGACGTACACAGAAATAAAATAAAGAGTCCAATACTTTTTCAAGTGAATTTAATAACAAATCTAGTTTGAGCAGTTTGTAAAAAAGTAATTATTCATTAGTGTGGCATTGCCAATGCCATTGTCATTTCTCATTAGCCACAATAGTCTACTGCTAGACCTAGGCCTCCTACTATGTGAGGATTTTTGCCATACTCATACATAACGGTTGGTGAGCGCAGTGTAGGGTGTCACAGAACGAAACGCTGTTGCTTTTTATTAGATTTATCCCTTAGCCAACTTTTACGGGTAGAAATAGAGGAAACTATTTTGACAATAACACAGCTATTCTATTTAATTCCAAGGAACATTTGTAACAAAACTCATACCAGATAAATGCCGTTCATCCCACCATTATTGACAGTAAATTATCGTAGTACAATCGAATCACTAAGCTTTGGTTGTCTGTCACAAAGGTCGTTCACTAGTGGGCGTACTACCACGCTGAGTGGTTGCACAACAGCGCATTGTGATGCACCGTGCGTCTCATTACAAGTCGCCGCCCGCCGTGAAGCATTTTATAAAACGATTATTCGGTTTACAAAAGATTTTTTAAATATGTTTTTATTTAGGATATTCTTATTTTATTTTCTTTATTAGAACAACCTCTTTCTTTCTTTTCCTCTTTCTAGTTTTTGACTGTATACATGCGCAAGAATGAGCTTTGTAAGATTGGCAACAAAGACACTATGTGAAAATTACTTTACGAACATTCTATGACTGAATTTTCCGCAGGGGACTTCCATTCCTTTGTGTAATTAAATAATTTTTATTATTATTATTTATAGGACAGGCAGCAATACATGCCGATTGGTCCTTTCAGCGTTAGTTTTGTTAATTTAATATTGTAATTTTATTTAATCACACTCACGCGCATAATTCCTTTTAAAACTGTTTACTAATTTGTCGGTTTTTGAGAAATAAATCAATTATTTATTTACCTGGTGTTGCTAATGTGACGACTGCTATTAGTAATGATAACCATGTTGTGGGATCCTGAAACAAAAATAAACCAAAATTAGAAGGATGTAAAGCACGCCTACACAGCTAACAGTAGTTGTCACTTTTACTTTCGTTCTATTCCGAATAAAATATTTGCACAAATAAGAGAGACGGCACCGATGTAAATAAATACGACATTAATCTAAATATTATGACAAGCAGAGCCCTTAATTCGAATTATAAATTCTATTAACTTACCTTTAATTAGTGCTGTCGTTTTTTGTGAAATAGGTTTAGAAATGGAAAAGAGATATCTAAGTCCTGTCATGTTTAAAAATGGGTTCTTCGCAATTTCTAGTCCTTTTGACAGGTAACACGTATTTTGCGTCAAATTATAAGATATGACATAACTCAAATATCTCCTATCCTTATCTAAACCTATTTGACGGGAAGTGACAGCACTAATTTTAGGTAAGTAGAGTTTATATCCCGTATTGAGTGCAAGAGAGTATTTTAAATGTCAATGACAAATTTTGAACAGTTGTCATGTATGAAAAATAAAATACACTGTTTCAGTTGATATAAAACTAGCGTAAACTAGACTTCAAAACAATTTTAACAAAACTACATTTCACCTAGAAAAAAAAAAACAATCATAAACACTAGTTTCAAAAATAGAACTAATATCATTCAAGTGCCATAAAAGTCATGATCATAGCGACTCTAGAAAAGCGAACATACTTATCACAGATGAATAAGATAATATACTTATGTCAAAATGTCTGATGTATTGCACAATGCAAAATGCAGTTTTTGCGTGCAATTACACAAGTACACACAAGAAACAGCCATTGTCTATTGTTCGCAGTACAATGTGAGGTTAGAAACCGAAAATATGCAAAAAGTTGTTTAAATTTAAAATTATAATAAGATGCGCCGGCGCCGGCTCGCGTTGATGTCTTTTGTTAGGAGTAATGACTTTTGTTTGCTGAGTGTAATGGGTAAGTCTAGGCATTGTAAAAAACCGCCGTGCCGTATGCCGTGTGATGCCGGCTTAGAATGCCGTGTGATGCCGGCTTAGAATAGCATCACCCCATTTCTAACCCATGGGTGTCGTAAGAGCCGACTAAGGGAGTCGAGGGATGTGTATTGCAATTTTAGGCGATGGGCTGACAACCTGTCACTATAGTCATACATAGTTATCTAGTTGACCCTCAAGCTTTTGTCAGGCGTGGTGTTAATAACCGTTAACACTCTGCCTACCCCGTATGGGATATAGTCGTGATTAATGTATATAAGTATGTTGTAAATAACATTTTGTCAGGTCACAGGCCTGGAGCCGTATTCCGCTATTTGTAAAACATCTCAGTTGTATTTCAATATAGTGTCAGTTGGATGGTTTTGACCGTTTCGTATTCTGTCTGCTCACAGTTTGAAGTATATAAAATCACGCAATAGTAAAACAATTGAGTGGCGATGGCATTACAATGGATAAAAATAAGATAATCAGGGCCCTGTAATCATGTAATGCTTTGATAGTTAATGAAATGACTTAACAATTAAATGGCTCTGATGATGCTGTTATGCGAATATATTGATTGATTATTTACGCGGATTAATTGACATTTCCATGACGACAATTTTAGACAGATAGATTGTAAAGAACAGTATCTTTTTTTTGTTTGATCTAAAATGTCTTAAATATCTTAAATATCTTAAAATTTCCTCTGATAAAACCCATCACCTCTGGATTGAGAGCTAAAGGTTCAAACCTCTAGACCCTAAAGGAATTTTCCCCCGTGAGAATCAAATTCATGACCTCTGCTTTAAGAGTGAAGGCTTACACGTCTAGACCATTTATAGGATCTAATAAAATGTTAGCTGCAAATATTGACAGCCCATGAAACTAAACAACTTTTCCCAAGAAACATAGGTCGAAATATGATAAATAAATCTTGACATCCCATACAAATTGACCCAGGCGGCTGGCACATGTCATATGAAGTCCATTTTTTTCTTATTTTGACCTAATTCAAATTCTTGTTCCTCGAGAAAGTCGTTCAGTTTCATTGACTGGTTCACGCCTTGCAATATTTGCAGTAAATTGTTTACACCTTATATACAGACAGATATTACGGTAAGCAAACGTATTGTAGTTAAAGGTTATGCTGTTGTGAAACTGTGATATTTCCATGTGATATGACAACGTAATCACTGTTCTGCAAAGATGCCCCACTGAGATGCCTCAGTCAGAATAGACAGCCTGAATGATGCACGCCAGTTTAGCTTTAGATCTAATGGACATTGTGCTAGGATTTACAAATTATTGTTTACAGTATGCGGGTTCTTGAGTGGAGGCGACGTCTCGGCAAGCGCGTTGGACGCCCTCCGGTCGTTACGTTACGCTAGGCAATTAAGAAATAGATGGCGGTAGAACAAAAACAATTTATATTCTAAATAATGACGTCTAACACCTTAGTCATCCGTGACCACAGAGCCTGGCTTCAGAGCCCGTGGTCACGTAAAGAGCTCGAAACGTAGGAATTGTAAAATCCAAAATAAACACAACTTAAATCCGTTTAAAATTGTTTTATTGTGATGAGTAGGTAATAGTTGTGCAAACTTAAGAAAATATTATAACTTATTAACTAAAAAGGCCACCCCAGGACGCTCCCGGTCCAAAGGTAAACATACATACATTTAAGCATGAACTCTATAGTACATTGTTGTCGAGGTATGGAAAATAAGACTTTGCTGGCGAGTATCAGGCGAGGACTTCAATTATACAAGTCAAGCAAAGTAATTTTCCCCGAGGCTTACATAGTGCTTTTCTCAAAAAAGGCTAGGAAATGAAAGATTGTACTTCTTATAAAAGTTAGCTAGCGACCACAACACAACGAAACAAATAAAAATTTACAATTTTCCCACCAATTGTAATTTTTTAAAGTAAATTCGCCTGTAAGGCACAGTATTACGTAATATTCAGCCATACTAAATGTTTAGTTCATTCTTTTCTTTTTTAATTCTGGACAGGCAAGGGTCTTCACATCATACAGCCTCGTCTTTAGTTACCTGTTTCATACAAAATTACGTTCCGTTTCTATGAGAGTCATCGAGATAATTTTGAAATCAAATTATGTGGGTTTAGCGTATAACGAATTTATCTCAATGGACACCAGCAAAGGATTTCCATACAACTTTGCTGGGGTGATCTGAGACGTGACAAACAATGTGAAACTTCACGGTTTCTTTTTGTGAAAGAAATGAACACATTTCCTAGCATGTTTGAGAAAAAAACATTATACTCCTTTTTGGTTGGGCATTTGTGTAGTTTTTTACACGACTGCCCAACTCAGCTGGCAGGAATTTATGATTAAATTACAACATAGACGTCGCGAAATGCAACCTCATTCGACGCCTAATCTTCTGAAAGGTCAAATTTTGCACAAGTGTGATATTTTCTTGGATAAATACGGTTTACTTTGCAATGCACGTAGGTATCTACAGGTATAAAAGTTTTGCGAACATTGTTTTTGTCCTATAATGGCCGACGTACTATGACGGACTGACGGACGTATTTTTGATGACAAACGAGAGAAAATTACGAATTCCCAAACAAAAATGTATGTAAAAGTCTAAAATAAAGAAAATTTTATTTATATTATTATTAAAAAATAGATACCCTAGCACACTGTATCGCATGCGAGATGATTGACAGACGCATCCGTCAGTCTGTAATGGCGTGACATTCGCCTAAAACGGATTACATGACATATTTTGCACCAAATCGCGGCTATTGTAGCACAAGTTGTCATTTCTATGGTGGCTGTCAAGAACCGCAATGTTATCCGGTGCGTCTACGATTTTCCTTATTTGTGATCATAAGATCATTATCTTCTCTGCATTTCTGGGATTCACATTACATTCTTTAATACGTAAGAACTATTAATGGTGCAGTCTTCTTCTTTTTGTGTGACACACCGAGACGTCGAATGACCCGATGAACCCTGGTGTCAGAGTTTTCCAACCGCCTTCTACTACTCGTGCAGTCATAAAACGGTAATGTCCCCGGTTGTATTCTTTGTTATTATTTGCCTGTTTCTGTTCATGTCCATGGCTACCGAACACAATACAGTCCTAAATCTGGAAACTTAGTATCTGACGCGTCTATCTGCCACGTCTGAGGGAGACGACTTGTTTGAATCTGGGCAGTACATTTATTTGAAACTGTGCGAACTATCTGACATAAGTCGCGGACGTGATCTTGAACCTTATACGAGTCAGCGATCTAGCCAGCGCAGTCGGACATTTTGAAAACGTCCGTGGACGTCACAGACAAAACACTCCGTCCGCGGACACTCCGTATATACTGTCACACTCTCCTCAGCCGCGGCTGATGGAGGCGTCAGATAGTATGCTTTCAGAATAACAACCTTTAAATAGTTTTTGACTCGGCGAATCAGTCAGCCTGTCACGAATAGAGCTATGAGTGTATTGGTCTACACTAATATTACAAAGAGGTAACATTTGATTGTTTGTTTGAATTGAATAGGCTCCGAAACTACTGGGCCGAGTAATAAACACTATTACCATTAGAATCCTACATTTGTCACGACGTCTTATTGCCGCGGGAAAACGGTTAACAGCAGGTGAAACCGCTGGGTTGGCTGCTAGTGTAATATAAAAACATTACAGTTTCCCTACTACCCGAAAACTTCCAATGCAAATGTACAAGGCAAGCACTCTCATTACTTTACAAAAGCAAACTAGCCTTAGCATTCCATAGCTACTCACCTGAGCCTAGCTGTTGCATATTCAACACCTATACTGTTACTAAGAAGCAATTACAAAATAGCTCCTATTGTCCGAATAACGGTGGTTCAGTTAGTTCCACATGAGGATGGCTGCCGTTCGAACGGGAGTTCCATTCTGGTTCAAAGGATGTGCCAGCCATAAAATGTTTAGGGACAATTTGGGTCAGTCTGTCTTCAAACTGAAGGAAGTTGTCTTCCACTTCCCGTCCATTACTAAACCTGCTAGCATATTCTGCTAATAATGACGCTTGCACGGCGATTTAATGACAGATTCATAAATGAACGTCGCGGTGTATTAACGCACAGTAACGCTTGCGTCTGTCAGACGAAAGGCGTTATGGTGCGTTAAAAAACACAGTGTCGTATGATGCCGGCTTAGAATAGGATCACCCCATTTCTTTCCCGTGAGAGTCGTAAGAGGCGACTAAGGGACTCAAGGGTGTGTATTAGAATTTTAGGCGGTGGACTGACAACCTGTCATTATGGCGTTACACAATTTTCCAAAAGACTCTCCCACGTTTGTCAGACGTGGCGTAAATGACCGTTTTTGCGACCGTTTACGCTCTGCCTACCCTGCAAGGGATTAAAGGCGTGATATGATGAAAAATACATATTACTGATTAGACCCCGAGATGGATGGCGTGACGATTATTTAAGGGTCATTCGGAAAATTATAGTGACAGGTTGTCAGCCCATCACCTAAAATTGCAATACACACCCTCGAGACCCTAAGTCGCCTCTTACAACTCCCGAGGGAAAGAAATGGGGTGATGCTTTCCACGGCAAATATAGTAGGGAAACTATAATGATAATAATCTAATTAAGTATGAGAAGGTGGATTTAATTTTAAGACAAGGTTGTTAGCTAGCTGTCGTTCTAGTTTAAAGTATGATGTCAAAATATACCTTAAGCTGTGATAAATTAACGAGAATCGTTAATCTATTTTAACAATCAGTTTAATAGACTACACAGGATTTCGTATTTAAATCCTATTAAACAACATAAAAAGTAGAATTTATCTAAATAATTAGCCCTTTCTATCTACTTATCAAACACCGTGTAAACGCACCCATTTCCCAACAATTAGCTAAACTAAACACATAACTACATAATATATGCAAATATGCGATTACTGATTACATCTAACCCATCGGTTATGCAATTACAAATACATTAACTCGCGGGTTTGCGTTACGTCATAAACTCGCAGTTAACAAGAGGCATTCAGAGGTTCCTAGACGGAGTTATTCTTAATAACTCAATGGAAAACCAGCAACTAATTGCAAGTATTTCAAGGTGTGAACCAGTCTGTGAAACTGAACAATTTTCCCTAAGGAACATAGGCCGAAATATGTAGAAAATTTACCTCTCCGTACGGTTCAATTTTTATGAGTTACAAATTATTTTTTCATATTTTGACCTTCGACCTATTTCAGTTCCATTGGCTGGTTCACAGTTCACACCTCAAAATATTTGAGCGAATATTTTTGCATCCTTTATATGAGTATTGTCTTAATCGAGTAACTTGAGGTGAAAATATCGTATGTACATTGATGCTTGTATATGACGTGTATGTCACAGGTTTGCTTGTCAAGCAGTAATGGATGTTGAAGTGTGATGGGTTATTGAGATATCGAGAATGATGTCTACCGGTTAGTGACCTTTTGTCACAGAATATATAATAGTACTAACGTACTTTTGTCGTTTTCTGGTATGTTATGTTGTTAAGTGAATACCTATACCTACACTGTATTGTATTGATGTTAAGCAAAGAGTCAATAACTGATTTAGAAAATACAGAATCTGTTTACATGAAGAACATTACATAACGACAGATAGGACGGAAAATATTTGATGTTATATAGAAAGTTCGTCAACTAAACAAATGTCCCTGTAATTTTATTTTGTTCATCAGGTACGTTTTAAACTAAAATTAAGTAAACAAACAGATTAGTTTCAAGCACAGTTTCAAGTCAAGTTTAACTTGGTTTATGGTGTGTGGTTGTAAATAGTTTTCCCTAGCAAGCCTTTTCCTTCATTGTTTTGTTTATTTTCTATAAAAAAAATGTTGGGGATTGTTTGGCATCAAAGATTGCCATTCAAAGTTGATTTATTTTGTACAAATTGAGAATATTTGAACTTTAAATAAGGCAGTTCCAAACCAAGACTAGGAAGTTTTGTGAAAGATATACCATAAAATTGCTGCTTACTCCGATTACTTACACAGATTAAATTACAAAGTAGACCAATGTTTTAACGATCAAATAGCATGACAAAGTGAGCTAATAGTATGGCTATCGATCGGTCAATTTGGCAATATGATGAGGTGAGCGTGTGTGTGTGTGCGTTTAATTAGGTATAATCTTCTACAAATTTTAATGAAATATGAGGTAAATAAGTACGTTGGTAATGTGGTCGCTAATCCAAATCTATCAGCAATTCAATACTGATACTTCTAATTAAAAAGCAGACTTTTAGCACATAAGCTGTGTGCTAAGAGTGGGCATTTGCGCAAGTGCAAAAATGTCTCTTTAGAGTATGAAAATTAAATTACTTTATTCAATGTAGGATAGTATTATCACTTATTGACGTCATGTTCCGTCAAAACAATTTTGTATTGTCCTAATAGAAAACCGACTCGGGTGGGTTAAAAAAATAAAAATGAAGGCACCGCCTAAGGGCTGGCCAGGTTAATCACACTACATGTAACTCTACGCCACCACCATCATCATATACAAATCTGACTGTTATTCAAAAATACTGACTAGATAAGGTAAAGTACGGACATCTTATCACACTGGAGAAAAAATACGATACTTCTCAACCCTTACAAGGATCAGCTGGCATTAGCATTCTTAAAATAACAGAGAATGTTGTCTGGAAACAGTCTCCTCACAGAGAGATTAGTCTCCGATAGTAAAATACATACATACATACATATATCACGCCTATAATCCCTTGCGGGGTAGGCAGAGCGTAAACGGCCGCATAGAATGGACATTTACACCACGTCTGACAAACATGACCCGTATATATATGGTATTTGTGTCGCCATAGTGACAGGTTGTCAGCCCATCGCCTTAAATTGCAATACACACCCTCGAGTCTCTTAGACGCTTGTTACGACTCCCACGGGCAAGAAATGGGGAGATGCTATTCTAAGCCGGCATCACACGGTACGTTGTACACATTATAAAATACTCATAAAAACTATCCTATGTGTTAATCAACATCTATGTTACCTTATATGTGTGCCAACTTTAATTACAATCGGTTCAGTAGTTTATGCGTGAAGAAGTAACAAACGAACAAACATACAAACTTTCGTATTTATAATATTAGTAGGATTTTCCCAACATGGGAAACTCAGGGAATTTGTTGGTAATACGTTATGTCACGTGATAGGTGAGCTTTTATGGGCCTTATTACGTGGTGTTATGTGTGACTGGTCCCATTACGTTGATGGAGTGTGATTCCTGGTGTTGTATATACACTTAGTTTTTTAGCACTTTATTTCTCAACAGCCTTGAAATATTTATGTATGTTTATGTATTTTATAGTATTTATGTAAATTTGTTTATCTATTCATGTAGGTTTATATATATTATTTTTATGCATGTTAAAATATTTTACAAAGTTATTTATTCATTTATTTTGTTAAATTCATTTCGTATTGCCTATTTGTCCCAAAAATTTTAATTCTCTCACAAGACATGGGTTGGCTGGGAGAGATCTCTTCTTTAGAGATAAACTCGCATTTGCGACAAAAACTGTATATTTATTTTTCTGTGTATTTTTGTGCAATAAAGAATAATATTATATACGCCCGAGTCCTAACACCTCTTCCATCTAACCCTGGTCGTACAACGACACCGTCAACACACTATCAGTAAGTTGCTATTTTATCAGGAATGTTACGGTAAAAGTTTAAAATAGGGAATTTGTATCGGGACAATTTGTTGCCATATGATGTTGGTTCGATATTGAATTTATTAAGCATTTAGTTTTAGATCCTTAAGAGTTGCGTATCGCAACCGTTGTTTCTTTCTGGGTTTCATTGCTAGTATATTTCTAAATGAATAATAAAATGGAAATAGAAAAAAAACCTGCTTCACAAAGTATTAATATTGTCGATTCGGTGTCCCATACGAAAAGAAGAAGAAGAAGCCAGCTGTCTAGTTCCCATAGTACAAGCTTTGCTTAGTTTGGGGCTAGATGGCGCTGTGTGAAAAGTCCAGGATATTTATTTATGAAGATACATTTCCTTATATTTCTGCGCCACACAATCATACTGCATTTTCCATACAACCATTTCCCTCATCCTCGTCCACTAATGTCCACAATTTGCTGACATACCCTGCACACACGCTTGCCTCGTCACATCTCCACTCTATAGAATTGCTTAACTCAACGCAACATCAACAGGACGTTGCCTCATTTACAGATCTAGATTCTTCTAGTCATTTGACAACATAGATAAAATAAAAAATTTTATCAATTGCATATCCTTCTTCCTCGGGTTGGGGCGTCTGCGGAGCTCGCAGACGGGTGATCAGCTCCGCTAGGTGGGAACTATTTCACCCAATTCCTAGGAAAGAAAATTGCATATTACCTATCTACATATTCCAAAAGATGCCACGTAGAAAAGAAAGATACTCCCCTTCCTATTCTCTTTATTTGTTTATTTAAGTGGTTCACACTTGTCGTCTGTCGCCGCGGGTGTTTAACGCACCGTAACGCATGCGTCTGTTAGACGAAAAGAAATTGCGAATTCTGGATCTGATCCCCATACAAATACGGCTACGGTGCGTTAAGTTACGCAGCAATATGTACGACAAGTGGGAGAACCACCTTACAGTACAATCAATAGAAATTTACAATCATTGGGGTGGTATGGGATCTACCTCCTAGCGGTCCACCCCGGGCAACGGCAACACAGGCTTGCCTGTGGATAAGTCCGGCTGAACGATCCCACTAAGCGGTAGAAGGCTCCGTAAGGGGCCGCCCGGCTCGCGACCACCATCCTACTGAAGTCTGGCGCCAAGTAGCTTGCTGCGTTCCGTCAGTGTGTTCTGGGTGAGCTCGCTCCATCTTAGACTCTGTCTCTGTCCTGTGACCTAGACTAGAGTCAAGAGCAAACCCATCATTAATAAAAAAAAACAAACATGCTTCTTTCTTTGTTTTATATCATTCTCACGTTCTATATTGAACCAACTTTAAGCTACTTATCCACGTAATAAAGCGTAACTTAAAATAATTTACTCTAACAGGTATAATAATGTTTAATGTGGTAGTATGTAATTACTTATATAACGTTGTAAGTACTAGCATTAAAACATTACAACGTCCATGGCATTTTCCCATAGATTATTATATTTACGAGAAAGTCAGAAATTGTATCATTTTGATGTCACACGAGGAGTTATGAAGCCTATATTCAAGAGGTACTTAACACACTTAAAATCTATATTCTAGATAAGTGTCTTAATCATAATGATTCGATAATAGGCATAGGCATTATAAGTGCTTACTTACTAAGACTAATACACAGTAGTATTATATTATCTGTGCTAAGACAAAATATTATAGTATCTGTTCTTAAAACATTTCGAGATTTTTATATAAATAAATACCTAAATAAAATAATTTATTGGCCTTTCTTACACTTCTATAACAATTTGATCGATTGGATTCTCCATTTAAGCAATAAAAGCCTGTGTTTGGAGATTCCGCTCTTCCATAATTAGACGTTCAAAAACATGACATAGGTAGATAATTATTTTACATAATAATATTATACATGCAGAAATCAAAGTTTAATACATATAAAACAAAATAACACTACGAAATAAAAAATTAACTAAAATTAATATAAAATAAAAACAAAAGGAAACAGCATTGTGTTGAAACTAGTATGTATGTGCTGTATAGTTAATAGGAATAACCAGCGCAAGTTTGTCTGGTTAGGTGCTACTGATACCTACCGAAGCTTGTCACTATGAAGTACATAAATATATCACGCCTTTATACATTGTGCGGTAGGCAACGTGTGAACGGCTGTGAAAAACCGACATTTACGCCACGTCTGACAGAAGTGCATTTATTCATTTAGAAAATTGTGTATCACTATATAGTGACAGGTTGTACGCATATCGTCTAAAACTGCAATACACATGCAACCCTTAGTTTCCTCTTAGGACACCCACGGGAAAGAAATGGGATGACGCTATTCTAAGCCGGGATCACCCCAATGATATCATTATATTATATTTATTTTTGTTGCTTTTCTCTCCACTCTAAATCTACATTTACATTATCTACAATCTACAAAGTGATATTAGTGAAACCCGCAATCAAACACTATTGAATCAATTTCAACACTTCGTGAGAAAAAGACTTGAATGTAATGCCAAAATAACAATTTCGTACTTACTTTTATGTTCTTTATGTTATGATTTTTACGTCATTTTAAAAAGATGATTACTTTTTTGCACGCTACCGCACATAGAGGCTGCGGTAACTGACCTGAATAAATGGTTAGTAGAACGATATACATACTTACATTACATTATCTTCATTTTTATACAGATCTTATTTAATATTTACACGACTGCCCGCTAAAAAATCCGTTTTGAGGTACCCATTGTTCAGAGAAGATCTTTGCCCAACGATCCAGGCGCATCACAGACAAACGTGTGCCACTTTAGCTCGAGTATTTATTCTTTATAGTGCCGTCAAAGAATTGTCCCGTATTTTGAACAAACATACATACATATAATCACACCATTAAATAGACTTGCAGGAGGCAGAGCGCAAACGGCCGTAAAAACTAGCATTTACGCCACGTCTGACTAACATAAGAGGGTCATTCAGAAAATTGTGCATATAGGTTGTCAGACCATCACCTCAAATTGCAATACACGTGTAACCGTCGAATCTTAGCTGCCTCTTATGACACCCACGCGAAAGAACTGGGGTGGTGCTATTCTACGCAGGCATCATATGGCATAATTCTTTCGTATTTTGTAACAGTATCTCAAAACTGATTACACAAAACCTTGGTATTTAAGGCTGTACTAAGCTTGTAAAGACGCATTACTTAAACAAATACTTCCTGTATTACTATAAACTGAAGACAATTTACATTTAAATGGTACAAGGGGCTATCTCGAGCCAGTGGTCAGTCCATTAGATTCAGTTTAATAGTTCAACGGAGCGTAACAAACCGGTCTAGATTCTAGACCGATTCTGAACTACATCTGCGGAGCTGGATCCAATTATTGGAGACCAATCACACAGAGAACTGTCAAACTAAAATCACATCACCACCGATATCTATCTAACCTAAAATAGTTTCCATACCTTGCTTACCTCGCTGGTTCTTAGTTTTTTTTGTTAGATGGCGTTTATCCATTTTTATTACTGTGAGTTCATTTATGTATGCATGTATTTATTTGATGTATGTTTATGTAATTTTATTTTATTATGTTATAATATTAATTTTTTTATATATTTTGTTCATTCTTCTTATGTGTTGTATATCTGCCTATAGTGAGAACTTTACGTATGATCTTATTTAGTTTTAATTGTATCGGCACCCGCTTCGATTCTCTCTGTTTATTCTATGGCGGGTGACAGGAGTGATGCCAGTAGGCAGAATGGAGGGTTCCAGGTGGTGTCGGGAAAAGGGTAGCTACCCGCCTGGCCGGGTGTTGTGGCCAGGGGACCGACTGGTCCACCTGGATAGATTTGGAAGTTGTATATATGCGTTGCGCGGTGAAACACTTCGATACCGCGTTTCAGGCTCTTTGTTCTGTCACGTGGCGCCATCTTGCAGCTATGTTGGAACTTCTGTTGCGACTTGCTTGCTAGTGAACCACTTTGAGTGAGCTTCTTGTTGTAGCTCCCAGAGGTCGCTACAGTACTCCCCCTCAAGACCGGAGGTCGATACTGTCAGCGAGCGAAGTGGGGCTGATGACGTCATGTAGCGTGTTGATGCAGTCAGGCGTGGCGAAGCAGTGCTGGTTCCAATGTCCACGGTGAGTCGGGACGTCTACGGTGAGTCGAGACGATGATGGAAGACCAGTGAAGCTGCCGTGCTGTGACTGCGGTGGGTGCTGATGACGTAGTAGTTGGCTGCATGCTGTAGTGGTTGGTGCGTGGTTGAAGGCTGCGCAGTCCAAGGTAGGGGTCACCAATATGGCGGGTGACAGGAGTGATGCCAGTAGGCAGAATGTAGGGTTCCAGGTGGTGTCGGGAAAAGGGTAGCTACCCGCCTGGCCGGGTGTTGTGGCCAGGGGACCGACTGGTCCACCTGGATAGATTTGGAAGTTGTATATATGCGTTGCGCGGTGAAACACTTCGATACCGCGTTTCAGGCTCTTTGTTCTGTCACGTGGCGCCATCTTGCAGCTATGTTGGAACTTCTGTTGCGACTTGCTTGCTAGTGAACCACTTTGAGTGAGCTTCTTGTTGTAGCTCCCAAAGGTCGCTACAATTCTTTAGTTGGCTGGTTGAAAACGCCGCGTGACATTAATCCCGCCCTTTGTACTTTCTGTGCATTTTTTTGTTCATTGAAACAATTTAAAAGTCCCCACGTAAAAATTGAATAATTATACCGAGATATCAGGGTTTCTCGGGTCATTCGACATTCGAGTCGACATTTTGATTTAATTTCCATCGTCGATAGTTGTATATAACAAAAGGTGATTCGCGGAAACGGTAGCTCTACCAAATGCGTTTTCCATCAGCGTATAGTCCAATCGCGTAATTTCTTGTTAAATACGAAATATCATAACTAGGGTGGAAAATCGCGTGTCATAATCAAACGTAGCGCAAATACTTACTTTGAACCTTGTTCATTGTTGCTTGCTGGTTATCAGAAAAGTTAATAAGAATAACCAGCATAGTTTGATTTTCTTTTACTCGGGTTCTTTTGCTCTTCTATCGATAGCGAAACTGCGCATGAATACTTATTGTATCGTAATAGTTTTAACCAGTGGCTTCCAGAAATCGCTCCCCTGATTTACAAAGCTTTATAGCAATTCAAGATTCCCAGTCGGAGCGGCTCGTTACGTCACAGTGCCGGGTTTGATTCCCGGCTGCGACTGCGCATTCTTACCAAGAAAGCAGTTTTCACTTTCCACGAGGTGTGGTACGCACGAGTGGCCGGTAGTTTTTTTATGTGTTATTTTTCAATTGAACAATCGGTTCAGTGTTTTGTTTTGATTATGGTTGTTCGATTGATTTTCAATGTGCTACTCAAATGCTGTGACATAATGTTTCCATTACTCGAATTCACGAAACAATTAAGAGTCCCCTCAATTTGACAAGTATTCTTTTATTTGCCAAGATAAAGAAGTTAATTTGCTGAATATAAGTCACTTTCATGGAATTTTAATTTGTATACGAAGTGACAACTTGCGCCGAAAACCTTTGATATCAAATGTTTTATTTTACATAGCAATGTGGAAGTCAATTACTTAATACATCTCAATAACAAAAAAAACGGCCGATGTGCCGCAGTGGTAGTGCAACTGCCATCGATGCAAAGGTTCCGGGTTGATATTTATTACCTTGTGAATTTGTTAAGACATTGCAGGCTAAACCACCTGATTGTCTTAAAAAGAAAGATGGTTTTTTCTTCGGAGCGCACGTTAAGTCGTCGGTCCCGGTTGCTGTCTATGATTACTTAGAAGGTGGCGGTTGAAAAACTCTGACACCAGGGATCATATCGGGTCGTTGGACGACTCGGTGTCCCAAACATTTAAAAAAATAATAGTAATAGGTTCTGTCAACAGCACCTCAAGGTACAATTAAGGAACCAATTTACAGTGGATCTACATAGTTACTGTGTTAAAATCCAATTTATGTTGATCAATTAAATAGATTACATGAGGTAACCATAAAACGTAATAGCTGTACTCGTCTCTAAAGATAGCAGTCGATGCCCTACTATAGTAAGGCAATTGCGAGAAATCAGACGTCCATCTTGACAGGCTGTCTTACTCAATTGGACACCGGTTTTAGTTGTTTTGCCATGGCTACAGAATTTGTAAGTTCCGGGATAACATAAAATGCGACAAAAAGAGATATCTTTACACGAGTTCTCGAGATAAAGGGTCGTGAACAAAGTCTACTGTGTAATTCATTTTGAAACGAAACCTTAAAACAAAATAAAAACGTTTTATAAAAGTCTATTTATAAATCGAATTTTCTAGAAATCGATTTTTTGAAGCTAAAGTCGCATCCCTGATGGAGTGTACGTGGGAACAATGGTCCCGGTGGAAGAAATCAAGCCCGGGAATATGGCAGTAGCATTCCCTATAAATGCAACATCTTGCACTGCGCTCGCTAACCCACCTCTGTCTGGGAAATTTTCCCAAAATAATATTTACCAATCCAATACCAGTAGTAGAGACACTTGTGTATTTGTCGATAATTGATGCTTGTTTCTCGTGTGGGACACCGAGTTAAAGCACGACCCGATGAACTTTGATGTTCATAATCAGACCAAAAGAACCAGTAAAAAGTAACGCAAATTTGTAAACCTACTTATTAATAAAATGTCTTTTACATTGGCCTTGTGATGCCGGCTTAAAATAGTTTACCCTATTCGTTTCTCGTGGGTGTCGTAAGAGGCGACTAAGAGATTCTAGGGTGTCATGTGTATTACAATTTTAGGCGTCAGGCTCTCAACCTTTCTACAAGAATCAAGAAAGTTTATTTGCAAGAACATAGTTACAAAACATCTTATTAGACGTTAGCACATTATACAGTATAATACTCATGTTGTACACGTTATTCCTATAAATGACCTGACGGGTGGGAGGTTGGTACAACATATTAATTTTGTGACATCTTCTCTGTCTTACGCCAATTTCGCTTTGTTTTTTTCAATAATTTGTCATTTACAAAAATACAAAGGTCCCTAATATACATACACGGCAGTGGTAATATATATTTAGTTTATTGAATAGTGGTTGTATCAAATTTTGCATTGCATATCCCTCGAATACTCTTTTTCTGAACTTTAAAAGCCTTTCTTACATCCACTGAGTTTCCCCTACTATTATGATACACGTTTTTTTGAGATGGCCCTCAATATTTGACAGGTTTTGCGAGTTAACCCTCTACCTTCCCCGCAAAGTGGTAAAGGCGTGATATGTGTATGTCTTTTACAATAAATCTTTTCTCATTTCCCTTAAGCTCGATCTTTAGGTCAATCTTAGGGTCAGCTCAATAGAACTTGTCCAACCACAACTGCTAACCACCAGTATCTAGGAAACCATGATTATAGGCAAGTCAGTTTATCAACTGCACCATGCATGGAGCCTGTATAGCTCGTAACACTCTCATACAAGTCATACAAGTTGGATGATTGGTGGTAAATGAGATTCCGCAGTTTTAGTGTTGCCAGATAGAGAAAAAAGTTGTGTGAATTCGACATACAACAAAATATCTCTGACTGAGATATTCGTCAATTATTGTAATGGGGTTTTACTGAAATCTCAATAGTAAGATCTGATTTTACAATTACACTTATTCACTTAATAAAGAACGTTCACACAATGCAAATATGAGCAGAAAAATAGCAAGGGAAGTAAGTAGGCATCGTGAGTATGTAAGGTTACTCGCGCTGCTACTCGTCATGCCGCTGCCACTTCCCTTCCCTTGCTTCCACGAATGTCCGCATTTCGTGTGCGAGTCAAAGGAACGGCGGCATGAACGAAAATGAAATGTTTTGCTATCTCACTCACTAGTATTGCTACGAGAAGAGTATGACACTCGCGATGATACTTCCGCGAAAGTATTTCGAGCAATATTCGCGACAGCGGCATTTGCAGGAGCAGGTTGAGTGTGTGAACGTGCTTTTATTTGCCTGGCAACACAGTGATTGTTAAACTAGTTTCTCCCAAGCTTCCTACTGCCGTGGTCTGATGGAGGAAATCAGACGGATGTCCTCTCATTTTCTGGTCGGTATCTACATAATGTGTGTACGGAGGATGTCACTTGCGAACATAACATTCTTGATTGGTATAAAAATAGTTTTAGTATCATTAACGGTGTTATTACAAAAAAGTTAGACATGGTGCAAACTGTTTGACAACGTAAAATTTTATGGAAAAAATATTTTATACAATTTATAAAAATGCGTTTAACTTTCTTGTTCTTTTTCACAAGTAACATAATCCGCAACGAAATTAATTTTGTCAGTGGTGAAAACAATATTTTTAGAAGGAAGTTCTTCCTCAACACCAACCACTTCTCAGTTTTAAGTATCGCTCTTAAGTTAATTTTGTCTTTTTTCTAGATGCTCTAGTTTTGCAGACTGAAACTTAATTTTGTATGTAGATAAAAAATCTATTATATCAAATCAGTCATTTCATTAATATTAGATCACAGCACAGTTGCCAATAAGTGGATATATTTCCCAACAAATTACTTAAAAATCGTACTCAAATCACCAAATTAGCTGTTGGGGGCCGGTTGCACCAAATCCAGTTTAAACCAGTTCTGGGAAGACAAGTTATTTCGTTCGTTTCGCAATCATTTCCATTTATTTATTGGTATGGTCAATACTTGAGTTAATGGTCATTTAATTTGCGAATGAAAAGGGCATACAATGTAACTTCAATATATAAAAAAATGCCTGGATACTAAGACATTTTCAAAAAGCACCATCTGGTACCAAACTAAAAATAGTTTGTACCTACCATGGGAACTAAGTAGCTGATATTAATACTTATATACTTTTTTATATTATACATAGAAAACACCCTGACTGAAAACAATTATCTGAAAATTTGTGTCTTGTGGGGATCGAACCCACGACCCTCACAATACAGAGTGGTGTCGTAGTGAGCGCCATTGGCTACTTAATTTTTCTTTATACGAGTATAACATAGTGTTTTGTATTGACTGAAAAAATGTCCCAACCGAAGTCAATACATACACACATCATGCCTATAATCCCTTGCGGGGTAGGCAGAGCGTAAACGACCGCAAAAAACGGACATTTACGCCACGTCTGACAAATATTTGAGGACATTCGGAAAATTGTGTTTCGCCATAGTGACAGGTTGTCAGCCCATCGCCTAAAATTGCAATACACACCCTCGAGTCCCTTAGTCGCCTCTTACTTACTAAGCCGGCATCACAAGTCGATAGATAGGTAAAATGCAGCAACTTGCATTGATGTCGTATTCAACCGATCCGAAACCGAGTGACTGAACAACAGGTTCGTCGGTCAACCCATAGACAGGTCTCTCACTGGTCGTCCGTCTCAAGTCGTTTGACAGACGCATCCGTAAATGCACCATAGCCGTATTTGCTTACTACTCACTTCCCTTACTATTTACTGCCTGCTACGCCGAGGGTCGTGCTTTCGATCCCCATAACACATGACACAAATATTTGTAAAGTAAACTTTCAATTATTTGTATTTAGTCTGAGTGTTTTCTATGTATAATATAAATTTATTTAAAAAGCAAGTATTTATGTATTAATATCAGCTATCTAGTTCCCATAGTACAAGATTTGTTTCGTTTGGGGCTTAGATATCTCTTTGTGAAATGTACAGGACATGTTTTTTTTTTATTGTTTGTTTATTGTTTATTTCTCTGCCCATAGCTCGAGTGTGTGAACGCAGTATAGACTATCAGCGGATCATCATTAATCAAATCAAAGCGATGTTATTATGAAGAAAGCTATAACTATTTATAAGTAGAAAGGTAATTAGGGATAATTAAGTGAGGATTAGTGCGGATTATTTTCTTTGGTTATTTGTTACATGTAATGATGATGTGATAACAGGTTACAATCCGCCACCTGGCGGTTCAGAATAGCATCACTCCCTTTCTACCCATGTGTAAGACAGAATTCGACGATAAGTAAAAGTTATGCATTCCTTTTACGCTGTGCGTTATAAACGCATCATTAGTTGACGTAGGTATATGTTTGATATTTTTTTTGCAATTACATCGCATATAATATTTGTCATATATCAAAGTTTTGAGCAAACAAACGGCTCGAGAAACCAGAATGGAAAACAGCTCTTAATACCTTCAAACATTGTCTAGGTGAGCATGTTCCGACATCGTCACTTAACATCAGGTGAGATGGCAGACAAATGCTCACCTATTTTTTATAAAATAAACATATTTTTCTGCTCCTTTAGTCGCAGGTATACCACCAATGCACTCTATAGAGCATCGACCGCTGCGCAATGCTTGAATGTGCGCAAGCGCATAGTTCGCGTGTGGTAAGTGGAGCAGAGCGCATCCGCCAACTAAACTGTTTGGTGGAGATGCTGTACAGCTGATCGCATGGCAAAGGAGAAGTAGTAATGTAGTTTAGTTCAGTTTTTACGCTGACTGGTTGAAGTATATGAAAGACGAAAAATATATTTGCAAAATAAGTCGGCAACTGTAGTCCATATGGACGCAGTTTCGAGAAATAGTAAGTTTTAATGCACTTAACGAGTTGAGTAGAGGCGACGCGTCATGTCCCTCATCTGTTCCCCATTCTGGGAACTACCGGCACGTGCCGGGTAGATTCAGTACAATTCGTTCCTTAAGTTACTTTTTCATAGAAAAGACATCAACGCGTGCCTTGTCGTAAATATTGTTAGATCCGTTTTTATTCAGTATTTATTTATTGACGAATAATTTTTAATTTATTTATTGTAAATTTATTCATAAATAAATAACCAATAAAAGTAACTGCCTATAATTATCCTGTTTTTAATATGATATGTAGTTCACGGTTTCAAAAATCTTGATTCCACTAGAACCATTTTTCTATGTGAATAATTTGCAATAAACCCCAACTCCTCATCAAAAACTTGCAACAATCATCTACGGGTAAGTAGTAACAAATGACCGTAATAAAAACATGTGCAACTACGGAAAGGGCACTATACCAGCCATACATCTCCCATACACAATCACCATACAATGCCATACAATTTGCAAGATTTGGCTCGGCAATCAAACGGTGCTTAGTGCTAGGGAAGGGGCAGAGATTTGATAATCTTCTTTTCGTACGGGACACCGAGTCATCCAACGACCCGATGAACCCTGATGCCAGAGTTTTTCAACCGGAGCAGAGGTTCGATAAAACATATTATGTAGATGAGTACAAATTATCTTTCGTGTGGGACACCAAGTAGACGAACCGGTGAATAAATAGATATTTGTATATACAAAACAATACAATATATGTCACGTCTATATCCCTTGCGGGGTAGGCAGAGAGTAAACGGCGGTAAAAAAAGGACATTTACGCCACGTCTGTCAAATATTTTAAGATAAGATAAGATAAGATAAGATAAAAACGTTTATTTTAGTCACATTCAATTAGACACTAAACTAAAATACAGATATCTGAAATGTAGGTACTTATGCGACTAAAAAAAGGTCATTTTAGGGTCATTCGAGAAATTGTGTATCGGCTTAGTGACAGGTTGTCAGCTTATTGCCTAAAATTGCAATACGCATGTAACCTTCGAGTCCCTTAGTCGCCTATTAAGACACCAACTGGTAAGAAATGGGGTATTCCAAGCCGACATCGAAAAACGAAAATAATGCTGGCAAAGTCGATAGTATACGCCAGCCCTTAAAGAAACCAACTGGTATGGCGGGCGTGTTATATCGTTATCAACAATGAAGTGTGTAATACATGTTACACTAGGCTGTGAGAAAATCATACAGACTACAATGAGTTTATGACATACCTAGATAATCAGTGTTATTCGCTACTACAATATAGCTTTTTCACTTTCTTTGAATATAAACATTACGAATGAGTGATGGAAGAGAATATAGGGTGAAATTTTACTAGTGACCGATAGCGAAAAGTCAAGACGGACTGGTGATAAGGAACAGCTTTCCAAAAGGGTCATAGTCGAAATACTAAAATATTAATTGGACCTTCCGTACAAAATTGCCGATCAGCTGATTTGAGTTAATATGGAAACTCAGAATATTTTAGTCATATTTCAACCTTTGTTCCATGGTGAAAATTTTCCTTAATACCGTGTTGAGATTTTGCTATCGGTCACTATTAAAATTTCACACTATACAGGATGCAAGGGACAGCCCTCCGAATATTAATAGGGTGCATTCGGACCATATCAACGCACTTTTGACCAACACACGTGATCATACAATGTGACACTCATACAAAAAACATCAACGTAATTCTTATTATTAATTTTTGCATAATGCAACAAATATCTTGGAAGCAAACTGCAAGAATGGATGTACCTGTTTCCGTCGCAAAACGACATATGCATTTGATATAACGGAAGAGCGCGTAGCTAGATTCTGTGACGGAAGTTTCCGCCGGGTTAGCTTGACGTTAAAAATAGAACAATGACACTGGCCTTAATTCGGGGAAAAATTATCTTAACTTACCTTTAATTCGCGCTGTCACTTTACGTCAAATAGGTAAAGAAAAGGATATCTAATTCCTGTCATGTTAAAAAAGGCAAATTGATTATTCACCATTTCGTCGCCTTATTTTGAGAGATAACGCATATTTTGCGTCGAAATATAAGACATGACAAGACTTGGATATTTATCTCCTATTCTTTGCTAAAACTATTTGATGGAAAATGTCAGCGTTAATTGAAGGTAAGTAAAGAGAATGTATTTTCCGAATAAAGGCCATTGATATGAATGAGAGGAACAGTCCGCCTCTTCACGGATTTCGCCGCTGGTGTATCTGTACTTAAAGATCAAAATACTGTATACAGAGTGTGGCCCACAGCAGAGGAAAATATTTAACGGGGCGAAATTACCAATAAAACTAAACAACTTTCTCCAAATAACATTGGACAAATATTTTATAAAATTGCTCCTCCCATGCACAATGTACCAGCCGGGTAAGTCAGTTTGTTGGAGGTTATTTTGATTTATTTCACAAGCTTTGAGGAAAGATTTTCAGTTTCATGGGTAATTTCATACATACATACATAAACATACCACGGATATTAAAAATAACGGCCGCAAAAACGGACATTTACTCCACGTCTGACATATATTTGAGGGTCATTCGGAAAATTGTGTATTGCCATAGTGATAAGTTGTCAGCCCATCGCCTAAAATTGCAATACACACCCTCAAGTCCCTTATTCGCCTCTTACGACTCCCACAGGAAAAAAAATGGGGTGATGCTATTATAAGCTGGCATCACACGGCACATTCACCCTGTAAAATATTCCCCTGTTATGGGCCCCACTTTTAATAACTGTAGCTAGATATATGTGACGCAGTAAACTGTCTCACAAGCAGAGATAAGATGTCATAATAAGTGTCTGCACGGCAATCACAGCTTACACCAGCATCTGATAATTACGCACTAAAGTAGTATGTGTTCTAGTTTGCTTGGTACTTGGTAATTATGCCCCGACGCGTGAGTGATTTGTTAAATTGCGTACAGTAATCAGCTCCAAGCTGGGAATGCTAAGGGTTAATCAAGTAAAGCTAACTTAAACTAAAACATATGCGTCCGTTACGCACCGTAAATCCACCGTAGCCGTATTTTGCCTTTCGGCTGACAGACGCATGCGTTACGTTGCGTTAAAAAAACGGAACTACGGACGACAAGTGAGAGAACCGCTTAAAAACATTACACTCCTCTTTTGGTTGGACAGTTGTGTAAAAATGAATCTTGGCCCAGCGTGCAATAAGCGCTCAATAAGCATTATAAATATCAATCGCGAAAAATTGGAATTGTTTGAATATAAGCTCAAAGATTTTTCGTAAGATTTGTCATATACTTTTACTATCTAAAACATTATATTTAACTTAGCAAATCTTTTAGATTTTAGTTTTTGCGTAAGGCCGATCAATTGTCAGTTTTTATCTATTTCTCTTTTTAAAGTTGTAACGTGTATGTAACTTAGACATTGGCAGAAATATCCTATGTTGACAGAGCACATTTATAATTGAATTGAAAACTCTGCGACTAAGCTATACGCAAGCGGAAATAATAATTGAAAAAAACTCCTTACCTAACGCTTTTATTAAGTGAACCTATTAGAATTTGCAATTAGTTGCTAGACCAAATAAAAATTACGTAATTGATTAGGTGCCACTATACTTTATTGGAATTGGATAGATTTACCTTCTCAATTTTGAAAGTAAGTATTTGCTTTCAAAATCACTAAGCGTAAAAATTTACCACAAATTAGATAGACGCCTATTATTTGTGATCTTGTTACACTTACGTCATTTATACCTGTTATATCAGATTATTAGGTTACTTTGTTGGTAGGTAGGTTTTGGACACAAAAAATATGTGGTATGATATTCGATTCACAATATTTGGCCTTGGTCATGACATTCTATCAATTATATGCGGAAGCCACAGTACATGTTAACAAAAATAATAAGTAACGGGTAACAGCTAGTTACAAGTAAGTAACCCGTGGCTTTGCCCGCGTACTCATAAAAACTATCCTTTGTGTTAATCCATGTAACCTTCTATATGTGTGCCAAATTTCATTACTATCGGTTCAGTAGTTTTTGCGTGAAGAAGTCAAAAACAAAGTAACATACAAACTTTCGAATTTATAATATTAGTAGGATTATTGGCTTGGTCAAAATTGGTGAAAGTACCTATGTGTTATGACAACTAGTATGGTAATCAACTTGAACACATCAAATATTGCCCATTGTAAACCAATTTGAAATTTTGGAATGGAATTATCGTCTCATTGCCTTATACTTCAATTTGAAACGACAAATCCATTCTTGACAGCGAACCTGTAAAGGTTCTTCCACTTGTCGTCCGTCGCTGCGTATTTTTAACGCACCGTAACGCATGTGCCTGTCAGACAAAATAAAATTGCAAGTTCTGATCTTATTCCCACAGGAATACGGTTACGGTGCGTAACAGATGTATCTGTCTGGTCTAGTATGGGAATAAGATTGAATTCGTAATTTCCTCTCGTCTGACAGACGGATGCGTTACGATACGATAAGTGGAAGAACCGCCATTATCTCGACACAGTGTACTTATTCCTCATTGACCGGTACAACCATTTAACATAAGGTTAGAATTTTGGAATTTTTCACGCTGAATTTAAAAAACCAAGATGGCCACCAAAATTCCGTCTCACGCAGAGATCCACACGTGACATTGCATCATGGTAGAATACTTGCTTAGGGATTTTAGCTGTTAAACATTTGGACACAACTTCTTAAATATGCGTGCGATTACGCAAAGGTCGTTTCTATTTGGCTATTCGTTGCATTCTTCGATTTTGAAGGAGATTTGGTTGAAATAAGTGAGTATTCTGGACAATTCATACATCGCCAACTAGCCCCAAACTAAAAAACACTTGTACCATGGAAACTAGATAGCTGATATGAATACTTATATACTGTTTTGTTAATAAATACATATCATACATAGAAATTACCCAGACTAAACACAAATTTCTGAAAAATTTATATAATATCTTATGGGGATTGGACCCACAACTCTCCAGCATAGCAGGCAGGGTTACTATCCGCTACGCCACCGGACCAATATAGTTTTTATATTTTCGCTCAAATTTCGTCAATAAAAAAGTAGCTCGTTTGACTAGTAAGAAGGTAGGTAGGACAAAACACAGGATATTCAAAAACGTGTCAATATTTTTCTTAATTAAACTCATTTAAATTACCTACCAATTGACTGCTAACCTATTCGTTTTTTGCAATACTCTACTGATTAGTCAAGAACCCGAACGCAGTAAAGTCGTGACTTCCTTTGAAACTCGGGCATATAATTAGACAAATAAATACTCCCTACGAACAGTCTACGAAACTGTTTTTCAAGATAATGTTAACAAGGGCTGCACCCTTAATTATTCTAATACAAACAGTATAATCGTGTACAATTGGTAGCGGTTAGAGTTACCATGATTCAAGAATGAACCAGCACTGTTACCTGAATAAATATAGGGTGGAATTTTACTAGTTACCGATAACAAAAACTCTCAAGACGGGCTGGTGATAAGGAACAATTTTCCCCAAGGAACATAGTTCGAAATATGAAAATAATTTGGACAGCCTATACAAAATTGCCGATCAGGTGATTTAAATACCAAATTTTAAAAAACTTCCCGTGTTAGCTATACAATTTTTAAAACGTGCAATTTTTTCCGTTCTGCCCGGGCTTGAAAATTTTGCAGGTGATTTGAGTTCCTATGATAACTCAAAATATTTTTGTCATATTTCAACCTATGTTCCTTGGGGAAGGTTGTTCCTTATCACCAACCCGTCTCGTAATTTCGCTATTGGTCACGATTATTACCCTTTCTCTCAGGAAGCGTGGTAGTGTTTACCCAGATCTTACTTAGAAGTACCTAGACTAATTTATCCTGCGGGTTTCTTACACGAAGTGCTTACCTGGAACAAAAAAATATCAATTTATTCGTAATTATTCCCCTCCATATAGAAGGACAGACATATCCGCTAAATTAACATTAACGGAAATGTCGCTATTGTGCATTGACAGTAAGAATTTGCAACTTTATTCTCGAAAATATCTGACAATTATTAAGACTCACTAGGATTGCAACTTACGGGGTGAAAGGGGTGGTGTGAAAACTTCGCAGGCATGATCAGAACTGAACAACTTTTACAATGGAGCCTATGTTGGCCGACAATTTTTTTTTCGTGTTTCCATATAAAGTCAATCAGCTGATAGGGAATTTAGAAAGGGAGGTCGATTTTTTTTTCGTTTAGCAAAAGCCTGCATAGAAAAAGGTTTCAGTTTCATGGTCAGATCATGTCTTCAAAGTTATCGGTACACCGTCTTTTACACCCTGTATAGCTAGATCAATACCTACTTCTTTAAGACTGACGACTGCTTGAACAGGAAGAAGCCAACTCCGTATTGCAAAACTTGAACTGTGATGTATTTCACAAGTTAAATACAATATTTATACTTGTATACGCCCTAGAATGCAATACTATTTGTTTTATTACCACATTATGACACTATTAAGTGCTAATAAATAACTGTGAGATAGTTAAATTGTGAGTAGTGCAGAAAATATTGATTTATTTTGTAATTTTATAGGAAACTCTACCTACTTGACATTGTGGTAGCATGGGAAAATCTTAAGCCAGAAACGTTATTTACAGATCGATTTTTGATAACAATATAGATTGGTAGGATAGGTAACCATTTAGGCATAGAGTAGAAATCACATAGAGATGACACTCCCGCTCCAGACGCGCTCAAGGTCAATCCGTCTGGCTGTCTCTTAGCGAACAATTCAGTCGGGAGTGCGCTTCGCCGCGGAAACGTTCGTCGTGCGGGTCGAATTTTCATTTTTTGTGAAAAGTTTAGCAATGCCGAATTATTGTGGTATGTATGGCTGCAAAAGTGATGCGAGGAAGACTCCGCATCTAAGTTTTTTTAATTTGCCTAAAGATAAGCCAAGGTAAGTGATGATTTTACAGTAAATACCTAGGTACCTACCATTCGTTATTATAGGTAATTGTTGTGTGTACTCCTATTTTTACTTACGTAGGTACCTAGTTTCCATTTTCTGATTTAAACTACCTAGGTGCCTAAGTCATTGGTAGCTGATAATGATAAATAAGCACATTCGTATCGTAGGTATGTTTTGCACCTATTTTAAAATTCTGTACCTTCCTATTAACAATAAAATGTTAAGGTAAGACTTTAAAATGGGTAAATATTTTGTTCCCACGGGAAAACTGTTAGCAGCGGTCGCAACCGCTTGACTGGCCGCTAGTCTGGAATAAAATTATTGGCACGTGACAGCCCCGACTTAAAGCGCGGGAGAGTGCGGGGCCTTACGGGCTGCGGGGGGAAGTAGGTATTTAAAGCGCGGCTTTTGGGGCCCAGACAAAGGAGTTTCGTTTCTATACGCAGTATTATTATCTATTCTTATGATTTAGGTAACATATAAAATACCTGTTTACATCTTGTTCTCAACAAAGTGTCTAAATATAATACCCAAGTTAAATCTGTTGAGTACCTATTTGAAAAGGTCGGATGCCCAATTTGCACTCTACCTAGGCTACATGTTCTATTTCGACAGTACGTCACGTATCACAATGAGTACCAATGGGTCAAGATTGTCATGAAACAAGACGAGAATTCCTAAGTCAATTCTTTGTTATTCAAAGCTTTTAGGTGATCCTTGTCTAGCTCATTGACAAGTCATCTCTTGGTTTTGCAAATTATTTCTTGGACGTTTTTACACCACACGTTACATACTTACGTACAATTTTAACTCTTTTTTTTTAGGTAGACACTGAGCTGCGTGTATAATAGTTCAACTGCGATATTTTAAATAATGACAAATGGAAACTTGCCGCGTGATGCTGGCTTAGAATAGCATCACCCCATTTCTTTCCCGTGGGAGTCGTAAGAGGCAACTAAGGGACTCGAGGGTGTGTATTGCAATTTTAAGCGACGGGCTGACAACCTGTCACTATGTTGTCACACAATTTTCCGTATGACCCACAAATATTTGTCAGACATAGCGTACATGTCCGTTTTTGAGGCCGTTTGCGCTCTGTCTACCCCGCAAGGGGTTATAAGCGTGATATGTGTATGTATGTAAATATGAAAACTAACGCTATAAATCTTTGATGTCATATTCCACCAATCTATGGAAGTAATAGATGGAAGTATAAGTAGCAGATGTTTGACAGAATAGATTCTCTAGTTAATTCCCAACTCGTTCACGCTCATGTAGCACATTTGTTTCATAATCACATTCATTGATATCATCATGATCATCCGTCACCATCGTAGTATCATCTGTAATCTTATTGTCTATACGTGTTATCGTGTCTGGGTCATGCAACTAGTCACATAACAAACCATTTTTTTTACGAGATACTGATCATTGATGGTGTGTGGTCTCTGAGCTGTTTTCACACTAGTACCCGTTAACATCGGTGCCGATTGGAGACGCACCGACTAATCGCCGACTAGTAGTATTATAGTCAGTGACAAGTCGACTGGAAAGCCGATTAATTCAATAATATTTATGTTGGAAATGCAACCCCAATATTTTTTTTTGGTAGAATCGTTCTAAAAACGTGCACAGACGCGATTTGTTTTGCCATACGTCGCCGAAGAATGAACGGCTTTTCTTATAGTCAGTGACTAATCGGTGACTATTCGGCTGATTTTAAGCCGATTAGTCAGTAGTCGACCAAAAACATAGTCGGAGCATCTCAAGGCCAATACTTTGTTACGTTTTGTGATTGAAATGCTTGTCTGTGGTTTGTTTATAAATTCGATCAGCTAATATGAGAAACGCCAAATATACAAGTACTAGTGGATTCAACCGCTGCTAACCGTTTTCCCGTGGGAAAAGGTAATTTTCTTGACATGAGTTATACATAAAAACCTTCCACCTAAAACACTCTATCTATCGCATTAAAATACATTTCGTACTTTTAAAGATCTAAGTTGCTTACATAGGGACACTAGACGACTTCATTTTGTACTATTTAGTGATAACTGTGACACGAGACGCGGCGAAGTTTGAAAATTTCATTTAGGGTGCGTTACAGACCAAAGCACGGAATGAGAGTGATGCAACAATGTTTGATTGTAAATGAATGAATGTCTGACTTTAGCATGAGGCATCGCCATTTTCATATGAAAATCGTCCTGAATAGAGTGAAGCGATACTTTACGCCTGGACAGCTTTTAACTCTTTACAAAGCACAAGTCCGATCCTGCATGGAGTATTGCAGTCACCTTTGGGATGGCTCAGCCAAATACCAACTTGCCGCTCTTGACTCGGTGGAACGCAGGACCAAGAGGCTCATAGGCGACATAAAACTGGTGGACACCAAGCTACATAGCCTGGCACATCGCCGCAAGGTTGCCTGCTTGTCGGTATTTTATAGATTGTACTTCGGAGAGTGTGCTCAAGAGCTTCACGACCTTGTTCCACCAGCTCCCTTCTA
Source organism: Tuta absoluta (assembly GCA_027580185.1). NCBI lineage: Eukaryota > Metazoa > Arthropoda > Insecta > Lepidoptera > Gelechiidae > Tuta > Tuta absoluta. The sequence goes on along the minus strand of JAQAHW010000010.1, from coordinate 17,402,321 downwards.
CCATCGGACATCCAGACGCACCGCCGGATACCATCCGTACCTGGTAGCCATTCCACCAATTCGGACTAAGCGCTTCCAGTCATCATTTATAATGCGCACTGCTAAAGAGTGGAACTCACTTCCTGCGTCTGTGTTTCCAAAAGCATACAACCCTAATCTCTTCAAAGTAAGAGTGAACAGGCTTCTTCTGGGTGAGCTCGCTCCATCTTAGACTCTGTCTCTGTCCTATGACCTAGACTAGAGTCAAGAGCAAACCCATCATTAATAAAAAAAAAAAAAAAAAAAAAGCATTTGAAATCGTAAATGTCTTTTGCGATTTGAATTGACTCTGATAGATAAGATAATCAAAATATGATATAACAACAGAAGCATTATCTATAAGAATATCATGTCATGAGAAAGTTGTTAACCCACGTCCTCTAATTAGGCAGCCAAAGCGCATAGTACAACACCGTGTTGGTATTATTATCTCAATTTGATATCGCGTTTGGGTCACGAACCGCCTACGTGTTGGGAGCGTGCGTTGTGTGTTAACTGCCGACACGATAATGCGTAAGACAGGTAGGATACTATAATAAAGTCAAGACATTTTATGAGACTTGACCGCCACGCCCTTGGAATAAAAATCTAATACGGATAGTCGGATATGCATGTATGGTTCCAGATGCTGCTCTATAAACAATTTTCTGTACCTAGGTTGCCTGGTACTGATTGCCTTTTAGCGTGTAAGCTGCCTAGTTGCACGCTCTTTTATACATCTACTATTTTTTAATTTGGGAACTGTTTATATACATAGTTTGAAAACAAAGTACCTATATGTTTTCTAAAGAAAGGTCAGGTCAAGAGTACCCTAAACCGACGAGCATGCATGAAGAGATTGATGAATGTAGAGGAGGCGAAAGAAATATGCCAGGATCGTAGTAAGTGGAAGGAAGTAGTCTCTGCCAACCCCTCCGGGAAAGAGGCGTGATTTATACATGGTGTAAAAAAAATTGCTGAGAATATTTTGAGGGGTGAACCAGTACGTGAAACTGAACAACTTTCTCCAAGGAACATAGGTCGAAATATGAAAAAATAAATTGGCCTCCCATACAATTATCCCGGCCGGGTACACACTAAGTATGGGAGGGTCAAATTATTTTTTCATATTTCGACCTATGTTCCTTGGGGAAAGTTGTACAGTTTCACGTACTGGTTCACCCCTTAAAATATTCTCAGCAAATTTTTTTACACCTTATATATGTATGTATGTTTTCGTATTCCCATCGAAAAAGAAAGAAAGAAAATGATTCGCTAACCCCCAGCCCATCCTAAATGTTTTTATCGGTCATTGGTAAAAGTATTGTTAGAACACAAAAGTTAAAAGTATTGTTAGAACACAAAAGGTTTCAGTCCTTTCAAAATATATGGATACCTAAATGGAAATAAGAAATTGAAAAAATGTTAGCATACCATAGTATTATTTTAAATAACTCACACTAGATGTCACTTGTACGTCGCTTCAAGACGAGTATCAAGTGGTTGAAAATTTGAAGTGTTCGGTCGGGGCGCCGGTAATCCACAAGTCCGTGGTTCAATTCCCGGCCGTCGCTGTTTTCATTTCTTATTTCATTTATGAAAATTATATAGCACTGTGAGTGCAAAATAAACCATAGTATATGGATACCTAGGTACGTAACACTAGTTTCATTACTATTACAGCCATACTTCTGGCCATCACGGCCTTAGCTGTGCAAAGTGCGCTGGAAGGTTTCCCAGACACCACGCACTTAACGATATAATTCGCCGGGCCTTGGTATCGGCCAATATTCCCTGCACGCTAGAGCCCCCAGGCCTTTGTCGAACGGATGGGAAACGTCCTGATGGCCTCTCCCTTGTCCCGTGGGAAAAAGGACGATCTTTGCTGTGGGACGCCACCTGCGTTAGTACTTTTGCAGCATCCCACCTAACTAAAACGACGAGGGAAGCTGGCTCCGCAGCGGAATACGCAGCCTCTCAAAAACATTCAAAATACTCGGAGTTGGAACAACGCTATATTTTTATTCCTTTCGCGGTTGAAACCGGTGGCCCATGGGGCAAGGAGGCCAAGAAATTTGCTCGCGAACTAGGACGCCGCCTACGAGATCGCGGCTGTGATCCTCGCTCCGGAGCGTACCTCATTCAGCACATCTCGCTCGCCATCCAGCGCGGCAACGCGGCTGGAGTAATGGGCACATTTGAGCCAGGTACGCTGCGGGGCGGGCTCTTTGATTAGTGTTTAAGGTTTGATATTTTTGTTTTATATAGCCATCATTAGTACTAAGTATGAATGAGAGGTCAAAAGCCTTTTCACATTAGTTTAAACGAGTGTTTCTTTGCCACATTCTGCACCATTGTAATGCAGGATTTCTACACATTCTATTGACTGGTACTATTTTGTATTATGGTGTGTCGACAATGCTTATGTTAGTTGTCATTATAGCTCGGTATGTAGTTAGTATTTAGCTTTTTATTGGGTCAAAACGATCAATTACATGAATGTTAGTGTCGCAACACTCTGCGTGTATATATTCTATACCTAGTTTAAAGGCGTAATTTCAGAAAATTTGCGACAGGACAATTCTGAACGCTCCGAACGTTTCCGTGTGATGTCGCCTTGAAATAGCATCACTCTATTTCTTTCCCGCAGGTGTCGCAAGAGGCGACTAAGGAACTCGAGGGTTACATTTGTCTTGCAATTCTAGGCGATGGGCTGGCAACCTGCCACTATGGCGATACATGTTTTTCATAATGACCCTCAAATGTTTGTCAGACGTGACGATAGCGACCGCATTTTACAGCCGTTAACGCTCTGCCAACCCTGCAAGGGATAAACGCGTGATATGTGATACAAACAGTTGCCATCTCACTGCCTTTCAAACTATCAAAAGTAGTCAATAGTATACTGGGTCATGGGATATGTCGCAAAGGAAACTATGTGATGGTAGTGTTGAAACCCTATGCGTAAGTGTGCGTAGCGTACTGTCACCTTGGTAGATCATTAGAGTGTTAAAACGGTGGTCCGTTTTACATACAAACGAAAAACTGAAATTCAATTAAATGTGAGTTTTTCTGTTGACAGTTCTATTGATAGGTCTGAATGTCAAACCAGAGGGAGCTGTGTTAAACTGAAAATTTGACGCTTCAATGTGGCTGCCGGCAGCCATAGTTTTGTCTCAGGTTTCGTTTAACGTTGTGTTTGTTACTAATTTATTTCTTTTAGTTTAATTTGCTACAAAATAAACTTGTCGTCGTGCTATTATATTGAGTGTCATTCATGTAAGCAAACAATAAATCTATAAGAAATTTAGAACGATTACATAGAATATTTTGTAAAGTGGTACAGATTTTCATGTAAAGGAACGTTATTTCAATTAAGCTGAGCGCCCTCTACATGAAACTCGAGAATCTCTAGAAAATTTCCCATTGTACATGCGGTGAAAAACAATTTTATGACAAATGCTTATGCAAAATGATAAAGGCCCGTGTTACTTTGGCGCCAAAGTACTTTAGGTTAAAAGATAAAGAATATTTTGTCCACAATAAAATCAAACTCATTTATTGCAGCAGTAGCTCCATCTTTTGGCATTAAGTGGCGAATCGGTTTTACAAGAGAATCTTATGGTTTACGATTTATTTTTATTATTTTGAGAGAAAATTATATATCAACACAGGACTACCCATCGAGTTTTTTTAATTAAAATGTATTCTCATTGAAAGACATAACGCAGACAGACACATTTAACCCTTTGTATGAAAAACGTTCCACCTTAAAGAATAATTTGACAAAGCACAAGTAAGTACCTTGATATACTTGTACATACTTACATACACATATACATAGGGTAGGCAGAGCGTGAAAGGCCGTAAAAAACAAACAATTACGACACGTCTGACAAACATTATGCGGGTCATTCAGAAAATTGTGTATCGCTATAGTAACAGGTTGTCAGTCCATTGCCTAAAATTCCATTACACGTGTAACCCTCGAGTCCATTAGTCACCTCTTACGACACCCAAGGGAAAGAAACGGGGTAATGCTATACTGAGCCGACATCACACGGCATAATTCGGTGGAATACTTGTAGGGTTCCGACAAACGCAATAGAAGTTGAATAAAAAGTGTGCAGCCCCAATGGTCCATTATTAAAGGACGCTTGGCAAGAGGATTGGGGAGCGCAGTGGAAGGTATTGTATTTCACAGGGAAAGCTTTTAGTTACATAAATTAGCTTCATCATTTGCTTTTTCGAGATATTAATAACATTTACAAAGACTGTTAGTATATCTAACTTGGCAGGCGGTAGAGAGCTTAGAGGCATTTACTTGTGCTCTAATCCGATCTAACTGGCACTCGATAGTAGGGAGTATTATTTATATTTTTTTATACACTTCCCGGATAGATGGCGCTGTACTTGGTACGTTACCGTAAGAAACGAAGCGTCACATAATTTTTAGTTTTTTTCACTTGGATGTACGAGATCTTAAAACTAAACGTACCTAATCATTGTTACAGGGTTTCCCTGCATATTAACGAAAACAACGTAAAAACAGAACAAAATATTAATGAACAACAAAGCGCTATAAACGAGGATAGATTTGGAAAGAACAATATTTTGTTTTACGGCTTTTGGTTTTGGCATCTAGTAACGTAGTCAGTTCAACGCCATCTATCGATGGTTGGCTGTTAATGATATTTACAAAGACTGTTAGTACATCTAACATGGCAGGCGGTAAAGAGCTCAGAGGCATTTACTTGGGCTCCTATCCGATCGTACTGGCATTCGATAAATTATTGGCCAGAGGCGTTTACGTTTCATATACATTTAAGTTACTAATAAAATGTACTTATGTACAAAATATTTCCAGAAAGTACTAGCTGTTTGAGATCAAACGTAAAAAGAAAAACAAATTGCGTATAAAACTGATTACTTAATATGTTTTGAACTGTCTGCTTTTTTGTAATTTTTGAGGCCGTTCGATTCAGTACGGTTTGTTAAGTTTTCACAGGCCAATTAACAATATAAAAATTCGTTATTAAACTACAGCAGGAGGTTGCCGTGTTTGTCGTGTTAGGGCTTCTTTGACGCAGGTTCCTCTCTTTCTTCCTTTCTTTGGAGTTACGTCCGCGATACCGCTAGCCGAGCGAGCCATCATAAATTTAATTCAATGTTAAATAAATTTACTATCACGTGTTCTATCAATCGTATAAACCGACAAAAACACTACTAATTACCATATTCATGACGTAGTACAAACTACAGGTGTGTAACAGATCGGCTGTCCACTCGCGGTAGACCTTGATATACAGCTCCTGTTACTGATCCATGATTGACAGTACTTGTTGTTACGGTGATAATATCTATTAGAAACACTGGCTGACTAAATAAGTGCCAATAGATCGAGTGATTTAAATGTATGAGAAAAACAATGTTAGTTTCAGGTTACAAAATAAAGTTATGCATTTACTTTAGGGCTCCCGCAGACCAAACGGACGTTTTTCGAGCGATGCCTCAAGCACTTTTCATAGAAAAAGAACCAAACGTAATTGAAATAAAGGTGGCATTGTCTAGAATGACAAACGCCGTAGGTTGCTGCCGAGCGACCGTGAAACCTGTTGGCATTCTAGCCAATTCAATTATAATAGAGTTCCTTTTCGAATTTCTTATCAAAATGGCTCAAACAGTCTTTCAAAAAGCTGTTCTTGCTCTTCGGCATAATTCTCATTCTAAATAGCATTAGAGCTTCGCGTCGTGTGATGCCGGCTTAAAATAGCATCACCCCATTTCTTACCCATGGGTGTCGTAAGAGCCGACTAAGGGAATCGAGGGATGTGTATTGCAATTTTGGGCGATGAGCTGACAACCTGTCACTATAGTGATACACAGTTATCTGATTGACCCTCAAGCTTTTGTCAGACGTGGTGTTAATATCCGTCTTTTGCGGCCGTTTACGCTCTGCATACCCCGCAAGGGATTATAGGCGTGATATGTGTATGCATGTATGTATGCAGTACAGCGGTGGCGTTGGGTTGTAATCCTCGAGTCCTTTAGTCACCATTTACGATATCCACTAGAAAGAAATGGGTTGATGGTACTGTAAGCCAACTTCACACGGCAATCTAACCTAGCGAGCTATAGGTACATATACCACATTTATAGAAAATATCAGTAAATAACTACACATAGCTACCGCAAACTACGAAGCCCATTCTCCAGATATTTACGGAATACCATGGTCAAGCTATTAAGACCGCAGTACCGTTATAATTCTTAGAAACATGGCAGTATTGAACGATTCAATTAAAGATTTGATCACAGGATATGATTTCAAAGTGACGGGCCATATACGCGCCGCCGCCAATACTTATTTTGTGCAATATACCTTCGTAAGTTCCATCACGAAACATTTTTTTCGTGATGCTGTCATATCAATTTGACATAAAAGCCCGTCTACAGCGTTCGTGTCCGTTTTTTGGCACTTTTTGCCACAACTTTAATTACAGCAAATATTTTGTTGAGTTTTCAGGTTCTAATTTTACTTGAGGATAATATTACTTCTCTTAGGAATGGCATTTAGCTTGTATGGAAAGGCTTTATGTAGTTTCCTTGCATATGTTCTTGGGAAAATTGTTCAGTATCATGGTCTGCAAGCACTTCATTAGTTTTCCGAGTCCCTTACACTCTGTAAGGTTGAGATTTCATAAAGTCCTTAAATCAAGTCTTCTTAGTCTTAATTGAGCCAGATTTTAAAATATATTTTATTCATTCTGTATCGTATATACATAGCTATTCATACAAGTATTCCAAATAGGTCCAAACGAATATGCCGTGTGATGCCGGCTTAAATAGCATGACCCCATTTATTTCCCGTGGGTATCGTAAGAGACGATTAAGGGACTCGAGGGTATGTATTGCAATTTTAGGCGATGGGCTGACAACCTGTCACTATGGTGATACACAATTATCTGAATGACCTTAAAATGTTTGTCAGACGTGGTATAAATGTCCGTATTTTACGGCTATTTACGCTCTGCCTACCTCGCAAGGGATTGTAGGCGTGATTTTTTTGTGTATGTGTAATATACTTTCACATCCTGTATCGTATATGCATATCTACATACACAAGTATCCATACGACACAGTAAGACACAAATTACAGCAGATTTACCAAATTGGTCCAAACGTGGTCCAAACGAAAGTGAGAGTGGACCGAAACCTGTTCCCGCAAGGTGCTTGATGCCAATCAGAGTGTACCAAGATTATACACATAGCGATGACGGCTGTTATGGCGACATGTGATTAGGTTATTACTCACATTAAGACAAGTTGCGAAATGTAATCGCTTAGGCCTTGAAATCGTTTTGGATGTCGTTTGGTAGCTCAATAATTCTGACAGTTTTTGACAAGCAAGTGTACTTACTCTGTTTTTAACTTTCGCGGCCACACATACTCACTCAAAATACTGAAACGGGGATCTTACCGTGATATGTATATGGTATCAACAGCTGTTGGTTATCCAAAATAAATAAAATAAAATACCTATTTTATTGGCTTGTCTGATATTTCCTACTAGTTAAGAACCCTGTTTCAGTATTTTGGGTTATTCAGTCTACTTAAGTCTAAAAACCTGCTAAAGATTCTTTTTTGACGGCTAGATTTTGTATGGTATGATGACACAAGCGGGCATTAAAACGTTGAAGTTCCGACGAGATGTCAAACATTATGGCAAGTAATTTCTATACAAAGTTCCTCATGTCATTAGTTTTTTTGTCCCTTTCTACAATTATTTAGTATAAATTGTCGAAAAGCAGATATAGCTGCTTTTTACTGAACCGCAGACACTTACCTACAGGTGTCCTACAAATATATGTTTTCTGAACAGCTCTTAGTCGCGAAATTTCTAGTCTTAGTCGCAAAAACCTTTCAAGGGACATGACATCAATAAACATTTTTGCTCAAATTATCATACTCGTTAGTAAAGTTGTAACTATTAGGTACAATAAAATAGGTATTTAAATTGCAGTTTATGAAAAGAAAACAAAGATTTATGGCAACATTATCTCACTTTACCCGATAACAGTGTTTACAGTAGCACTGGTATTACTTTTATTCGACCACGCCACCTCGCGGCCGGTTCCGGTTCGCTCTCACTTTCAACAGTAGTGTTTACTATACGGTAAACATCGCGCTGTATGTACAGTAATGAATATTACTACAGTGCAGTGCTTTAAAATGTATTATCTAAGTTTTTTGTAATGGGAGTCGTAGGAGGCGACTTAGGGACTCCAGGGTGTGTATTGCAATTTAAGGCGATGGGCTGACAACCTGTCACTATGGCGATACATAATTTTCCGAATGACCCTCGAATTTTTGTCAGGCGTGGCGTAATTGGACGTTTATTTTGCGGTCGTTTACGCTCTGCCTACTCCGCAATGGATAATAGGCGTGATGTGTGTGTGTGTGTAATAACATGGTTATTATTTTATTACTGCGATTTGTTTAAACAACTCAAATTCATCTTACATATTGCATATACCTAGCTATTCATTAACTTCCCACAACACGACCTCATAAAATGTAAACATGCAATATCATAGACACACAAACATTATACTAATAAAATGAATACCTAACAATCAAAAGCTCATCCCAATCATCTGTCATTTTCAAATTTAGAACAGCATTAAGGTTGCCGGAGTCACGATCACGACGCGACTCGATCAAACGGTCATGGCCGCAAGTTATACGCAAATATTCCTTAGTTTTGATGGTTTTGTTCTCGTATTTTACATAATTTGGTGCAATAAATTGTATCAAAATCGTTTTCTGGGTGGCCAAAAATGACCTGTAAACTTTACAATGCTTCTAAAAATTTGCTATCAAAAGTCATCTTAACAAGGAATATAGATTTTCATTTTCCATATGCAACTAAATCTGGCCGCTACCCTAAACTTTATTATTATTTATATTATAACACAAAAAGCATGCAAAAATCAAATCATTCATTCCGTTTCTGAATTTCAAAATAAGAACTGCAGCTCACGGAATAGACAATAGAACAGAACAGCCAGTTACAAAATATGATTGCAAAATGAATTCGCACGCAGGCAGGTTCCTCCACGACACTGGTTTGATAAAAATGTTTGATATCGAAATATCGACTTTATTCCCGAGTGATAGGAACCATGTAATAGGCACTTGCTATTCAAATCGCAGTAACGCGTATTGCGATAACAGCTATTAGAATATTCGTGATAATTAACAATGAAGTTTTGGTAGCAATCAAAGTGTAATCGGTATAATTGTTACGATTTTAATGTTAAGATTGAATCGTAATCAATCTTTAGAGTTTTCTGTCTTGGTTTGTACACTGAATAAGTATAATAAAATGCTGAAACATACCGAGGGAATTTCCACTGCGGAATTTTTTGGCACGTGACGGTAATGAATATATTGACATGTCCAAACCATCGGCAACTTAGTATTAAAACCAAAAAAAAAAAAAAAAATGGATGCATATGCCAAGATCAAAACGCAATGTCATTCCGAACATTGTGTGCTGTCAGCCCATCTCCTAATACTCCAATACACACGACACCCACAGAAATGAAGTGGGGTTATGCTGTTTTAAGCCGGCATCACACGGTGAAAATTACCCATTAGATATGAAAGCTGAGATACATACCTAAAAGTAATGGTTGTGAAGGCTCGTAAAACAACTGTCAAGATTGACAGTGATTTTATGTACCTCCTGCCAGAAAAGTTAATTTAGTTGTTACAAATTACCGCTGTCAAGATCGTACTATCTCTTTCATGGTTGTTTTGAACCCAAATGAATGTTTTATGATACAGGAAAGGAACTTACTGAATTATTCATTATAATAGCTGTCAAATCTAAGTTAATTTAACTTACGTAACTATTATAATTACGTAGATTAAAGATGTAGATGTATCCAAACTGAACGCTCGTATGCTTACCTGTAACAAATAAATATAAAATTTGAAATCACAATGCTTTACAAAATGTGAACCTACTCGTAAGTAAGGTAGTTTAACAGATACTTGATTCCGGTCCCGGGTTCAATCCCCGGTGGCTTGTCTATGTCTATGTATACTCTAAGATCCGCGGACATAGCCAACTTTTTTTTTCTGATTTATATTTATAAAAATAATATAGCACTGTGAGTGCAACATAAGCCATAGTACAGGTGATTTAAGTACATTCCGGTTGAGCCCTCGTTCCCCACCAAGTAGTCAGGTGTAAGTAACATAGCCTGGGGGCTAAAAATTGTAGAGTCACTTTCGAAAATGAAAAAAAGTTCGTTCATAGAATAAACTTGATACAAAAGACATCAACGCGCGGACCACTCGTGAGCTTGGCCATATAGAAATTACATACATACATCACGTCCATACCCCTTGCGGGGTAGGCACGGACGGTAAAAGCGAACATTTTGAAAACATGCAAAATTTTTAATCGCGGGCAGGATTTGAACCTGCGACTTTCGTCATTACTAGTGATTAAAAATAACCTATAACTATTCCTTCAGCAACATTCAGTAAGTAGTTGTCGAGTATAAAGATAGATAGATATATGACGATGAATAAGAATAATAATAATATAATAATTTCATTTTAGAATAAGATGGAATACTTGCTGGTTATGACTTAAATAAAGTGAAATATTTGCCGATTATAGATTGCCTGTGTCACTTTTATTTTTTTATTGTTTATTATTATTGTTTCTGGTTTGGTTCATCACCACGCCCTCTTACGTCACGTTACAACAACACCACTTTCTATACGTACGTAATTTGTACACCAGAAAGGCGGCAATGCGTATACTGTTATCAGTTATATAGTTATTGTATTCAACGTAAATTTAACGTGTATGAATGCGGTATCAAACTCGATTTATAATATATGTATAAATATGCCGCGTCTGTCGAGACGGCAGAAAATTGTATTTTCCGATCTTATTCCCATTCAAACAGGGCGTCACAATTTCTTTTTCGTTTGACAGACGCATGCGTTACGGTGCGTTTAAAATACGCATCAAAGTTTTTCCGTCTAGATGTCATATTTCATAAAATAGCTTACTTTATTTACCTCTAAATCACTGACTTTCAAGTCGGTAACAAAGCTAGTAAATTTTACTTAAAATAAAAATAAAACAGTAACTTGGAAAAAGATACACAAACCAAAAACGTAAAAGCTGAATCCCACAATTAATATAAAGTCCTAGATCCAGTATAGTATTCAAGACTTACGCAAGCTACGCTTCTACTTACACCATTACTATTAGAGGTAGCTCAAATTCCCAAGCTAATTTCGAAAGATGTCCATGTCCAACGAGGCCTGCGCTCCTACCGAACACATCTACGAAATCTACCGTCATATAGCTGTCAGAAGCGCCGTTAAACTAATTACAAAACGTTATTTAAACGATACCGACCTCGATTCGGTAGGTCATTTCCTTAGTTATTCCTGACACGTTCCTAAATAAGTGTAGAATCATGCTTTCTTGAATATAATTTCAAAGACTTTCCGCGTATTGCCTAAATATAAAGTAAAAGCCGACACTTATTAAAAATAAGAGCTCTGTAGGAAATCTACAGCAGTCATTTCTCTGCGAACGTGTCATTTATTAAATTCCAAAAATAAGGCAATATTAGAGGTTTGAGTTGAGAACGTTATTTAAGTAATCAAAACGTCATCTTAAGGATGATGTCGGTTTCCACGACTTAGTTGTTTATTATTTATTTTATTATGGTAGAGCTAAGCTCTCCTTTTAAGCCTTGTAGCGTGAAGAAGGCTATCATAAGCAGCCAAAACGTAGGGAGTTAAAGTTTCTTTCAAATAATAAACAAAAAAGTCACGTAAACCTACATCATGAGTGATACGCGTACTTGTTCGTTTGATAAAAAAAAATCTTCGGCCAAAAACGAACGTTGAACATTGTTTATTTATCTAGCATAGTATTTGTTACAGAAATGTCTCGCAGAATCAGTGCCAATGGTCGTATAAGGATCCAGGCAGGCTGGTTGCAACAGTGGCCTTTATAAAGATGGCTTTATGTCAAGGAAGTAAGGTTGGAAATGAGTTGCGAGAGATCTACAGCGGGACATCACTATGCAGGTCAGTTGCGACAGTTTTGTGTGGTCCGAGTGTAAAAGTTATTTATGGCTTTACAAAGCTTTAAATATGTATAATATTACTTAGGCCTTCCGTTCTACTACTAGTATAAAATCGCGATTAAATGTTTACTCCAGCATTGTAAAATACATATTCACGAAAATAGGGATATAGGCGTAATTTATGTATGTATGTATGTATTACAGCAGTCTAGGCGATTCTCCCACATGTCGTCCGTCGTTTTATATATTTAACGCACCGTCACGCATGCTTCTGTTAGTTTAAAAGAAATTGCGAATTCCAATATTGTTCCAATAAAAATACGGCTACGGACACCGTAGTGGGCCATACAAGCAGAATTTTTTTTTGACGCAATAAAACTGATCCAACCAAAATTTTTGTGTTTTTTTTGTACTGGACCCTTCAATTTTTGAAAACTACACATGACTGTTTGGTGGGGAGCTGGAGTTCACTCGGAGTTTGTTCAAACAACCAGCGGCTTAAGAGTTGTTCTGGAAAGAACGGATGGGACTAAATCTGCCCGGCACGTGCCGGTAGTTCCTAAAATGGGGAACATATGAGGGACTTCCGCGCCCCCGCCGATTTCTCTCATTCGTTAGGAGCGTCGGTTGCTTAAAGAGCTTGTGGAGTGTGATTTACTCCCAATATATAATATCCTTTATTGTAACGAAACAAGTAAACATACAGTTGAAACTTAAAATTAAAACACGACTTCACAATGGCTGCAGCAGCAACTCCAATGTTTGTGTGATAGTTCTATCTGATTCAAATTGTACTAAGTATACTGCAGATAATTAAGTTATTAAAGCTCTATATTTACATTTTACCGTTTGATGCCAGTATAGAATAGCATCTCCACAATATTACCCGTGGGTTTTGTGAAAAGCGACTTAGGGGTAATAACATCCAGGGAATGGGCAGCAGCGTTCCCTGTGAAAGAAATATCTTGCCAAGACTGGTTAGTATGGCAATATCCCCCAAAAGAGGGAGGCTCATGTCCAGCAGTGGACTGTTGTGGCTGTTAATGTATCTACATTTTCAATCATGTAATTCGTCACACATCAAGTGTATGAAGAAGAAAGTAGCATAGGTAGTATGCTATACAGTAAATTCTCAAAACCGCTACCTCCTGCAACCTAGTACAGCTTAAATTCGCGGAACGATTATAAATCATGATAGTTGATTCATCAATATTCGTCGCACGAGGAGTAACCTTCACCGCCTTTCTTGCTTCATTACGGTTTGTGTACCTATTGTTTGTTTTACAGTTATGTCATCGTGGTTTGCGGTTCATTACGGCTGTCATAGAACTGTCAAGAGGGTAAATATATGGTTTAAAGTAAACGTTTACTACTTGCGTGCGGCGCTACTATAACAGATCTAACCCTAAAACTTATTGCAGAGGTAGCAAATACATAATTGAAATAAATTGATGTTTTGTCAAAAGTTATTTTTCTGGCACATCTGCCGTAGAACCGACGGATGGTAGAGTAAGCGGGTTCTCGAGTGGAGGCCTCGGCAAGCGTAGCGTTGGACGACCTCCGGCCCGATGGACCGATGACTTGGACTTGAAAATGGCGGCTGGTAGCGACTGGACGGCGAAAACAAGGGTCGTGATCTTCCAGTAGTGGACTGCAATAGGCTGATGTATGTATGTATTGTTTGTGATGAAATTTATTGTCTTTGTTAGTTTTATCAATGAAGTGCTATGGTTGATGCAATGAGGTTTAAACATGTGTGCCGACGACGTAACTCTGCAAGCTTCACTGATAAAAGAGATATAGTGATCAATTGTTTTTTTCTTATTAATAATCAAGCATCACTCATCAATTGATTATTGTATAATTTTTGTGTCAAGATGAGATAAAGCGGTTTTTATACGAGCCACATAAATTCCCGATGTTTTTTACGTGTGCTGTGTGATGAAGGCTTCGAACGGCATTACCCCATTTCTTTCCCGTGGGTTTCGTATGAGGCAACTAAGGAATTTTGAAGGATACATGTGTATTGCAATTTTTTGCGATGGGTTGACAGTAGATTGTCACTGTGGTTATATACGATTTTCTGAATGACCCACAGGTGTTGGTGGCGCAAATTTCCGTTTTACGGGAGTTTTCGCTGCCTACCCCGCAAGGTATATAGGCGTGCTATACGGGATGTAAGGGACGTTGTACCGAAAACTTTGCAGACATGATCATACCATGGAACTGAACATCTTTTACTACGGAGCCTATATTAGGAAACGAATAAAGTATGGGGAAACGAAAAAAACATTCTCGATAACCAACATAGCCTACACAGAAAAATTTGTTCAGTTTCATAGTCTGATCACGCCTGCCAAGTTTTCGGTACACCGTCCCTTACACCCGTATGTATGCATGTTTTGGGATTTTTACGTAAAAAGTTTAGGAAATCCCAAATAATAACCAGATATACCATGGCACTGGTTGTAAGTACTATCAGCAGCGAATCAACCTACCTATTCAAGGGACCATTTTACACTGGTTTTTCGTACTTAATGTATAAGGAACCAGTATACCCATATTGATTTATAGAATGGGTAGATTGATGTGCTCTTAATAGTACGCTGTCACAAAACGCAATATTGTCCGGTGCGTGTGAGATTAACAGAAATAATGAGCCTTGTTTTCCGTTTTCATAGCTGACTATCTTTTGTCAAATCAATTATATAAGGACGTCAAAGTACTTATGAAACTAAACACCTTTTCTTATCGAACATGGGTCGACATATAAAAGAAAACCGGACCTCCTATTAAAAAAAAACGATTAGCTGGTTAAATAACTGTGGCAGGTCCAATTTTTTTTTCAGATTTCGCCCTTGGTTCCTTGGAACAAAAAAAAACAGTTTCATGACTGACTTGACCTCCTTTCACTTGTTTGTTACTCCCTGTAGAATCAACAAACACTTTTTTTATATAAAAATATACGTGTCACAAAGGATCAAAATCTTCATCAACTTGTTTATCTCACGATCAGCAACAGTGTTTATATTGCAGAAGCAACGACAGGCGACTAGAAAGTAAACCTGACTTCAACCTGCACAATTTAATGGCGTTTAGTAACCTGACCTTATACTAGATGGAAATCAAGATAGGAGAAATATACAACCTGCCTTTTGTTAAGGAAATTTGTGGCTATCTGTACCACGGAAGCTTGTAACGCGGATCTTACACTTGTCGTCTGTCGCTTCATATTTTTAACGCACCTTCTTCTTTTCGTGTGGGAAACCGAGTCATCCAATGACCCTATGAACTCTGGTGTCAGAGTTTTTCAACCGTCTAGTACTAGTAGTAGGCCTTTGATGTTGTTGTGTAACGACCGCCGTCTAAGTAATCATAGACAGCAACCGGGACCGACGGTTTTACGTGCCCTCCGAAGCGCGGAACGATCTTTCTTTTCGGACAATCCTAACCAGACTGGGAATAAATTCACAAAGTGCTAACAACTTCTGTTTGCCTGCTTGCCTGTTCTTCTGTCTGCTTCAACTTGTGTAAGTGACCCATCGAGAATCAAACCCGGGACCTTTGTCATTACCACTAAGCCACATTGGCCGGCAACCTGTCAAGTTGTTTGACAGACGCACCGTAAAGGCACCGTAACTGTATTTGTGTTTGAAATCAGATCGGAATTCGCAATATTCTTTCGTCTGACAGACGCATGCGTTGCGGTGCGTTGAAAATACGCAGCGACGAACGACAAGTGGGAGAACTGCCTTAGGTTACGTAGCTATTGATGTATCGATATTTGATCTAACACTATCGATCAGATTGATAGATTTACTAAGATCTATCAATGATCTATCGACCGCCTAGATCTACTGCTCTACGACGTGTATTATTGTGAAAGATTTTATCTTTAAATTTGATTTTGTTGACTTTGCGAGTCCATGGTCCCACCAGGATGTTGTAGCATACATACATACACACAACACGCCTATATCCCTTGCAAACGGCCGCAAAAACGGCCATTTACGCCACGTATGACAAATACTTGAGGGTAATTCGGAAAATTGTGTATCGCCATAGTGACAGGTTGTCAGCCCATCGCCTTAAATAACAATACACACCCTCGAGTCCCTTAGTCGCCTCTTACCACTCCCACGGGAAAGAAATAGGGTGATGCTATTCTAAGCCGGCATCACACGGCACGACGTGTATTATTGTGATAGATTTTTTCTATTAATTTGGTTTTGTTGACTTTGCAGAACACAAAGGACCCACCAGGAGTGTAGTGTAGAGTGTAGTAGCACTTTGTGAAATATGCAAATATCAATTATTTTAATACCGTGTGATGCCGGCTTAGAACATGCCTTGTGATGCCGGCTTAGAATAGCATCACCCCATTTCTTTCCCTTGGGAGTCGTAAAAGGCGACTAAGGGACTCGAGGGTGTGTATTTCAATTTCAGGCGATGGTGTGACAACCTGTCACTATGGTGATACCCAATTTTCCGAATGACCCTCAAATATTTGTCAGACGTGGCGTAAATGTCCGTTTTTTTTGGGCCGTTTGTGCTCTGCCTACCCCGCAAGGGATCATAGGCGTGATATGTATGTCGAATACATATGTTACCATAGCGACCAATAAATAGTTTTATTGAGTACTATACAGTGTGTTTGGTAAATAACTATACAAATTTTCAGAGCGTGTTCTAAACGTTAAATTGAATAGCTTTTCTTATTACCACGCTTACTTAGTGGTATTTTTCTTAGTTCTCCCATACAAAACCACTCGAGCAGGAACAAAATGTGAATGGGAAGACCAATTTGCTTTTTTCATATTTCACAAAAAAAAACGACGCATAGTTATTCACTTTCACTTCTAGAACACGCCCTGAAAGTTAGTACAGTCATTTCCCGGACACATTGTATTTTGTAACTATTTTTATGAAATATAAACAAGAAATGCAAAATTTGGCATAGAGGCTAACATAAATACTATCGTGTTTTTACTGAACCAAGTAAACGTAGAACAAAGAGATTCCCATGAAAATTGAACTCATATCACAGTGCTTAATCTGCAAAAATTACATCACTCGATTCTTCTGCAACTCGGTCATCATTTGTAAACCATCTAGGAGCCATTTTAATGCAACCTTATAGCTGCAAGACCCTCCGCGTTGAAGTGCAATTAGTTACTGCACAAAAATTAAAAGACCGAAAATCGGTAAGCCGATCACTAGACCGATAAATTGTTGTTCGACAATATCAATTTAAGTTTTATAACATTCCAAGGGTTAATCAATTTGGTTCCTATTTGAATACAAAATGGAATTCTTTTTATATTTGTGGTATTGGTGGCTATGTTTTTCGTTCAATGTCCATTAGTTTGTTTTAAAATCTATGATATTTTAATATTTAAAATATCATAGATCCGTATATTTTGCACGGTACATAATCGTACACAAAAAATCACACATGGGTTTCTTAAACGTATCTAGCTGAGACATAAATATGTGGATATAACAAGTATATAGACCTAATATCCTAATTAATATTAGGACAAAAACCATGAACATCGATCACAGATGTAACAATATACTCGAATATACATCTAATAATATTCGGTCCACAGTTCTTCGGCCATTTATCTTTCGATCTGCAATACAGCAGTCCCTGCGTAGTCAACATCATCAGCACTCGCGATCCACTCTTGCGCATCGATCACTTCCTATTGATCAATTCGTCATGGTCATGGTTGAGTGACCTATGATTGACTTTATTAATCTTCTGTTCACAGTAGTTAAAAAGAATTATTGGTATTTAGATTATTTAATATAAATTTCTATAATTTTTTTAGGTGAAATAATAATTAAAATATCTCGCAACAATTTACCATTTTATTAAACTCTTTTTGTATCTTTTAATTATTGTATAACTTGCATGAAGGTATTACTTCAAGATCAAGATCGAAAAAAAATAACAAGAACTTTTTTAATAGTATTACCTTTCTATAGCCAAATATGGGTTTCCAATAGAATGTTTGCTGTGCGGACACTGCGGCCACAGCATGAAAAATTGCAAATCTTCTTACTAGTACGTGTTAATCAGTTTAGAATGAAACTCTCACCGGCCACTTAGTGTACTGATGCTAATTGTGTTACGGCAACCAATAGTCAGAGGTTAAGTAATACGGCCCTTTTAAGATGAATCCTCTTTGGTTGCGTAAGCTGTTCTGTGTTTCACGTGTTCTTCTTATGTTTTTGTGCGCAATTTATTCTTTTGTGTGTAAAGAAAGTTTTCTCTCGGTGAGAGTGTAAACGAAGATCAGAAATTGTAACCAATTGAGCAATAATTTTTTAGTTTATGAATTTAGGAAACTTATTAAATGAAGAAAGATTTATTTGTTTATATGGAATTGATGATATACCTTTTAAATGTTAAACATACTTACATACACCTAGATATAAATACCTTTTACCGGAAGAAAATGGGTAAACAACTAGTACTACTAATACTATAGCAGCCACAACGGTACCTCCTAGTTTGAAAATAAGTACTAAAAGTACGTACATTTTTAGGAAATTAGGATTATTATTTTATTTTCATTATTAGGAAATTATTAATAAGCCTGCAAATGACTTTTATCAAACAATAAAATATTTGGGGAGAAATACTACTGGTGACCGATAGATAGGGAAAACTCAAGACGTGATCTATTTCCCCAAGGAATATCGGTCGAAATACGAAAAAATAATTTGGACCAATACAAGATTGCCGCTTGGCTGATGTGAGTTATTATGGAATCTCAAAATATTATCAGGCGTATCCCATTGATACGATATAAAAAAATAAGAAAATATAATTGTCATATTTCCACCTATGTTCCTTGGGGAAAGTTGATTCCAATTACCAGCCCGTCTTGAGGTTTCGCTATCGGTCACTTGTAAAATTTCACTCTATAGAAAAGAGCTACTATATAATAAATAATTTAATTACACAGTCTGGTAAATCACTATTACAGTGTTAAGCTATTTGTATTACAAAAACAACGAGGCACGATCATGCTCTACATTTTACTGAAATAAAGGCAACTCTTTTTCGTAACAGTAGGTTTCATGTTTTACTTTCCGGCACGAAATAAACAGTAACATTTCTAGTTACCAAACACGACCTACCCGAGCTTACACAGTAAGAGGAGCATAATGGTCTAATAAAACCTTTCCATAAAATTGCACAAGTCACCCAGAGAATTAGGTGAAAATACCTATGAATACAAAATAAATAAATGCAATAGGCTAATGATGATGACGATGACATAAATAAATATCCTGGACAATTCACACAGCGCCATCTAGCCCCAAACTAAGCAAAGATTTTACTATGGGAACCAAATAGCTGATATTAATACTTATATACTTTTTTGTTGTTAATACATATTATACATAGAAACACCCAGACTAAACACAAATAACTGAAAATTACTTAACAAATATTTTTGTCTTGTGGGGATTGAACCCACAACCTTTGGCGTAGCAGGCAGGGGTACTATCCGCTACGCCATCGGCCGAGTTATCAAAAGTTCAAAAGCCGCATTAAGTTCGGCCCAGTCATCAAAAGTTAACCCACTGAGTATGTATTGGGTGTTCTTTCGGCCTTGCACGTCCTAAGAATGTTGGTCAAATCTGATTCTGTTCTTGAAATATTACCAGTAAAGTAAATTCATAATCATAAAATAACCTTATACATAGTAATATCTGGATATTTCTTGATAAGCAGCGATGCAATACTGTTACAAAAATAATAGATAGTATTACATCAGTTTTAAAGAGCTACCTATGTGGGCAATGATTCGTTAAATTAACGCTTTTTTATTTATTTCGTCAGAAATGTAAAATGACAGATCGTTTAAAAATGTGATAATGTGTATTTCTTTCTAGTCTTTTGACACTTTCCTTGACCATACATTTTTGACATAGATATATATTAAAACCTTCTGTAATAAAATTAAATTGTGTTAGTTTTATGTTCATTAAACCTTGCATTGAATCGAAATTGAATTAATCTCAAATAAATATTTCATGAAATGTATCTGTAGGAAGTAAAATATCGATAAAGATGTTTGTGTGATTTTTAGTAATGCAAATTGGTTTCGCATCAGCTCAGTCGCGAATATCATATTGTTTTAATAGGACATAAAAGATTTTTCGCGTAGGTTGAGATATTCCAAACTATCCAAAATTCAATAAAGTAGATTAGGAATCAATAATTGACCCATCATCCTTCTAAAACGTTCAATTAATATCATCCTACCTCCAAAACAGTTCTGTCGGATGTTAAGTTATAACAGGAACATATATTTGTTGTTATTGCGTAGTACCATTTATAAGGTTGCCAATAGTAGTATTTATAATTATCATAGATATATTTAGCAGCGGTGAAACCATTCACAAGAGGGTTGACGTTACGCGGGTGACCGGTTGAAAACCTGAGTCAAATCCAATTTTGAGTACAAAACATATTGGCGTGGACTCCAAATAAATTGGGTTCAGGCGAGTGTACCCCTGAACGACCTCGACAGTGATGCTACTTTACAAAAAAGATTACTTTTTAAACAAACAATCTGTCAGAATGTCCGATGCCCAAGATTTTAGTATTATCCTAAAGTAAATAGGAACCTGCAAACTCAATTAATATTCGCTGTAAAGTTATCAAAGTTATGGCAATTAATACCAAAAGTGGCCGTTTTTAAGCACATTTGCCATAATTTTAATTGCAGCGAATATTTCTTTGAGTTTGCAGGTTCTAATTTTACTTTAGGATAATACTAAAATTTTGGGCATCGGACATTCTGATAGATTGTTTGTATAAAGAGAAAATATATTTTTCATGAAGTGGCGCCACAGTCGAGGTCGTTCACGAGTACACTCACCTGAGAGATGATAATCAATATTTGTCATAAAATCTATCAATAAATATATATCGAGTTTCTTCGTAGGCATCATTATCAAATCAGTTTTAGCAGTTTAATCCTATACGTAGTCCTTCCCCAAGAGTACCCCATAAGGATCTCCCGAGTCGCCCTCTTTAAGTCATACCCTACATTCTTAGGCATACCTAAAACAAATACTTCGCATAAATAATACTCGAGAGGATATTAAAGTATTATTACGTAGCACTAGTATGGAATATTAAGGTGGTATTAAATGTCGGTCGGTTCGTCGGATGCCTGTTGTGTGTTGGCCGTTTATAGTTTCGCAATCGGTATGTGCTGCACCGGCGGCGTTGCTTTCTCACTATACTACAAGGAGGAATTTATACTTACTTGAAAATGTTTGTGCATTTAAGACTAATTGTAGTAAACTTGTTTTTATTTCTGTGGCACAAACAATAGTGATGTAGGGGACACATTTAGGTGCTCAAGTAAAAAGGACAGTTTTTGTTGACAAAACTGTCAAGCTGAAGTCGTATTTAGGTACATAGATTGCAATCACAGCACAGATCACCGAAACCTCGTGTGCTGTCACGCCGTGGGGGCGGAGATTTTTGGTCTGTGATTGCAAACATTTTTGATACTTTGAAATTAAAATTCCGCTTCTTATTATCGTATCAATGGGATACGCCCAATGCATATTGTACAAAATCTACAGCAGCGATTGCCAATGTTTGGCAACAGCTATCGCTTTTTTTACTTCGATGTATGAGACTGAAATATAAAACGAAACATTACTAATAATTGTTACATCTCTCGCATCTCAAAAATATTTAATTTCATGGTTTTCTCTGCATATTAACGAAAACAACGTACAAACAAAACAGAGTATTAATTAATAACAAATCGCGAAAAATATTCGAAAAGAACAATTACTCTTTTCTCGTGCCTTTTGGCTTTGGCATCTAGTAACATAGTCAGTTCAACGGCATCTACACGGTGCTTGGAAACTAAACTTTTTTTTTAATTCTCAAAAAAATCTCCCAATTGAAGACTACAGCAACGAAGAAGAACAAGGTTGAATATGCCATTGAAACAATAATGAACATTTCATGCGTGGTATCTATGTTAAATTTTACGCATGAATGACAAGTTGTTTTGGCTCCCTACCGAGAAGCCACATTTATAGCTATGCTACATGTAAGGTTAAATTTTCTAACCATGACCATTATAGAGACTTCGTGTTTGCAGTTTTTATCAAACTCCCTTTGAGCTGTCACTGCGACTGACCTACTAGGGTACAAGTGGCTGATTGTACCTATCGAAACTTACACAAATTATCTTTACGGCAGTTCTCTCACTATGACGCACCGACGGACGTATTTTTGAAGCGTCTGTCAGACAATAGGAATTTTCGAATTTCTATACAAAAACTTATTTTATTTTTATTAAGGATGGGTTGATGGATGGGAAGAGTCTAAGATGGAGCGAGCTCACACAGAAGAAGCCTGTTCACTCTTACTTTGAAGATATTAGGGTTGTATGCGTTTGGAAACACAGACGCAGGTAGTGAGTTCCACTCTTTAGCAGTGCACATCATAAATGATGACATATACCCTGACACACTGTAACGCATGCGATTTGACAGGTGTTTGACAGACGCATCAGTCCGTTTTAGTGTGGGATTGCATTGATGGCACTTAAGAGATCGATGTCTTTATCATCATTAATCCAACGCTCATCAATTGAATTTGAATGACGTATTGATGACTTTTCTGTCATATTCATTTTATTCCGGGCACAAAGAAGAAAAGTTATTACTTAATTGAAGTTGGGTAACTTCAAACATTAATTTTGATAGACATTCAAATCAACTGCATGTCATCGAAAATTACTGCCATCTTTCTAAAATTTCTCCCATCTTAATGTCAATCGCATGTCGAAAAATTACCTAAACCATCAATCTTTATACCTAAACTTAACACACATAATAGGCGTGTCCACATAATGTTTGCCTCCGGTCATTTCACAACTCACACTTGACGAATTCGGTAAAGTAAGTAAGGTGGACTTGCAAGTCGTGAACCGATTAGATTTGAATCACGATTTTAAATTTGAATCACGACTGACACTTTGTAATTCATGAAATAATAAAAGAAGTAACTAATATACAGAAAATATGATATAATAAATTGATTTTTCATGAAATAAAAATAGACAGTAAAAATATTTTTATCCTCATAGTGACCCGTCTAACGCTTGTCCAAGAATCATAGATAAATTGTTTTTAAAGGCCATTAACAGTGTCGGAAGCAAGACACACAAGTAGAACATTTTTTATTATTATTATTATTAAAAAAATTCATTGTAGAACATGAAAAGGAACGTTAAAAAGGAACGTTATCCTTGAGACGTAAACACTTCGCGGCTATATTTTTTATCGAAATAATAATAAAATCAGTTCGATACTCACAAAAAAAGTGAAACATTTAAGGAGGATCCTCCAAGGAGTGAGATGTGTGGATTACTTTCACGAAACCAACCATAATTTGCACAGTTTGATAACAAGGTACGAGCAGAAATTACGTTAAAATAACATTTTGAATTCACATGAATTGAAGAACTGCAAATCAACCGAAATTCCTCACATACTAATCAGCTGATTGGCGGAGTGACGTTGAGGCGTATGTCAGTTGTCATCGTGACGGATGCCAAGTTCCATTTCACGCAGTTTCGTTTTGGAACATTGTATTCCTATTGGCATTTCATATTACACTCAAGATTAACCAGTAAATAACTCGAGTAAACAAGACTCGGAAGCATTCGGCTGCTATCGGAACCATTCGTTCGAAGATCGCCTACGCATCGTCTCGTTGTCGTCGTAGATGCAGCTACGCGTTTGACGTCATTCACACTACAACGTTACCGCTTGGATTACGCGCTTCTACACTGGCGCGTTCGTACTTACCTTGTCTAGGCGTATAACTGCAATACAATGAGGGATTGTTTGGGTTGCCGTGGACATATTTGTATTGCAGAACACATTAAATGTTCAAGATGCAGTGGCGATTATCACTACTCCTGCGTAGGAATACATAGGACTGAGTACGAAAATAAAATGGAAGAATTACAGCGCCAATGGGTATGCCCTGAGTGTACCATGACGAAAATGACTAGGCGTGTGTATAGTCCAGAGAAATCCCAAAATATTGTGTTGGATGACACAACTATCTCTGCCGATGGCCATATTAATAAAATACCACCACCTAAGACAGATGATGATCCAAGTATTTCCTCTTATGGGACAGCAAGCACAGACACATCAGGCTCTTCTGAAGATTTAGAAGCTGAAAATAGTCCAGCTGATAATTCAATGTTATTGCAAAATAAGGATCAAACAACTGAACCCACAACAAAGATAGCACACCTCGAAAGTGAATTGCAAATGGCAAATAAATACATAGACAAGTTGGTCTGTGAGTTAGTAGAAGTTAAAAAAGTTAACGTTATCAAAGATAAAATTATAAAAGAGTTTGATCAAATACGGAATAAAACTGAAACTTCCACACCTTTGAAAAAGACAAAAAAGCACTTCACTAATATTCAAAGGGATAAAGGAATAAAATTTTGCGTTAATTCTAATAAAACTGCCACAAAGAGATTAAAGAAACAGCGACAGAAGATACGAAGATTGACGGACAATATTAGGAAACTAACCGAAGAAAATAATAAATTGACATCAGAGTTGAATATTTTAGTGAATAATTTTAAAAAAATCGCCCCAAATTACGATGATAGCTCATCACCAAAACAGACACCGCAAAACGACGAGGATATTGGCACATCTACTAATAGTGGCAACAGAGTATCAACAAAGGACTGTATTGAGATATTGGGCTCACAACAAAGCTTAGGTCTAGCTGCGGCGCTTATTAAATCAAGAGATGGTAACAAATATTGTGACTACAAAGTGACATCTATTGTTAAACCATACGCACTGACAGATGATATATTGGGCCAGATACCTACTGTGGCAGGAACTGGTACCAAATTTATTTTATGCGTAGGCGAAAATGATTCTAATCCTCTAAAGGTTAAGGCAGAACTCTATAATTTCTTAAAAGTGTATCAAAATAATACGATTATAGTTTTAAGCGTACACAAAAATCAATACCTTAACGAATATCGACTTAACTATGAACTTAAAATAATCTGCAATAACTTCAAAAACTGTATTTTTATTGACATCGAAGAACATTCGCATAATGTTACATGTGCCAAAATTAATCACGTTCTTAATTGTATAGATTACCAAAATAAATATCTAAATTTTATGTACAATGGCGGAAAAAATAATCCACAACAAGGCACACAACAATACAAGAAGGGTACAATCCCATATTATTTTAATATTATGAAGCAAAGACAAAAATCAAAAAATAATAATAATAAAAATAATGCATCTCAAAAAACCATATTAAAGAATAAAAATATAACGAATCGTTCGGAAAATGAGACTTTATCATCTAATCATTGCAGTTCTTTTTTTCGTGAATAAAGATTCTGCAGTAAATTTTAAACCTTTTGTATTGTTTCACCAGAACATTTCAGGATTTTTGTCAAAAAAAGAAGTTATTGAATTAACCTTAGATGACCTTAATTTTAATAACAAACCAGAGGTGTTGTGTCTCACTGAGACATTTATAAAATCTGGTGATGAAAAAAACATGCATTTGATGAACTATGTTCTCGCGGCTAACTACTCGAGAAACAAAGGAAGAGGCGGTGCATGCATCTTAGTTAAAAAGGGATTAGAATACAAAACTATAAATCTATTCGATGATATAGCTGAAAAAAATAATTTTGAATGTTGTGCAGTAGAAGTACCATTAATTAACGCAATCATTGTTTGTTTATATAGAACTCCACCTAAAATAAAAGAAAAAATTAACGTTTTCTTTAACAAATTAGAGATATTGCTACATCGATATAACAGAAAATATGGTAAAAGTAAAAAAATTGTGATAGCAGGTGATATAAATATTGATACTCTAAAAAATAACGGTATCGTCTCGCGCTACATAGACTTGTTAAATAATTATCATTTAAAACTACATGTTTCTGAGCCAACTAGAGATAAGGCATGCTTAGACCATATTTTCTCAAATATAAAAGACGTAGTCGGGAAGACACTGCCAGTACAGCTGTCTGACCACAATACTGCACAAATATTGACATTTAAGTCTAAGAATAGTGTTGCACCACCTAAAAACATATATAAATATAAACGTTCTTATTCTTTACACAATATAAACTTATTTAGAGGCTATTTGGAAAGCTTAAGCTTTAGCGATGTATATGAAGAAAAGGACTTGAATGCGGCCTTTGATAAATTTTATGACATCTTTCATACATTATACATGCTGTGTTTTCCTCTAGTAAGAAGAAACGTAGGTTCTAAACAAAACTTGAAGTGGATTTCTAACGGCTTAAAGATAAGCTGTAGACGAAAACGGGAACTAAGATATATATATTACAAGAATAAGACAAATAATAAACATAAAAAACAATACCACAAATATTCAACGCTTTTAAAACTTTGTATAAATAACGCACAAAAAAGTACAAACACAAAATACATATCTCGCAGTAAAAACAAAGTAAAAGCTACTTGGGATGTGATTAAATATGAAACGAATAATAATTTTACGTATCAAAATGTACTCAAAATTGATAACAATGGACATCTAACTGACGATCCAATTGAAATTTCAAATATATTTAACACATATTTTATAGACATGACAAATAAACGAAATGACAATTTAAAAAATACTATGATGTATAACAAATGTTTAAATAATACAATATTTTTAACTCCTATTAATGAGATTGATGTAATTAAAATAATAAAAACACTGAATAATACAAACTCAGAAGGTTACGATGGAATATGCACGAAGGTTATGAAGGAATGTAATGAACAAATATGTTGTGTGTTAACCTATCTAATCAATTTATCATTCGAATCGGGTTGTTTTCCGGAACTGCTTAAAAAGTCAATCGTTAAACCATTGCACAAAAAAGGAGATACGACTGATATTAGTAACTACCGACCAATCACACTGATACCAATAGTTTCAAAGATTTTTGAAAAAGCCATGCATACAAAACTAACTCATTTCCTAAACAAATACAAAATTCTTAGAGAAGAGCAGTTTGGGTTTCAAAAAGGGAAGTCAACTGCAATGGCTGCTTACAATCTTGTTTCAGGGATATTACAAAATAAAAATGCAGACGAAATCGTTACTTGCCTATTCTTCGATATGTCAAAAGCTTTTGACTTCGTATCACATGAATTACTAATACAAAAATTGGAATTGAACGGTATAAGAGGTCCCGCACTGAACTGGATTCGGTCTTATCTTCAAAATCGATATCAGTGTGTTGAGATCACTAGAGTTAATAAAGATGACGAAATCCAAGCTTTCCATTCTAATTATGTAGACAACAAATTTGGTGTGCCTCAAGGGAGTGTTTTAGGGCCATTACTTTTCCTTCTTTATATTAATGACTTTCCACAAATAACTCGTCATAAATGTAATATGTTCGCAGATGACATTTCGATAATTGTATCTGGGAAAAATTACGTGAGCCATGAAACTGACATCAATCACACTGTTTCATCTGTTATTGAATGGTTAACATATAATAATTTAAAAGTTAATATAAATAAAACTAGTTATATAAATTTTGATAATAATCGGACTAAACAATTTTTAAATATTAATTACAATGGACAAATCATAAATGAGGCTGATAATGTGATATTTCTTGGAATTAATTTAGATAAAGAATTTAAGTGGAAACTACACTCTAGTATAGTATGTAAGAAAATTAATAGATTTGTATTTGCTTTATATAAACTACAGAAAGTTGCCTCCCGACATGCTGCTATGACAGCTTACTACGCATATGTTGAGTCGATTCTTAGGTATGGTATAATTATTTGGGGCAATGGCACAAATATTAAGAAAGTATTTATTGCTCAAAAAAAATGTGTACGTGCAATCTGTGGAGCAGCACCGACTGATTCTTGCAAGCCTTTATTTGAGAAGTTAGGAATTCTGCCTTTCCCTTGTTTATATATATACGAAATGTCGTTGTTTGTAAAGAAGAATAGCCACTTGTACAGGACTACGATTGATCTGTACCCTTCTAGGAGCACAAGATATTCCAGCAGAATTGAACATAGAGATCGTCCAAAGTCTGCTGGATTTAAAAATAACTGCAGTTACATGTCAGTATGTATATATAATAAAATCCCAAATAATATAAAAGAGCTTCCTCTTAACAAATTTAAAATTACTTTGTATAAGCTGCTACTAGAGAGGAGGTTCTATAGTATAAATGAATATTTAAATTTTAAATTTTGACTTTGTTGGGTATATTTGTTTATCTTTTAATGACATGTAGGTAATTGATTAGATATTATTGACATTTTGCATTATAATTTGTAAATTTGCATGTTACGATTTAAGTGACTGAAAATGTAGAACTTTAATTTTAAACCTATCATCTGTAATACCATTTTCTTTGCAAATAAACGTATGATTATGATTATGATTATGAAAAATCCGCCTAAGTTGTTTCAAACAAATCATAGGTACTAGTAGTGGTACCACTGCAGTCTGCTAGTACCACTTTCACGCAATGTCAAAGGTCGCGCGTTTCCTTTCAACCGAGGTCAGTCAGGTCGTTGTATGGGACCATGGGGGGGAGGTAAATAAGTAAGCAATTATTAATTAGATAGTAGATACTAGTTATGTTAGTATTCTTGTTAAGCCGAGTGTTTAGCGTATATTGTAAAATACTCACCATTAAAGTTACAGTGAATGTGAAGATAAAAAAAAACGTAGGGATGGACCAGTCCATACAACGCATTTTCCCCCAAGAAATATAGGTGAAATTTGAAAGATGCTTGGAACAGGTTCAGTATGCTAAGAAGGTCTATTTAAAAATATATATATATATATATTTCGAGAATTATACTTTATTCATAAGATATACTTAATAAAATAATAAAAAAGTGTATTAATACTAAGATATTTAATAAAATAGCTAAAGCCTTGATGACTTTCGTATAAAATAAAAATATGAATAAATGCTTTTTCCATAGTTAGAGAAAATTATAAAAGGTGCGTTACTGACATTTGTTTTGTTTTCTTTCAACATTTTTTTCTTTGTGCAAACAAAGGAATGTGAATACTTTGCCAAAAAAAAATGTAACGTCCACAAAATATTTAAAATATGAAAATATCGATGGATCCCGCATACCGAATTCCTCTAACTCATTACATACAAAAGACATCAACGCGTTATATTTTAATCTTTTGCAAATATTGGAATGTAATTTCACGTTTATAGGCACTTATTGTCTTCAATTATTAAGACCGAAAAACCGGCTATCGTTACCTCGCCATTGCATTAAGATGCGGCTGTCGCAGGTTGTAATATGTATAGACGGCCGATGTGGCGCAGTGGTAGTGCGACTGCCTGCGACGCAAAGGTTCCGGGTTCGATTCTCGGTGGGACATTCACAAAAGTTGATATTTATCTCTTTGTGAATTTGTTTCCGGTCTGGTTAGGACATTGCAGGATGAACCAACTGATTGTCCGAAAAGAAATGGTTTCGTGCTTCGGAGGGCACGTTAAGCCGTCGGTCCCGGTTGCTGTCTTTGATAACTAAGACGGCGGTCGTAACACAACCATGTCAGAGGCCTACTAGTGGTAGTAGGCGGTTGAAAAACTCTGACACCAGGGTTCATCGGGTCGTTGGACGACTCGGTGTCCCACACGAAAAAGAAAGAAGATATGTATATCATAAAGTTTTTCGCACACTATATGTATGGTGGCGCGAACAGCAATATCGTCATCTAATTTGTGATCAAATCATTCTCCCTGTATTGCTGGCACGGAACCTTAGCTTACCTGCAACAAAAATAAATAATTCTATAAGTACAAAATAAGAAATAATAAGAAAGCAATGTATCTTTCTACAGCTTACATAACATGTATAAGCAAAGTCATCGATATCCAACTATCCCGCGACCTATGGCCATCGAAAGTGTATTTACAAGTGTTACGATCGAACCAATATTGTTCATGAATTATTATACAAAGTCAATATGATTGATAGTTGTATAGCGGAGCTAAGAGTGAGGATACACTTCAAAGGAAACTTTGCGAATAACCAGAAAAAAGTTAATAAAACTAGTTGCTTTTAGCGAGTAAGGCGCGCGGAATTTTTGATTAGTATTAAATATGCGGCAACCTGGGCGGATAATCTTTAATGGCATGTTCAAATGATTTCCAATTCTGCGGCTGAAATATACGCAGGTAAAAATTAACCTAAAAAACATAGGACAACATCAGTAAACATAATAGTCTCGTGGTTTTGTATACAGGGAATAAACAGATTTCGTGCATTTAATTATGTTTTAGCATGTTTCAAGTTTAATTTAGCAAGTTTCCTGTAAAAGCCAATCAACTTGCCATGCATGGTGAATATGGCAATACCCCCTTATAGGGAGGACCATGTCCAGCATTAGACTGTTGTAGCTGTTGATGTATGCTCCAAGTTTGCAAAGCGTACTGCTTCGTAGCGACGCTTTTTTCGGCTTCGTTGTTTGTACGAGTAGTTTTTTCTGAATATGAGATTTTTCTCTGAGCAGCGAGGCAACAGGAATTGATTTCTCACCCGCTGAGTGGCGTGATTTGGTCGTGATCTTCATGTTACATAGTGTCTATAGTAAAAAGTACTTATTTGTATTAAATTATGTTAGTTAAATGAGATTATCTTTTCAATAGACCAATACTGGCGACAAGCAATATCAGTTGTTTGCGTAATTTTAAAAACATGAATTACATATCCTCTGAGTCTCTCAAAAGTTGACTGGAAGAGATCCCTTTGTGGGATAAGTCCGCTTTTACTGATAATGTAAATTTGTTTTTTGTTACAATAAAGTTAATACATACATACATATATGAATGCTCGCGGATTATCATTTATAAAATTTATCATATTGAAAAATTTCACTATGATCTTATAAGGTATTGTGAGAGACTATAAATACATACACAGTTTTCTGATTGACCCTCAAACTTTTGTCAGATGTGGTGTTAATATCCGTTGAACGGCCGAAAACTTGCAAAATTTTCAAGCGCGGGCAGGATTTGAACCTGCGACTTTCGCATTACTAGTGGCGACGCCTCTTCCATCTGGGCTACCGCAGCTCATTTCTTGCCCGCCAATTTTGCAAGTGTATTTTAATGCCAGTAACGCTTGGCATGGCTCCACCTACCGGGTTAGTTTTGCAACTAATAGCCGGCGACTAATTCTATCTTTACAGATTGAATGTAGTCTAAGCGATGAAAACCAGCGATAAATTGAGTACCAAATTTTAAAACACTTCCCGTGTTAGGTACACAATTTTTGAAAACTTGCAAAATTTTCAAGCGCGGGCAGGGCAAGAATGCGTGAACGAAGGTCATTTTATACTGCCGCACATTGCATTCCCGATTCGCGAACGCAAAATGGCGGCAACCCTGACATGTTGTCTCACACACACAAGCATGGTCCGCGTTCACCTACGCGAGCTTAGACTGTATGCGTAGCAACGCCTTTGTTTCATACATTTGAGCGCCAGTGTCCGAGGTGTGCCCAAAGTCCAAGTTAAGTAAGTCACTTTCTGTAGGTCAGCTGGAAGAAATTTATTAGCAGAAATAAGTTGTCCATTGTATTTTATGTCTCTTGTATTGTTTTTTATGTGCAATAAATGGTTAATAATAAAGTTCTAATAATGAAGCGTGCATTGAAGCATGAAGACAGAATACCGCAAATTCTTAATGTAAGTCGACACCGCTTAGTTGTAATAGTAAAAATAAATAAATAACTAGGCTAGTATCTTATTACCAAAACTAGTATGATTGAATAAATAAAATACTTTTTAAAACTAGTGTCACTATTAATTGTTTGAATTTAAATGGTTTCGGTTTTGATTTCTAAATTTGTTGCCTGACGATGAAGTAACGAAACCGGTCGCTTTTTAAGCATTTTAATTAAATTAATAGAGGAACTAGTGTAAAAAAGTGTTTTATAACTAGAATACCATGGAATTCCATGAACCTAGAAATCACAACACAATGTGTAAATAATAGTATGATTGAATGGAGACAAAAAACATTTCTATCCAACACCGAACTGTTAGTTTCAAGTCAAAACACACGTTGCAGTGTGACTCATCGAGTCGACTTAGAATAGCATCAACCCATTTCATCGCGTGGGTGTCGTCCTGAAGTTACTAAGGGACTCTAGGGTTACATGAGCTGACAACCTGTAACTATGGCTCTGAATGACCCTCATGTTAGTAAGACGTGGCGTGAATGTTCGCTTTTACGGCTGTTTACTTTCCGCTTGAGTTGTCATATTTCATGCAAAAGTTATTTTCCTCTATTGACCTTTCCCAAAGCGAGTTGACCCCACATCTCAAATGATTTTTTGGCTATACCGAAAGTTATTTTTGGATAACTTCATTTTTTAAGCGTCTCAAGCACAAAAACATCTATTCAGGTGTCAGTCGTGTTGTAGTGACAGTTTTTGTACAAAAAACTAAATTCTTTACAGTTCATTCATATTTCTCAAACCATTTACCAAACTGACTTGATCCATTAATACTGGTTATTCTCAATAACTATATGGAAAACTACAATATGTTGATCCTTAAAATGAGTAACTGGATACGCTGCTGATTGTACCAAGAGATTTAGGAATACAAGCTTTAGTACAAGTACAGAAGGTACACCGAAAGTTGTAAACTGTATTAACATTCTACTATGCTTTCTCCAAATAGCTTCGAAAGTTACCTTATACGACATAATCGTTGTATAATTCGTCATTCGATATGAACGTTAATTCGTATAATGACTAAGAATATTTTTGAATAAGTTGATCTTATCAACATGTTGTATCGTTTGATGTTCGGTTTCCGCTTGAATAGATTTGAATCTCAGTTAATTTAAGAATAAGAATAAGAATAATTTATTTATAAGCTTAATGTCAGTATTTACATATAAAGTAAATATACTTAGAAGTACTTAAATATTACAATTTAGCCTGAACTAGGATTACCCTGTATCTCAGGCAAACAAGGTCATATTTATTAATTACATAATACGTCTTTTTTATAAATTATATAAAATACCTAAAATTTTTACATTATCTAGATGAATATAGTTAAAATATTAATACTTATCAACTAGGTGTGTGAATTTTTTACTAATAGCTTCTGTTACAGGGTCTAAGAAAAGACCGTCAATTTAGCTATATAAGATTAAGGAAATTAATCTAAAGTGGCATTGGGTCGGGCCCATCTGTTGTAGAATCTCAATCCATCTGACGCTGGAATAAGCGGCTTCTCGAAAGCTTAGCGTTTGACGACCCCTCGGCCAAATAGACCCATGACTTAAAATAGTCGGCTGGTAGCAGTGGACTGCAATAGGCTGATGTAGATTAAGGAAACGTCATCTATGAAGATAATATCGTAGGGTTTGCAATTTTGCATTATTTCAATACTTGGACTTATAAAAGAAGCCTAGGAGAAAGGTTTTCCTTATCACAAGCGTGTCCTCTTGTAAAATTTCACCCGATATTAGAAAGCCGTCCCAGGGAGATAGGAAGGTAATACAAGGTAAATGAACTAGCGATAGCCAAAGACTACGAGTACCTATTCTATAACTTCCTTGGCTATGGTAGCATTTTCATGGATCTGATAGCTATATTTAGAGTGCATTTTTAAAGAAAGGTCCGCTCCGAAAGAGCCCTAAACCGACGAGCATGTATGAAAAAGTTGACGCAAGTTGAAGAAGCAAAAAACGTGTGTCACGATCGTAGCAAGTGGAAATATGTAGTCTCTGCCTACCCCGATGGGAAAGAAGTGGTATTATATGTATGTATGCATTTTCATCCAATTTATAATAATGATAATATTTCAATCTGGTTTCCATTGGCAGCATCCTAAAAGGAAGGAAGCAATCAATGACCGATCTTGTAATGTTAAAAACGCCATTATCAGAAGATACCATCCACAGTTCCTTTATCGACAAGATGGCCTTTAATAATTATAGGCACATCTTTTATTGGATGGTAATGGGCTATAATAAGTGTCAATTGGGCGCGGTGCTTAATTTTAAGAACGAGTTATCGTCATTGCTGACCTTACCTTCAAAAATAGTACTTCCATTTTGTATTTTGCCACGATTTACTGTACGCGGCGAAAATAAAGACAGAAACACTTTATTAATCACATTAATAATATAACTTATATAAGAACAAAAACAAACAACACAATATAAGCAAAGGCGGCCTTATCGCTTTAAGCGATCTCTTCCAGGCAACCCTGCACACTAAGAGAAGACATTGAAAAAACACACTGTAAATAACAGCAGCAACACATAAAAATCATTAATTTAACAAATGTAACTAATTTAACAAAACTATATATTTTACTATATGGCTTTAAGGTAGGTATTTTAAACATGTGATACCGACTTAGAATAGTATCACCCTATTCTTTTCCGACGGTTTCATGTATATTACAATTTAAGGCTGAGACCCTGTCTGTCACTATAATTATACATGGTTTTTTTTAAACGGCCCTCAAATATTTGTTAGACGTGGCAATATATATAGCATCCTTATTTTTACGGCCGTTAACGCTCTGCCTACCCCGCTAGAAAAAAAAGGCGTGATATGTGTATGTAATTCCCTTGAGAAAAAGTTGTTCCGTTTCATTGCCTGATTTTTCAACTTAATCTTTAACACCGAAAAAGTTCCATACTTAGTTCACCATAACTTTTCTTTTCATTAGGTAATTCGCTTTATAGTTTTTATTGAATGGTATTACTGAGAAAGTCAATCTCGATAATTAGTACGCGTGTTAAACAATAGCACTAGTTAGTTATTGTGTTAAAACAATTCATACTATTTTACTCATGTCACTTTCATTATCTATACTCGTAATAAATCCATTGTACACAAGCTTTTAACGTAAACTAAACCTTAAGGCGATTCTCCAATATATGGTCTGTCACTGCGTGTTTTTAACGC
This sequence comes from Tuta absoluta, assembly GCA_027580185.1. Taxonomy (NCBI): domain Eukaryota; kingdom Metazoa; phylum Arthropoda; class Insecta; order Lepidoptera; family Gelechiidae; genus Tuta; species Tuta absoluta. The sequence goes on along the minus strand of JAQAHW010000010.1, from coordinate 17,367,090 downwards.
ACCGTTACGACTTGATAGACGCATCCGTTTCGCACCGTAGCCGTATTTGTCCGGGAATAATATCGGAAATTGCAATTCTCTTTCATCTGAAAGACACATGAATTACGATGCTTTAAAAGTCAGACAAGTGGGAAAACCACCTAAATAAAAAATCATAATCAAAAGTTATGATCAACTCGGAAGTTACTTTCAAAATAGGTAAACTAGAAAAAACAGAATGTTTAAATGCAGAATTTGCATTGGATTTAACCGATGTAAGTAATAATAATTTAGTTGCAAAATTACGAATTGTTTGAATACGACATTAAATAAAAAACCATTCATATTTTCATATTTCATTCAATCGAAAGTTTCGTGACTGAATTTTATATTCCGTGCCAAATCTTACTTTACAGTTCTTTATGGAATTTTGCTTTTTTCACCAAAGCCAAGTATTCTCCGCAGTTGTAGCCCAAGCTGAGTCTCAATCCGTTTTACACATGCAAATATTTTACGGTGCAAAAGGAGACCGAGCGAAACGTACCCAGAGCGAACAGATATAGGATGATGTTTAAAATAAAGGGTTGTTTATAAAAATAATTTTGATAGAATATCAATTTGATATTCGATGGCTAAACGTGTGATTTTGCTATTTGATTTTTTAAGGCAATTTAAAACAATCTGCAATAAGTATCTAATAATTATCTTTGTACATTTAATAATTAAACAAGGCAATATCGAATAATAATTCTATCAAGAAGACTTGTTCATTAGCTTAAATAATGTAAACCTGACTTGGGTACTTTTTGATAGACATATATTTTAATGATAGGTATAGTTCTTAAAATCAACTTGCTTGTAAAATAATAAAAAAAGTCATTGTATGCATAAGAATGATCAACCGCCGCTGTCAATTCCAGGAAGTTGTAGCAGCTCCGAAACAAACAAACAATCTTCTATCTCTTTCGTTCATGTGAATATAAACAAAACAAAAGTACTCACTCCAGCCACAATAAGGCCTATTGTGATTATTTCTTGTGCGCTCACCTCGTACTCGTACCGTACTCGTGGTTTACGGGCCGCACATGTAAACTGAGTTTTTTTTTACTTTATTACTACAACAATGACTTTTCATTACACTTTTTAAGTATATGTGAATACAATTACATTATTAATTATATAATCAGTCTATTATTTTACTTTATTTTCCATGAACCTGACGAAATCAAATAGCAAAATCACACATTTAGCCATCGAATATCAAATTGAAATTTAATCAAAATGATTTTTATAATTACCTCTTTATTTTAAACATCATCCTATATCTGTTCGCTCTGGGTATTGTTTCCATACTTTCCTGCTCGGTCTCCTTACCCATGAAACTGAACAACTTTCCCCAAGGAACACAGGTGAAGATATATTTCAAATATTGGACCTCCCATACAAAATTTACTAGTCGACCCAGTCAGTTCGTTTGGGAAGTCCAATTTTCAAATTATTTTGACCTATGTAGTTGTCTAGTAAAATATTTGCCCCTGTTGTAGGCTCCACATTGTAAGTAGGTAAGTATGAACTGATAGGCCCATTGCTTGAAGAACCCAGTAACCCAAAAAATACAACATTCTATATTATGTATTTAAGATGAGCCCACCTGCCCAAAATTCCACATCGTTTCGCAATATAATGTCCACGGGTGACCACGTAATAACCAGTTTATGGAAATGTCAAAGGTAACGTCCAAGGAACTCGAAATATTCTTAGTAGTATGCTGGTAGATATTTTAACTAATATTGTAATTTTAAGATTGGTAGTTTACGGATGCATCTGTGAAACGGTTTGACAGGTGCATCCGTTACGCACCGTCACGTACCGCAGCTGTTATTCAATAAGATGGGAATTTACAAATTTTGTCTGAAAGATGCATGCGTTACGGTACGTTAATGACAAGTTGGAGCACCGATTACATTTTATCTACGTGACGATTTATTTTTTGTATGGAACAGCTTATCTTTGTGGACCCACATCATTAGGTTATTATAATCAAGAGTAACATTGTCTTGCACAGCTTTCTTGCAATTGACTTAATCGCTTTAAATAAATCCTTTTTTACAAAGTAGATACTTGCGCTAGGGTAGGGCTTTTCGGTTTAAGTTTCAGTGCCTAGTTCAATCTTTAGGTCATGTCACAAAGTAACTATTGGCGGCGGCGCGATTTCACAAATTCTTATCAGATGTGTCATTCTGTAATAAAGAGACATTATTATTCTATTCTTTAACCTTGACAACGGCCACAGACAATATTTGCATACTGGTATAATTCTTACCTACTTAGCATTTTGTGATACCAAATTATTAATAGGTCAGTATAAGTTTCAAAACTTGATTAAGAACTGGTCTTTTGCTAAATTACAGTTGCGATTATTACACATTGTAGGAAATTGTACAAACAAAGTTTTGTTAATTTTTAACACATAGTAGTTTTTAAAATAATAAGTTGGTCAGTAGCAACTTTTTGTAAGTAGGTATACAGGGTGTAAGGGACAGCTCTCCGAATAATTATAGGGTGCATTCAGACCATAAAACTGAACAACTTCCCAGGAAAACATATTTCAGGAAACACCAAAACAAATTTGACTTCCCGTACTAATTGCATTCAGCTGAGCTTGATTTTGTATTTTGTAGGGAAAAGTTTTTCAGTTTTATAGTCTGCATACTAGACAAGTGATAATAGGACGATATGACATGTCTGAAACAAAATGCCCAAATAATTCGTATGTTCTTCGTTTTCATTGTCATTTGATATTGTGTAAGCGCATTAGAATAAAAATGCAGATATGCCTTTTTGAGACGCATACCCTATGTCTCATTAAGTACATATTTGCATAACATGAATATAAAATTTAGTCCAAAGTTAAAATGCAAAAATAGGTCCCACAGACTCTATAAAATGTTTTAGTACTATTGTTCTTTGTTTTTGGTTCATGCTCTTAAAATTAATATGCAGGTAGTTAAGTATTCACCTAAAATATGAATCTAGTAATAAGTTTTCAATCAAACTATTGAAAATAAAATTGAATCGTCTGTGGAAAGAGTTTCTCCGACATTTTAATAAATGTTGTCGTGTTATCTAGGCTCCGAGAGGCACCGGCGCTCAGGGAGCCAAGGTAACCGCAGGTGAATACTTATAGCTAAGTATTTGTAGAGTGGTCTCGCGAACACGAGTGCCTGTGACCCCGGAGGGCGTGAGTGAGTAAGTGTGGGTAGAGTGTCCTGTGTGTAGGCACCCTAGCAAGCCTCGCGCCCGCACGCTAAGTGAGGGGCCGAGGGAGTAAAAGAGGGAACGTAAACGATAAGGCTTTATTAAAGAATTAACAGATAACCACCTCCTGATACGAAAACCAAAATTATAACCTGGTCACTCACACAGAAGGTAACGGCGGCGCGTCCAGCGCGAGGAGCGTCTTCGCAGCAGCTGTATCTTCAATCCGACGAGGCGTAGGCGCTTGAGGGGAGACTTTTAAGCTTCCGTCACTTGAGGGGAGACTTTTAGGACTAAAATAGACTGTTACAGTGGTTACTCAAAGGGAGACTATACTGGGAGTCTTCGAGATCACAACTTAGAGTCCAGACCAAAACTCATGTTAGCTTGATGATGAGGTGGTTATGAGGATGGCTCCGAGGCACGCTGGAGGGCTCGGGACCTCAGTTCCTCCGGAGGGAGAGGGAGAGGGAGAGTGCCAGGCGTAGTAAATTTAGATACAAGTACCAGGAGGTCAGAAAATACGAAGAGGTAGATCAATGTATAATAACTTTTTAGTAGAAAGCTACGCGGCTCTATGATGTATAGATAGCCGTCAACTTTGAGAGGTTGACATAACATCAAGAAAGTAAACAAACAAATTGATAAAATAAAATGGATTTCAGGAAATATTTAGAAAAATGGTAGTAATTGTAGCAGAATGCTACAATGTCATCGTCATGTTTTATAGTATTGTTATTTTGAATTGTCTACATCACAGTCTATTGAGGAAAAGTTGCAAATTAGTGGGCCTATTTTTATCACTAGGAGTCTAGTCAATGGGTGGGGGAAACATGTCGTCAAGATGTTACTTTATTTTGTACTTGCATCCACATGGACTTCTTATACTACTTATGCTTATGATGATGATGTTAGGCTCATAGCTTAACTTTAAACATAATCAGTTCAGGATTCATGAACGCACTCTTTTCATTACTACTTTCTTTGCCTGTCAATTCACATTGACTTATGGAGTTATTAAACTCGAAAGCAGACGTATCTTATACTAAACAAAGGCTCGTTATAATACAATACAGGATCTCATGACAAATGACCGCTTATGAATGTATGCCTGCTCTGAGTAAACCACGGCTAAAATGTCAGGGGTGAAGCTCAGAAACACGACTTTGACTTTTACAACAAAATGCTTCATAGTAAAGTACTGTCGAGTCAATAACGTGCAAAAATAATAGCTGAACAACATCCGTAAAGGAACATAGAAATGTGAAAAAGAAAATAGATTTCCGATATATATAAATTTTTGCCGTGTGATGTCGGCTTAGAACACCATCACCCCATTTCTTTCCCGTGGGAGTCGTAAGAGGCGACTGAGGGACTCGAGGGTGTGTATTGCAATTTTAGGCGATGGGCTGACAGCCTGTCTCTATAGCAATACACAATTTTCCGAATGACCCTCAAATATTTGTCAGACGTGGCGTAAATGTCTCTGCCTATCCCACAAGGGATTACAGGCGTGATATATGTATGTATGTGTGTTTGTATAAATTAAATATTTTGTCATGTAGGACACCGAGTTGACAAACGACCCAAAGAATCCTAGATTTACAATTAAATGGGTTAAATGTTCATAAAATATTCTTCGATTAATATAACAATGTAAATATAAGAATATTTATTACTACAGCGTCTAGATCATTTTTGCAAAATAACATTTAAAACACTCTATTATGCGTGGCTTAGCCATAATTTCTTACCATAAAATGTATAGTTATAATTCTAATGGTAATTTATTTTTGGAGCTAACTGTACCAACAAAGCCACAAAGATAATCCTATTTCCAATTTCGACCGTATCTCCTTTGGAAAGCTTTCAAGGATATAAGAAGATGAATACTTAGTAAAAGAGTGGGGATATTGTTCTGTTCATACCAAATAACTTTTGTGGGGCAAGTTTAGGATGGCGCAAGAAGAATGGAATAGCAGCGAGGTCAAATGGTTTAAGATCACTGAAAAAGTCAAATCAGGGTGTGACGACAGATACTATATTAGACAATGAAGGCTTATGTTGTAAGTTGTAACCTATTCTGTATACATACAAACAGCAGACTAGCTATACCTATAGAAGGCGTAACAAAAAAGGTACTCATAAAAGTGAACAACTTTACCCATGGAACCATGGAAGCATATAATAGGTAGGTACGTCCCTACCGTCACGTCAGTATTTATTATAATGAAGTTTTTCAACAAAAAATGTGGCAGTACAATATTCTTTACTGTTTTTACCTATATTTTATTATGTTTTCTATCAATGCCCTGATTCACCTGAAAAGTTGGTCTCCCTTTCATTCGTGCTGCGCCAGAGAGAAACAGACAATCATTTTGCGCTCAAATTTGCGCGAGATTTTACAGTTTTTCCGACAAAAACTCGAGAAATACCGTTACAATGTCTTATTTCGGTATGCGTACTAGAAAACGTATGTATGAAAATGAAAATGAAATAACTTCATTCAATGTAGAATAGTATTATCTCTTATCTAAATGATAGCATATTTAAAACTGTATAATTCTTTTTTTTTGTTTGTTATGTTAGCCTAAACTGACCTACTGTTGGGCAAAGGCCTCCCCTTACTCTTTCCAAACTTTGCGGTCCATAGCTATTTTTTTTTTTTTTTTTTTTTTATTGGACCCTACGATTTTTAGCCCCGGGGCTTTCAATCTACACCTGACTGTATGGTGGGGAGCAGGAGCTCACCCGGAAAAGCTTGTGGTTGTTCAAACAACCAGCTCAATCGCGCCCTTGGGGCGCGATTGGGCTTACGAGTTGTTCTGGGGAGAACGTATTGGACTGAATCTACCCGGCACGTGCCGGTAGTTCCCAAAGTGGGGAGCAAATGAGGGACCTCCGCGCCCCCGCCGGCGGGGGCGTCGGTTGCTTGAAGAGCTTGTGGAGTGTGATCTACTCGCAATGGCTGCAGCAGTGGCTACTGTGATTTCATCATCTTCTTCCGTAAGGATGTGTCTCGGACGGTGTTTAAAACGCGAGGTTGGATGGGGGAAGTAGTTGGACGCGGCAACTATCAAGGGGTTTTTATGATGGGGAGCATTATCGAAGAAGCGACGGGACGCTTCTTTCATATACGCTTTAATGGTAGGGAGGCCTAAGTCGATGTGGAGGTTGGCGTTACGCATGTACCAGGGCGCCCCGGTAGCTTTGCGCATGAAACGGTTTTGGATGACCTGAAGCATTTTCAGATGTGAATCGAAGGTGTGAGCAAAGGCTACGCTGGCGTAGGTCATAATAGGCCTTACGCAGGTGGTGTAAATTCTCACCTTATTTCTAAGGGAGAGTTTGCTCTTTTTGTTCAACATCGGATGTAGGTCCATAGCTATTCAGTTCAGGTCGAAGTCGACGAGGTCATGTAAACATAATATGGAAGAAAAAAAAAAACAAATAAAGGTTACTTTGTTTTTTTTTTCTTCTATCGAGTAAAGTTTGTCAAATTGTGTTCCTGATAGGTATATGTTATCTGTTAGATCCTCGACAATAATTATATATTATTTAGAATTTCATGGCTCTAATTGTTTAAATAAAACTGGTTGAAAATCTTGCTCACGCTATATGGGGAAATAGACACAGCTGTTTTCATGATAACCACTAACAAGGCCAATAATTCTGCAAAAACAGTCTCAAATATTGCATACATGCGCTAGTACCTACTTACAAATTATTTTATACTAAATCCCAGTAAACAGAACACGGTAAACACTATAAAATCAGGTTTTAGTCTTACGGCGACTCTTTATAAGGAAAGGTTTGGTGACATGAGTCTGGCCCTTAAGCGATACAAGAACTTACAGCCAGTTAGAGACTAGCTTAAAAGCTTACACCTAAAACAGACTTTATGCCGTCGTCTTAGTGGCTATATTTGACAACTCGATGTGTTAGGTTTGTACAAGACATGTCGGATGCCATTAAGTTGGTGTAGTTTGAGATGTGGTTTCGTTTCTTCCTGAAATGTCCATCTTGTGGACACGCCACAGCATGATAGTTACGTCAGTTGAGTGCTATGGTAAAACAACCACGTGGATAGCATAAAAGGGAAAAGTAATTAAGTTAAAGTCGGTAGAGAGTATCCATGAAAGAAACTAGCTTCAAATATGTTGGGTGAAATTTTACTAGTGGCCAATAGCAAAAACTCAAGACGGGCTGGTTATAAGAATCAATAACTTTCCCCAAGGAATATAGCTGTCGAAAAGCGAAAAAATAATGTACCCTCCCATACAAAGTTGCCGTTCAGCTGTTTAAATTTACGGAAACTCAATATTTTTGTCATATATCAACTTATTGCAGCCAGTCTTGATTAGACCCTAGTAAAATTTCACCCAATATTCTGAGTACAATGAGTCCATAAACCTGCGGAAAGTTACGCGGCAAAACCTACAGCATTCTGTAACTGTAAATTTAAATTGAATATGATATTAAAGCTGTTCGACGTATCTACAATGGCAATATTAGTGTTACTATGGTGAATGATATGATAATGGAACAGTTTAGAAACTGGCCAAAATCGCAATAAATCCTCAAGTCTTTTTTAAAATAGAAAACATGGCATGTCATCGACACTCGATCGTAAGTATCGATCACTTCGTTAGTATCGATTACTCGGACACCTACAATCGTTATCTTCGTAATCGATTAGGGAATACTCAATCGGCGATTGCATCAACCTCCGTGAAAGTGCAACGTGCGTGGTGTATCAATCCAGCCACTGTCTCTTTCACTCTCAGCGCTTTTACTTATCTCTTTCACTTTCTTCCGCACGGATTCTTGCAAGACTTGCATTGTTTTTGGACGATTTCTCCCAAAATTTCAATTTAGCTACAACACTTCGGAGTACCATTGATAGACCAAGATATTCTGGTGCTCAATACAATTGATAAGGATAACCAACATAAAGTTGATCTGTCTTAAAGGTAGTTTTAAGGTGCTGTTGATACTGCATCCTTGATCTAAAATTAAGATTCCTATCAGGCAAATATTGGTTTTGGAAAGTTACAAACAGTCTTTTAAAATGACAAGCTGTAGAGATCCCATCTTTAGTATTGTTTTCCTTAAAAGTAAATTGATTGGTCGATAAAAATCCAATGCTTGTTTTGGAACAAATGATCGTTGTTAAACTAGTGTAGTGAAGCAGCTATTACGATCTGAATCTCAAATTTAATTATCTTAAAGTCTTTTAAGGCGAGTGTACCTACTCGTGATCCGCCTCGACAGTGGCGCCACTTCACAAAAAATAAATCTGCTCTTTATACAATCTATCAGAATGTACGTTGCTCAAGTTTTTAGTATTATTTTAAAGTAAAATTAAAACCTGCAAACTCAATGAAATATTCGCTGTACCTAATTTAAGTTATACACACACACATATCACGCCTACAGTCCCTTGCGGGGTAGGCAGAGCATAAATGGCCGCATAAAACGGACATTTACGCCACGTCTGACAAACATTTGAGGGTCATTCGGAAAATTATGTATCGCCATAGTGACAGGTTGTCAGCCCATCGCCTACAATTGCAATACACACCCTCAAGTCCCTTAGTCGCCTCTTACGACTCCCACGGGAAAGAAACGGGGTGATGCTATTCTAAGCTGGCATCACACGGCAAATTTAAGTTATGTCCTGCATATACACACACACATATCACGCCTATAATCCCTTGCGGGGTAGGCAGAGCGTAAACGGCCGCATAGAACGGACATTTACGCCACGTCTGACAAACATTTGAGGGTCATCCGGAAAATTGTGTATCGCCATAGTGACAGGTTGTCAGCCCATCGCCTAAAATTGCAATACACACCCTCGAGTCCCTTAGACGCTTCTTACGACTCCCACGGGCAAGAAATGGGGTGATGCTATTCTAAGCCGGCATCACACGGCACTCTAAGCCGGCATCACACGGCACCTCCTGCATATACATTTATTATTATTCTTATTCTACATACCAAAACTGGCCGTTTTTAGGCAATTTTTGCCATAACTTAATAACAGCGAATATTTCATTAAGTTTGCAGGTTCTAATTTTACTTAAGGATAATAAATACTAAAAACTTAGCAACGGACATTCTGATAGATTGTTTGAATAAAGAGAAAATCTTTTTTGTGAAGTGGCGCCACTGTCAAGGCCGTTCACGGCTACACTCGCCTTAATGGACAAGTACAAAAGTAACTGCCACTGATTTTATGTGGTTGTAAAAACCATATTTATACCCAAACATAAGAATAGATAATAATACTGTTATAAAAATTAAAGTCGAATTTTTGTTACATTTTACCTATTTGTTTTTGTCGCATGATACCGGCTTATAATAGCAACACCCCAATTATACCTGTAGATGTCGTATAAAGTAAATAAGGGATAAATTCATTCAGGGATTGCATGGGCAGCAGCGTTCCCTGTGAATGCAAAATCTTGCATTGCGCTTGCCAAGCCGCCTGCCAATAAGGATAAGTTCCATGCTGTCACTGGACTGTTGTGGCTGTTGATGTATAAGATTTTATTAAAAGACCTCAACCAAAAATTTCATATTTTCTCATCAGAACAAGATCCGCTCGCAAACTCACGGACATATCAATATTACGCAGAATGACCCATTCAAACGCATACTTATTGCAGTCCAATCAAAATTCTTTGAAACTTCAATTGTCTATTCACTGAAAACAAAATGTTGACCAACAAAACCTCTTCAACACCCAACTTGCTACATACCCTGAGACAGATGTATTACGCAAACTCCTGGGAACGTTCAATATCTATTCTGTGGTTCAGGCTCATTCTTATCGTATTCCGATCGACATTCTGCCGCCTTTACGCTATTTACTGCTTATCGGCTAGGCAACTGACAATAAACTTCAAGTGACCTATCGCCCTGCCCACCCAGACTATTCATTCTGTAAATGGTAATCGAAGTCTGGTTTAAAACCTAAGCATTTTGTTTTTATAACATTCGAATTGAGAATCGAATTACCTTTTGCGTTGAAAAACGCAAATATTTTTTATCATTTGAAAACCTTGAAGCCGTGTAATGCCAGCTTAGAATAGCATGACCCCATTTCTTTCCCATGGGAGTCGTAAGAGGCGACTAAGGGACTCGAGGGTGTGTATTGCAATTTTAGGCGATAGGTTGACAGCCTGTCACTTTGGAGATACACAATTTTCCGAATGGTCCTCAAATATTTGTCAGACGTGGCGTAAATTACCGTTTTTGCGGCTCTTTACGCTCTACCTACCCCGCAATGTATTACATGCGTGATATGTGTATGTATCTTCTTCAAAATCGAGGAAATGAATTATACATACATACATACATACATAAATCACGCCTCTTTCCCGGAGGGGTAGGCAGAGACTACTTCCTTCCACTTACTACGATCCTGGCATACTTCTTTAGCCTCCTCCACATTCATCAATCTCTTCATGCATGCAGGAAATGAATTAAATGCATTGAAACTATTTTATGAAGTTAAAGAAATATTTTAACAGACGTGAAACGATTTTAGGAAGTAAACGAATAAAAAGAAATATCTTAGCAGACGTGAAACGATTTTAGGTAGTAAAACAAATAATAAAGAAATACCTTCATAACTTTTTAAGTAACTTATATCAAAGAAGAGCTCCTAAGTTAACTCGTTGTAGAAGCGAAGACATAATTGTCGGCAATATTTCACAATTGTTTTCAACCTTTAAACTAGTAAACAGCAGCCATAAATAATATTACGATGTTAGGTATATCATTATAAAAAATGAGAAAATAATTTTAAGGATATTTTGTACTTGTAGCTACCTACGTCACCTACAACATTCATCAACTGCATACGCGAGTATCTTCCTAATCAAGCGCAAATGCAAGGCGATTAAACGTTACCTACAAGCTTATCGTCGTGCGTTCTACATGCAAATTGGGAACCTACGCGTGTGACGTCACATCTATCAAGCAAATACAGACAGGCTTAAAAGCAAGCGGCGAAGCGGCGATTGATTACCTACGCACATACCTACTGCGCACTATAAAGCATCTACAGCTACTTACATATCAAGCACAAGCATCTGCAACTACATACCTATCTACAGCTACTTATATACAAGCACAAGCATTTCACTACAAGACGTAATAGTTTCACTGAAACTTGTTGCCACTCCATGAGGGAACGGCAGATAAGACGCACATTATGAAACTTGTAGGTGTCCACTATGGGAGCAGCTGAACACAGACGTGTCACGTGAAACTTATGATGGAGCTCTGAGAAGAGCTGTTTTGGAACACCAGCACACAGCATGCGAGCACCATCACAAAACACGGCGATCCACAATCAGCACTCCACTCCACTCGAAGATCATCATCTGCAAGCATCATCTTCATCTTCGAGCAACTTCGTGTCATGGCGCGGCGTGACCGACGGAGCTGCACCGACGTCCTTCCTCCACGGCGACCGGCGAGCGAAAAGAAAGCGCGGACGGCGCCGCCTATATTTATACACTCGGTGTCGCGACCTCGAAACTCCTTCCCGCGCGCCGCGGAATTTGCATATGTGTGCGCGCATTATTATTCATGTGTGTGTGTAGATTTCGTTAAGTAACAACTCGTTTTGTACATAGCTAATTCAGAACCCATTTTTGTATATATAATTAGGCACTATTTTACAATAAAATATACTATACTATACCATTCAGTATTCATTGTTTGAATAATTAGCAGTATCCTCCTACCTAAGGTACAACCTGCAGCTAAAGTAGTAACTGCTAAATACTAAATATGAAGGTAAGGAGGATACACAGAAGCTCATTTTATAAGTTACGCGGTAAGTTACTTATAATAATGACATACGCTCAAACAAACTGTTATTTATTTCGATAAGCGGCATGCCCACTAATACTTACATACAAATGGTCAAATTTCTCTGTATAGTAATTATAATAATAGTAAAAAGAAGCCTATAGCTGAAACAGTCGGTCCAAAATAAGCTAGTTGGAAAAGGCAGTGTAGGACGGAGTTGATTATTATTTCAAAGTCGGCACCACACACGCAATTAATTAATAAAAACTGAGTGCAATAAAAACGTAATCGTTGTAACATATAAACACTTCATCATATTATGCGGTAATGAGTTTCCTACTGGTGTTCATGTTAACCTGCGCCCGCGCCGCGAACGAAAGCGGTTTCATAACTTTCTACACTTCACTGCACATGTGTTACTTAGGCCCAATCACATCCACCTATACGCAAAGCCGCGTTTTACAGTGAGATTTTGGCTTAGAAATAGAATTACCAAATTTAGGGAGAAGGCTTCCATGTAATTAAGGCGATGGGCTGACAACCTGTCACTATTTGATTAGAGTCTGTTCGGAAAGAGAATAGGCGTGAACGTTTGTAATATTATAGTAATTGTACGTATACTTGTGTACAATACAACCAATTTTAACAAACTACTGCCCTGCCCTACTGATCGTGCCCTATGGCGTACCCTTTTGTACTCCAGCAGTGGACTGCAATAGGTTGATGTATGTATGTAACAAACTACTAAGGTAAAAGACACCGTTATTGTATTCGTTTTGTCATTGGCTTTGTTCCGTTCCATGACCACCAGCCAGCAGTTCTGCTGCAAGGACGCAGGAGCGAGGAGTACCTTAGTAATACTACCGTGAAAGCTAGACTGTTCCCTCAGTTGTGAGTAGCAATATAGCCTTAGGGTAGTGTCACCGCCAGCTGTACAGAGTTACACACTGACTCCCTCTCCATGACACCGGTGGGCCAAGTAGATAGGATTGGGAGTGTAGGGCGGGGCAGCCAGGATGGAGAGAGACGGAAAGCTTTAGCCGACCAGAATACTAGCATCAAAGTATTCGTTTTATTATTGGTTTTGTAACATTAAAAACCAAAAGCCACTCATGCTTAGTCTCAAGTTGTTTTACGACTCGTACTTATTTGTAAGAACCTACCTAACTCATACAGGTACATTATATCTGTATCAAAAATGTCTGCTCTACAATTTTCACTCTCAAACATGAGGGAAAGCGGTTATAACAGCCAATTGAGCAGCAATATTAGAAAATAAATGGAGGCTCTTCTACGTGTTCATTGCTGCAATAACAAGATGGCGGAGAAAAGATCTCTATTAAGATTATTGTGGCAATTTTTGCTGTATGAAGTAATACAACGTTCACACAGTGCCAATATGGCAGGGAAATAGTAAAGGCAGTGGGCTGCGTAAGTATGTAAACAGGTTTCTCGCGCTGCTACTCGTCATGCCGCTGCTGCCACTTCCCGTGTTCCCGCGAGTGTCGGCTTTTCGGGCGCGAGTCAAAAGACGGCAGTACCAGAGCGCGAGTGGAATGTATTGCTATCCTGCTCACTCTTATTGGTGCGAGAAGAGTATGATAGCAGTGTGTGAACACTCACTCGCGTTGATACTTTCGCGGAGGTATTTCGAGCAATATTCGCGACAGCGGCAGGAGCAGGATCAGGTGCATAGTGTGAATGTGCTATAACAGACGGTGGGAAATGACGCCAGTTGGTCGGGAAATTATTGGTTAGAATTGGAACTCTATCGCTATCTAATAGTTCTACCGCGGAATTTCAGATCGAATGTGATATGAGTACTTCCTCGGTAAATATAACTTAATTTTTGGTAAACCACAAAAAAGTAAGACAATTGCTTATGCCATTTGGCAACCTTAAATCGTATGGCAAAATATTTTAAACTGTGTTTAAATGCGGGGCTTACTTTTTTGCGGTCTCTCTCTCTTTTCGTGTAGGACACCGAGTCATCCAACGACCCTAACGGTGATAGAATAAAGAAGATAGACGTGCGTTTAACTAGAAATAAGTAGACATGATACGATGTACCAACGCTATAACATATACGGAGAAACTAAACCTTACGCTTCTTGCTCTGAAGTTCTAAAAAACTGTCTAAAACGCGAACTTGATAGTAATGACAAACTAATATTAAGTATAGGCGAAAATGACTGTGACCCAAATTTAGTATTATCACAGTTGACATCAGTAATAAATAAATTCATAAATAGCTCTATTATAATTATTAATGTACATAATAACATTCATTTAAATACATTTAAGCTAAACCATGAGATTAAAAAAGTTTGTAATATGTACAATCACTGTCATTTCATCTCGCGTAAGTCAATCAAAAATTTCGAGGAATTATGTAAATCAATTAATTTAACTATCGATACCATTGACTACGAAAAAATGTTCTTGAATTTTAAAGCGACTCATAATAAAAAAGGCAATTGTGACAAAACAGGCAATAGAACCATTGAAGAGTTTCCTAAAGGCACAATTCCATATTATTTTAGACGACTTGAATTAGCAAAAAATACAAAAACCGTATTGCAAAACAAGGATGCAAGTGAAGGCTTTGCTAATTATCCCAAAGGTACAATTCCTTATTATTTTACTCGTGCCCGCAGTTCAGAAAAAACTAAAGCTGTTTTTAAAAACCCTACAAACCAGCTTTTTCGTGACAACTCAAAAACAGACTAATTTGCATATATTACATCAAAACATATCAAGTATTTTATCAAAAAAAGATATATTTTGCATAACTTTACAGGAACTAAACGAACAACATATAGATCCTGAGATTATATGTTTAACAGAAACATTTCTGAAGTCCGGCCACGAACATTACTTAAAACTACCCAATTACATACTAGCAGCTTCTTTCTGTAGGAATAAAGGAAGAGGTGGTTCATGTATACTGATCAAGGCAAATATGTTCTATAAAGAAATAACTTTAACTAAAAAATACGCGGCAATAAATGTTTTTGAATGTTGTGGAGTTCAGCTTTTGCCTTATAATATCTATATAATTTGTGTATACAGGATTCCTAACTCAGATGTAGCAGAGTTTCTAAAAAAACTAGACTTACTCTTAGACGATCTCTACAAAAAATCTAAAAACAAAATTAAACTCGTTCTCATCGGTGATATTAATATAAACACACTAAAAACTAGCTCGGCATGCACAGATTTGCAGGCGTTAGCAAAAAATTACAATCTTACTTTTCATATTCAAAGTCCCACAAGACAAATGTCCTGTATTGACCATATGTTAAGTAATTTAAAAGGTGTAAATGGGACGACCTTACCTCTCTATCTCTCCGACCACGACACCGCACAACTTCTGAATCTTCCGATTATCAAGAGAGTTCTTAAGCCTAAATTTTATTTTATTTATAAAAGGGATTTTAGTTTGGAAAATATTCGAAAATATAGAGAATGCTTAAGAAGTATGTCTTGGTTGGACGTATATGAAGAATTAGATACAAGCTTTGCTTTCAAACAATTCCATGAACTAACATGCTTGTTCTATGGGTTATGTTTTCCTAAAGTTAGAGTAAAAATATACAACATGACTAATAAAATACCAAAGTGGATCAGTCGTGGGATAAAAAAAAGCTGTTTAACAAAACGTACATTACGCTACAAATATTACAGATATAAAAACACACACCACAAAATTAAATTTAATACGTATTCCAAAATTCTTACCAAATGTATAAACCACTCAAAAAAGATATCAAACATTAAGAGGATAGAAAATAGTTCAAACAAGTGTCGAGCTACATGGAGTGTAATAAATGACGAAACATCAGCAGTGTTAATCAAAGATAATATTGAATCAATTGAGACTGAGGAAAATACATTTACAGATCCAATACAAATAGCCAAAATTTTTAATAATCATTATATTAATTTGACAGATAAACATGACATTTCATTTCCAGCATCGGGCGTCTCAAATGATTGCAAGCATAGACTAAATAACTCTTTGTTTTTAATGCCAATGAGTGAGCTTGACGTTAAAAGGGAAGTACTTTCACTCAAAAATACAAACTCCGAGGGCCATGACGAAATTAACACAAAAATAATTAAATTCTGCATAGATGACATACTTAATATTTTAACACATCTTATAAATAATTCATTCGAAACAGGGATATTTCCTCAAGTTTTAAAATACACTATAATAAAACCACTTTTTAAGAAAGGAAATAAAATGGACATCAACAACTACCGGCCGATAGCGTTGATACCCATTTTCTCAAAGATATTTGAGAAGTGTATGCAAAAAAGGATTATGGATTTCTGTACTAAATTTGAGTTAATAAATAAGGAACAGTACGCTTTTCAAAAACATAAATCCACAACCCTAGCTACATTTTCACTACAAAGCTCAATTGTCACATATCTAAATAAAAATAATCATACAACGGGTTTATTTTTGGACCTCAGTAAGGCATTCGATTATGTTTCACATGCGCTTCTTATGAAAAAACTGGAAAATATGGGCATAAGAGGCAATGCTCTACAATGGATATCATCCTACCTAAATGGTAGGAAGCAGTGTGTTGCAATCACAAAATTAAATGAAAATAATGAGCTTGTATCTTACTTGTCTGGGTATGAAACTGTTAAACGGGGTATACCTCAAGGGAGTGTGCTAGGGCCGCTCCTTTTCTTACTATATATTAATGATATAAATATTCAAGTAAATCATCACTCTGTTCTCTTTGCCGATGATATCTCAGTTGTTATTTCTACGGAAAAGAGAAGAGGCATTAAATGTCATGAGGAACAGATAAACGACACCCTTGAAAACATCATAAAGTGGCTTGATAGAAATAAACTAATAATTAATCTTGAAAAGACAAATTTTATAAAATTCACTAAATCAAATAACATTCAACAAAATCAGACTTTAAACATTACTTTTCAGGGGACAAAAATCAATTCCAAAAGAAACACAAAATTTCTAGGGCTAACATTGGATGAAAATATAAATTGGAAAATTCATGTAGAAAATGTTTGTACTAAAATTAACAAATTCGTATATGCTCTTAGGCACTTGACATCTATCACAAATATTAAAACTGCGCTGATATCCTATCATGCATATGTCCAATCGACACTCCGATATGGAATTATTTTTTGGGGAAACAGCACTGATGCAGAGAAAGTGTTTAAAGTTCAGAAGAAGTGTACCCGAGCAATGTGCAAAGTTAGTAGCGTGGAATCTTGCAAACCATTTTTTAAGAGCCTTGGGATATTACCACTGCTTTCATTATACATTTTTGAACTGTGTGTGATTGTACATAAAAATAAAATATTATTTAAGAAATCATGTGACGTGAATGCTCGAAATCAACGAAATCCAGAAAGATTTGTATTTGCTGACACCCCACGATGTATGTTGTACGATAAAAGCTGTCTAGCGATGGGAGTAAGAATATACAATCATATACCGAATGACATAAAAAATATGACCATAACATTATTTAAAAAAACACTGTTTAAATGGTTGAATGACAAAAATTATTACGACATAAAAGATTTTTTTTTACATAATTATTGATTTATGAAGTAGGAATTCTATACTTGACATTAATATTTGACGTTTTTTTGTTTAATTGTATTTGACATTATTATTATTTGGTTTTTTGTTGGATTTTATTTGACATTATTACAATTAATTCATACGTTTTTGGCCTGAGAATTATGTAACAGCCTATTTTAGCTTTCATGTATTAAAGATTTGCATGCTAATCGTTAGTTGGCAAGACATTAATGTACATATAAGAAAACCTGTTACCACCTTATTTACAAATGTTTTAAGCAAATAAAGTATCTTGTATCTTGTATCTTGTATCTTAAACACTGTTAAAAATATTTTTTTGTACGCTTTGACGTTGTCAAACGGCTTAAACCATGTAATTTATTTTTGTAATAACTCGGTTATTATGTTATTTAAATTTTAATGAACTGACCTGACTGAACTATAAGCCTATAAGTACATCAAATACGAAAAGATGAATATGTCTCTAGGCTGTGTAATCGTATTCAATTATATGTCATATTTTAACGCCAGTATTCCATTTGAATGTTTCAAGAAAGAATGTTATGTTACTATTTCATAATATTTTGTGTCAAAATAAACCTTTAGATATAAGCTAAGTTCACAGACACCCAATTTTACGTAAACAACGTAACTGTGCGGTTACAGCCTAGGTAATCTAACATTTTAGCCTACAATTTGTGGTTATATTACACCGTCTTCAACAACCAAATGTTCTAAAATATAGGTGTAATAATGTGTATTTTACTAAAACATGGATACTATTTTGTGGTAAAATGATAACATTAATTATTCTAAAAATTTTCATCGTAGCTTCAAACAAACCAACAAGATTCGAAATGTAATATTGCCAACGACATACATACACAAATCACGCCATTATCGCTTGCGGGGCAGGCAGAGCGCTAACTGCCGTTAAAAACGGTCGCTATCGCCACGTCTGACAAATATTTAAGGGCCGTTTTAGAAAAACCGTGTATCACTATAGTTAACAGGTAGACAGCCTGTCGCCTAAAATTGTAATATATGTAAAGAAAGAAGGTTTTCTTTAATTTGATATTTAGTCTGTACTGATAGATGACAGGTTAGGTTTGTGGTTATAATGAGGGAAATGGCAGATTGTTGTGTGTGATATATTTTATTTTCGAAAGAACTTAAATAAGTGGAAAATAAACTTTAAATGTCGTTTCTCGTATTTCAGAAGCAACACATTTTGGTTTACTTATCCTAAAATAAAGAGAAACCTACAGTCTTATAAAACGACATTTTGTTTATTGAATTATCGGATTTTGAAGAAGACTATGGATCAACTACGATTTGAATTTAAAATACTGCCGGCGAGTGATGGCAAAGCAAATGTCTATTGCATAACCTCAATCGCAACAAAAGATGAAAGAATATTTGCTATACCAGAAGAACTACAACCTGCCGGTCTACATCAAGAGTTGATAAAGACAACTGCGTACAATAAAGTCAAAAATAGCATTAAAAAACGTCACCAGTCACGAAAAGTATGGATTACAATGACCGAGGAGTTAAGCAAAATTTATATTGATGAAGACGGAAATTTACAATTTTCAGACCAATACCTTGAGGAAATTATACAAAACTCGGCGTCTGGAGTTGTAGATAAGAATACAAAATCACTGGAATCATTAATTGAAAAACTAATTGAAAACACACAGGATTCTAAAAAACTAAATCTGAAATTGATTGCAGAGAAATTTGTTATTGAAAAATTTAATAGCAAAAATCCAAATCCAAGTCAATGGATGGATATTTTTGAGAGGGAGTGTTCACGCTTCGACATTATCGAAGATGAGAAAAAAATTGACATACTCAGACTATTTATGGATAAAAGTTGTGTCGACTGGTACAATTCCATGATTATAAAACTAACACTTAACTCGGACTGGACTATATGGAAAAATAAATTCTGTGAATCGTTTGCAAATCAAGGCTGGAACCAAGTTACATCTGCACTATACTTTAAATACAGGGATGGTTCATTGGTAGACTATGCCATTAAAAAAGAAAAGCTTTTACTGGACATGAGAAGATCAATAGATACCGGTACACTAGTGGATCTTATCGCAGCTGGTTTGCCAGGGTTTATACTAGAGAAGATAAATAGAGAAACAATAAAAGATACAGTAGATTTATTTAATGAAGTGAGGAAATATGAACATTTAGTAAATAAAAATAAGAATGTGTATTACAGAAAATATGAAAACCAAAAGATAAATACAAAGAACGAAGAACATACTCCATGCAAAACATGTGAAAAATTGAACAAAGGTACACGCTACCATCCAGAGACTGCATGCTGGTTTAAAGCAAAAGATGACGAGAGATTTAATAAAAGATCTATCAGGCATGTTAATAATTCGGTCATTGAAGCAGAGTTAAATGAGTCGGAACCAAAAAACTTATTGTAACACCATTAATAAAAGTCAAACTCCTAATAAATGATAAATTGGAAATATTTGGAGTATATGATTCGGGGTCAAATGTCTCTCTGATTAATTCCAAATTATTAAAATTAAAAACAAATAAAAATGGATTAAATGAAAAAAAATTACAAACGATTAATGGTGTTAAAGAAACAAGTGGTTTGACGAATTTAAAAATAAGAATTTTTGAAAAAGAAGAAAACGTGGATGTGTACATAATTGATGAGCCACATTTCAAATATGATTTTTTAATTGGATTAGACATGATAAAGAAATACAAATTGATACAAAATGAGAAGCTGGAAGTAACTCAGAGACAATACTTGCACCAAAAGACTATAAAAATGGAGAAAGACATGAAAAACATTACTAAAGATGAAAAAGAATACCAAATAAATTTTAATGAGCATATTAAGGAAGGGGAATTCGAAATAAAAGTTAATCATTTAGATCCAAATAAAAGGGAAGAAATTAGCAAATTGATACAACAACATAAATCAGTATTTGCCAAAGACAAGTATGATATAGGAACAGTTAATGGATATGAAGCAAGAATAGATTTATTAGTGGACAAATACTGCAGCAAAAGGCCTTATAGGTGTACTTTAGAAGACAAAAAAGAGATAGCAGATCAGATAGCAAAATTATTGGATAATAAACTAATAGAAGAATCCTATAGCCCATTTGCGGCACCAGTAACCTTGGCATTTAAGAAGGAAGAAAATAAAAAATCTAGACTTTGTATAGACTTTAGAGATTTAAATAAAATAGTAGTACCACAAGCTCAACCATTCCCATTGATTGAAGACTTAATGATAAAAACAAGGAACTGCAGGTATTTTACAAGTCTAGACATTAACTCCGCTTTTTGGTCTATACCCTTAAGAGTAGAAGACAGAAAGATAACTGGATTTGTAACACAAGAGGGTCACTTCCAATGGACTTGTCTACCGTTCGGACTTAAAACAGCTCCAGCAATATTTCAAAGAATACTAAGTAATATACTGAGAAAATATAAACTTTCTGATTTTGCTGTGAATTATATAGACGATATACTGATATTTTCAAAATCATTTGAAGAACACATAAAGCACTTGAAACAATTGTTAGAAGCCATTCAAACAGAAGGATTTCGTTTGAAATTTACTAAGTGTACGTTTGCATCGGATTCAATCAAATACCTAGGTCACATTATCGAAAAGAATACAATAAAACCTGTGAAGGACAACCTCATTTCAATAAGGAATTTTCCAGTACCAAAAACTCAGAAAAATATAAGACAATTTTTAGGAAAAATAAATTTTTATCATGAATACATACCAAGAAGCGCGATAATACTGGACCCACTACATAAGTTACTAAGAAAAAATCAAAAATTTGATTGGACAGAAGAATGTCAAAAATCATTTGAGAAAATAAAAAGCCTCCTGTGTTCACAACCAATACTAGAAATATTCGATCAAGATTTACCAATCAACATCTACACTGATGCATCGATAGAAGGCGTTGGAGCCATTTTGAAACAGGTACAAACAAATGGCGAAGAAAAACCAGTAGCCTACTTTTCAAAAAAACTGAATGAAGCGCAAAAGAAGAAAAAAGCTATATTTTTAGAATGTTTGGCTATCAAAGAAGCACTAAGATATTGGCAGTATTGGTTAATAGGTAAATCTTTCACAGTTTACTCAGACCATAAACCATTAGAGAATATGAACTTAAAAGCCAGAACGGATGAAGAACTGGGTGATTTGACTTATTACCTCTCACAATATGACTTTACTATCAAATATTCCCCAGGAAAAAATAATCTGGAAGCAGATTGTTTAAGTCGAAACCCCGTTTTGGAACCAGAAGAGAATGAAGAAGAACAGTTAAAAATTGTAAATTTTATTACTATAGAAGATATAAAAAGTGATCAGAAGAAAAATGAAGACATACGAAGAAACAAAAACAAAATAATTGAAAAAGATCACATATACTATAAAAAAATAAGAAGCAAAGAAAAAATAATAATAACAGAAGAATTCAGTAAAAGACTTATGAAAGGAGTGCACGAAGAGCTATGCCATATTGGAATTGGACAAATGCTTAAGACTATTAGTTCACTATTTGTAACTAGAGGTCCGCGCCACGCCGGCGCGCCGCCGCCGGGTGACTTCGGCGCGCCGCCGCCGCCGCCGGGTCACAGAAAAACTCACGCCGAGCTCAAATTTCCCGCGCGAACCATGTTTCATGCACGCGATCGATGCGTCAATACAATACGCGAAGTTGCCGTGTTGTGCGATTGGAGGCACCGCGCATCCCCTTCACGATACATACAAACATACATACATCAGCCTTTTGCTGTCCACTGCTGGACGTAGGCCTCCCCCAGGGTACGCCATAGGGCACGATCTCCCGTTTTCGCTATCCAGTCACTACCAGCCGCCTTTTTTAAGTCATCGGTCCATCTGGTTAAAGGGCGTTAGACGCTACTCCTGCCGAGCCGCGGCCTCCACTCGAGAACCTGCTTACTCCGCCCTCCATCGGTTCTACGACAGATGTGCCCAGCCCACTGCCACTTCAGTTTGCGACACTTCCAGACTATGTCTGTTACTTTGGTATTTTTGCGTATAGTCTCATTCCGGATTTTTTCCATAATAGAGATACCGAGCATAGACCTTTCCATAGCCCTCTAAGACATGTAGCCGGTGGGCCAGTTTTACTGTCAGGTTCCACGTCTCGGCTCTATGGAGTCACCTAGTAGACCTATGGATCATGACTGGCTGGACACACTGATCGAACACCTTGGTCTTGAGGCATTGTGGCAAGGGTGATTCCAGAATATGATGCAACTTCCCAAATGCTGCCCAGCCCATCTGCACTCTTCTGGTGATTTTAGCCTCAAAGTTGTCTCTACCCAGCTGCAAAGTTTGCCAAGGTACACATACTTCTGGACAACTTCAAGGACTGTACCTTCGACGGAGACCGGCTCGGGGATGATATATACTGATTGAATATGACTTTCGTCTTGTCCAAGTTCATCCCGAGTCCAGCATGTCTCGAGACGACATTGAGACTGGTCAGCATTTTTTGCAGGTGCTGCAGCGATTCAGCCATTATAACTATATCGTCGGCAAAGCAGATATGTGTGAGATATTCGCCGTTGACTACGATGCCTAGTCCATTCCACTGCAGAGTCTTAAAGATATCCTCCAGCGAATTGGTGAAGAGTTTCGGGGATATAACATCACCCTGTCTTACACCTCGGAGTAGTTGGATGGATCCTGCTTTGTGGTTTTATACTTGCACAGACATCGTTGCCATTTGATAGAAGCTTCTCAGTATCTCCACATATCGCCAATCCACTTGGCACCACTACAAGGACTCCAAAACAGCCCAGGTTTTGATGGAGTCGAAGGCTTTTTCGTAGTCCACAAAGGCCATACACAGCTGTTGGTTATTCTCTTCTGACTTCTGTATAACCTGCTGAATAGTATGGATGTGGTCCACGGTGCTGAAGCCTTTACGAAACCCAGCCTGTTCCGGTGGCTGGAAGGCGTCAAATCTTCGTAACGACTCTCGAAAACCGCTTATAGACGTGGCTCAGAAGTGTGATCGGCCTATAGTTTTTAAGGTGCGTTTTGTCTCCTTTCTTGAAAAACAATGCCACAACACCTCTGCTCCACGTCTTCGTGGTTGTCCCATCGGCTATAACGGAGTTGAAAAGCCTTTTCAGCTCTTCGAGGACAGGCTTTCCAACAACCTTAAGTAGCTTAGAGGCCACTACGTCTTATCCGAGAGCCTTCCCATTCTTAAGGTGTCTAAGAGCCGCCCCGATTTCGTCTACATCCACGTCCGGGAGATCGTCTGTAAAATGGCGAGAGAGTGGAGCTCTGGGGTCTGGGGTCGCGTCAGGCAGGTGGAGGTTTCTGCGCATGCGAGGCATACAGATTTCCGTAGAAGTCCTCAATATCGGCGAGATGCTCTGGAACCGATGTGACAGTTACGCCATTCGAGGTAGTTAGCTTTGCTAGATGACTTCTTTCCAAGGTCTTGGTAAAGACTTTCGACCCCCGATTTTTCTCAATCACCGCCTTTATGAGTAATAATTTTAATTAGATACATAGTTTTCTTACAAATAACGTTTGATTCAGTACTTCGAAAGCCTTTTCTACCACCCCCTAAAAACTTTTTAAAAATCCGCCCACGCCGGCGGCGCCGCGCCACGCCGGGTCCGAGGGCCGGCGCGCCGCCGCCGGCCTAATGGACTGCGGCGCGGACCTCTATTTGTAACAAAGAATTTAACAAAGAATATAAAAGAAATATGTAAAAGCTGTGAAATTTGCATAAAAAATAAAACTAGAGGACAGGACAAATATGGTTTGATGTCACATTTAGGCCCAGCAACGAGACCCTTTGAAATAGTATCAATAGATACAATTGGCGGTTTTGGAGGGTCTAGATCAACAAAGAAATACCTTCATCTTTTAGTTGACCACTTCACCAGATACGCATTTATTATAACATCAAAGACCCAGAGTGCACATGATTTCATAAAACTAATAAATAAAGTCACTGAAACAGAAGAAATTGGAATACTCCTAACCGACCAGTATCCAGGAATAAATTCTAAAGAATTCAAGAAACTCCTTAGCGAAAAAAAAATAACAATGATATTTACTGCCGTAAATGCTCCATTTTCGAATGGCCTCAATGAAAGATTGAATCAGACCTTAGTAAACAAAATACGATGTAAACTTAATGGATATGGAAAGAAAAAAGCATGGACTACAATAGCACATGAATGTGTAGAAAAATACAACCGGACTATTCATTCTATAACAGGATACACACCATGTTATTTGTTATATGGTACAGATTTTACTGTTTTGCCAAATGAGCTACGACAAGAATCTACACATGGTGAATGGATGAAAGCTAAAGAAATTGCCCTGAATAATACCTTGAAATCACATAAATACAACAAAATATGCTATGATAAAAACAGAAAGAATAAAGAATTTAATGTTGGAGATATGGTATATGTCGAAAATGGAAACAAACTAAATAGAAAGAAACTAGACGAACTAAGAATTGGACCATATAAGATTGTAGAAAAAAAATCAAATACAATATATGAGATAGATGTAGGACACAGGAAAACAGAGTCTAACCTGTTCCATATTTCAAAACTAATCCCTTATTTGAGAGGTGAGAAAGAGGAAGAAAAAAATGAAGAAAAACTGGAAGAGACTGAAGAGACTTGAAGAGAAAATTCAAGGGTGAATTTTCTTCCCCAGGGGGGGAGATGTAAAGAAAGAAGGTTTTCTTTAATTTGATATTTAGTCTGTACTGATAGATGACAGGTTAGGTTTGTGGTTATAATGAGGGAAATGGCAGATTGTTGTGTGTGATATATTTTATTTTCGAAAGAACTTAAATAAGTGGAAAATAAACTTTAAATGTCGTTTCTCGTATTTCAGAAGCAACACATTTTGGTTTACTTATCCTAAAATAAAGAGAAACCTACAGTCTTATATATACATGCAACCCTCGAGTCCCTTAGTTGCCTCTCACGACACCTGAAATGGGGTAATACTATTACAAGCCGCTTAGCACGGCCAACAATTTGTGTGAAATCCTGCGACGATTCCTCTAAGTTACAGTTAAGGAATGTGCTTTACTGTCAAATTTTGCTTAGTATCATTAACAAGACTTTTCATACAATTACAAGAGACATATTAATGTCAAATAAATGTTATTGGTCACACGTTACAGCACTACATGACTTAGACTGTTTATTTTCTTTGCCAATTTTTGCATTAACGCAAAGCTTATAATAAAAAAGAGTAAATAGAAACTCAATTATATTTCCATAAGACCTGAATAATAAGTGTGTCGTGCAAATATTACACGGTTCTTACATAGCTGTTTGATTTGCCCGTTTGCCGACACTCGCGCAGGTATGCGCTATTTGGGGCTAGTGAGGTAATGAATCTTGTAATGCAATGGCCGTTAATTCAATTATCTTGGTTCCGTGAGTAAAAGAAGAGTTGGGTCACTGTAAACTAGATCTTGGTTAATAAAAAGCACTGAAGTGTGAAGAGCAGGCGCTGAATGAGTTATGTAAAAAGTATACGTAGAAAAACATCACGCTTTAACCTGTAAACCGTGTGATGTCGGCTTAGAATAGCATCACTCCATTTCTTTCCCTTGTGAGTCGTAAGAGGCGACTTAGGGACTCGAGGTGTATTGTAATTTTAGGCTATGGGCTGACAGCCTGTCACTACGGCGATACACAATTTTCCGGATGACCCTCAAATATTTGACAGACGTGGCGTAAATGTCCGTTTATTGCGGCCGTTTTGGCTCTGCCTACCCCGCAAGGGATTATAGGCGTGATATGTGTGTTGAAGCGTCTTTCTTTTCTTGAAAAGAAAACATTTAGAGAACATCTGCAGAATCAAAAGAGTTGAAATTAACTTCTATAAAATTGTGTAAATATCGAGACTAAACTATACATATTCAGATGAGTTTCATTATTTTGCAGTGGTGTGGACGGACTGATATCACACATGAAAAAGGCTTCGTCTGGGTGAATATTGTTCCATCATACATCATCAAAATTAAAAGCCATAACAGTCCACTGCTGGACATGGACCACCCCGTATTGTCGGGTATTGCCATACTCACCACGCTTGGCAACGGATTGGTGAGCCACGGGTAATATCGGGGTGATGCATAGTTATCCATAATAGGTTCTGTTTACTCCTACTCTTCTCTTCTCTTCTCTTTTCGTGTGGGACACCGAGTCGTCCAACGACCCGATGAACCCTGGTGTCAGAGTTTATCAACCGCCTACTACCACTAGTAGGCCTCTGACATGGTTGTGTTACGACCACCGTCTAAGTAATCATAGACAGCAACCGGGACCGCCGGCTTAACGTGCCCCCCGAAGCACGGAACCATTTCTTTTTCGGACAATCAGTTGGTTCACCCTGCAATGTCCTAAACAGACCGGGAACAAATTCACAAAGTGATAAATATCTACTTTGTGAGTGTCCCACCGAGAATCGAACCCGGAACCTTTGCGTAGCAGGCAGTCGCACTACCACTGCGCCACATCGGCCGTCAACTACTCCTACTTATAAAATCTGATCACTTTGAACCCCTGATTGAATCTATAAACCCTTTTCAGTCTGATCCGTTCTTCCTTCATTCCGATCCGTTCTTCCTTCATTCCGATCCGTTCTTATCAGTCCAATCCGTTCATCCCAAGGCCGCGATTGGGCTGGTTATTTGAACAACCACATAACGTCTCAAGATGAGCATTAGCTCTTCACTAGTCAGGTGTAGGTCTCAAAGCCCCGGGGCTAAAGTCCTAGAGCCCAGTCAAAAAAATAAGATATAAACCCTTTTCTATCTGTCTCTACATATTTCTAACTACTCTATTGCTCACTTAACAATAGTCGATTGTATCTACAAGTAGTTAAATGCAGAATACAGACATCCCCATAGCCACAGGCGGTTTCCCCACTTGTCGTCCGTCGCTGCGTATTTTTAACGCACCGTAGTAGTGAATTGCGTCAGTCAGACGAAAAGAAATTGCGTATTCCGATCTTATTCTCCTATATACAAATACGATGCGTAATGGATGCGTATATCAAGTCATTTAACAGACACATCCGTAAACGCACCGTAGCCGTATTTGTATGGGAATAATAACGGATTTCGCAATTTCCTTTCGTTTGACAGACGCATGCGTAAAAATACGTTAGACGACATGTGGGAGAACCACCTTCGAACGTCCGATGTTCACTTCCCAAGTGGTGATATCTCTTAATCTGGACAAAACAAAAGCCAATTAGATTCGAAACAAGGTAACTCGAGTTTGTTCATTTTCAAGGCATGGGACGCAAGGTAGGTAACCAAATGTGTGTGGGTGTATATGGGAGTTTTTGGACTGATGTAAATAAAAGATATTGACATTAATTGGTAAGTTAATTGCATATAACAATGTGTTGTGTGAATGATGATTTATCATGTTTCTTGAATTAAAAAAATGTGAAAAGTAAGATAACTACCTGATGTCCTACGTGTTGAAGTATATTTATTCTGTTGGATTGAGCAATTTTTGAAAGTTAGTAATTGTTATTTTAACAAGATTCTTCACCTTTAGTTTTTTACCAGTAAGTTGTATTGTAACAATGATATTTATGTTGGTATATACAGTACGTTAATAGAAATATATTGTTATCAATGAAAAAGCTAATATCAGCAATTTTGTTTTTACACCATATTCAAGTACTAGTAAGTAGGGCTAACTTAATAGAAACTAAGTATAAATTACATATAAGTTTCTTTTTTCTAAAGTACAGATTCTAGCAAATTAAACTCATCTATTCTATATCTTTTAAAATACAGGGTAAATAAAGAAATTGGATGGCAGGTCCAATTCTTTTTTCATAGTTCAAACTATGTTCCTTGGGAAAAGTTGTTCCTTTTCACTAGCCCGTACTTTTCATTATCTGTCACTAGTTAAATTTCAACCTATATCCGAGTCATTACAAAAAAGTTAGACGCACTCTTAAGCTGTGTTTAAAATATTTTTAAATAACTGCCTAATTTGACGCCGCTGTCGAAAACCTTAAACCGCGTTTAACTCTTCTTGTAATAAGACCTAATATGTTTGTCTATGCGAAGGTGGCACAAGCCTTCAGCCACAACAATGGCGTTTCTATCAGAAACCTTCTCATAAGAGTTGAATGGTGGACCTTGCCGAAACGCGTTTGTTGATATGCCACTTGAGATACCAGTCACTGTTTTGACTAGTAATTAGTAGAAACGAGTTGTAGGATTTGCATGCTAAGACTGCCGTATGATGCCGGCTAAAAATAGCATCACGATTTTTCTTTCCCGTGGGTGTCGTAAAAGGCATGCCGCGAATTGATACTTTGGTTTCCAGATGACTATCGTGTCCAGCCAGGGTTTTTTTCCTGTTAGGGGGTGCCAGTGGGCTCTCGAGCCACCCTAATTCAAATTACGACAAACTTGCATCATAATAGCATGACAAAATTAGGAATTAATTTGTAATAACCATTTAATGTATCTTCTCTCACTTCTATTATCGAATCAGAGTCAGTGTAATAATGATAACACCGTGATTAATTCATTCTGTTAGCTTTTCGCGTCACTGATTTAATTTCTTGGTTTTAATAACTTTGGTATTATGCAAGTTCTGTATTCAGGTAGAGTTTTGGGCGACGTGATGACTATTCCGCTTGAAAATCTCATCCATGGTGTTACATGATAGATAGATAAAATGCTTTATTCATCGTTCTGCATCTCACACATTAACATTTCTATGATTAGGTCAAATTATAAAATGCAAACACTTGAAATTTTAACAACAATAATAATTATAATAAAAAAATAAACTTGTATTGTATTAATTTGTAATGAAAGTCAAGTTAAATAAAATGATTATTATTATTATAACGCGTTCCATTTTATCCCACAATATACGGAGTGTAAGGGACAGCCTTGCGAATACTAATATGGTGCAAGCAGACGATGAAACTGAACAACTTTTCCCTAGAAACATATGTCAGGAAACGACAAAAAAAAAAATCCATACAAAGTAATAAAAAATTGCCGTTTGATGAAATATTTTTTCATGGAAGGTGTTCACTTTCATGGTCTGAATGCACCCTATAAGTATTCGGAGGGCTGTCCCTTACACCCTGTATACACAGTGTGCATGCAACCGAAAGAAACGTTACCACTTTACTAGTGGTACTATCAGTAGGACTTCCAGTTACCCATTTAACGGGTCAACCTGTACTAGATCTACATACAATTGTTAAGAATTACAAGTATATATTGAGCCCATAAATGGATATGTTGTTCTATGGGGGTCCGTAGCTATGACTAGTCACTACTCAAATAACTGTTATCAAATATGTTTACAGCTAGTATAAGCCAGATATTTTTGTATAAAAATTATAACGTTTAATATAATATTTGTTTTGATTCCACGTTACTGACTAAAACGGCGTATTTAAAATATCACTGTCACTCTCCGTAAAATGAGTTTAGAAAAGGATAGTAGATGTCGTAGACAATTTTAATCATGTTATATGTCTAATAGTCTATAATTTTCTTGTATGTTTAACCGCCATCTTTTTAATCGCCGCAAAACTTTGACAGATACCGCGTAAGTTTTGACAGATACCGCGTAAATTTTGACAGATACCGCGTAAATATTGACAGATACCGCGTAAAATGCGTAAAACAATTTAAGAGGCGATCATCTTCCATCCTTGTCTAAGCCTATTTAACAGAAAGTGACCGTGATATTTTTAGTTCCAAATTTTTGTAGGTAACATGAAATTGAGACTAGAGGCACTTTAAATACATTTGCCGTAAAAATTGCGAATGCAACCTCGCATTCCTGATCTGAAAAGGTCTCTCAAGGAAAACGGGTGCTCCTTTTTAATCAGAGAACTGTATATAAACTGATTGTGGCTTTGTTTTTATTATTTCTTAAAATGGCAAAGACTTTTGACAACATTGACACTTTTTTAAGGCAATATTGACGGTCATTTTGAATTAAAACTGTGACGTGACTTAATTTATTTAAATAAAAAATTGCGACTTCTGTACGAGTATAAAAATACTTGTGTCAAATGTTTAGAGCTTAGCACAATTTTGTACATATTGTTACCGCTTTGACTCTTTCTGTTTATCTTTTGGTTGGACGGTAGAGAATGCCGCGTGACATTAGGCCCGCTTTTTGTGCTTTCTGTGCAATAAAGTTTAATAAATAAATAAATCGTGCCATACACTAAAGAGATTTACATATTATACTATTCAAACTTAATTGAGACATAACTAAATCATTTAAGTGAACACGGATCAAACTCACTGTTATTTTTGTTGCGCGTTATCGCGACGTATTCGGACCAGTCGGTGGTCCTTCCTGTGGATTTCTTCGTGGAGGAAGGACCACCGACTGGTCCGAATACGTCGCGATAACGCGCAACTACAAAAAATAACAGTGAGTTTGATCCGTGTTCACTTAAAAGATTTACATATGACTTTTATTAAGCATACAATTATATTCAAAACTTTGTCACGACAAATTCTTGGCGACACTAATAGTGTCACACGAATCTCAAACAGAAACTTACCTATCTATCAATTACCTTATGTATGAACTATGATATACAATAGTCTCATGATTCTACCGACACTTCGTCACGACAAATTCCTGTCGATGTGAGCAATCAGCTGGACTGGTTGACATTGCAGGCCACACCCTTGAGGCCGGTGGCTTTTTAATAATCACCCTGGCAACCTGCTTGCTTACGCTTATAAACCAGTCCAATCTGCCATTCGCGATCTGCGCATGATTTTGCGAGAATAAATATGTAAATTATTTATAAAAACACTTGATTGATACGATAAGTTGTGTAGGAATTGTAAAAATCCAAAATAAACACAATTTAATACAAAAAGTACAATGTCAAATCTAGTGCTAATATTTAGATCCGACTATTTTTCTTGGTAGTCTATTCCGACTATTTTATTGTGATAAGTAATAGTTGTGGAAACTCAGGAAAATATTAAGATAAGTAGAGTGTCGCAGCACAATCTGCTGCAGAAAGATCAGTCTTATACGTTTTTATCTTTTAAATATGATATTTTAGTTTTTGGGGTGGTATGGGATCTACCTCCTAGCGGTCCACCCCGGGCAACGGCAACACAGGCTAGCCTGTGGATAAGTCCGGCTGAACGATCCCACCAAGCGGTGGAAGGCTCCGTAAGGGGCCGCCTGGCTCGCGACCACCATCCCACCGAAGTCTGGCGCCAAGTAGCCTTGCTGCGTTCCGTCAGTGTGTGGGAGTGTCAGTGCCTTAACAGGCTTCTTCTGGGTGAGCTCGCTCCATCTTAGACTCTGTCCCTGTTCTATGACTTAGACTAGAGTCAAGAGCAAACCCATCAATAATAATAAAAAAAAAAATTAAAAAATCGGCACAAGTTCTTCTCGTAGTAGATTCAAACTTCTCTTTAATTTTTGTACTCGAGGTACTTTGACATATTTATTGGACATGTAAATTAGCTGTCCGACAAAAAATAATAAACGATAAATAAGTACTATTACCCTATTTCCTACACATAATTACTTCTTATTTTATCTAGCCTGCATCATCCCACTGGCTCATGGAGGACCAGGACATAACTAGATGGAAGGAGAAGAGAAAAGCCTTTGCCCAGCCGTGGAGTGATGCATAAATATACAATATCTTATGTATAATAAAGTTCCAATAAACGATTAATTACCGTACCTAAAAGCCACACTGTACTCACTAGACCATATAACCAATGCAACACTAGTTTCGAAAACACTAAATGAGACTAAACTATTTCTTATCAAAACTAGCTCTAGAAATCACAAAAAATAAGAACACTATTAATTGCCGGTTTACACCTGAAGTCTCGACATCCAATACCAGTCATTGTAAAATGAGTCTTATCGCTTTACAATACAATGCTGTAAGCGATTTTCCACAGGACCAGACGACACGATTGTAGACAACGACCACACAACCTACTAGACGGCACATTAAAGACGAATACCTTTTGGCATGACATCAGTGCTATATTCCTGATATAAGATCACACGCATTGTTTATGGTCAGTGGTGATTTATTAGATGACGCGACTCTAAATTGGCCAATCAGCATGCTAGCATTAATAACCATTGCCCCCGATCCGCTGAAAGGAAATCTCAAAGCTTTCTGCAGATGACGCCAGGCGCGACTGTGCCTAACAAGTCACAAAACTTAAGAGTCTAAGTTTGATTGGTCTAAACTTTGATTGGTCTAAGTCATAGACCAATCAAAGACCACCGAAATCTGGCGCCAAGTAGCTTGCTGGGTTCCTTCAGTGTGTGTGAGTGCCAGTGCCTTAACAGACTTCTTCTGGGTGAGCTCGCTCCATCTTAGACTCTGTCTCTGTCCTATGACCTAGACTAAAGTCAAGAGCAAACCCATCATTAATAAAAAAAAAAGTTAATGGCACAGTTAGAAGTGGCACCATTTTGTTCTCAGTTTCGCTCCTGTTGGAGAAACTGGCAGGTAAGGCATCTAGTAGGCTGTGTGGTCGTTGATGACATGATTGTAGTCTAAGCGTCGGTAGAAGAATGTGAGTTATGAAATGGTTACGTGCTCACGCAGCATAACGAAATACATTTCGATGAGAGGTAAATTGTGCATTTTATTGTTGACTAGTCTTCCGACATTTGAGTAAATATTTTTCATGGTTAATGTTAGTTCCGAAATAAGTGAACTGATTCTATTATGAACTTATTTTTAGGTAGGTAGTTAGCCATCAGAAATTTTCCAACATATAAGAAATACCAAACAAAAATATAAGGTACTTAATATAATGTTGCAAACTGTTGGTTTTACAATAGCTAGAGCTTTTTCGGTCTAACTATTTCATGCTCTACCTTACTGTCATTTCTGTGACCACTTATATGGTATCTGGCAACAACTCAAATACCTATAATATGTATATTAATTCTTAAATATGCATGAGACTTTTACCAAATTGACTATGTATGCCAACATTTAAATTTGATATTTCCTAAATATTACGTACTAAATTATTATTTATATACCTGAAGAGATATATACTTGTTGTTTCAAAACCAAATAATAGTACCTACCTTGTTCAAATATTCAATGTTATCCGTCTGAAGAGAATCTGAGAGTGAGTGCGTGTGTGTGTGTGTATGTATATAAGTTTGTAACCTCTTCACGCTCAAACGGCTTGACCGATTTGGATGAAATTTGAAACACAGTTAGAGTATAACCCACAAAAACACATAGGCTACTTTTTACCGCGGGAAAACAACTATTACCACGGGAAAATGCGTGGCAACCGCTGGGCGGAAATCAAGTACTTGAATAAATTATTTATCAAATGATTATTGTTATCAATTTGTTATAACAATACTTCAAAGATAAGCAAATTTCTACCCGGAAATGATAATACTTATATTTTTTTCAAACAGCTGCTGTTGCAATCACAGTCAACTTTTCTTTCTGACAGTCAATCTATAGCCATCTTACATCCGTAGTTTAAAAAAAAGAAAGACATGACTCAGCAATTCGTCAGCCAACGAAAGAAAGTACCTGATAGAAATCTCTATTGAACAAACAGTATTACTACTTGTTACAGAAGCTATAATAAGTTTTATATACACTCGTCTCATAATGTTCGAATTATGAATTCGAAAACAGATGCATAATGACCTACTTTATGCATTCTGCCTATAAAAACTAGGGTTTACTATAAATTACAGAAGCGTAATGACTTAATGACAAAACTCTTAATACGATAAAGTTGAGAAATGAAACGAAGTTTTTTTTTCCAATACTCAAATCGCTATCTTCCGCCGCACCTGACAGTTGTTGTTGTACGGTAATTTTTCGGATGTTGTACAGTTGTTTTAATAGTTTTTTGTTCTGTTGTTGTTCAGATGTTGATTAGTCGTGGTTCAGATGTTATTCCGATGTTGTTCAGTTGTTGTTCAGTTGTTGTACAGATGTTGTTCAGATGTTGTTCAGTTGTTGTTCAGTTGTTGTTTCGATGTTGTTCAGATGTTGTTCAGTTGTTGTTCAGATGTTGTTCAGTTGTTGTTCAGATGTTGTTCAGATGTTGTTCAGATGTTGTTCAGTTGTTTAGTTAAGTTATTGTTAAGACTCCACATCTAAACAACTGCTAAAGTATAGATTTTTAAAAATTCATATCAAGCCATATTACGTTCTCGTATTGAATTTGTCCTTGTATCGGGCCTTGCAATGGCCGGTGCGTACGTTTAGAAAAGTGTTTCTGAGTTTTTTTGGAGAGTGTAGATAAAATAGTGTATGCAACTGCTATAATTAGGCATTAGAATGCTCGTGTCAAACTATTATCACACTCGGCTGCGCCTCGTGTGATAAACAGACACTCGCATTCTAATGACCCCCATTATACGACAGTTGCATAAACTACTATTAATCACTGCTATTTATAATACAATAAATATAAAAGCATGTTGTGGAATAACACTTGCGTAATTAATCGCGTTGATGTCTTTTGTATGAGCGGCTATACAAGCTCTTTCTTTGAGGAATAGATTTATTTCAGTTAGTGAATATAGGGTAAAATTTTATTAGTGGCCGATACTGAAAACAGAGTACGTGCTGGTGAAAAAAAAAAACAATTTTCCCCAAGGGACATATGTCGAAATAAGGTAAAAATATTTTGAGCTTCCATAGTATCTCAAAATCAGCTAATTTTGTATGGGAGCTTCAATTTTCTTTCAGTTTTCAATCTATGTTCCTTGGGGAAAGTTATTCCCTATCACCAGATCTGAGTTTTCGCTATATTAGAAAAAATACACACTATATAAGTTTTTGTTGATAGATAAGAGTATGTTTTACTAATTGAACTATAAATCGTTGAACTATAAAACATATAAGTACTCGTAATGAAGCAAAAATCTTCGTGGGCATTCTCAAACAATCGATAATAATTTGCCGTGTGATGCCGGTTTAGAATGGCATCACTCCATATCTTTCCCGTGGGAGTCGTAAGAGGCAACTAAGGGACTTGAGGGTATGTATAGCAAATTTAGGCGATGGGCTGACAACTTGTCACTATGGCGATACACCATGTTCTAAATGGCCCTCAAATATATGTCACCCACCAAGGATTAAATGTCCGTTTTTTGCGGTCGTTTGCGCTCCGCCTTCCCCGAAAGAGATAATAGGCGTGATATTCAATTTTAAGGAACATACTTCAGGAAATATTTATAGTTTAGTTTTAGGTAATTTTTTTCTGTAAATAATTAAATTGTATTAGTTTTATGTTCATATACCTTATAAATAAAGCTCAGGAAATACAAGTCAATACAATCCGGATCAGCTAAATAGCTCTACCTACCTTGATAATGAAGAATGTTGAAAGATGGTATTTTTTATAGTTTATGAAGTCTTTATAAAAGGGAAATGCTACGATTTCGTTTCCGATATTTTCGCTAAATGTTTTGCAAACTGGATGTGTGAATCCTGGACTTCTTTTATGCTCATTATAAAATCGATATTTTGTAATAGCACGCACGACTTGACCTAAGTTGTTATATCAGTCTTTGGAAAACTCTGACACGGGTTCATCGGTTCGTTGGACGACTCGATGACTCACACGAAAAGAAGAAGAAGTATTTTGAAGTAAAATAAGTATATCACATAATATAAAAGGAAGTTGCTTCTATTGTAAGTTCCAACTTTTAAAACTACGCAACGGGTTTTAAAGGGTTTTTTTTAACGCATTTAAATGGTTTATTTACTTATAAACAAATGAATATTTACGAACATTTTTTATTACTGGCTTTAAAATTGCAGGCCATTTTATTAAAAACATACATCCTTACAATGGTTACCTACTGGCTGAAAAACGATCATTATTCGAATGATTTATCTGTGGTGGTTGTCAAAGTATTATCAACTTTTTACTATCGTTCTTATTTCAATTACCTTAAAGTACGCATTTGCAAGGCTCGATTGTAGTCTGTACCTTCAAGATTATTATAATATTCTTGAAGAGCCGGAATCGTTGGGGAATGTGAAGGGCAGACTTCGCCGACACAATGAGATGTACCTACGATTAAGAGTTTGAAGACACTCAACAATCCCTTCGAAAAGACATGTCAGAATATGACTGGAATTTTATGGGCAGGTTTCTCGCCTGTGAACAGTTTATTCGCAGAATTCAAGTTTGTATGAGATATGCCAACTTGCAAAAAATCTTTTTGATATTATATATAAACAGTTTAAAACGTTCACTAAGTATACGCGGTGTGGTTCTACTTTTGATAGGTACATACATGTAATTTCATTGGTACCTGCATTTATGGCTTAGACACTGAGGGCTTGGAATTGTTTCGATGATAATTTAAACCATAAACTAAAAAATCAAGTTTCCAAATATTTTGGTGTTTTTGTGAAAAACTTAGCAGGCATGATCAGACCATGAAACTGTACAGCTTTTTCTTTGTTTGATATGTCGGTAAAAGTTTTTTTTTACCTTCCATACACAAAACAAAATTCCCGATCAGCTAACTGACTTTCTACGGAAACTCGTAAAAGAATAACGTTTCCCAACATAGATTCCATAGTAAAAGTTGTTCAGTTTCATGGTCTCATCATGAATGCAAGTTTTTCGGTACACCGTCCCTTACATCCTGTATAGGTTTGATAAAATGCTAAACAGTTTCCAAACACCATTATAAACTGTAGTAGATATCGTGTGAAAACAACCGTCGTCAGAGAATGTACGCAAGCGCTGCATCAAGGACGCTTCGCTATAAAGCTATATACCTAGGTGGGTATGTAGAGTTCCTACTTTGTCATGTTTACTATAGTCATAACCGTGTGATGCCGGCTTAGAATAGCATCACCCCATTTTTTTCCCGTGGGAGTCGTAAGAGGTGACTAAGGGACTCAAGGGTTAGATGTTTGTTGTGATTTAAGGCGATGGGCTGACAACCTGTCACTATAGTGATACACAGTTATCTGATTGACCCTCAAACTTTTGTCAGATGTGGTGTTAATATCGGCCGCAAAAAACGGACATTTACGTCACGTGTGACAAACATTCGGAAAATTGTGTATGGCCATGGTGACAGGTCAACCCATCGCCTAAAATTCCACTACACACCTTCGAGGCCCTTAGTCGCCTCTTACGACTCCCACGGGAAAGAAATAGGGTGATGCCATTCGAAGCCGGCATCACACGGCAAATAAATAGTACCTGATCATAGTTAAAAAAACAGGACAGGTGGCGCAGGACAGGGAACGGTGGCGGAAGGTCATTTTGGAGGCCAAGATCCATTTCGGGTCACTGAGACAGCAGAGTAGTAGTTAGTTACCTATAGATGATACGAATATGAATAAACGAATACTTACCAAATTTTAAAACACTTCCCGTGTTAGGTATACAATTTTGAGAGAATAAGTTGCGGTAGCCCAGATGGAAGAGGCGTCGCCACTTGTAATGGCGAAAGTCGCAGGTTCAAAACCTGGCCGCGCTTGAAAATTTTGCAAGTTTTCAAAAATTGTATGTCTAACACGGGAATTGTTTTAAAATTTGGTATTCAATTTATCGCGGTTCGTTTAGACTACATTCAATCTGTAAAGATAGAATTAGTCGCCAGGTATTAGTTGCAAAAACTAACCCGGTAGATGGAGCCGTGCCACGCGTTACTGGCATTAAGATACGCTTGCAAAATTGGCGGGCAAGGAACGAGCTGCGGTAGCCCAGATGGAAGAGGCGAAAATGGATCATGGCCACCTGGGCCTTCTTCTTCTTTTCGTGTGGGACACCGAGTCATCCAACGACCCGATGAACCCTGGTGTCAGAGTTTTTCACCCGGGCCTGAAACCTGCTAAATTAAAATCGTATCAATTGTGTCGATATACTGTCAGTTGGATGGTTTTGAGCGATTCGTATTCTGCCGACAGTTTGAAGTAATATAATAGCACAGTGACAATAGAATTACAGTTGAGTGTAGCTAGCATTACCTACAATGGCAAAAAAACAATAGAATCGGGGTCCTGAAACGAGGTTTTTCCACAGAATTTTTTAAACTCTATCTTTGCCAGATTTTGACTCGATGCTTAGTCTTACGGTCAGAACTCATCTTCGAAATGTTTAGCCTCGAATTTTCACATCCTGTAATTAATTGATTAATATGACAAATTAGTAAGTATGAAAAAAAAGTGGATCCTTCTGGCACAGGCATTGCTTAAAAAGAGGCTCCGATACTTACCTAGCTCTTAAAGAATACTGTAACAATTCAGGCACAAAAACTTAGATGGCATATTCAATCAAGTCGAAATTTTCCGTTTTAAGTCGTAAGTAGGTAAAATACCTATTATTGATGTAACTTCTTCAAATTAAATAACCTCAAACCTAGGATATTAATTCAGCATTCCGATCTAATAATGCCTTCTGATAGTAGTCACATTACCTACAGCTTATTAGTACAGGTTTTGCTTGTGCACTTTTAATTGGCAATCATATTAATAAGATCATTAGAATGGTTTTTTTCTGATACTAGTTGCTAGACGATAATTACTTGTAAAATTATTATTAAGTTATTATTACGTACCGTACAAGGTAGGTCGCTAAGCCAAACTGTCAGGTACTATCAGCGGCATTTCAACCTTCTAATTTAAAGGATCAACTATACTGGTTATCCGTACCAATATTATAAATTTGAGAGTTTTGTGTGTGAGTGTATGTATGTTTGTTAACTCGTCACGCTCAAACGGCTTGACCGATTTGGATGAAATTTGTAACACATGTAGAGTTTAACCTGTAATAACACATATACCACTTTTTACCAGAGGAAAACAACTATTACTACGGGAAAATGAGCAACCGGTAAAACCGCTGGGCGGAAATCTAGTTCTTAATAACAGAGGATCAGTCGCACTACCACTGCGCCACATCGGCCGCCATGTGGTACTAAACAGTGCATTTGGGTTTTTATTCAGAACAGGTTTATCCCTTCTGAGCTTAAGCTTAACTGGATGTGCAACTAAAAACTGATATTGATATATTAAGTAAATACTTACCTGCGAGCATGCAAATCCGTGCAAAATAAACCTAAACATATAATGCCCACGCATAGCAAAGCAGAGAAATCTGCAAACGAGAGAAATTCCGAATATTCCGTCTCGATTTTAACGATTCGATTATATTATCAACCAGTTAGTTATTTAACAGTGGACACTTTCGTCAGCCTTGAACAATTATTCAAAAACTGTTACCTAATAACTAGTATGGTAATATGTTAAATCTGTTACGACATCCTATAATTTATTAATTATTTTAGAGAATTTGTAATAATTTTGATGATGGTTCTTTATTTAAATAATATAAATTTAAAATGTTTTTCATTACTTAACTCTTAATTACTAATAAGGGTTATTATCGATATTATCGCAATCCATTTCCTTGAGAAAAATAATGTGTTTTTATTTGACTTACCATTTTAAGGGATCCGAAAATATTTCTCCTATCGGAGCTTCCCATATTGAAAAGTTTTTATTAACACATAAGGCAATCAACAGAGAAAATCCTTCAGCAGTTTTTCCTTAAATTCCCAAAACACAACTGTTACCACACTTAACACATCACATGAAAAACTACTCGGTGCACTGTGAAAACACCTCCAAGTTGCTGGCACGCGCGTAAGAATAAATAAAAAGAAAATTGCGTTCGA
This sequence comes from Tuta absoluta, assembly GCA_027580185.1. Classification (NCBI taxonomy): domain Eukaryota; kingdom Metazoa; phylum Arthropoda; class Insecta; order Lepidoptera; family Gelechiidae; genus Tuta; species Tuta absoluta. The sequence goes on along the minus strand of JAQAHW010000010.1, from coordinate 17,326,637 downwards.
AGTTCGAAATTGTTTGGGCGGGAAACGACGACTAGCGCGGACCGCGCGCCACAGACTGCTAAGATGGCGGGGGCTTTTTTGACGGTTCACACGAGTCGATTCACTTTCTACGACCTTAGGCGGCGTATGCGACTGTAGGTAATTAAGCAAAAAGTTTACGTAACCCCGAATAATCGATGTAACCTGTGTAACGTACGTCAATTTCGATTTCCGCGAATATTTTTGCGAAGACTCTTGACTCATCCTCTTGTAAAAGTTGTTTCGCGTCGGAAGATGTAACCTGAATTAAACTTCCGATTGCAAAGTAAGTATAAAACATAATTTATTGCTAGTGTTAAAGTTATTAATATGTTACGATTACGAGTGAATCTTCACGCTCTACCTACCTTCACACAGTTTTTCTCTTTCCGATCGCTATCTAATCTTTACCGAGTGAATCCAAAGCAGTCTTGCTACTGCTTGCTATTCTATTAATAATTTTGTAAGGATTTAGTATAGTTTTTAATTACCATTTTGCTTTAAATAGGTAAGTATTAAGTAAGTAGTTTGTTTTTCTCTAGGTGTCATGAAGTAATGCTCCAGTAAGATTTTAAATAGTCAATATTTAGGTACCTTTGAAGGTACTTTTTTTTTTAGCAAGCAGGGTTGTTTGAATAAGAGGATAGCTTCTCTTAATTACGTTATTGTAAAATATTATTACATTTTAATGTGAGTAAATTAAAGTGTTTCTGACTGTTACTGTTTAAAAGATTTCTAAGGAGAATGCACAATTATAATTCAATTTTACGTAGACTGAAAGGCGTGGTCGTTCCTACATTCCACACATGACAGCCGAGTACTTTAGTTTTTGTTAATCGTGCGGCAAACATCTAGGCCGACTGAAGGTTGGACCTGAGAGAATGGCAGTTTATTCGGCCTGTGGACTACATTCTAGGTTTAGAGCTAATTAATCTAGAGCACATATCTTTACCGTGTGATGCCGGCCTAGAATAGCATCACCCCATTTCTTACTCATGGGTGTCGTAAGAGGCGACTAAGGGACTCGAGGGTGTGTATTGCAATTTTAGGCTATGGGCTGACAACCTGTCACTATAGTGATACACAGCTATCTGATTGACCCTCAAACTTTTGTCAGACGTGGTGTTAATATCCGTTTTACGGCCGTTAACGCTCTGCCTACCCCGTAAGGGATATGGGCGTGATTTATGTATGTATGTATGTATATATCTTTAATTTATGCTCTACATGTAGAGTAGATACTTCAGTAGGTAGCCTATTTGTGAATTTATATGTACTGCTCCAGACATTCGCTGAAAACAGGGCAAATGAAAATTTTAATAATGTTAACTATGTGTCTCCTTAATTTACCAATACACAACCACATCAGGGGCCTACTAGTAATAGCAGGCGGTTGAAAATCTCTGTCACCAGGGTTCATTGGGTCGTTCATCGACTCGGTGACCCACACAAAAAAAACTCCTGGATAAAAAACTTATTTGTTCTACCTGGATAAGAAACTAATTTGTTCTATGCCTTCATAGGTGCTGAACTGCACGAGTTTTTTGCATTATTTCCCTAGCCTGTGTAATTTTCTAAGCACTTTTACCTTATTAGCATTCAAAGCAGCGACAAGTTTGTATAGAATCAGATGTCTCACTCCAAAGATATTCCGAAGTGAAGCGCCGTGATGTGGGTAGCGATGAGGAGTCACTCACCTTTCGGGTAAACACGTAAACCTAACAGGATTTGAGTAGGTGCTATTTATACCTACCTACTTACCAGGTAAACCTTCTTATATTTATTCCTGGCAAGATTGTCGAACCCTTTTGAGGTCGAACCAGACAATTTCGATAGATTTTTCAGTTTGGAAGCTGCTCTAAGTACATTAATGTAATAATGGAAATAAATGTTTTTAAAGGGGCATTTCAGTTGAAAAATATTGGTCACGGAAAATTCAACTGTTCCCATCGACTCGACTATCACGCGTTTCGCCAACTGACGCAATTTGCAAACAGGAAAAATTTATATTTTTAAATAAATTATTAAAATATTTACATATTAAATATTTTGATAACGCAATGCATTGTTAACGTTGCTATTAAACTAATTACCTAGGTACATTTTATTCGCCTAAACAGACTAATTTAAAAGTAGGTACATCGCTGAGTAACGATAATCTTTAAAGCTGATTCTAAAATGAAATGTAATGAACTTGATATATATTTAGATAGACCAAATATAGAACTAATTACCTTTACCGTTAATTCTTATTTACCTAAACAGACTATTTTGAGAGTACATCGCTGGCCAACGAATCCCTTCAAAGTATTTTTTTCGGAAAACAAGGACGGAACAAATTAAAATGTTACATATATTTAGATAGAACTAATTCATCACAGTGTCAGTTTCCCCGTAAGATATGGTCAATCGCTGAGTACAAACACATGCCTCTTACGACTCCCACGGGAAAGGAATGGGGTGATGCTATTCTAAGCTACATGGCATTACTGTGTACAAAAAACGGTTAACTAAATAGCTTCCGCCGTTCGTCCACGTCACGAGTGGCGTGGCGGAAATTCACGAAGATCAAAGACTGCAAACAATAAACTGAATAAACACACACGTCAAAGGATAAAGATCTTTTCTGCTAACTATAGCAAGTGCAACGTCCCCTAAGTGTGCATTGTGCATAAGCAATGGAATGCACCGGAGGGGGAAGTACGAGTACCTAATGTGTTCCTTAGGTTTTTTTTGCCATTCCAGAATCTCGTAACTTACTTAGCGAACGACCTGATGTCAGACATTAAAAGCTGTCTACCTTCTAGGTGCTTGCCACGTGATGACGGATTAAAATAGTATCGCCCCATTTCTTTCCCACTTTTAGGCGACTGTGGCTAACAATTTTCACTGTTGTGATACCACAACTTTTTATGATACGATAGCGATAACTACAGCACCTACTTTTACGGCTGTTGACGGATTATAGGGCGTGATGTGTTTATGTACTCGTAGTATGTACAAGGTACGTAGGGACGTACCTACTACTATGCAATTAGACTACCGCCAATCAAATCATAGGCCGCTGCTCGCTGGTACCGATTCCGGGCATCCAAAGCACGAAACCATCGTTACGAACAATCTTGTGGTGTCTGATGCAGATTTTGGTAGACTGTACTTACCACAAATATTGTGACTCTTCAGACCAATTTTGGAAGATAGGCCTTTATGTTACCCCTCTCTCTCTCTCTGGTCGGTCCTTCATGACTGAAGATCGTGGCTATGGTGGGATGTAATTCTTGAACGGACAAATTGTCGCCATCGGCTTCTATCGGTGGCCATATTGGCGACAGTGTAAAATTTCGGTGTCTCTGCGTCCTTGAGCTGGTCAGACCATCTGGTAGGTGAGCGGCCTCTAGGTCTTTTCCCTTCCGTATTCCCAACAATAATCAGCTTTTCGAGGCTGTTGTCTCCGCGTCTCATTATATGACCAAAATAGCTGAGCGTGCGTTGGTAGCATGTTGTTGAAAAAGACGCTCTTTTATTTTCAGCTGAGAAAGGATTGACACATTTGTGCGTTTGGCGGTCCAGGGTATTCTCAGCATCTGCCTCCAGCACCACATTTCGAATGCCTCAATCCTTTGCCTCTCTCTTGCTTTTATGGTCCATGTTTCCACGCCATACATAAATATCGGGAAGATCAAAGCCCTTACGAGGCGCATTTTGGTTCTGTTGGTAATGCCTCTGTTCCTCCATATACCATTTAGGCGAGTCATGGCATCTTTTGCCATAGCAATGCGTCTTCTTATTTCTGGTTCACAGCTGCCATCGTTGCATATTTGAGAGCCAAGATAGATGTAGTTTTGGACGACGTCTACACCTATGCTATCAATATCGGTCAACTTTTGAGCACGGTCCACTATCATTAGTTTGGTTTTGCTCCTATTGATAGCTAGGCCCAGTTCCAGACTCTCTGTCTCCAGTTTCTGTAGGAGTGTCCTCATATCCTCCATAGATGTCGTGATGAGGACGGTGTCATCAGCGTACCTGAGGTTACATATTCGCTTCCCTCCCAGCGGAAAACCACCCTCCCAGTCCTCTATTGTTTTACGGATTATGTATTCGCCGTATATATTGAATAGCACAGGAGAAAGGATGCAGCCTTGTCGGACTCCTTTCTTTGTGACAAACACATCAGAACAGTCGGTGTCGATTCTTATAAAGGAACGGTTGTTGATGTAGAGGTTGCGAATAAGCTGAATGAGATGTTCGGGCACTCCCATCTCTCCGAGAACTACCCAAAGCTTTTCCCATCTCACGCAGTCAAAAGCTTTGCTGTAGTCAATAAAACAAAGCACTACTGGGCTATTAAACTCTCGGCTCTTCTCTATGATCTGACGAATATTTAAAATCTGCTCTCTGGTTCCTTTTCCTTTTACGAAGCCAGCCTGCTCTTCGGGTATTTGTCGATCAAGGTAATTGTGAAGCCGGTGGTTGATTACGTTCAATAGGATCTTACTGGCGTGAGAGATCAATGCTATAGTTCTGTAGTTGTTACAATCAGTGGACGGGCCCTTTTTATGCAACGGTATGAAAACTGACTCAGTCCATTCCTCCGGCCACTGTCCAGAGTTCCAGATTACGTTGCAGATACTGGTAAAGATCGCTATTCCTTCATCGCCGCAGTTCTTAAGTAGCTCAGCTGGAACACCATCTTTGCCAGGAGATTTACCGTGTTTTAGAGATTTTATTGCTCCTGTTACCCCTAAATGTTATATTGTTACGGTGCTCCATGATTTTTCTTTGCGATTTCCGTTTCCGATTCTGTCCGAGATTTCTGTTTTTATTATACAGAGACATCTAGCGGCATGGCTTCAAAGCATCAAGACAAAATTGTTGCTCTTTTAAAACTCATAAAGTATAGGATCAAATTATATGTACTATAAAATGGACAGCAAGTACATTATTGTATTTTATGTTAACTTTGACATTTCCACTAGCACTTTATTGGAAAGTAAAGTAATAAAAATGCATATTTACTTAAAGTTGATGAGGTAAAGTTAATAAGCTGTCGCTTATTTAAGCTTATTTTGATATCGCTAACAATGAATAAAGACTACGGGTCCGAAAAAGGGAACACCAGCAAGGTTCAAGGAAGAAAACAGTTCACTACTACTAGAACGCTTATTTTATTACCTTGCATGGCTACTTGAGAAACCCCAGAGTTTTAAGACCCTCTTTTAGCGTAAATAAGCTTATTTTTTTTAATCTAGGAAAAATTATTGAATCTATTTACAACGACAGTGTTACCACAGATTCAATCATTATTCCAAAGAGAATATAATAGAACTAGCGTTTTAAGAGCTGGGACTCCGAAGAAAAAAAATGAACGACGCAAAATGTCAAAACGCAGTTCCCAAATCATTGCCAACATGTCAAAACAAGTCAATTCTAGTATAGCCAACATAAAGAACACACGTAGTGATGTACCTACGCGACAGCCTGCAATTTATCGATATCGATAACGTAGCTGCCGAAACGGTGCGGCAGCTCAAAATAATATTTTTATTTTTATAATAATTATGTTTCAGCAATTTAGCAGGTAAGTTCCGAACAACCGACTTTTGCTAAGACCCTCAGCTAAACCCGTCAAACTTAGCAACTTTCCCCGAGGATCAAAAGTGATAGACAACATTTAAAAAAATGACCTCCCATACAAAAATTAAGCTGACCGAATAATTTTTGAAGTTTTGACCTATGCTTCTTGGGGAAAGTTGTTCAGTTTAGCCGGTGGAGCTTAGCGTTTTCGGGAAAGACGGTCGTTCGGAACCTCCCCGTATTTGAATATTATCGAAACAATTTTAACTCAATATTTCAATAACAATAAGTTGCCGAAACATAATTAATGGACTTTTTTCTAAGTAAAACAAGCTAAAGGATTTCAATAATTATTACTTTTGTAAAATTCTAAATAAATATAATAAAACAGTAAGTCAACCAAGTGTGTACATTTGAATACTTTAAATTCCGTTCAAGTTATAGGTCTCAAAACAATAGTAAAAAAAAATACTGTATCTATCTGTCTGTTTTTCCACGTTTCAAGCAAAAACTACTAGACGAATTTTTACCAAATTTTGTATAACTGGTTTATAGAGGATACTTTTACTTCAAAAAAGTCCCACACACCCCATTCCTACAGGAAAACAGAGCAACTGGTTTGGCGGAGTTCATACAAGCATGTCCATGCATTTAATCGTCTACTATTATTAGTGAGGTCCTATTTATTCATCAAAAACTTTGACCATATTTTCAATCATTGCACATAATTTGATTGTAGGGTAGATCGAGGATTTTTTCTTGTACCATTCGTTTAGGACTATATATCGGTACATTTATTCTTCACCTGAAACATATAATAATATCTTATCAAATAATAAATACATTTAATTTAATACCAAATTGTTAAAACACTTCCCGTGTTATGTACAAAATCTTGGAAAGCCCGCTTTTTTTTCAACCGTGGCCATGATTTGAACCTGCGACTTTTTCCTTTACTAGTGGCGACGCCTCATCTATGTGGGCTACCGCGGATCGTCCCCTGCCCGTGAACTTTGCAAGTGTATCTTATCTTACGCGGGTAGGGTACGAGCCGCGGTAGCGCAGATGGAAAAGGCTTTGCAAATGGTAAATTTCGACGTTTCATAGGGCCCAGAAGCGTTTACTCCAATATCCCCCCGCCCCGAAAAACATAGGTACTCTAACCCAGAACTCGGTTGTAAGGAAATGTTAGAAACATTCTCCATTAAAAAGAAATTTGTGACAAGTGACAACGCATTGTATCGATATCGATTACCTATACATTATTTTTGGTCGCACTATATAACAGCAACTTCTTCAACTAAATAATAATATCAACTCAAATCAATGTTTATTGCTATAATTACGATGTTTATGAGTCATATTCCAAGCATTATAATGATTATCTTTACTAACCTTTCTTCATCCAGAGGAAACTGAGCCATGAAATGCCGTTTCTGTTCATTCTTTCTTGCGGCTTTTAATCCACACATTTCACATTTCCTACACTTCATTATTCCTTGGTTTAGCCAAATACTAAAGTTTTGTCACTTTTGAAAATGAAACAAAGCAAAATAAACTAGGAACTTGAAAATAATTTCACAAACAACAATTACTTCGTTTTAACAAACTTGAACTGCCAAATTATGTCCACAGATTAACAGATCAAATGATGTTGACATTATTGACAAACAAAAGAGAAAGAAAACGGAAATGAGTGAAACAGATATAGCCGCCATGAAAATGCTATTGCGTTTCATACATTAATTTTTTTGTTTGAAGTTTCGATAGACTGCATTATTCAGCCTTGTTTACTATGAATCCCTTAGACTCTTAGACGAGGGAAAAAAGAGTGGACTCGGCATTAAAAGAAGACAACTAAGACATATCTGCGTCTCTTTTTAACTTATGGGTATTACAGTATGAAAAAAAGGACAACTAATGTTTTATCATTACCATAAATAGCAACACTGCGGCCGGCCGCCATGTTTAGTCCATGTCAGATGAAAGTACGTCAGTTGTCATCCCGCGTGTAAATATCGAGGAATTTTTAAGAATATTTGTGTTTTATGTGAAATTTGAGCTTATTCAAAGTGATAAAACTTGGAAGAATATAGTATTAATATGGGTAGGTGCAGTTTGCTGGGATGCCCCATGAAAAGCAACAATAAACATCAAAAGATAACGTTGCACAGGTAAGTAACCGATTTGATTTAAAATATGTTGTATTTCCTGTTATTTTGTAAGATTGTGGTAACTGTGAGAAACTTTTTAAAGAAACGCTTACGTTTTTATAATCATCTGCTGCTATACAAAAGATATTCCGAGATTTTTTGCGAAAATCATTCATCATAGTATATAGAGTTGGGGTACGGCATTTTCAATTTATCGATATCATATTTGAATAAGTGAAACAATTGTGATCCCCTTTATTGCTTACTTTTGAATCGTGCCCACGCATACATTCGAAGTTTTTCGTATGAAGTTTAGTGTCATAAATGCGGGCACACTTAAAGCCGAATTGTTTTATGATTATAGATTGCCAAGGCGTCAAGAACAAAGAAAGCAGTGGCCGAAAGAAAGAAGATATACTTGGGGTCGAAAATTTAAATACTATGACCAAAGATATTTTCATTTGTTCCCTGCATTTCAAAGATAAATGGTTTAACCGAACATTAAATGTAACAAGACGATGCTTTGCCTTCAAGTGAGTTGTTGGTAAGTATTGCTTTTAAAATTCATTCATTCATAGCGCGCCCACTCTAGGGTTAAGTAAATAACCAATAGATTACCAATATAATGATATTACAATTGGTATTAATTAGCATTTATCAATAAGTAGGCTATTATGATTTTTGAAAAATAAAATTATATATTTAAAAAAATATATATTTAGATCTTAATTACAATTAGAACAATTGTATTAGTTGTATAAACTTTGCTATTATTTGTATATAGGTACTGATTCTAATAAATCTATCATAAAATATGGATTTCTTGTTTTATTGATATCAAGCCTACGTCTGCCTACCCCACAAGATACTAGGCGTCATATGCATATGTATATAGCGGATCGCCAGACCCTCATTGACCAGCAGGAGCAGCCTGTCGTGCTGAACATTTTTTTCTAAAATTCCTTAAATCGTATCTCATCTTATAAGTACAGGGTTGTTTTTTATTCACCCAGGAAAATTTGCAGGGTGAATCTACTCATGATTCTGAACAACTGTTACTATAGGACCGCCTGCGAAATAGCGAAAAAAAGCAGCTGTTCCATACAAAAATGAATACCTACACGATCAAAATGTATGGAACAGCTGATTTTTTGAAGCGATTTCGCAAACGGCCCCATAGTAAAAGTTGTTCAGAATTATGAGTAGAATCACCCTGCAAATTTTCCTGGGTTAATAAAAAATAGCCCTGTAAAGTTTAGCTGTGCACCTGGTGCCCTCTGTCAGGAATTCCAGATTCTCAATTGCCGACATAAATTTGTCCATGTACGTCTCTAATATGCTAGAAATAGAGGGTTGGTTATCCACAGGTCCCGGGTTCAAGCCCCGGCAGGCAACGAAATTTTTTCAATCTCTTATTTTCATTTATGCTAGAAATGTTGCAAAGATGTGGTTTGGCTAATTTGGGTAATACCTGCTATTTTTTTGCGACTTCCCGGTTTCCGTGCTGTTAACTGTTTTCCCGTGGGAATAAGATATTTTCCTATGGTAAAAAGTAGCCATGTTACTCTGGAATGTTGTAACTCTCATATAAAATTAATAATTGGTCTAGCAGTTTCAGTGTTTATCGATTACATAGGTACACACAAAAAGACATATCTTTAATGTTTATTATGTGTAGATGTAGATATTGCAGAATTTTAGATGATCGAGTTCAATAAGTTCCGACTGCTGTAAGCACCGCACATACAACTATCGATAAGTTTTTATCCAAGATCCATAGGTAATAATGAGTGCAGCACTATGGCATGCCGCCATATTTGTGACAGATCGAGTGTAGGTATGCACGTTTTTTTCGTAGGTATTTCATGTCCACTCTTTTTTCCCTAGTCTAAGACTAGGGAAAAAAGAGTGGACTTTTTCCCTAGTCTAAGACTAGGGAAAAAAGAGTGGACTAGGGAAAAAAGAGTGGACTTTTTCCCTAGTCTAAGACTAGGGAAAAAAGAGTGGACTTGAAATACCTACGAAAAAAACGTGCATACCTACACTCGATCTGTCACAAATATGGCGGCATGCCATAGTGCTGCACTCATTATTACCTATGGATCTTGGATAAAAACTTATCGATAGTTGTATGTGCGGTGCTTATAGCAGTCGGAACTTATTAAACTCGATCATCTAAAATTCTGCAATATGTACATCTACACATAATAAACATTAAAGATTTGTCTTTTTGTGTGTACCTATGTAATCGATAAACACCGAAACTACAAGACCAATTATTAATTTTATATGAGAGTTACAACATTCCAGAGTAACATGGCTACTTTTTACCATAGGAAAATATCTTATTCCCACGGGAAAACAGTTAACAGCACGGAAACCGGGAAGTCGCAAAAAAATAGCAGGTATTACCCAAATTAGCCAAACCACATCTTTGCAACATTTCTAGCATAAATGAAAATAAGAGATTGAAAAAATTTCGTTGCCTGCCGGGGCTTGAACCCGGGACCTGTGGATAACCAACCCTCTATTTCTAGCATATTAGAGACGTACATGGACAAATTTATGTCGGCAATTGAGAATCTGGAATTCCTGACAGAGGGCACCAGGTGCACAGCTAAACTTTACAGGGCTATTTTTTATTCACCCAGGAAAATTTGCAGGGTGATTCTACTTATGATTCTGAACAACTTTTACTATAGGGCCATTTGCGAAATCGCTTCAAAAAAATCAGCTGTTCCATACATTTTGATCGTGTAGGTATTCATTTTTGTATGGAACAGCTGCTTTTTTTCGCTATTTCGCAGGCGGTCCCATAGTAACAGTTGTTCAGAATCATGAGTAGATTCACCCTGCCAATTTTTCTGGGTGAATAAAAAACAACCCTGTACTTATAAGATGAGATACGATTTAAGGTAAGTATTTTAGAAAAAATTGTTCAGCACGACAGGCCGCTCCTGCTGGTCAATGAGGGTCTGGCTGGAGTACCTGATATAGTCCACTAGCACCCCCACTAGAAACCGCAGGGCGATCCGCTATATACATATGCATATCACGCCTAGTCTCTTGTGGGGTAGGCAGACGTAGGCTTGATATCAATAAAACAAGAAATCCATATTCTATGATAGATTTATTAGAATCAGTACCTATATACAAATAATAGCAAAGTTTATACAACTAATACAATTGTTCTAATTGTAATTAAGATCTAAACATATATTTTTTTTAATATATATAATATTTATTTTTCAAAAATCATAATAGCCTACTTATTGATAAATGTTAATTAATACCAATTGTAATATCATTATATTGGTAATCTATTGGTTATTTACTTAACCCTAGAGTGGGCGCGCTATGAATGAATGAATTTTAAATGCAATACTTACCAACAACTCACTTGAAGGCAAAGCATCATCGTGCAGTCTTGTTACATTTAATGTTCGGTTAAACCATTTATCTTTGAAATGCAGGGAACAAATGAAAATATCTTTGGTCATAGTATTTAAATTTTCGACCCCAAGTATATCCAGCCACTGCTTCCTTTGTTCTTGACGCCTTGGCAATCTATAATCATAAAACAATTCAGCTTTAAGTGTGCCCTCATTTATGACACTAAACTTCATACGAAAAACTTCGAATGTATGCGTGGGCACGATTCAAAAGTAAGCAATAAAGGAGATCACAATTGTTTCACTTATTTAAATATGATATCGATAAATTGAAAATGCCGTACCCCAACTCTATATACTATGATGAATGATTTTCGCAAAAAATCTCGCAATATCTTTTGTAAAGCAGCAGATTATTATAAAAACGTTAGCGTTTCTTTAAAACGTTTCTCACAGTAACCACAATCTTACAAAATAACAGAAAATACAACATATTTTAAATGAAATCGGTTACTTACCTGTGCAACGTTATCTTTTGATGTTTTTTGTTGCTTTTCATGCGGCATCCCAGCACACTGCACCTACCCATATTAATACTATATTCTTCCAAGTTGTATCACTTTGAATAAGCACAAATTTCACATATACCACAAATATTCTTAAAAATTCCTCGATTTACACGCGGCGATGACAACTGATGTACTTTCATCTGACAGGGACTAAACATGGCGGCCGGCCGCAGTGTTGCTATTTAAGGTAATGATAAAACATTAGTTGTCCTTTTTTTCATACTGTAATACCCATAAGTTAAAAAGAGACGCAGATATGTCTTAGTTGTCTTCTTTTAATGCCGAGTCCACTCTTTTTTCCCTAGTCTAAGATGAATCCTAACCAAGTGTTTTCGAGGTGGCCACAGACGTAGCTATGAAAGGTCGTAGTGTTGTTCCTGTTTGATAGTTTAAAATCGTAAATCATGAAACTGCCATGCCATGCAAAATAAATGTTTTTTATTATTTTGGTGTTTATCGATAGCTGCAGCTGACTTAATTTACTGAGCTATACAAAAATATACATTTTTAGGTGCCATTGTAGTTGTCGACTATTTATTATGATTTGATTATTTAAAGATTTTTGACTACCGAGAAGTAACTCTTAACTTGTATTGTAATTTAATTATATCATATATGTATTTAAGTTTATTGCAAATAAAACATACTATGTGATTTTAAGCTACGTTTGTGGGCACCATAACTGTCTTTTGATGAAAATTTAAATATTCTCCACACACACCATTTAAGAAAATAACATTGGCAACACCTTAATAAAAAAACTACTGTCAACGCGGAGGATGTTCGGGCCAGTGCACGATTATCGAATTATTTTGCAAAAAAAAAACATAAAATTAAATAAAACTTTGATCAATTTACATAATTAATGTTACTGCTTTTAAATAGGTGTGAAATGGTGTAGTTGGTGTTAATTTTTTGTGCTCTAGACTGAGAAAATCGCTCAAGATGGCCAAGTAAGTAGGAAGTCTATAGAAAATTAATTGAATTTATATCGTGTTGTAATACTTAGGATTAGAAAGGCTACACCGTGTCGCCCACGTCGTTTTGCGGTCAATTAGCCTCGCTCGATGGAAACTGATAGCCATTCGGGTACTTTCATAGATGAACTGTTTTTATCTTTCATGGATATCTGCGCGAATATATAAATTCTAATAGTAAATAAATGCTGCTATCGGTCGTTCATAAATTATTTGTTTAGTTGATTAGTTTTTGTGGCCATTTCATTCTGGCTTTTAATATGAGTTCAATAAACTGACAATATATAAAGTAATTTATTTTTGTTACACTACAAGATTAAGTAGCTACTAATATGTTTACTGGTAGATATTTGGTCCCATAATTATTTTTGTTGAAACAGTGATATTTCAGTACTGCAACAATTTGTTCCTTTCATAGAGAAAACTGTCTATTTATCTTTAAAACTAAGAAACTCATGTAAAAACTAAAACAACTCCACAGGTCCTGGGTCCAATCCCCGGCCGACTCTATATTTTTTCAATTTCTTATTCCCATTCATGTGTAAGAGTTTCATTTTAATTTTTTTATCTAGCTAGTTGTACTATTAAGCTATTTCCTTTTGCCTCTGATATTTTTTTATATACAGTTTATGTTATGTACCTACCTAGATAAGATTTGTAGAAGTTAAAAAAGGCAATAAATAATATTGTTATTTTATTTATTTTTAAATCATTAATCTTTTCTGAACAGTTGTTCATTAGTATATAGCTAATTTGCTTAGATAGTGTCGCATCCATCTTAACTTGACTTCCATGCTTGATACACACATGTAGACACTATTTAAGCAACTAAAGTAAATCAATGATGCTTAATGAAACTTTCAACATTCACTTTTCTATAAGTAATATTCTTTTTTGGTAACTGGCTTTGTTTGCAAACTGCACATGCCTTGAAAAACTGCTTCAAAATCTTTCTTAGATATGTTACTGAACTTTGGGATTACTTCTTTAACTGGGATTTTGTGCCTTAGAAATAAAGGGAAGTTATGATAAATAATAAATGATTTAATTAAAACGAATATAACCAAACATCAAGTTACATAATTTAGTTAGAAATGGATCAAACTCTGCATTTGTTATTGGTTGTACTTTATTGTTTACACAAATATTCTGCTATCAATCTAATTTATATCTTTTTTCTCCTAGGGAGATGATGATAGTGTTTGTCTATGACACACAATGTTGCACTTCAGAAGATGATGACCCCATAGATGCGGTTCTATACTTTCATCCTGGATGGGTCTCCGACACTCAGCGACATGCTTTGGCTGGCCAGGTTGGTTGAATTTTATTTACCTGTGTCTTTGCAGGTTTCGTCCTGACAAGTTAGTGCTGTGACAGTTATGCTGACATGCTACATTCAATATTTAGTCCATGATCATAGTATTGACAGTTGGCCATTGTTTAATGATAAAATATAGCTTACAAAAGTGTTTAATAGGGCAATATGTTACTAGGTAATGTATAAGTATTAAGTCCAGTAGCTAATCTGCTAAACTTGAAGATTAGGTGTACTGTGGTTTATTTTGCACGCATGATGCTTTTTAAATTTTACTCTCTTTTTTAATTTCTGATTTTAATTTTTGATGATAAGGATAATCATTTATTAAATTTGTAAAGGCAAATTACTACATTGTGGCCAATTAAAATAAATGTATTCACATTTACACTCTGCCTACCCTGCAAGGGATAAATGCGTGATATATGTGTGTGAATGTACTCATTTAACTGTTTATTTAATTGTACACAAAACTATGAAAGGACATGAAAAAAAAGATAAAATGGTCACAACAGTTATTGCTTTTACAGGGAACTCTGCTGCCCATTCCCTGGATGAATTTATCCCTTACTCGTTTTTTACGACACCTAATTCTATTGAGGTGATGCTATTCTAAGCCACTCGGCAATCTTGAAATTAAGAAAGTATCAGGAGGCCTCTAATTTGAATATTAATGGTAACAAGAATTTGACTTCTTGGCAAATATCTCTAAACTGGTTTTCTGTAATAAAATAAAATATTTTAATTGCTCATAAAACTCTACATTGGTTTTTGTAGTTTGTTTAAGCAGATCATTACATGGTATGACTATTAATAGGTACTTTGGTTGATTGCAAGTTTTTGCAAAATGTGTTGAAATAGTAGGCCATTAATAAAGGACAGATAATGATTTCTAATTGCTGATATCATTATACTCTAATAGACTTATGATATTGCTACCTATTGTAAAGAGCCTAATTTAAATACCTGTGGTCTTGAAAATTTATATGAACTTTATTATAACTTTGTTTTACCCAGATACCTTTTAAAAGGTATCTAGCTCTAATAGTGGTACGAGCCCAAGCATAAGCAAACATTACATTAGAAAGCTACCTTACAGCTTGTGCTGTTTAGGTATCCTTTTTATATTAAATAAATTGACACAATTTATATTTTATGTTTCTAATTAACAAGAGGATTCCTGAGGCATGTGATATGGTTAGTTTCAGTAGTCCTAGTTTATGCTGGAACTGAAAGCTTCCAGGACAAAGAAGTGCAATAGTGCAAATATAAGAATTAAGAATCATGCCTTGCCATGCCTATCTGTAGAAAAGCTCACAGAGGCCTGGGCGTTACGAAGATATGAGATAAAGAGCAATGTATAAACATTAATATTAAATTTCTTTTTTAGGTGGTAGGGACGGCTCATTGCGTCAAGTCACTCTTTTCCCAACCAGTCGCCATCACGTTGCAGAGCGGGAAATTCATCATCAGGGAATATGGCAGATATATTTTGGTAAGTTTATCTAGCAACTGCAGTAAGGTAGAATGGTTCATGTTCTTTCCGAGGCATATAGTCCATAAAAATATGGTTGTTTGGCTAGAGCATCAGTGTCAAGAATTGCAGGAGCGTGTTGGCTTATTGGCTGAAACGATAAGAGGGCAAAAAAAACGCAAATGATAATTTGCTAAAATAAAGACTTAAATGAATGTAGATGGTCCTAGATTCGATGTCAGGTCTTAGCATTTATTTGAATGCTTAATTCATTTTACTCCAATGTTCACACACTCGTGCTATGGGCAGGGAAATAGTAAGGGAAGCGGGCAGAATGAGCATGTAAACAGGTTACTCGCGCTGCTACTCGTCATGCCGCTGCCACTTCCCGTGCTCCCTTGATTGTCGGTTTTTCGTACGGAAGTCAAAAGAACGACAGCACAAGCAAGAGTGAAATATTGCTGTATTGCTGCGAGAAGAGTATGACCGCAGTGTGTGAACACTCACTTGTGTTGATACTTCCGCGGAAGTATTTCGAGCATGTCGCGGTAGCGGCAGGAGCAGGTGCATAATGTAAACGTAGCATTAGGTTTCTGTGTATATTTGTGCCACGGGAGCTATACAACTATAATCGAATTCGTGTTTTTTATCAGGCGATAGGCAGCGACCGGAACATACCCGACTGGGTTCTCAAGAATCGTGCAAATCTTCTGACTTCCATGATCCGCGTCTACCATGGCGACTTGCAGGCATTAGCATCTTCCGTAGACGACTCTTCACAGCGTTTATCTGAGAAGTTGTACCAGGTACGCATCCCTACATTTTAAAAATAACTTGTTTTACAAAATTGACATCAGGATGGAAAACTTTTATATTGGCATTTTGCGAGTGTGATATAATGCTTGCTTATAAGCTTAAGTCCTTGTAAGCTTGAAATCTTGATAATTTTGGTCAGGATATTAATATTTTGTCAATGTAGTTTGATTTAATTCTTTACAGTATAAAGAAAAAATATATTTTTCTATGCAGGTCTTTGAGACTTATCTGCCAGTATTGCAGTATGGTGCCCACATATTCCAAAGAGTTCCAATGCTTAGTCTACCGAAGGTAAGTTTGTTGTGTTATTAAAAGTATACTACATTGAAAAAATAAATTTTAGACTTATTTGAACTGCCCCCAAAAGGTAAGACCATATGTTAGCATATTTATTATGCCATAAGGGCATAAAAATTATTTTCGATGTGCGTGACAACTGACAAGTATCTTATTTACTCAACACACATAAGACAGGTCCAAAGACAATAACTAAGTAATTAAGTTATTAGTATATTAGTAACAATAATACTGACTCATAAGACGTCATATTCAACAAATACAAACATATTTATGACACACTTAGCGCCACATTAAACATCAAACTAAACTCTATTATCAGTGCAAATAGATAACATGACATATTGATGTTTAATTAGTGCGATAAGTTAGTAAACTTGCTACCTGACTGATAACAATTTCTTGAAGAAGTGAAGTAGCATCTTAGCTTGAATCTTTTCTACAAGCTGTTACAAAAGAACCTAAAAATAATAATATTACATACATACATACACATATCACGCCTATCATCCCTTGCGGGGTAGGCAGAAAACAGCCGCAAAAAACGGTCATCTACGCCACGTCTGGCAAATATTTGAGGGTCATGCGGAAATTGTGCATCGTCATAGTGACAGGTTTTGAATTGCAATAATCACCCGCGAGTCCCTTAGTTGCTTCTTAATAACACGCATGCATTGAAAAATCTTACCTTCAATGGTGGCGTTACATGCCGTGTAATAAATAACCTGGCCAGCCCCAAGGCAGTGCCTTTATTTTTATTTTTTTTATCCCGCCCGAGCTGGCTTTCTATTAGGACAATACAACATTGTTATATAAAAAAAAAGAAAATTGTGTTATACATTTTTTTTACAGTGACGGATCATGACGTCAATTACTGATAGATAATACTATCCTACATTGAATGAAGTAATTTCATTTTTAACTAGATTTCCGTCCAGCGGTTTCACTCGCTGCCATTCATTACCTGTGGTAATAGTACATTACGTCACAGGCCGAGTATAAAGCAATTTCTGGTGGAGTGGCGAGAACGAGACCAGAAATTGTTATTTCGGCCGTGGATTATACAATACTTTTCTCTCATTTGCAAGGATATAACAATAATAATACAGTAATTTAAAATTGGCGCCAAAACAACCTGGCACCGTCGCACCGCGCATGCGCGCGCTCAAGCGCGTTCCACTTTGGTAGAATTTAAAAAATGGAACGCGTGCGGTATAAGTGTTCCTGAACATGGTATTGTGTACCATAAAAAACCTAAACACGAAAGTGTGAAATCAAAGAACCTTTTTTTTCCGGCCTAGTCCGGAAATTTCTATTACAGTCCTCTGCGCCTTGACTACATAAATGAGCCCATTGACGTATTCTTTTTTTAAAGTAATGAAGCCATTTCCGAGCAAATTGGAGAAATAGTTGTTTTCCTGTAAAAAGTAGCCTATGTGTTAGTCCAGGTTATATACTCTACCTGTGTTCCAAATTTCATCCAAATCCGTCAAGCCGTTTGAGCATGAAGAGGTTACATACATACACACACACACTCTTAGATTTATAATATTAGTACGGATTCTTAAAAATAAAACTGTCTATTGTAATTTCTATCACTTTATCTGCATACTTGTGTGTTTGTTTGTTTGCAGAGCGCCACGTCGGTGTACATGGAGTCGATGCAGATATTGGACCAGTGTCGAAAGAGCCGAGGCGTTTTGGGAGGCGTCGTACTTTACAACAATAAGTAAGTGTATTCCTAATTGTTAATTATGTGTGTGTGTATGTGTGTTTTGGATCGGTTCGCATACATGCCAGAGGCGTTTGTTCACGCCAGTCAGCCAATATCGACTTTAGTTAAATTTCGATACTGTTATTTTATAATCTGCCACTGTAAATGTACCAAATATCGCTAAAGTAGGATACATGATTTAGTGGAGCTCCATGGACGTACTATTAAATTATATAACTTGAATAGTACCTACGTCCATGTGGAGCTCTGACGTCATCCGACAGCAGGCCAGATTTATGAATTTGAAGGATAGATCATGACCTCGTATTCTATCCTTTTTACTCTCGGATGAGTTTGTATATAGTCCTGACGTCAGATGGCGTCTGAGGTCCTCTGAATTATGAATTCTACTTTAGTTATGAGCCGTCTAACAAAGAATCACCCAGTCTACGCTCGCGATATTTTTAGTATAACCGCTTGTCTGTCACGTACCGGGAGCCGGACAACAATTTTGAACCTTAACTACCCACAATAAAATTCAAAACCAATGAAATTGTTATAGTATGAAGCGACAGACGAGTGATTAACTCATCCGTCTAATCTTTACTGGGCAGGTTTTGGAAGGGGTTTTCCTATTCAGGGGGTCCGGTTAATTATACGCATGTAAATAACACTTAACTTCAATTTGAAACAAATTTCGTTTTCAGATGGTTATGGCGTAAAGTTACATGCCGTGTAATTAACCTGGCCAGCCCTGACGCTGTGCCTTTATTTTATATCACGCCCGAGCCGGTTTTCTATTAGGACATTACAAAATTGTTTTAAAAGTAAATAGGAATACAATGTTATTCACAATGACGTATCATGACGTCAATAAGTGACAATACTATCCTACATTGAATAAAATGAATTTCAATATACAATGTTTTCTACAGAATAATCGCCACGCAACTACCACCTAGCCTGACCTCCTACCTCTCAGTGGTCGACCCTTACCGCATCAAGAGCCCTGCAGAAACCTTGGACACCGACACGCCCTTACCTCTGGGGGCTCAACTATTTGTGGTTTATGTTGGAAAGAAGCACTATGACAGTTTAAAGAAACAATCGGAGAAACTACAAGAGTTTTATACTAATGGAGAAGATATGATGGCTAAGTTTAGAAAGGTAAGTCAAGTTGGGTTATTGAGACGTTTTTTTATTAAGGATGGGTTTGTTCTAGACTCTAGTCTAGGTCATAGGACAGAGACAGAGTCTAAGATGGAGCGAGCTCACCCAGAAGAAGCCTGTTCACTCTTACTTTGAAGATATTAGGGTTGTATGCGTTTGGAAACACAGACGCAGGAAGTGAGTTCCACTCTTTAGCAGTGCGCATTATAAATGATGACTGGAAGCGCTTAGTCCGAATTGGTGGAATGGCTACCAGGTATGGATTTGACTGGTCTAACTATAGACACAGACCAGCCCTTGCCTTTGGGAGCTCAGTTGTTGGTGGTGTATGTGGGGAAGAAACATTGAGAGTCTGAAGGAACAAACAGAAATTGCAGAAGTTCTATAGCAATGGGGAGGATATGATGGCTATGTTTAGAAAGGTAAGTCGAAGTTTGGGTTTGTAAGGTTCTGGAGTGAACAAGGCCTTGAATCAGGCTAGCTGGGTGACCTTGTAAAAATGTTATGGACTACTGTTGGTGGTTGAACAATGAAACTAATTTAATGTTACTAAAGTGTTAGGTATTGCAATAAAGATCTTGTTTAATTTATTACGAAGAACTTACTTTGCTCAATTTGTCTTTTGACTATACAAATGATTTGTATTACAGAACCAAGAAACGGAACGCGAGAAACTCCGAGATTTCCCGCAGTCTGGGATGAAGCGAGACAAATCGTTGCTGTTCACCGCCGTGCCAGAAGAGGACCACAACATGATCTCCCCTCCCGCGCAAACCGTCGACCACAAACAATCCATGCCCGATGTCGTCCCTTTCACCAACAAGCCGCGACAACGACCCAATAAGCTGTCTCTTTCCTTCAAGAATCAGCAATCTCTAGACGAAGATGCTAAAGAAAATGAAACCGTATTCACAGGACAAACGAGCGTTTGTTCAACGCCCATGGTCGAATACAAACGATTACACGGGAATATGTTGTCAATATGTCAGAACCCGGACAGTCAAAACCAAGAAAAAGAGGTCATTGAACCTGATGTTTTGAAGAATATCGAAAACTGTGCCAAATTGAACATGGAAAATGAGAAACGTGACAACAAAATGGTATTAGACATGAACTGTATAGCTGAACACTACATAAACAAGCCAGAACCAATGAGAAAGTTAGCCAGTGTCACTGATATTCAAGAAACGTTCAAAAGATTGTCGAATAGAGCCACTTCTAAGTTCAAGTTAAAAAGATCTGAAACGCCGGAACGGTCGCCACAACATGAAATACATAAACAAAGTACGATGACGATAAACGACCCTTACTTCCCGGTATTCAGAAACGACGGAGTAGCCATTTCGGAATCACTCTTCAATCAATACTTAGAACAGCATTACAACAAAATGAAACAAGAAAAAGAGGACAACATGTTCACTTTCAACATGAAACTATGCGAGCTCGACACTTTCAAAGACTTCGATTCTGAACTCGTCAAATCGCCTCAAAGAACTCCAAAGAAAATTGCCAAAGATCCAACTAAAACCAAATCAACGGACCAGTCCAGACGAAAATCTCTGTCTTTACCATTAAAATCCTTGTCAGAAAGTTCAGATTCGCAGATAGGGTCTGAATCAGAATCCACTAGTTTGAAAAAGAAGTTGACCGGTGTACAACTGACGCCTCTAATGGAAAAACTAAGTCACCTCGCGTTTTCTGATAAGTCTAGTGGTTACAGCAGTCGAGTGATGACGCCATTGGAGCTTCGAGAGTTCATGACGCCTGTCACTGAGAGACAAGTTACATTTAATGATAGGTGAGTGCAATTCAGTTCCCGTTTCATGCACTTACACAATAACTAAAACAATTTCGATCCAACACATTATTCTCCAGTAAGGAGTTCTCGAAACATACACTTTTCAAAAAGTCCAACTCCCAGAACATCCTAATGACCACGTCACTCTCTTTCACTCGTAATTTTCACCTCTTGCTTTTTTTTGATATTATTTTGTGACATACCTCTACTTTGACATTATGCAACGTTGTCATTTTGAAGCTTTGAAAATCCAATACGTGACCATCATTAAAATTCTACTTGTATTTTAGACCAAAAACCCAACGCCAAGACTCTGAAAGCGATTCAGATGCTGAAGACCTAGACTTACTGCCAGAATACAGCCAGCACGCTGTCAAATGCGGTTTGTTCGTGAGCGGACTACACAATATGGCGTTATTAGCTTTGATAGATGTTGATGCAGCCAACGACTTTGACACCATCAATTCTTTGGTAAGTATGATCGATGTTTTAGCAAAAATAAGCTAAACTAAGTAAGAAAGATCAATAATTTGATCAGTGTTTTAAAAAGAATGATCAATGCTTTGGTAAGAATGAGCAATGCTTTGGTAAGAATCATCAATGCTTTGGTAAGAATGATCAATGCTTTGGAAAGAATGAGCATTGCTTTGGTAAGAATGAGCAATGCTTTGGTAAGAATGATCAATGCTTTTGGTAAGAATGACAATCAAAGCTGTGGTAAGAATAATAAATATGCTCGTAAGAATGATCACTGTTTTGGTAAGAATGATTAATTAATTTATTTATTGAAACATAATTTGACAGTATAACAGCATTAAGCCAAGGCACTGGCAAACTTAAACTAGATTAATACTATGTACAAAAAATATTTAATAATTTCACAATAAATGCTTTGGTTAAGAATATTCACTGCTTTGGTAAGAGAATGTTTTGGAAAAATCACCAATATTTTGGTAAAAATTTATAATATTTACCGTATATTGCTTCGATTCATTAATATTAATAGTCAATACTTGAAAATTTAACTCGTATGGCTCAAATTTAACAAATACCGCTTACAAACAACTAATTTCAATTCCAGTGGGAAACCTCACTCAACTCCCTCGGCCCAATCGAAGAGAAATGCATGGAGCCTCTTCCAGCGGGCACTGAACCCACAGACTACAGCTATCTGACACTAGACCCCGACTGGGGCACCGTGAAGAAAGGTGGGCCCTGGGCCGCGCTCGACATAGCCACCATGGGGTTGATACACCATGAGTTTGCTGAGGACCCGGACCTATCAGAGTTCATACTCAGGTGAGCCTTTATTCGAGTCTATACCCTGATTGGGCACCGTGAAGAAAGGTTGATACAAATGATACACCATTATTTTAACGCGAAACGATTTATTGTGTTGATAACATAAGATGATATTTTAATGTCAAACAAACTCGCTCCGCTCGTATTACGTATAGTGTTACACTGTTTTAAGGTGAACTCGCTTTGCTTGCAATGCATATTTTGTTTTGAACTATTGACGCGGAGTGAGGATCTCGCTAAGCTCGTAATATTTTTTGTGTTGATAGGTAGGTGTTGGGCAGCGTAGGACCCCATTCACTTATTTTATAGTTATGACTTAACAAGACCACAAACGGGCGGTAAATCTTATTTGCCCTAGCCAAGTTTCCAAATACTTTACTGGTTGACTAAGGGGATTTCGGAGCGTGACTGGCGCCAACATTCATAACTCGATAGAAACGTAACGACAAGTTACGCTCCGGGACCTCCGGAAACAATAATCTAATTCCAATACTTGTCTCCCAGGAGCGACGAGTCGGTAGTACTGGGCGTGTCGGTGGGCGGCGCGCAGGTGTACTACGGGGAGGCGGGGTCGCGCGGGGCGGGGCCGCCGCCCCCCTCCGACGCGCTGGCCGCCGCGCCGCTGCGCGCGAGGCGCCGGCTGCATCGCGACCACGCCGTGCTGCTCATATAGACACGTGTAACAATTAAAATGCTTATTACATGTATAACATGCCGCGTGATGCCGGCTTAGAATAGCATCACCACATTTCTTTCCCGTGGGAGTCGTAAGAGGCGACTTAGGGATTCGAGGGTGTGTATTGCAATTTTAGGCGATGGGCTGACAACCTGTCACTATGGCGATACACAATTTTCCGTATGACCCTCAAATATATGTCAGACGTGGCGAAAATGACTGTTTTTGCGGCCGTTTACGCTCTGCTTACCCCGCAATGAATAATAGGCGTGATATGTGGTTTGTTTGTATAACAAATGTAAAAGTGGCGAAATAGGAAACCAGGTCCAAGAATCACGTTTTGTCAGTCTGCTAGAAGCCCGTTATCCGCTATTTTGAAAACGTCTGTTGTTTTGTGTTTTTCGATACCGTGTCGTGTGTACCGTGTACCGATCTGTTGGATGGTTTCGGTCGTTTCGTATTCCGCTAAGTTTCATGTGTGGAATATCATAGTGCTAATGAATTGTCAGTTGATGGCATTTCAATGGCCAAAAAATAAGAGAATCGAGGCTATGTCACAGGCTCCGAGGTATAAATGTCCCATTATTACAGGATGTCAGGTGAAGAATGTCAAATTAGGCTACCATGTCATGTTGTCACAGGTTACCTACCAAATTGTAGCTTTCAAAGCTGGTGAATAACGTCAAAATGTTGTGTTCATTTCATGTACCTACCTATTAGTGGGCAGATGTTTGTCATGTCATAGCTCTGGATGATTGTCTCGAAATGTTGTAGGCATGCGAACTTGTTACATACCTACTGAGGAATTGATAATTTGGGAATGTGCAACTTGTGATAGAGGAGAAACAAAAGGTCATACATAATAAATGGCAGCTTAAACAAGTATTTCTTTACCAGAATGAGAAACAACACTTCTGTAAAGAAAAAACATCTTTAGTCGTCATACGATATTGTTTTGTAGTGTCTAAGTGTCCTATAAACTTGTGTAGAATTTTAGATGTAAATGATTAGAACTGAATAGAAAATCGTATGTTGTGGGGGGCTAGTAAATATCATCAAGATCCGTGTATGTAATATTTTATTGAGTTTGCACAACTATTACGTATGTATTGATGTTTATTTGAAAGAAGCTTCTAATGTTAAGTTCTGATATTTTAGGGCCGCCGCAGAGCAAGTGCAGTTTTTGCGAGCGACACCTCAAGCACTATTGACAACGTAACATTGGCACAGTATAATTAATAGTACTAGCGTACAGTATGGTCACTCCCTGCCTCCCCCTACAAGCGCCGCCCACCCGCGCTCGGAGGACGCTCAGACACCGGCTAGCAAAGATGCGCGAACGAAGGTCATTTTATACTGCCGCACATTGCATTCCCGACTCACGAACGCAAAATGGCGGCAACCCTGACATGTTGTCTCACACACACAAGCATGGTCCGCGTTCACCTACGCGAGCTTAGACTGTGTGCGTAGCAACGCGTTTGATTCATACATTTGAGCGCCAGTGTCCGAGGTGTGACATTGGCTAGAAATGACAGGCCGGGTGCAACTAGCGTCTTTTGTTATTCTTGGCCATGTCACCTTTATTTCAATTACGTACAGTTCTTTTTGAATGTCTATGAAAAGTGCTAGAGATTTCGGTCGCAAAAATGAACATTTGGTCTGCGGCAGCCCTTTGCGGTCTCGATTCGGGTTGGAAACTTTCTAAGCGAATTTTTAGCTATTTCTATCTCTCTAAATAACCAGAAGTTTAACTGCCACACTGGAAATCAAACCTCCAATTTAAGAATCAACGTCACTTTAGATTAACCTTTTCGCCGCCAAGCCATCCGAGTAAAAAATTGCAACCAGCGCCACACCAATTTCTTGGGAAAGAAATACTCAATAAAATAGAGATGTCCAACAGTTCATATCGAAAATAAATCTACACTTTTTAAACCGAGTTTTGATTAATCTAAAATCATTATTTTGCCCTCTACTTTTCAGTTCTGATTTCATATAGGTCAAAATAATAATATAGGATAGTAGTAGTAGTGGTGGCCTCGTAAACAACACTAGGCATATTCAACAAGTTTATTTTTAGTTCAGTTTTCGATCAGCACTGGCGCATCTCTATTACGCGTCTCTCTATATCGCGTTGTCGGTTATAGACGACTGTGGCGTCGGTGGCATTTCTATATTTTCCAACCCTTAAGACAAATAAGGATGTAATATAGAATATCGATAAAAAAAATTAGAACATCATAGGATTTATGCTGGTATTTATTTTAATATTTTATTGTGACTATTTGTTTTCTTTCATTTCTTTTTCTTATTTTAATTAGGTTGAATATTAATTAAAAACGATTTTTAATAGTAATGAACACGATTTAATATAAAATATTTATTAAACATTACTAGTGTCAACATCTTTAATTAACGAAAATAAACAAGTTATAG
The DNA here is from genome assembly GCA_027580185.1 of Tuta absoluta. Taxonomy (NCBI): domain Eukaryota; kingdom Metazoa; phylum Arthropoda; class Insecta; order Lepidoptera; family Gelechiidae; genus Tuta; species Tuta absoluta. The sequence continues at coordinate 17,300,947 of JAQAHW010000010.1, read as the reverse complement.
AATCATGCATAACAATGAAATTGGATCAATAAAACGAACAAAATACAAATATTAGTACTGATCTGCTAAGTATAACTTAAATAAATATAATTATGAATACATAATTTGAAATTAGGAGTGCCGACATGCACACTCACTTTTTCTATCGTAACATACAAAATTATACCTAACAGATATCAACTGCATAAAAAATATACCTATAATATGAAACGAAACTAAATATATGATATAAAATTCACTAAAATCAACATGCATAATCAAAACTTATATTCAAATTTGTACTTAAAAACTATTTCGTTTGAGCTTCTTTTATGGTCGCATAGACTTCGTCCCAAACCTGGTCCAATTTCTCGTCGGGGACTTCTTTTAACATTTCTTTCGTTTTGTTCAAAATAGTTTTTCTTTTGTCAAATTGGCATTCTGAAAAAAAAATAAGTTTCATGTCTACTCTAAATAAATAATTAAACTAATAAATTATCACAAGTATAATAAATAACATACGTCTGTTATCAGCATATTTCTGCAGCTTCTTTTCTTTTTTGCTTATCTGGAATACACAATAATTGATTAGGTATAAGTTTAGTGTAAGTAATTTAAATCTAATGATTTTTAAACGAAAATATTCAGTCGCGTATGTTGATGCCTTTGATGTGGAAGGACAAAATAATAATATAAAGAAACAATACGAGACAAAATAACAAAGAAATGAAGATAAAGTATATTATTTGACTTTTATTTTGTACATAGATAAGATGTCTTAAAATGCCCTACAGAACTGCGACGGCATATGTCTATTTTACATAAGGACAACTTTCTGTTATTAAATTACTAAACTAAAATTTAACATAGTCAAGTCCAGTAAATAAGTAAGTAGGTACTTAATAATAATAATTGTTAAAGCCCATAAATTTACTTGTTGCCATATAATTTGAAATAATAAATTCGGTCAGTATTTTGTACTCACTTTTCATCGCCTTTATTTCTGCTTCAGCTATTTTCTTCCATTTCAAATATTCGCGACGGGACATCATCTTGTATGCACTTTAACTAGACCGTACTCGTCAAAAAAAAACTGAAGGAATGACAAAAAAACATATCTCATAACATAACACAAACTAAAAAAAAGCACGAGTGCCAATTACTTTCGTGGAAAAACTGCAACTTTGAGTAAACAGGGCCATAAAACACGTGCGCATAAAACAATACATTGTTCCAGGCGGCATTGGGTTCAAACAGCTCTTATCCTATGAGGTTGCGGTATTTCGTTTTTGACCACAAGAGACAAAAGAAATGCATATTTCTAGTTTTATTGTCATTTGCCGCTATTATGCTTGGTTTAAAACTATTTATGTAATCTTCATTGAGGTTACGTGTCTGATGTATTTCAAAAAATCTTTCCCATTTTGGTAAATAAATTAAAGACAAATGTCAATGATTTCTGTCCGACAAAGATAAGGCTCAAGGTGTTACTCCGTGTACAGTATTGTACCTATTCGTTTGTAAATTAACATCCGTAACAACATTAAAGTAACTATGAAATGCTAATAAATAACCGCTGATATAAGTACAATACCTTACGAAGGGCGTTATAAAAAGTAAATAGAAACAAACCGAAGTAATAATCAAATAAACCGGGTAGGAAAAGAAAAAAAAATGTTAAAGTATTGAATATAATTTATAATAAATCTTAAAATAATAGTTATGTCGGTTTCCCATTTGCCTGAGATACAGGAATTCATATTCTTAGTTTAGGAAATGGTTAAGCCACAGAATTATTTCATATAAGTGTACCTTTTTGTAATTAAGTTTATTAAATAAATAATTATCTTATCTCTTATTATCTAACAATAATCTTGTATCACAATTTGATCCGTTAAATTAAGTTCACATGAAACCCTCCCAAACGCTCCTAATTTATTTATTATTATTTATGATTATTAGGTATTTACTTACCTCTAAATCTTCTTCTTCGAGTAATCCACGTTCAAACGACAGATCAACGTCATCCTCTACGCCTTCTAAAATCTGTAGAAGTTCTGCTAAACTAAGCTCGTCGGCACTCATTTTCCCATCACTATTTTTAAGTCACTACTGCAATGACGTCAGAGCGTGTCGTCTTTACCCGACTACGGCGTACAGTGCACTCACAATGGTCAAGCAATTATCGCTGTGCACGAGTCGCCGAAACCGGTTTGTCGATACTCAATCAAACAAAGAAAATAATGTCTAATACTTGGCGTATTTCTACAAATCGATGTCGGGAATATTTTCAATATACATTAAAATAATAAGAAAATGTTATTGTTATGACAAACTTGACAAATATCTAGGCATAGTATATTCCGTAAATATATTATAGATGTATCGATATTTCACATTTGTACTAGTAAGGAACAACACTTCCAGTCGTGTGGGGCCGACTATGGCGTGTGCGAATGGTACTTATGACAGCTTCAAAACGTAATCAGTATTTTTCTTATTTATACTACAAATCTAATAAATATCTAAGCGCAAAAGTTCATAAATCAAAGTAGAGGGTACAATAAATGCAATATGCGAAAAATAAAAGATAGATACGGTTTTAAAATGCTAGTTTATGAACATAAACTTTGACGAAGTTTTGTCGGCTGTACCCGACCGTGGCGCTGACGGCAAGTCGCGGGTTGTCGGCTATACCCGTCTGTGGCGGTGAAAAGGTTAATGACATCATTCTCTCTCATGTATACCCATTTCTGTAGCGTAGCTCATTCAAGAAAGTGACAGGGATAGCTAAGAATAATCGAAGGAAAGAAACGCTCAGAAATCAGAACACGTGAAACGTATAGCAATAGATAGAAAATAGAACGAAAATTCAATTTTCAGTCTTCGCAGCTTAGTAATTTAGCTGCATAGTGCATAATAAAAAAAGTAGATACTTACCGATTTTCTAGCTCTTCTATTTGCCACATTGAAGTCAATTTTGAAATATTTTTCCACTTGTCTCGCCATGTTAATAAACTCGTAGGAAATTCTATATTTATGCTCATCTAATCTTGCCAGTAGCTTGTAAGTTTCGGCCAGTAGTTGACGTAGGACAGTTTTCATGCCAATACTTTTAGTGTTAACAAAGCGTAGCTTGAAAAGCTAAATTATTTTACAGCGTATTGGTTTTATTTTACGGTTTTTAAGCTTATATAAGAAAAAATGTGCTAATACAGCAAGCGACGTATTTAACTTTTATTTATAATATAACTACGATATATTTAACTTGTTATATAGCTGAAAATCTTGCCAAAAAGATTTATCTTGATAATCGCCATTGAGGAAAGATTACACAGCACCTGCTAATCTAACCTTTCCTCGAGATTTAGAAGGTGCTATGGAATCAAGTCCATTTGTATTTTAATTTATAAGGATCATTATCAAAGAAACTTCAGCAGAGCTTTATTAAACTGAAATAATTGTTATTGTTTTTAATATTATTCAGTATTACTTTATCATTCCAAGTAATGGATTCTACATTACTTATTGTATTAGCTTTAAGTAAATGTACAAAAATCGCCATATTTCAAACGCGTCCAATGCCAAAAGCTAAATCGAGAATTATAATTTATATTTTTGCACTTTTTTATATTTCTTGTTCTTGATATTGTTTTAGTTTTTATATTTTGTGTACGTAATTGTTTCGTAAAGTTGCCATAAGGGAAGGAGTGCCAATAAGAAGTGTATGTATTGTGGTATTCTATTTATAAAATTAATAATTATACATAGATATACTGTTAAGGATTTTAATAAAACCTGATAATGAGAAACTTTGTTAATTGAATCTATGAATGAAAATATGCCCCGAAACTAAACAAGATTATTACAATATACAAGTAGATAGGTACATAAAAAATATTATATCCAAATCTACAAAATACTGCACTCAAAATTACATTGCTGTTCTAGTTACTACACAAATAAAATAATACTATACAAATAATATTATCGAATATATATCTAAATACAATTTAAAGTGACATGATATCTGCAGACATGGAATCCACCATTCCAATTTGATACATATCGAAGAGAAAGTTCATCCTTTCTGTAGATATTGTTACCTTGTTATTATTATCCACACAATTTGTACCCTCCCGTAATTCTAAACCAAGAAGTGGTGACCAGGTGGAAAGTCAACGTGACTTGAGTGGCGACAATTAAACTAATGTTCAAAACTGGATACAGACAATGTGGTAAATTTAGGAGGCGTATTTTGAATCAGTTGAAATGCTCTAGATTGCGACCAAGTAGTCCAATCACTCGTATCATAAACGCATGCTTTACTACTCTAATCCATTAATATCATGGTTATTTGTGAATGAATTAGTGTAGTAGAAAAATGCGTTTCATATAGAATTTAGTTTTTGAACACGCGGTCTAATCGTCGTCACTAGGTAAAGTTTGCGCCGACCCAAAGATGAATGAAGAAGATCCAAGATGACAAACTATTTATTAACAACTCCTCACAAACTACACTAAAATCAGAATATGACTACATTAGATACATACAATACAGATAGAATGAGAAATGCTTGTATCACGGTCACGTGGCGAGTAACTGTAGTCTAGCGGCCGCGTGTGAGTGTGGTCGGAAGTTTGGAAGTAAAGAATATGATCAGTGCGCGCTTCTGTCTTCGAGCGGAGCTATCTTGGAGCTTGGGCTTCGGGCGACCTAACGGGGCGAGATCATATTCTTTTCGCTTCGACTTTTGTCAACAATTTTCCGAAAACTTCGCTTTTTCGCCACCGACTTTTTCTTTTCGGGGTATTTCGGCAACCGCCATTTTCGAAAGGACTTTTCAAGCAAACATTTTCAAAACTTCAACAGTTAGTTTCAAGGAACTTCATCCTTTACTTCTTGTTTCAATACCTTTTCAAACAAACAAAATCAATATTAGACTTAAGTGTTAAATCTTTATTAGAGCTAATTTTACAACCTAGATGCATCTATGCCCCGAGGGGCGATTACAGACTAACTTACGAACTAGACCCTTTGTATCACTCTTGTAAAACATAAAACATTTTCTGTCGGGCATGTCCAGGTATAAAACAGCGAGACGGGTCGAACGCCCACGGCCCGAAGCGTAGAGCCTACTTCTAGCCAACGCCGCGGCTGTACCGTCATTGACGCACGAATTTTTCCGTTCTACCGTCATTGCTGCTTCACCGTTACTGTTTGACAGCTGTCGGCAAAACAGCACAAGATGTCGGTAATGCAGAAAAAGACGCACGAACGAGACGTTACAGCCGGAGCGTTGGCGTGACTAAGTTTACAGTACTTCAAAATAACAATCGTAAGACTAAACGCCGGCCGACAGGTACAATTTAAATGCAAAGGCCGGAGTCAAAGGGGTGTGGTGTAAAAATCAATGTCTGTAGACCCCAGCGTCACGAACTTACTAATAACGACCTGCAAATTCAAGTAACCATGTGTTTTTAACGGCACGGGCTATATTACTACACAAAAAATGGCACATCGCTATCTATTCATTGCTTTTACCAAACAATTATTTTCTTATAAACTTTCTTGTTCACAAAAACGGTGGTATTCATATTCAATATGGCTTGACTATATGGGGCTGAGCAATGGATCGATAGCAAAGTATAACAAACAATATTGTAATGAAATGTGACAAGATTGTAGCTTATTGCTAAGACAATGACAACACGAATTCGAACAATGGTTGCATCTTTGGTATTCATAATGCAATGATGCGATGAAAAAGTTTATTTACGAATAAATTTAAAATAGATAATCTATTTTTGTATAAAATATAATTGGCTGCCATGCAGTTGAGCGTTTAAGGCAAACATGCAAAGGAGTAAGTAATATATGGACATTCATTAAGGTAGTACACTTTCGAAAGGTACAAACATTATGATCATATTAGCATGCTGTTTAATCGACAGAGAAAATTATGTCGAAATTTGTAAAACATCGAAAGTGTATCTACAGTAAATGCAACTTAAATTAAAACAGATGCAGGTAATATTTACTATGTTAGGAGTAAGGGATTTGCCTGCCACCATGATTGATACAACAATATTGGAGGGAAGCCGTCGAGTGCTTAAAATAAAATTTAAGAGGTTTGCTAACGAAAGACATCCGAATGAATTTTTACAAATCTTTACAGGCAAACAAACAGTTTTGTTGGTCGGATGCTTTAAAATATCTAAATAATATATAGATAATAGTGTAAAGATTTGCGAACATTTCTTTCGTATGTGATAAAAGGATATGATAAAATTACATTATGTAGAATCAGAAGCATCTAAGTTGACAGAGAAATAGCTGGCAATACAAAGCATTATATATTTCGCCAGAAACTATCTCGTCGTTTAAAATCCGTACTTTTTGTAGCGCTATTTTAATTTCACCATCAACTGAGATTCTTTAGACTTTTGATTGATTTTATGAATAACAGTTTAGGAAATAAAATATGTAAGCAAAATCGAAAATCTATCATACATCTGTATATAGCAGAACAGAACCTCAACCGATAATCTAATAGGATGCAGAGTTTACTTTAATAATAGCTAAACTGGAATGCAGCGATATTTCGACCGTACTAGCATAGGGTGAATTCACAGACATATATCAGGCTAGATCACGCATGCGAGCCTACTTTGGGCACCGATTCTTTTATTATTTGGCCATTGTAATTCCAGCGTTACTTAACTGTCAACATGGCCATTGGCCACAGTTCGGGAAATAAAATTATTATTTTCTCTAATACTTAACGTTGTCACTTTCTGTCAAATACGTTTTCAAATGGATAGGAGATGTCTTAGTCATGTCATGTCTTGACGCAAAATACGCGTTATCTGTTTTGACAGATACAGATTGTTATCTTATTTTGATAAGGCGACGATGAAAACAATGGCAACTAGAAATGGCGAAGAACCCATAATTTTTTTTAGACATGACAGGAGTTAAGATATTTCCTACCCATTTCTAAACCAATTATGCGGAAAGTCAGCGCTAGTTAAAGGTACATTTTCTTACTTTCAATGGAATATAAAGCGGCAAAAACCTACCTTTATGGGCCAGGTTTTTGTTTGTTCGTTTGCGGTAACACCAAGTTAAATATACTTCGTCTAAGCGATTTCACACATGCGTCATCTAACTTATACATGTCTGTGATCAGGATCATGAGCATGGCATCTTAACATCTAGCGGTCTATTATATAGCTAAAGATTTACGCTTTCCTAATTGCTTTTTGAAATTGGCATACAAAGTCAAGCTAAAGGTCGATTTACACTTAAACAAGTACAGAAGGGGGTTTAACGGATTTTTTTTTCTCAAACGAATAAAGGAAAGAGAGATGTGCTTACTTATTGAGGTGTGAATCGACCTTCTTCCGCCAGTACCGACTTATTTTATTATTATAGTGTAACTTTTAACTAATGACCGATAGCAAGAATGTGTTGATGGTATATGTCAACGTTGCGTTAGATAAAAAAGAAGCAATTGTATTTAATGTTTAAGCATAATTGTAATCAATCATCTTGAGCACGAAACTTACTTACACATGTAGTTGAATCACAGAAGTGAAATTGGTTACGAAACTAAGTTTTGAATGCCCAAATTTTCCAAGAAACATAGTTTCCACAACAACATCCTTGCAAGTATCGGTCAGTAGCAAATGGAGCCTAGAACCAAGCTGTGACATGGCATAGCAGCTAGCGGTCATAGTAGGACTTACGCGGCGAGTAGGAGCGCTCCCGCTCGTAGCGGCGCGAGCGGCGGTAGTGCGGCGAGGGCGTGCGGTGCCGGTAGCTGCGGTGGTAGTAGTCGCGCTCGCGGTCGCGGTACCCGCCGCCGCCGCCGCGGTAGTAGTAGTCACTGCAACGGTCGGGGGTAAGGAGCGATGCTTACAAGTCCATGAGAGCGATTTCTTAACCATTTTTGAATTCACACACGCAATGGACTTTTTCGCATGCGCAATCCTAAAATTCCTATTTTACTGGCCTTTTTAATAGTATCAAGCTCCAAAACATTTTCTACTATTCGCCAAAACAGCTGATTGTCAAAATCAAAATCAAATAGCGACATAACGTTACAAACGGTCTAGTAAAAAATGTAGTACTCAGCAAGAAAAGCATTTGATTTACACTACGAGTTTTGACGCATTAACTTGAAAACCTCTAGTAGTTAATCAATCGAGCTCCGATTTTTGCACGTAGGAATCCTGTATAGATAAAGTTCCTAGACTTGACTATAAGGCTGGTTAACGGCCAATGCGACAGTAAAATGGCACCTGCCTACATCCGATCCGGCAACACGTGTCACTCTTGAAACAACCAAAATAAAGTCGGAAGCATTCCTTAAATGTGTAGGTCGACATATGAAAAAATACAATGTATGTTGCATTGGGAAGTCTAGAACTTTCTTTTTGACATTCCAACTATTGTTCCACGGGGCCATTGGAAGCCAGAAAATACACAACCCGGGCACCGAAAACTTTGAACGAGTTCATAGAATTTACTTTTTCGAACATTGTACATATACCCTAGGCTTTAACGGAAAACGCACTATCAGCAGCGCATCTACCCCTTCAAGGGAAACTATGCTGGTTTTTCGTATAAACTGTATCAAAAAACAAATCTAGTTGATCCCTTAAAGGGGTATGTTGATGTGTAGGCTGTTCGTACACCTTAAGTCTACTAATGAAAATTCAAAGAAAAAAACCAAACAACACAAAATAAACTTTTCACTTCTCATGCTCTGAAAGAGCTTATTGGTGCAGGATATAGGCTGCACAAAATCGCATTTTATGCACAAGTGCAAGAACGTATCTACTCATAAATGAAGGCAAAGAAAATGAGCCATACACAGCCAAAGGGCGTCTGCCCCGAACGCCGATATCGGCCCGACATAGTGCTATTTCATTTTATATGTATGAAAAAATTTAAATAGCACTATGTCGGCTTAAATAGTAGGCTGTATAGGTCTGCAGCCCAAGCCTAATGCCAATGTCGTAAGATTTAAAAAAAATAAAGCGGCGGGAAACTAATTAAATAAATGTTACTTATATAATATACTATTGTTTTATTTCCTCGCAATCAAAGTGAAAAGCAGAGTTTATAACTCGTCCACAAAACCATTTTAACCTCGACATTACTATCAGCCCTCGCCTTCGGCTCGGGCTGCTAAAAGTCTCGGATGAGAATGGTCCGTTTTGTGCACTTGTTGTAAAATCTACTATTCCATAACTTAAACAAAAAAGAAAAGAATACGCGTACGATTACAGCTTATACTCGAGAGCATACAAATAATGCATAGCGAATCAAATCACTCATGTGTGCATTTGGTTTACGTTATCGTACGTGTAGTGAATTGAACTCGACAAACTTAATTAAAACTTCTAAATAACAGAATATAATTCTTTAAAAACTAACTAAATTATGAGATCTATAGTGAACGAACATGTCGAATTCTTATACCGCAAGATATGTAATAGGCTTGTGTCCTACTCAGTCAAACAAGCTACTTTTTAAAACAATTTTTATATGATGGGTCGTCCACAAATCACGCAACGTAAAATTCACACATTGTTGACTCCCCTTCAGCCCTCGTGGTATAGACGTAACGCCCATTTTGTATGAAAGATAACGTCTGAATACCAAATTTTAAAACACTTCCCGTGTTAGATATACAATTTTATTGTCGGGTATTAACTGCAAAACTAACCCGGTGGATGGAGCCGTGCCTCGCGTTACTGGCATTAAGATACACTTGAAAAATTGGCGGGCAAGGAGCGAGCTGCGGTAGCCCAGATGGAAGAGGCGTCGTCACTAGTAATGACGAAAGTCGCAGGTTCAAATCCTGCCCGCGTTTGAATATTTTGTAAGTTTTCAAAAAGATCCCTCCTTTCCCCCCGCCCCTCTATCTATATTGCTTAACGTAATTTGCGGATGAACCCTGAAGAACTGATGTTGTGACGTCACTTTAAAACATAAACCATTAAATTGATTCTCAGTTTACTAAATCTAGTCTTGCATATTTTGAGAAACTATGAATTAGAACTATTCTACTTTTGAACAGTCTCTTATATTACCTAGGACACAAGCCTCTGGGATAAGTTATAACATGTTATAATATAATCTACATCCTAACGAATAATTCAATGTTCTAGATACTCTAGAAGATAGTTGCTATCGTGCTTGCAGCATAAGAATTTTGCATGTTTTTTTATATAACGTGTACATTCGTTCAAGACTTTATGGTTTTATTGTGTTTACGCGTAGAATAGCGGGTTGCACCGCTCGTGGTCGCGATAATGCGACTATAATAATTATGCACCGAAAAGTCCGCCATTTTTCGGCTAAATAGCCGATTAGTCGGCTGTTATAACGATATTGAATTTTGATACAATAATTGAAAAAAAAAACTAGTGATTATTGTGTTTGAAACGACACCAAAACTGTTTATCGGTAGACAAGGCTCAAAACACGCGCAACGATAACTCCCAGTTATATTTTAGTCGGCGACTTGTTTTTTTTAGCCCGATTAATCGGTAGTCGGACAACTCTAATAACAATGTACAAGTGTGTACCTATAAATATTCATGAATTTCGTAACAAAGACCATTATTTGTTTCGTAAATGCTGATGTTTGCATTTGCAATGTAAAGTATATTATTGCGATAGTATACGCACTCTCTGTCGCGTCCGCCGCCGCCGCCGCCGCGCCGGTCGTACCCGTTATCCCGACTACTGGACCTGCAACGTCAAACAACTTCAACTCTCAAAAGTATATGACACACTTACATACTACAGGGTTCTTACTTTTAATTAAAGGTTGTATGTATGGCTTGTTTATACAACGTGAATGGTACAAATTTTGCAGTAATAATAGACACACAACAATCCTCGTAAACACTTTCTGAACAATAGAGTGGTTCTCTTTCTCTTTTCGTGTGGGACACCGAGTCGTCCAATGACACGATGAACCCTGGTGTCAGAGGCCTACTACTACTAGTAGTAGGCCTCTGACATGGTTGTGTAACGACCGCCGTCTAAGTAATCATAGACAGCACCCGGGTCCGACGGCTTATCGTGCCCTCCGAGGCATGGAACCATTTCTTTTCTGACAATCAGGTGGTTCACCCTACAATATCCTGATCAGACCGGGAACAAATTCACAATGTGATAAATATCAACTTTGTGAGAGTCCCACCGAGAATCGAACCCGGAACCTTTGCATCGCAGGCAGTCGCACCACGACTGCGCCACATCGGGCGTCTGTAGGGTGGAGGCATGGAATAAACTACCAGAAGATGTGGTGTTTGCAAAAAAACACAATTTAATTTAAAAATCGATTGCACAGATTACAATTGATAAAGAAATCCAAACAAGAGGACAGCAAGATACAGGCATAATCAGTTGCTACAACTGCTGCCCGTGTAAAGATACTTAATAATAATATTTGCATGCAAAAAAGGCCCAGTTGAGAGTGGCGCCATTATTTACCGACTTAAATTTCAAGGAAATAATGTAGTATGTACGAACAGGCCTTTAGTAATCCAGCGTGTCTCGGGGCTGGCTTACTCTAAATCTGCTTATTGCTCTACCAACAATTAGGATACGTCACATAATGAACATTATTATGTGAGCATTTCTTTGTTGGAATGTGCATATTATGCTTTGGGAAAGTTGTTCAGTTTCAAGAGTAGAACTCACCCTTGAAATATATTCACTCAATTTAATAGAACCTTATATTCACAACTCTCTCTTCATCATCATATCCGCCTATATTTGCCACTGTTGAGTATAGATCTCTCCTTTTTATCGTCATCCTATATCACTGATTGTATAAAATGAAGTCGCTTAACGTGTATCTATGTATATTTTCTTTAAAAGAACGCAACAATCTTTGATGCGGTTTTCTTTAGTACATGCTCGTACCCTTTTATTTTAATTAAAAGCTTTTATTTAACTTGCAGTGTATGTAAGTATGTAAGTAAGTAAGTAAGTAACAATGTTTGTTCGGTGCAAATCTTGCAAGTTTAATTTGAACCACTTCTCGGTATCCAATTGAGTTGAAATTTTGCATGTTGGTCCAGAACCGATGACAATGCATGTCAATCATAAATTTGACCTGATGCTGCTGCCAGGATCGGCTCCGTACGAGAGATCTCCTCAGCGGTTTATAGCCGGGACACAAAATTTTGTATACGAATTCGTTTATTATAGGCAGTTGGTAGGCCCACCATGAATTAGACGCTTCATCCAGGGTTGTCTTTGAACTATGGAACTCCTCAATATTCAACTGCTGGGACTTGCAATTTTGTATACGAATTCGTTTATTATAGGCAGTTGGTAGGCCTACCATGAATTATACGCTACATCCAGGGTTGTCTTCGAACTATGGAACTCCTCAATATTCAACTGCTGGGACTTGCAATTTTGTATACGAATTCGTTTATAATAAGCAGTTGGTAGGCCCACCATGAATTAGACGCTACATCCAGGGTTGTCTTCGAACTATGGAACTCCTCAATATTCAACTGCTGGGACTTGCAATTTTGTATACGAATTCGTTTATTATAGGCAATTGGTAGGCCTACCATGAATTAGACGCTACATCCAGGGTTGTCTTCGAACTATGGAACTCCTCAATATTCAACTGCTGGGACTTGCAATTTTGTATACGAATTCGTTTATTATAGGCAGTTGGTAGGCCCACCATGAATTATACGCTACATCCAGGGTTGTCTTCGCACTATGGAACTCCTCAATATTCAACTGCTGGGACTTGCAATTTTGTATACGAATTCGTTCATGATAGGCAGTTGGTAGGCCCACCATGAATTAGGGTCACGTCAATAGAAGGCCTCCTGATAGAAGAATTAGACTGTTCGAAATTAACTGGGACTCGGCCATGTAATAATGACGCCATCAATGAAATGAAAAGACTAAGACATATTACAAGCTAATTATTCTATTAGGGATGCCGGAGGAGTAGGTACCAACCTACTTCTATAGAATATAAAAGAGATAATTATACTTTATCCTAATGTTAGTTTTCCCCGTGCCTTAAGTTTTTCTATTGAAGGTCTCTCCGTTTTATAGAAAGACTTTCGTATTGATCAATAACTATCTTAACATAAACTAAAAAATATAAAATAAAATTATGTAAAAAAAACTTTTAAAACAAGCTTTTATTTAAGTGCTCTGAAAAGATGAAAATAAAATTTTGAATGACATTAACCACATTCATTTATGACTTTACAGAAATGAAAATATAATAAAAGCTTGTTGCGAAACTTTCAATTTGTGATTGAAATTTTGTAATAAGGTACGCACCTAACTGTAATTAGGTAGTTTCTTCTAGGCATCGCGACAAGCTTTTATTATATTTTCATTTCTGTAAAGTCTTATATGAATGTGGTTAATGTCATTCAAAATTTTATTTTCATCTTTTCAGAGCACTTAAATAAAAGCTTGTTTTAAGTTTTTTTTACATAATTTTATTTACAATGACGGTACATGACGTCAATAAGTGATAATACTATCCTACATTGAATAAAGAATTTCAATTTCAATTCAAGAGAAATGTTTTTGGATAATTTGTGCAGGGCAAAAGGTATTTTAAGCTCGGTAAAACGTATAAATAAAGCTGTTACTGACGTGGGTTTGCCCATGTATATGCCGGGTGTGGGTGTGTGCGCGCGCTGTGTGATGGAGAAGTCCACCCGGATGCGTCTGCCGTCGATCTCCATGCCGGTGCACTCGTTCTTGGCCACCTTAGCGTCCTCCTGGTTCTCGAAGTATACGAAGCAGAAGCCGCGGGAACGACCGGTCTGAGGGAACACAATGTTGCTCTGTGAAGCCATTTATGTGAATACTAGCTACCTGTATAACCCTCGAGTGGAGATAAAAACTATCCTATGTGTTAATCCATGTTACCTTTTCTACAGGGTTTTTTTTTATTCACCCCGGAAATTTTACAGGGCGATTCTACTCATAATTCTGAACAACTTTAATTATGGGGTCATCTGCGATATCGCGAAAAAAACAGCTGTTCCATACATTTTGTTCGAGTAGGTATGAACTTTTCTATGGAGCAGCTGTTTTTTTTTCGCGATTTTGCAGGTGTCCCTATAATAAAAGTTGTTCAGAATTATGACTAGAATCACCCTGTAAGATTCCCGGGGTGAATAAAAAATTACCCTGTACATGTGTGCCAAATTTCATTACAATCGGTTCAGTAGTTATTGCGTGAAGAAGTAACAAACAAACAAACTTCCGCATAATATTAGTAGGATTCCCGGGTTAAAATAGCATCAGCCCATATCTACCAGTGGGTGAAGTAAAAATCGAGTAAGGGATGAAACCAGAAATAGGCAGCAGCATTCTCTGAAATACCCTCCTATTAGGGGAAGACCCATGTCCAGCAGTGGACTGTTGTGGCTATTTTAGTAGTATAGTAGTAGTGTAAATTCTAAACATGTTTTCATACAAATGGGATTTGAACCCATGACTAACTCCGGCAAACCGAACCAAGATACTTTTCCACCAAGAAATCGGGTGCTCAATGATTGAGTCTTTATCTTCTCTCTTCTACGCAAGTCAGTCGCAAAATCTATCGACAAAACATGCATTACCAGCATTTTTAAATGTCACCTTGTGTCGGTATCCATAATTATATATTCTAGCTAGAACCTTAAACACAATTTAAGGCTTGTACTTCGACGGAAGTAACGAAATTCAAATGAAATTCGGAAGTCATGTCAAAGAGTATATTATAGAGGTGTCACCATTTCATATAATGTTAGTCTAACTGGTACTGAACTGATACAATACTTGACGACTAATGGTAGTGCGACTGCCTGCGGCGCTAAGGTTCCGGGTTCGATTCTCGGTGGACTACTCACAAAGTTGATATTATAACTTGGAAGGAATATTAACCTGCATTATATCATAAGGACCATATTTTGGAATAAGCTGAACCATTCGCCAAGACTTAGCTGAACGCATAGTATCCATATTAATTATGAACTGTATAAACTGTACTGTATGTTTGTTTGTTATTCTTCCACTTTCAGTACATGAAAATAATTGGTCTAAAAATAAGGGCTTAATCAGTTCACAAAACACTTATCTTTATAACATCTCAAATCATATTTACAACTTTTTAGTTTTACGTTATTTCAGAAGAAGCAAAGTCATTAAACTAAATAAAGCCAACTTATTAGTTCAGGTTTAAAAATGCAAGTGGTCAGTATCATGTTACGCACTTTGCGCGAACATATTTTTGTTTCGTTTTTGTCCATCCTGGTATTGTAAATTTTTTTGCGAACTTCGACATTAAGAAACTTTTTTTGGATATTTCTTTGTCATTTTCGTCATTGCGTGCACCTTAAGCGCAACTAATACTGTTAAATTTCAATTTCAATCTTAAACGTTTATTGCATAAATCAGTATACATAGATGTAAGTTCAAAATATAAATAGCAAAAACCAATTAGCGACGGCCATTATATATTCGAGTATGATATTATGATATGATAATATATAAAATAGCGGTCGCATTCTCGCACCGTTCATTAGTTTTTGAACAATATTTGTTGACCATCAGACAAACACAGAGCCGCATGCCTTAAAAATTTCATACCTTCGAACACTTTTTACAATCTTTTTCCTTTAGTCACCGACACCAGTTGAATTGCTTCATAGTTAAAAATTATCATACATTTTGGTGGTATCTATTAAAGTAACTAAGAAAAATTAAAATCGAAGGTGCTTCTAATTGTTTGTTTGACTAAGGTTTTTAATCCATTCCTATCTGGATAATCCTATAATTGTTGGTCTTGAAATTGGTATTTTTAGAAAAGGGATAGCCCTATACAATGTTTGATATATTTCGGTGTTACCAACGAACCAGGGTGACCACAACCTTTAATATAATGATACCCTCGACCTTCCCGAAATGATAAGTACCTACCTGGAAATTAATTTTAACATTAGTATTGGCATTTTGTTCGGTGACACTCTAGGACTTTCCAGCTAGGTATAAGTCTAGAACCTTTCAACCCAGTGTTACCCTAGCATGAACATCTTGACCCAGTGCCACTCTAGAACCTTTCTACCCCATAACACTAAAAACCTTCCGAATCAATTGATCCCACTCTTGAACTAAAATCTGACAAAAATCTTTTACTACATAAATAATACTTTTGTATACTAGGTACGCAAGTTTCAAGAGATATGGGCGTGATATGTGTATGTATGTATGTACGTAAGTACATGTACATAATTATTTTTCTCAAACATGCTAGGAAATGAGTTCATTTCTTTCAAAAAAAGAAACCGCGAAGTTTCACATTGTTTGTCACGTCTCAGATCACGCCAGCAAATGTCCATTAAGATAAATTCGTTATACGCTAAACCCACATAATTTGATTTCAAAATTATCTCGATGACTCTCAAAGAAACGGAACGTAATTTTGTATGAAACAGGTAACTAAAGACGAGGCTGTATGATGTGAAGACCCTTGCCTGTCCAGAATTAAAAAAGAAAAGAATGAACTAAACATTTAGTATGGCAGAATATTACGTAATACTGTGCCTTACAGACGAATTTATTTTAAAAAATTACAATTGGTGGGAAAATTGTAAATTTTTATTTGTTTCGTTGTGTTGTGGTCGCTAGCTGACTTTTATAAGAAGTACAATCTTTCATTTCCTGGCCTTTTTTTGAGAAAAGCACTATGTAAGCCTCGGGGAAAATTACTTTGCTTGACTTGTATAATTGAAGTTCAAACTATACTCGTCCAGCAAAGTCTTATTTTCCATACCTCGACAACAATGTACTAATACTTGCTTTCTTATAATTTGTCCTAAAACTGTGGTTGGTGGTGACCGTATGCGCAGCGCTCCATATATACATTTTAAAATTTCCGCCGCGGTTAAAAAACTGCTTTTGTGCCGCCGTGTCGCCGTCTAGTGTTGCATATAAATCGAACCTTACTACTTCATACTAATCTGCACTAACAACCACGTCATCCTATTATTTGTTCGTAAAAATATTTTTGATACCTACGTCTAATCGGTTCATATTTTGCGTTTCGTTCGATGTACCAATCAACGTAGTATTGACATTGGCAAAATTATCCATACCGGATAGAATGCCGTTGTTGTAGATAGTTGATATATTTTACGGCAAAATTCTAGCTACAATAATTTTTCACGGTCAAAATATCGAACAAATGTACAGTGTGTCGCGTCTGCATCATATTCCGTTTATCTATGATCAATTCCACGTCAGTTTTGACAGCAGAGGAAACACATCAAAACAAAAACCTTTTATTCCCAAGGAAAGCAGCCGGAAACAGTAAGTGTTTTGCTAAATTTCTTAATAACTAAGTTGTTTTGTCAAAAAATAGCCGCCCGGGCGGGTTCAACGTGAAATTGCCATTAATAATCATACTAAGATCAATACAGTTCGATTAGCACTGGCTGAAGAAATCTCTTACGCCACGCTTCATCACTGAAAAATAGAGGTAACTTCAAATTTTAATTTCTCCGTTATTAAATATAAAATGAGATTTTGCGCTGCCCTGGCTTATTCCTCATATCTTGAAGAATAAAAAACAAAATTTTGTTGACAGTGATGTTCCTTAGAATATGTATAAAATGCATTCTCGTAGCTCGTTTTCACCTCACTTCATGGAAGTAGGCCCGTTAAGCATGCTGAATAAATATTTCAATGAATACAAAAAAAAGCGATAATGAAACAGCTGCGTATCAAAGGTTATTAATTCTTACATGCCAATTGGTATTTAATTGCACATTTTAAATTAAACATTTTTCGGTTTAATAGGCTGAGAAATTAAATTACATGTTTCAGCTTCTCAGCAAACTTTTACAAGTGCACAATCAACCGCTTTTTTTATTAAATCCTTTAAAAAATGCTGTTATAACTCGTCCATGTGAAGAAAGAATTTGTAAATGGCGGTGGCTACCTAAGTATGCATACATACATATATCACGCCTTTATCCCTTGCCGGGCAGGCAGAGCGCAAATGGACGCAAAAACAGACATTTACGCCACGTCTGACAAACATTCGAGGGTCATTCGGAAAACTGTGTATCGCCAGTGACAGGTAGTCAGCCTATCGCCTAAAATTGCAATACACACCCTCGAGTCCCTTAGTCGCCTCTTACGACTCCCACGGGACAGAAATGAGGTAATGCTATTCTAAGCCGGCATCACACGGCACTAAGTATGAGGGGAAAATATTCATCGTCATTGCGAGCGGGAAAGCATGATCCCCAACCGCCAATAGTCTAATCCGTTCTTCCCAGAACAACTTCAGTTCGATCCGTTCTTCCCAGAACAACTCCTAAGCCTAGTCGCGAGAAATACCATGGTATGGGATCAACCTCCTAGCGTCCACCCCGGGCATCGGCAACACAGGCTTGCTTGTGGATAAGTCTGGCTGAACGATCCCACGTGCGCGGTGGAAGGCTCCGTAAGGAGCCGCCTGACTCGCGATCACCATCCCACCGAAGTCTGGCGCCAAGTAGCTTGCTGCGTTCTGTCAGTGTGTGGGAGTGTCAGTGCCTTAACATGCTTCTTCTGGGTGCACTCGCTCCATCTTAGACTCTGTCTCTGTCCTATGACCTAGACTAGAGTCAAGAGCAAACCCATCATTAATAATAATTAAAAAAACTTCTCCGGGTGAGCCCCTTCCCAATCAATCAGCCAGGTGTAGATTTCAAAGCCCCGGGGCTAAAATCGAAGATTCCAGTGTTTAAAAACAATGTGTCCAGACGCCATTTACAGATCGTTTCTTCGAACGGCTTGTACTTACTTTGGCATCAATGACGACCTGTGTCTTCTCGACGGGGCCGTATTTGGAGAAGATGTGGTTAATCTGTTGCTCGGTGGTGTACAGACTCAGTCCAAACACGCCTAGACAGCGGGACGGAGTCGGGTTTTCCTGTTGATAATATTATCGCCTTGTAATATAGGGAATTTTGGGAAATATTGTATGTTGATATTTTTGGTCGCTTCAATCTACCAAATCCGTAAATAATCATAATTTTTGTTTATATATCGATACTCAGCTTTGAATTTATTTTATTTATATTGTAACTTATTTGTAATAACACCTCTGCGATAAAAACGGGATCTACATGCAAATCATTCGAGAATTTTTCTTCACACCTGTAGCAAATATATTGCGATTAAAACATGCATTAAACAATACAAGTGTGAAGGTATATCTGTTTTCTGAGACAAGTGTTTTCGAATAAATGAAGATAGCTATTGCCAGCCATACCATACCTCTTACGATTTTCCCGGTAGGGAATAAAACGTTGTCTACATATATAAATAAAAGTTCATTTTAAAGGGTCTAGTCTAAAAACACTTGGCTTCGGATTTGGTAGATAAACAGCTGCAGTGACAACTTACCGGTACGTGTCCCGCCTTCTTCTTTGCCCAACCATTTCATAAAAAAAAGAAACAAAAACAATTGAGTACAGGAAAGAGGCGGCTGGACTCAATAAAAATAACATAACACGCCATTTTAATATCTATAAAGTACATCTAAAATCGCATAGAAACTCGGAGAGGTAGAATGGTAACGATACGGCTAGCCAGCCTGCCCCCTTCCCTTTAATGGCTTTTGCATAAAATTGCAGGCGACATAAAACTTTATAACCGTTTTTATGTCAAGATTTTACGAACAAAATGTTTCGCGAACTGGAAAGTCCAAAACATAGCAATCAAAATTAAAATGGCGCATTTTAGAATTTTGTATTCGTCCAGCCGAATGTAAACAGAAATTAAAGAAATGGTCAATATTTATGGTCAATCCTTCAACCAGAGATCAATAGGTCATACTTCAAAGCAATCAAATAATTATCAATTTAGAACTTACAACCAATAATGCTGTATTTTATTCACATAAATATCGACCACCTGACATTAAATAACAATAGATATAAATATGTAAATATATTCACGATAGAGGTTCAATATTGTATCAATTTACAATTAACATTGAAAGCATGTCCGATCATGCGTGTGTAATGCGGGGTCGCCAAAGTTACAGTTTTATCAATATTTATAATATTTCAATTGCAGGTTAATTCAATCGTTCATCAAAATATCTACTTTTCAACTTACCAAACAAATAAAAAGCTCATTCTTGTTTGTATGTATGCAATACAAATCATATAGGTACTTTCTTTGGACTGATGGTCGTTCCGTTTCCGTCAATATATATTACAAAGTGTTCGATTCCATTTAAACTATTCAATATAAAACAGTTAAAAAAGTGCGCAAGAGCTTTTCAATCTTTCGAGATAATGTTCAATTTCAGTTATATTATTATATTGCATACAACAACAATAAATGCCAGCAACATACAAATTCCTTGACGACGAAACAGATAAAGAGAGACATGCGTACGCCAATGTTTGCTGGCTGACCTTAGTGATACGTAGTGCTAACATCTACTACCACATTCAGATATAAAATGTTTAGAAGGTGTGCTTATTCAATCAGTTTTAAACGTTTTAGGGCTGAAACCACTAAGGTGGTTCGAGAGCCCAGTGGCGCCCCCAAACAGGAAACAAATCCCTGGCTGTAGATGCTAGTCATCTGGAAACCCTAAGTATCATTTCGCGGCAATAACTAACTACAAAGATTATTTCGAATCAATAAAACCATGTAAAAACTAAGCGCTTTTGTAATGTATTGTAATTTTGCTAAAAGTGGCTACTTTTAGTATTTTTGGAATACATAACTAAATCGCACAATTTTTACAAGGTTATATAGATTCTACATAACCTTTGAAGTTAGTTATGCCGTGAATTAAAATTTGGTTTCCAGATGACTAGCGTGTCCAGCCAGGGTTTTTTTCTCCTGTTTGAAGGCCCCACTGGGATCTCAAACCACATAACGGCGACGTAAGGCGATAACGTGTTTCAGCTCTAAGTTCGAGGCTAAGCTTGAATTATAATCGTCCGCCTGCCGCCGGCGGCGGTCAGGTCACTTTTTCATGATGACAAGAACTAATTCATTGCACATATTTTCATGTAAAATTACGCCAAAGCGACCTGTGCCCGATATAATTAAACTACAGGTCACAATTTTACGGGTGAAATTCGATGTTCATTGCGTAACCGGCTATGCAATGTACCTACTAAGAATTCCATCTGTAGTCTTGTAGCCTGTAGTTTCATATCATGGCTGCCAGCAGCCAGCGGACAAAAATTCGTGGCTTAGACTGAATGATTGGGCCACGGATGATTTAAATTTTGCCAAAGGACACCTTCCTTAAAAATACCAGATTTCTTACCGAATGACCTTCGGGTAAGTAACTCTTCTTCAGCGTACAAACTGGGTCTTCTCTCTACCAGAGAGCATAAATATTAGTGTCTTTTCTTGGGATCAGAACTACCTGAGTTTTCTAACTGAACGTGTTATGAATTGAGACACTTTCAAATTTTTGCAGGATACGAAAGCGGTAGGATTCTTTTTCGTAAGATTACCAGAGGAAATCGATACTGCACCAGAAGCTGATAAACGATAGTTTTGGTAGGTTTTACTTTAGAAAATGATGGGGTTTAATTTTGTAAGATTTTGGCCATTGTAAAGTTATACTGGTCTGAAATATTCAATTTTAAACTATTTCATTACCTGCAAAAATATTGTGTGCTATAAGTCTGTGCTATATGTCTATATGTCCCCAAATTTTTATCTAATGTTCTGACGCAATTCTATAAAAGTAATTGGGTAAAAACTCAGGCAAATCCGATACCCGGCCTTACCAATTCCTGACGATATAATCTTCTCGCTTACCCGGTCTCCCATGTGGCGCTTGCGCGACGACATCGGGCTGTGGCTGTGCGAGCGGCGGTAGGAGCCACGGGGCGAGTACGAGCGGGACCGCGAGCGCGAGTAGCGCGAGGCGCGGTACGCGGCCGCGCGGCGCAGCGAGGCGGACCGGGACCGCGAGCGGCCGCCGGGCGATCTGGCGACAACAGGACTACTGAGCCCATAGGAGAGTGAGTTTGAATATTGAGAGTAAAAAAAACTTGTAATTAAAGAGTTCTCTAGATTTGTCTACGAGCGGGAGTAGCGTGAGCGCCCGCCGGGCGATCTGGCGACAACAGGACTACTGAGCCCATAGGAGAGTGCGTTTGAATATTGAGAGTAAAAAAACTTGGCATTAAAGTTCTCTAGCTTTTTCTACGAGCGTGAATAGCGCGAGGCGACAACTGGACTACTGAACCCATTAGAGTTTGTTTTATTATTGAAAGTTTAAAACATTTTGGTGTAAATTTTTATTCTGCTCATGAATTTGAAGAGTTCTTCGGGATCCCATTATTGGACAATGACCTGACACCTATATCACATAAAAAAGACTATGGACTAGTCATTCTTGAGTTATTGGTACAGAGGGAACAGCATTTTGTAATTGTGCATTTACAAAACTGTGAACTGTTAGAGTGTTGTTGACAACAAAACAAAACAATTACTGCAACATTTCTCAAGCTAACATATAAACAATGTTATAATTGAAAAGTGGTAATCAAGATTAAAATACTAAAACCACTTGTATTTAACTTACATAACAATACAGATCATCTCGAATGAAAGGCTACTTATGAAAACAATACAAAAACAATATGCCTGTCTTGTGAAAGTCTCACTTTATTAGGTCAGCTTGAAGACATTTCTTAGTGGAAATAAGTTGTCCTGTTGCATCATCATTGTTTAGTCTCTTAAAATGTTTCTTGTGTGCAATAAAGTTAATATAAATATTAAGATAATAATTTCAACTGTAACTGACCTTCAGCATTAAGATGAAGTTCAAAGAATAATTGAACCAAACCATAACAAAATAGTTTTATGTAGTATTTTTTTTCAGTGAATAAATTACTTAATTACCAAGTAATATGAAATAAAGAAACTCAACTCAATCATAATGAGCCATAGAAGCAGAATGTATGTATTGTCATCCTAGCATAGGAATTTTTAAAAACAAACACTTCATCTCATCTCAGACAATGGTTGTTATTGAATTCATCTTCTTCAGAAGAAAAATGGGGTTTAATGGAAATGGGAGGAAAATCAATTTTGAAGAAATCTTGAATTTAAACACTCATACAAGGTATAATATCTTTAGTGTTAGCAAAATCTGTGTCTTGAATGGATGCCCAGCTGATTTTTAACCTCCCTAAATTTCATTTCTACAGAAAAACAGACCTATTTCCTGGGTTACTGGGAAATATGTATGTTTAATCAGACAATTAGTTACCTATAATGAATTAACATTGCATAAGGGGTGTAAGGAACAACCCACTGAATACTGATAGGGTGCCTGCAGAACATGAAACTGAACATCTTTCCCCTAGAAACATATGCCAGTAAATGACAAAATAAATGACCTCCCATACAAATTCAAGATTAGCCGATTGCAATTACAATGGGAAATCAATTTTTCTTTGCATTTCCTAATTATTTTTTTCATGGGATGTTGTTCAGTTTCATGGTCTGAATGCACTCTATTAGTATTTGGAGGACTGTCCTTTTCACCCTGTATAATTAACAACACAAAATAAACCTTTGTTTTCATAATGATCATCTATGGCTTATCTATCATTCAATTATAATGAGTCTATTACTATGGTAAATTACCCCACCATAATTGTGTTATGTATTGAAGCGCTTATCAATACTCATACACACACAACTACCAATGACCAAGCCATAGTAGGTATCTACTAAATAACCCATATTGATTAAGCAGTTGCTAGGCTGCTAGTTAATAGGAAAATTGAATAAACTAAATTCCTGGTGATTCTAGAAGTAAGATTATTTGATCAATAACAGTAAAAATTTAATGATAATCTACATTTTTCTCACAACATGCGCCGCAATGAAAATTGTATGTAAATACCATAACATTGCGAATTCCATTGCGCAACGATAATATCATGTAGCGCCCTTGGGCGCGAGGTTAGAAAAATAATGTACGCGAAATCAGCGTACAAATGCGCGACGATGATACAACCAACATTATAGCCGAAATTCAACGACCAAACGAAGGTCGTGATTATGTAGAAAATACTCACGGGCTCCGGTACTTCCTGCTTGAGGATTTTGGCGGGGGCGGCGTCCGAGACCGGCTTCTGCTGTGTCCTCGAGACATCACGGCCTGCTTCGGTGGAGGGTCACGCGAACCGTTGCGCGTCCGCGACCGGCTCCTCTGAAAACGACCAAACAAGCCAACCTTTACCAAATAAAACTTGAAGAGCACAAATAAAACACGAGGGCTCAAACAGCGCGGCGCGACAATCGCGAGTAAGCAAGATATAAATACATCACCTCTCGGTCCGACATGATGATCAAACTATCTCGTAGGGAAAAACAAAGACAAGTAACACGAATTTATTCTATTTTTACGCTTCGAATTATTCAAATAAAATCACAAGCGCACTTCGAACACGGCCACCAAAAATTGAAAAACAAAATGGCGTTCTTTTCTGGTGTTGCCAATTATTTATGGTAGTTTTGGTAGAATATATACATCAAACCATCAATCAAACCAAATCCGCTCGTCTCTTAAATTTAAGATAGAGATTGAAAAGCCCGTCAATCATCTTCAATCCGCATTATTTCTGAACGAAACTCAAAACTCAAAACGTCACTCAGAAATGTCATTGTTCCACATCGGCCGTGCATAGCAAATGTGGATTTGTGGTTGAATTCATAAAATTCTGTGTATTTTTGTGTGATCATGGGTGATGCGGAGCCGCAGACCGGTCCGGCCGACGGGCCGCCGGTGGAGAAGACAGCCAAGCAGCTCAAGAAGGAGGCGGAAAGAGCTGCCAAGCTGGAGAAGCTGAAGGCGAAGCTTGATAAGAAGCTTGCTGCTCCAACTGTTCAGAAAGATAAACCTGAGGTTAGTCCAAATGATATTCTTCAATTTCTGAAACTATCCTAACTGTTTTTTATCGAGGTTTCATTGAGAAAACTGCCTAATCAGGCGGAAGAAAAGCGATCGCAATTGAGTTTACTATACTATATTCTTAGGTTAGATTAGGTTTTTGCCATACGGTGGTGAAAGGAGCAGTGTAATTGTTGAGGATGTTGCATCATTGTTTAGATCTAAGCCGAACTACTTTCATGTGCTCCAGATGTGAGTCTTTATTACCTTCAGTATTCAGTATTATATATTCATTTCATGACGTACTAGGATCCAAATTAGACAAAAAGTCTTTTTGGATGTGTATAGTTCCTCAAACACTATATAAAAACTACTGTCACTTTAAGTCTTTCTGCATAGTTTATAAGAAAATAAACACAAACAAATTACCTCTTTTACCAGAAAAAAGCCAAGGAAACTAAGGAAAGTGCAGTGTATACAGCCAGCACTGCACCTGGAGAGAAAAAAGATATCTCCGGTGCCATGCCCGACGCCTACAGCCCAAAATATGTAGAAGCAGCATGGTACCCATGGTGGGAGAAACAAGGCTTTTTCAAACCAGAGTATGGGGTAAGCAATAAACTTTATAAGAACTAGATTTTGGCCATGCAATCAGCCGTAACACCTACTGTCACAGTCATCTTTTCATGTGGAACACTGAGTCAATAAACAACCCGATCAACCTGTTATCAGAGTTTTTCAACTGCCTTCTGCTACTATTATAGAAGGCCACTGGCATTGTTGTGAAAAGACCACCATGTGAGTAATCATTCACAGCAATGAGGACCGATGGCTTAACAGGCCCTACAAAGCACAGAACTGTCTTTCTAACAGACAGGTGGTTCAGCCTGCAATGTCCTAACCAGACTAGGAACAAGTTCACAAAGTGATAATATCAACTTTGTAAGTGCCGAATGAACCCAGATCCTTTGCACTACCACTGTGCCACATCAGCTGATTGTCACTGTTACAGTAAAAGGGCTTCCCTGTAGCAAAAGTTACCTTGTTTTGTTCCTCAGAAAGTAAATAATCTGGCTATCTAATATTGAACATCTTTTCCATTTGGTCCGAAAGGAAAAATAACAAGATACCAATATCTTACTTAGTATAATGGTATAACAGTAATAGATAGTGTAGATGTAAAATGAACAATTTACTGCTTTTAATCACTTGATTTATGTTACCAATTCACAATAATAAAGATAAAGTATATAACAAAACATAGGCATCTTGTAGTAAAAGCTTTAATGCATTTATTTTTATTTTTATTGGAAATTAATAATTTACAATAATAATACACTGCAAGGGGAATTTGCTTATTCATTTATTGTCTTTTGACTGTTGCATTGATTTCAGTATTAATTTAAATTACAATAATACTTAGTTTTAAATTACAATGTGTAGCATTTGCAAATTATTATAATTTCAGAGGAAATCAGTGCTAGAGCCAAACCCTAAAGGCAAGTTTGTGATGGTCATCCCTCCTCCCAATGTGACGGGATCCCTGCATCTCGGACATGCCCTCACTAATGCAGTGGAGGATGCTATCACCAGATGGCACAGGTAATTAATTGAAACCTAAAAAAATATATGATATACCTAGCTGTTACCCGTGGCGTTGCCCCCATAAAATAAAAACTATCCTACGTGTTAATCCATGTTACCTTCTATATGTGTGCCAAATATTATTACAATTGGTTCAGTAGTTTTTGCATGAAGAAGCAACTAACAAATATACAAACTTTTGCATTTATTATAATATTTGTAGGATACAGGTGTTGAAATAGTCTGCTCCTTGACCATAGTACAAGTTAATCTGACCAAGTCTACAAATTTAAAGAAGTGTGTGTTTTTATGTATATTATTTTATATTTGAATGTTTCCTTGCATATATTATTTCCCATTTGTGTTTATCTTGGATTTTCAAATGATGTAATGTTTTAGTGTATACTATCTGTGAATGAATATATTTTTACATATACTTAAACACATCACTGAAAAATAAATTTTTCTTTAGTTTCACTGACTTACACTTCTTTTTACACGACTGCCCAACGAAAAAAGGAGTAATTGTGTCGGAAGAATCCTTACATTATCCCAAGACTTATAGGCTAGGCTTTATCTCAGAAAGCAATAGCGTTTATAAAATTTAGAATTTTTTATGCGTGTTTGCCTCTAGTATGGACACTAAAATATCTTTTACATACACATACATACACATATCATGCGGATTAGGCAGAGCGTAAACGGCCGGAAAACGGACATTTACGCCACGTCTGACATATATTTGAGGGTCATTCGGAATATAGTGTACTGCCTTAGTGACAGGTTGTCTGCCCATCGCTTAAAATTGCAATACACACACACCCTCAAGTCCTTTAGTCGCCTCTTACGACTCCCGCGGGAAAGAAATGGGGTGAAGCTATTCTAAGCCGGCATCACACGGCACATATCTTTTCTTATATTTTATTCCCAAAAATGTTTCTCTAGGATGAACGGCAAGACGACGCTATGGAACCCAGGTTGCGACCACGCCGGCATCGCCACACAGGTGGTGGTGGAGAAGAAGATATGGAGAGAAGAGAAGAAGACCAGGCACGACATTGGGCGCGAGGAGTTCGTGAAACGCGTCTGGGATTGGAAGAACGAGTAAGTGAATTCGAAAAAAGAAACTGTAAGAAAGTGCAATTGCACCTAGATGTCATTTATTAATTTTCTTTCTAAATAGTATATATTACTGCTCCTCAACTTGCTTAAAACAAAAAAAAATGGTTGCCTGTAAAGTCGGTATACGGGCGAAGTTTGAACGTGACAACGTAATTCTCGAATGCTGCGCACCGATTATGCTTGAGTGGGAGAGAGACGGCATTCAGCGTGCCTCTCTTTCGGTCATGACTCACTGTAACAGACGTGAGCGGGCGTTATATTTTTCCGTGCATGCCACCGAGCCACAACCTAATTTAAGACGTTGTCACGTCAAAATCACGTCACTGATTTTCATCTAAAATACATCATTGTATTGCAACATATGCACCTGATCTGCAAGTATACTTTCTCTTCTGAAAATTTTAGTTATTCACCAAAAAATAGGCGAGAAATTTGTCTCGCTAGGTTATCGTGTTGCTAATCAGTCTGGAATCATCAATATCTTTTTAATTATAACCTTTATTTTCCTACAGGAAAGGTGGCAGGATTTACCAGCAGCTTCGCTCGCTCGGCTCGTCCTACGACTGGTCTCGCGAGCGCTTCACAATGGACGCCTCCATGTGCCGCGCTGTCAACGAAGCTTTCATACGCCTACACACTGATGGAGACATTTACCGTGCTAACAGGTTCGATTACACACACACCCACACACACACACACAAATCACGCCTATAATCCCTTGTGGGGTAGGCAGAGCGTAAACAGCCGCAAAAAACAGCCATTTACACCGCGTCTGACAAAAGTTTGAGGGTTATTCGAAATATTGTGTATCGCTATAGTGACAGGTTGTCAGCCTATCGCCTAAATTGCAATATACACCCTCGAGTCCCTTAGTCGCCTCTTACGACTCCCACGGGAAAGATATGGGGTGATGCTATTCTAAGCCGGCATCACACGGCATTCTAAGCCGGCATCACACGGCATTACATAGATTACATAACATTATATTATTATTTAATATTGTAATAGATTTCTGCCCTGCGGTTTCACCCGCTGCCAATCCTTTTTCCGTGGTGATAGTGGTTTTCCCGCGGTAAAAAGTGGCATATGTGTTATTCCGGGTTATACTCTACCAAATTTTATCCAATTCAGTCACCCGCGGGAAAGAAATGAGGTAATGCTAATCTAAGCTGACATCACACGGCAAACTTAGCTGGCATCACACGCCAACTGATTCCCAAAGCGTGTTATTTACATGCGTATAATTAACCGGACCCCCTGAACAGGAAAAACCCCCCAAAAAACCTGCCCAGAAGTGCTGCTACTCTAAATTAACAATCTTTCTAGACCCTAAGCTGCCCTAGCTAATTAATTTTGTTTAAATAGACGTGTAATTGTTTCAGGCTGGTGAACTGGTCATGCGCGCTGAAGAGTGCCATCTCCGACATCGAAGTCGACAAAGTAGAGATTACCGGACGAACATTCCTCACCGTACCCAACTATGAACACAAAGTAAGTAAGACACACTACAGGTCCCAACACCAATTATGAACGCTACTTAGACGGCGGGCGTCACACAACCATGTCAGAGGCCTACTACTAGCTGTAGGCGGCTGAAAAATATCAGGTTTATCTGGTCATTGGAAGAGAGAGAGTCAAAATTAGCATACAAAGAAAATATTTTGTAAGATTTCCTTGGAGAATTAAGAGTAACAAGATTGAAGCTTGAATAGGCAAGCCTCGTGCTTGTAAGAATCATGTTATAAGAGCATCTTTAGCTTTGAGCTATCTTTTCATTTTGATATCAAGCATGCATCGTTTCTAAAACAAATGAGGTATTAGTTTGACAGCTGTCACCTGAAATGTAATAGAAATAAGGTTTTTACGATCTATCGAAAATATAAAAGTAAGTGGGATCCATTAATTTTCCAATTACCTACCACTTTGAAATTATGTAATATTCGATACTGTTGAATTTTTTTGACTCATCTTTCTAGAGTTAGTTAACGTTTTACACTTATGATATCTTGCTTTAACGTACCGGAAAAGTCGACGTTTTGGGAAAGTAGACATTTTAGGAAATTTGTCATTTTAGTAAAGTGGTCATTTTGGGTAATACACATTTCGGGAAAGTAGACTAAAGGATAAAAATCACAATTGATAGTCCATCTTTTCGGTTTTGAAAATGCTTATTCAAATGTTACTACAACATTGAATCCAACAACGACAGGCGATGTGGCGCAGTGGTAGTGCGACTGCCTGCGACGCAAAGGTTTCGGGTTCGATTCTCGGTGGGACACTCACAAAGTTGATATGTTCCCGGTCTGGTTAGGACATTGCAGGGTGTACCAACTGATTGTCCGAAAAGAAATGGTTCAATGCTTCGGATGGCACGTTAAGCCGTCGGTCCCGGTTGCTGTCTATGATTACTTAGACGGCGGTCGTTACACAACCATGTCAGAGGCCTACTAGTGGTAGTAGGCGGTTAAACTCTGACACCAAGGTTCATAGGGCTCGGTGTCCCACACGAAAAGAGAGAGATTGAATTCAACTGACGCTTTGACTGTCAACACTGTATTGTAACTCAGGTGGAGGTCGGAGTGCTCGTGTACTTCGCGTACAAGTGCGACACGTGCATTGACGAGATCGTGGTGGCCACCACGCGCCCTGAGACGATGCTGGGGGACGTCGCTGTGGCCGTACATCCCAACGACAAGAGGTAATCTATTCATTTACCTCTGTATTCATGAACAAAACACTAATTAAAATTGAAAATAGTCTTTTTTTACACGACTGTCCAACCAAAAATTGAGTGTTATAAATAAAATAAAAAATAAAATATGTTTTTATTTTGTAAATCAGTACAATCTTTTTGTCGGGGCTTCCCAGAAAGTTGTCTAAAGACACTTGTGATGGGAGGCCTCGCTCTTAATCAGACTACGCAGGTACAGACATGATTTACAATAGGTATTACCTAGTTCTTATCTTAAACATTAAAACACGGTATAGAATAAGTAATTAGTGAGAATCACGGTGCATTTACAGATGCATGCAATATGTTACAATACCATAGCAGACTACATACGAATAATAATAAGCTACATATAATAAGCATGGTTAAAACCTTAGGCTTATTACAAATTACATTTGTTATGTTTTTAGAGTTCATGTATGTATGCATATGGGGTGTAAGGGACAGCCCTCCGAATACTGATAGGGTGTATTCAGACCATGTAACTGAACAACTTTCCCCTAGGAACATAAGTCAGGAGACGACAAAAAATATTCGACCTCCCATACAAAATCACGATCAGTTGACTATGGGAAGTCCAAATTTTTTTGACGTTTCCAGAAGTATTTTCTCATGGAAAGTTGTTCAATTTTGTGGTCTGAATGCACCCTAAAAGTATTCGGAGGGCTGTCCCTTACACCCTATATAAGTGCGATTGTTTAAAGTGCTGCAACTCGTTAACCACTGAACAGATTCGAATGGGAATTGTATCGGAAGAATCCTTACATTATCCCGAGTGTCATAGGCTAGTTTTTATCTCAGAAAGCAGTCGTGTTTTTAATATTTTAACGAAAAGTGGCAACGGCATGACCAGTAGCAGCACGAGTAACCTGTTATCGTGCTCGCGCTGCCCACTTCCCTTATTATTTCCCTGCCCATAGAGGCATTGTGTGAAGATGACAAGATCAATGAAAGTATTATCGTCAGGATATTTTAGCGAATAAAAGAGTTTCTTGGAATCACAATCCTTTATATTCGATAATATTTTCCAAAACAATTTCTCAATTTTACGAAAAAGTGAAAAAACGCCGCTGTCACACCAAACTCCAAATTCGAATCAAACGTCATTTTTGTCTCGCCTCTATGCTCTCCTCGCCTCCTCTCCTTCATAGACACAAATGTCTATGCTCAGCTCACTTTCGCACCTCACCACACCCCACCTCTTTGTATTACATCGCTCCACACCACTTCGCTATACACTGCTCATCTCGCCAGCCAATAGCTCCAGTTACAAAAGTATCTTGTGATCAAAAAGACAAAAGCATCATTCTTCTCTAGAACCTGCAAATTTTTGTACCGCGGGCAGGATTTGAACCTGCGACTTTTGCTATCACTAGTATACAGGGTATTAGTTGCAAAATTAACCCGGTACATAGAGACATTATGCCATTACTGGAATTAAGTTATACAAGGATGAGCCGCGGTAGCCTAGATGGACGAGGCGTCGTCACAAGTGATGGCGATAGTCGCAGATTCAAATCCTGCTCACGGTAGAAACATTTTCAAGTTCTTAAATTTTTTTGTTAGGAAGTGTTGTAAATTTTGGTATTCAATCATTCATCTCATTATCGATTAGTAGAATATATTTCAGTAATTAACCAATAACTGTAATACGTTACCAGATACAAACATCTGATCGGCAAACTGCTGCAGCATCCTTTCAGCAACAGGACGATCCCAGTCATCGCCGACGAATATGTTGACATGAACTTTGGCACAGGTGAGTCCAGGAACGAAAGCTTGTGGTGTTGATAATGAAGTTCCTATTAGCTTAATAATAATAATTATAGTATAGCATATAATATATGAAAAATAATTTTCTAAGAATTAAATGTTATGTTAGTTTAGAATAAGTTATTTAGTATTAATTATTTTGTCTTTGCAGTGCCCTAACAAGGTTTCATATGTGAAACTTTTTCCTTATTTATCACCTGTAAATACTATGTGAAAGCTGTAAAGTATTATGATTATATACAAAGAAATCCAAAAAACACAACATTTCACAGTTAAATCACCAAATTTCTTTTTGATTCAATTTTTACGAGGGTGAAACTGAAATTTTTACTATAGTGAAACCAGTTTCCATCGGGTCGTTGGATGACTCGGTGTCCCACAAGATAAAGAAGCATTATGCTGCTAACTTCATTACCTTTTCAAAACTATACAACTCATGACAATCTTCGCTTTACTTACATAGATATGGCTATTTGCTCTCTGGTGAGCTTAGATGTTTTTGATTCTGGCTCTTTTGGGAGCCACCTGATTGCAAAAGGTTAAGGCGAGTGTAGCCGTCAATGACCTCGACGGTGGCGCCACTTCACAAAAACAAAGATTTCTCTTTATACAAACAATTTATCAGAATGTCCGATGCCCAGGTTTTTTTAATTATCCTTATGTAAAATTTGAGCCTGCAAACTCATTAAAATATTCACTGTAATTAAAGTTATGGCGATTAATACCAAAAGTGGCCGTTTTTAGGCACTTTTTTCCATAACTTAATTGCAGAAAATATTTCATTGAGTTTCCTGGTTCTAATTTTACTTTAGCATAATAATAAAAACTTAGGCAACGGATATTCTGATTGATTATTTGTATAAAGAGAAAACTTTTTTTTGTAGTGGCGCCACCGTCGAGGTCGTTGACGGCTACCCTCGCCTTAAGGGCTTGCCGTGAATCCAGCCAGCGTCCCTTTCTTACTAACGTAAAATTGTGTGCGTAAGAAAAGAGCGGAATCACCCTGTTTAGACGATTTTCCACTGTTGTGACTTTTGATGGTATCAAAGCATTTTTTTATCTATAGGTGCTGTGAAAATAACTCCTGCCCACGACCAGAACGATTACGAGATTGGCAAGCGTCACAATCTGCCCTTCATCACGATCTTCGATGACGCCGGCAGGGTCCTGCCCGCCGGGGGACCTTATGAGGTCAGTTTTCCATCATACGACTGAGCTCACTCCGTTTTTGACTCTGTCTCAGCTTTATTTAGCAAACTAGAGTCAAGAGCAAAGCCATCATCAATAAAAAAAATTAGAACACAAATGTAAAAACATTGTTACAAATCAAGCTCTATGGCGAAACCTGCTGGAGTTTTAACCATCAACTCAAAATATGCATCAATTAGTGCGTGAGTGCGTGCATTTTGTTTAGGTAGGTCAAAATTTAATTTCACACTACATTTACTATTTACCTATTGTCGTTCGTATTAGAAAAAGTTATACGCTTTTATCCCCGCACGGCAAATGTATACCTTATACAGAGTGTAAGGGAGGGTGTACCAAAAACTTTGCAGACATAATCAGACCATGGAACTGAATAAATTTTACTGTAGAGCCTATGTTCAGAAAGTCGAGTTTCCTTAAAAAGTCAGTCGCGAATCTTGTGCGTTTTTTTTTACCATCCTCCATTGAAAAGCTGTTCAGTTTCAAAGTCTGATCATGCCGGCGAAGTTTTCGGTACACAGTCTTACACCCCGTATGTTTACACCCACAGGGCATGATGCGTTTCGACGTGCGTCGCGGCATCGTCGACAACTTGAAGCAAATGTTCCTGTACCGAGACACGAAGGAACACGCAATGGTGGTACCTATTTGCAGCCGCTCCAAGGATATAGTTGAACCTATGCTCAAACCACAGTGGTTAGTAAATTTTATTTTGAAAAAGACGTTTGCTATGTTCAAAAAAAGTCAGTCGCTACAATTGTGCCCATTTTGAAAACAGCATTTCATCGTCAAATACTGATCTAATGATCTATCAGTTGTTACAATTGGCTACCTGATAAAAATATAATTTTATAAATATTGAGTCATAACGCCTATGTGTTTGAAAATCGTAGAATAATCATTGAAATACATTTTAAATTTCGCTGATTCGTATAAAACGTCTAAGATTAACGTACTTGTATCATAGCTAAAGTAAAAAAAACATTCAATTTCATTGTAGATAATTTTATAGGAAAATAAATTTTATTTTAACATGTTAAGTCTATGCAAAATCACTGTTTTGCAGTAAAATCTATCAGTGTTATAATTGTAATTTCCACTACACGTATAAACATTCCCTGTTAACTTGCAACACCAAGGTACATTCGCTGCGACAAAATGGCCGAAGAAGCCGTTAAGGCCGTGAAGACCGGCGCCCTGAAGATCACACCTGACGTGCACGAGAAGACCTGGTACCATTGGATGGAAAACATCCGCGATTGGTGCATCTCCAGGCAGCTGTGGTGGGGACACCGGATCCCGGCCTACAGGGTCACCATGCCTGATAAGGAGGAAAAAGAGGTAAGAGATAAGATGGGGCAGTTAAGGAAAATCAAAAACGTGAATTCTATGGCTACTAGATCATTTTAAGCAATTGAAATATCCAAAAGAAAAAGAATGTTTAGAAAACGATCGCAAAAATTATTAACGATATTTGGAACATGGCAGTCTTTTGATTCTTTTCCAAAATTCTTATATTAGTGTTGTGAAGTTTTGTAAGTGTAAGGAAAAGTACTCCGAATACCGATAGGGTGCATCAAACTATGAAATTGAACAACGTTCCAAAGGAATGAATTTTGGAAAATTACAAAATATTGTGACTTTCCATAGTAAAAGTTCAACTGATTGTGATTTTTTATCGGAGGTCGATTTTTTTGTCATTTCCTGACGTTTCCTAGAAGAAAGCTATCAGCTACAGTATCATAGTCTGCATGCACACCCTATCAGTATTCAGAGAGCTGTCCGTTACACCCAGTATTTTTGCATCACTTTTAATTATGTTAGGCCAGTTAAGAAGACTCATTTGACAGCTGCCAACTACTAAAAGATGTGAAAAAATAAAATAAATCATACAACGATGGCATGTGACAATATATGGCAATTTTTATACAGCTATACGGCCGATGTGGTGCAGTGGTAGTGCGACTGCCTGCGACGCAAAGGTTCCGGGTTCGATTCTTGGTTGGGTTGATTGTTATGCACTCACAAATTTGATATTTAATATTTCGTGAATTTTTTCCTAGTTTGGTCTGACTGATTTTCCGAAAAGAAAGATGGTTCCGTGTTTCGGAGGGCACGATAAGAATCGGTCCCGGTTGCTGTCTATGAATACTTAGACGGCGGTTGCTACACAACTATATCAGAGCGGTTGAAAAACTCTGACACCAGGGTTCATCAGGTCGTTGAACGACTCGGTGTCCCACACAAAAAGATGAAGAAGTGTACAGCTATAATTTTTTTCGATGTTTCCTATACAAGGAGGAGCCAGCCTCCTCTTCAAGCAAGACTGTGCCGAAGCGCAGGCGAACGCGCACGGGACGCAAGAAAGCGCCGCGTATACGACAACGCGCGTCGTACCCGCAAGCTGAGAGCGGTACATATGACATAGTATGTCGCGCACATACATTATCTGTGTGTGTGGTAGTGCATGATGGCTGTTTTTGCACTTTTTACATTTTGTTCATGATTTATTTTAGACAGCTTGTGCATAAGCGCATAGAACGCAGGCAACACTTCGTATATGCGTTAGTGTAATAAATTCCTGCGGACAAAAAGCAGTACAGTATGACATAGTATGTAGCACATATACATATCTGTGTATGTGTAGTGCATGATGGATTTTGTGCCAATTTGTGCATTATAATGTGTTTTTCTTTTTTTAATGATTTATTTAAGACAGTGTATGCAATTATGCGTCGCTTAGACATCGCATGGCGTACCCGCAAAGAAAGCGGTACATATGTGATGTCTGCATGATAGAAGTTTTTACACATTATGAACTGTTTTTCTTTTTTTGCTTTCATTGTATTCTTTTTCTCCTGTGAAGCGCATGAAGCACTTTTTAAGATGATAGATTTTCGGACGGGAATATATGTAAACGTTACGTTTCTCCGACATAGTTTGGCAAGTAGCATTTTTTTGAATCCACAATAGCGTTTTTCTTTGCTGATATTTTTAATCTTAATGCTTCAATGTTTTTATGTGTAAATCACATACAATACAAGAAACACAAATCGTAATAATTTCCGTTCATATAAAGCCCTAGTATATCCACTAATGTTAAATTTTTTCATAGGTTTTGAACTTAAAGGAGGACAGTAAGGTTCAAAATCACTGGTACACACGTTGGTACTGGGGTAGATGGGTCCAAAGTCAAAAAACAATAGCACAAATTTTAAACCCCGGCCATAGAGTAGAAATCACATAGAGATGACTCTCCCGCTCCAGACGCGCTCAAGGTCAATCCGTCTGGCTGTCTCTTAGCGAACAATTCAGTCGGGA
Organism: Tuta absoluta; assembly: GCA_027580185.1. Taxonomy (NCBI): domain Eukaryota; kingdom Metazoa; phylum Arthropoda; class Insecta; order Lepidoptera; family Gelechiidae; genus Tuta; species Tuta absoluta. The sequence goes on along the minus strand of JAQAHW010000010.1, from coordinate 17,264,266 downwards.
GTGCGCTTCGCCGCGGAAACGTTCATCGTGCGGGTCCAATTTTAATTTTTTGTGTAAAATTTAGCAATGCAAGGTGTCGTATTCATAGGGAGAACGCGTTTTACAAAAAGAATGCTATTCTAATCTGGCACCACACGGCGCCATTTTTGCACCTATTTTAAAATTCTGTACCTACCTATTAACAATAAAATGGTAAGGTAAGACTTTAAAACGGGTAAATATTTTGTTCCCACGGGAAAACTGTTAGCAGCGGTCGCAACCGCTTGACTGGCCGCTAGTCTGGAATAAAATTATTGGCACGTGACAGCCCCGACTTAAAGCGCGGGAGAGTGCGGGGCGTTACGGGCTGCGGGGGAAAGTAGGTATTTAAAGCGCGGCTTTTGGGGCCCAGACAAAGGAGTTTCGTTTCTATACGCCAGTATTATTATCTATTCTTATGCCCCGGCCATTATTACTTCAAAAACCTATATTTATTCAACGAGAAGAAGAACTCATATATATTTGAATTTAACCGCCACTCAATTTCTCCAACAGCCGAAAGAAGAACTCTGGGTATCAGCTCACACTTACGAAGAAGCCCTCACAAAGGCCGCTCAAAAGTACAACGTTGCTAAATCAGAGATTAAGCTAGTACAAGACGAGGATGTGTTGGACACGTGGTTCTCGTCTGGACTGTTCACATTCTCGATATTCGGGTGGCCTGACAAAACTGAAGATTTGGAGGTAAGTGATGCTAGCTTAGAATAGCATCACCCTAGCTGGAGCAAGACGAGGATGTGTTGGACACGTGGTTCTCGTCTGGACTGTTCACCTTCTCGATATTCGGGTGGCCTGACAAAACTGAAGATTTGGAGGTAAGTGATGCTAGCTTAGAATAGCATCACCCTAGCTGGAGCAAGACGAGGATGTGTTGGACACGTGGTTCTCGTCTGGACTGTTCACCTTCTCGATATTCGGGTGGCCTGACAAAACTGAAGATTTGGAGGTAAGTGATGCTAGCTTAGAATAGTATCACCCTAGCTGGAGCAAGACGAGGATGTATTGGACACGTGGTTCTCGTCTGGACTGTTCACCTTCTCGATATTCGGGTGGCCTGACAAAACTGAAGATTTGGAGGTAAGTGATGCTAGCTTAGAATAGTATCACCCTAGCTGGAGCAAGACGAGGATGTATTGGACACGTGGTTCTCGTCTGGACTGTTCACCTTCTCGATATTCGGGTGGCCTGACAAAACTGAAGATTTGGAGGTAAGTGATGCTAGCTTAGAATAGCATCACCCTAGCTGGAGCAAGACGAGGATGTATTGGACACGTGGTTCTTGTCTGGACTGTTCACCTTCTCGATATTCGGGTGGCCTGACAAGACTGAGGATTTGGAGGTAAGTTGTTCCTGCCCTAGAATAGCATCACCTCATCTATAACTGTGTAGACATTCGGGTGGCCTGAAAAAACTGAGAAATCGGAGGCACGTTACATGATCGATCGATCGTAAAAAACTGTAGGTGTGTGTTTATTAAATTGACTGACTTATTACTTAGTATAATAATAATAAGGTAAATATTCAAAAAATTCGCGTTGAAATCTGCTGAGATGTTAAAAAATTTATACTACATCTCTGTTTATAAAAATTTGTTTATTTTTCGAATACGACAAAAATACTACTACATTTGCTCACCTTAATAATATGAAGTTCCACTATCCAAATTACTTACACATCTATCCTAAAGAATCAATCAAAAGAACATTCTGTATTAACTTGTTGTATTATCCGCAGGCTTTCTACCCCGGTAGCTTGCTGGAGACAGGTCACGACATCTTGTTCTTCTGGGTGGCAAGGATGGTCTTCTTCGGCCAACGGCTGATGGGAAAACTGCCTTTCAAGTTAGTGTATTTCTTGTTAATTTAAGACTTGCAAACTTTCTTATGTTTTGTTGTTTTTTGTGAATCAATATTTTATTAAAATCAATAAGATTGACAGTAAAATATCTTCTGAAAATATTTTGAGTGTTGAGCTTTCCCCAAGGAAAACTACCGTCCATAAAACATGGAAAAGTTAGTGTATTTTTGTGGATTGACCTGATTCAGACCTTCTTATGTTTTGTTGGTTTTTGTGAAATTATATTTCATTTAAAACAATGTGACTAACAATATACAATACAATACCTACAAATAATATTTTAATTGATGAACTTTTCCTAAGGAAACATACCGCCCATAAAAACATGGAACAACACATATTAAAAACACATTATCCGACCAAGTAATTTGGTATAAAAAGTCTTAAAATGCTCCTCATATTTGGATCTATATACCTTGGGAAAATCTGTTTAGTTTCATGGGTTGTTGCAGCCACAATACCAACTGATTCTGATATTATTTGATCAAAATGTCTGAATTTAACCTTGCAGTCATACATCTGTCTTCTAAAATATTAATTTCTATCTGTGTACGGAACTACTGTCACCTGACCCTGTGTCTAGTTGAATATCCAAATAATTTCCTTCTATGTTTAATGTGATATAGTAAGGGGGTACTTTACTTACATTAAACATTAACCGTGTGATGCCGGCTTAGAATAGCATCACCCCATTTCTTACCCATGGGTGTTATAAGAGGCGACTAAGGGACTCGAGGGTTAGATGTGTATTGCAATTTTAGGCGATGTGCTGACAACCTGTCGCTAAAGTGATACGCAGTTATCTGATTGACCCTCAAACTTCTGTCAGATGTGGCGTTAATATCCGTTAACGCCGTTAACGCTCTGCCTACCCCGTTAGGGATATAGGCGTGATTTATGTATGTATGTATGTAAACACAGAAGGAGGTTATTTGGATTTTCAATGAATGGTGCAAAAAATAAAACCAAAAATCTTCTTCAACAGAGAAGTGTACCTTCACCCGATGGTCCGCGACGCTCACGGCCGCAAGATGTCCAAGTCACTGGGCAATGTCATTGACCCCGTAGATGTGGTCACCGGTAAAATATCATTTGATAATAGAACTTCATTGATTATAGAATTTCAATTTCAATTTCCAATTTTTAAATCGCGTCCTGTGTTAAGTATACAATTTTTGATAACTTGCAAACTGCCGTGTGATGCCGGCTTAGAATAGCATCACCCCATTTCTTACCCTTGGTAGTCGTATGAGGCGACTAAGGGACTCGAGGGTGTGTATTGCAATTTTAGCTGATGGGCTGACAACCTATCACTATGGCGATGCACAATTTTCCGAATACCCTCAAATATTTGTCAGAAAGTATTTCGGACAATATTCGCGGCAGCGGCAGGAGCAGGAGCATAGTGAGATATTATAAGAGGGTGGTAGTGACTGGATAGCGAAAACGGGAGATCTTGCCTTAAAGTATACTCTAGAGGAGGCCTAGTTCCAGCAGTGGACTGCTATAAGAAAGTATTTCGGACAATATTCGCGGCAGCGGCAGGAGCAGGAGCATAGTGAGATATTATAAGAGGGTGGTAGCGACTGGATAGCGAAAACGGGAGATCTTGCCTTAAAGTATACTCTAGAGGAGGCCTAGTTCCAGCAGTGGACTGCTATAAGCTGATGTTATGTGAATGATATTAGTAATTGAAATTCTACTTTCTTTGCCTATTTGTTTGGTCTTTATATTTTTTAAATCTAAAATTGTGATGCGGTGTAAATATACAGGTTGTAAGAAACAGCTCTCCGAATACTTCTTCTTCTTCTTTTCGTGTAGGACACCAATACTGATAGGGTTCATTCAGATTATAGAATTGAACAACTTTCCCCAAGGAAAATTTCAAGAAACGTCAATAATAAATTACTTTCTAAAATAAGGGCAGCTGATCGTGATTTTGTATGAGAAGTCTTTTTTGGCGTTTCCTGACATAATGTTCCTAGGGGAATGTTGTATAGTTTCATAGTCTGCACGCTATCAGTATTTTATCTCTTACAAATTTTTATTTGTACCCCAGGGGTGACTTTAGAGCAACTGCACGCCCAACTAGCCGACTCCAACTTGGACCCCAAGGAGATCGAGAAAGCCAAGGCAGGACAGAAAGCTGACTACCCTAATGGCATTCCTGAATGCGGCACTGATGCTTTGAGGTAAAACTTTTTAAAGGCATTGTCTATCCTTTTATAGAGACACTTCTGCCAGCGTCAAGATATATGTAGTCTCTATTTTCGTGTGGGTCCAACGACCCGATGAACCCTGGTGTCAAGAGTTTTTCAACCGCCTACTACCAGGTCTCTGACATGGTTGTGTTACGACCGCCGTCTAAGTAATCATAGACAGCAACCGGGACCGCTGGCTTAACGTGCCCCCCGAAGCACGGAACCAGCTGTCTTTTCTGACAATCAGTTGGTTTAGTCTGCAATGTCCTAACCAGACCGGGAACAAATTCACAAAGTGATAAATATTAACTTTGTAAGTGTTTCACCAAAAATCGAACCAACCTTTGCGTAGCAGGCAGTCGCACTACCACTGCGCCACATCGTCCGTCAAGATATATGTAGTTATATTTATTTATTACAGAATTTAAACTGTCCATTTTATTAACCACCAAATTGAATAGACAATGGTTCTCGACTTATTTGTAGTTAATATAAATAGTAGCACAAAACAGCTTACGCCTGTACTAGGGCTAACCATTTGTCACATCATTAAAGACCGGCTAACCATTTGTCACATCATTAAAGACCTTAAAATAACGTTTGGAAGTCTTGATTCATAAATTTCAAAAAAGTATTTATTATTATGGAAATATATTTTCGGTAAGTTAAATTATACCTACACACATTCATGAGGACGCGAACGTTCTCGTTCCTATAATTAAGGAGCCTTGATGAGCAATCCTACCGTATCCCTTTCTCACTTTACCCATATATTTTTCGTAACCGATACATCATTCCGTCAAACTTACCACAATATCGCAATACTCTATGAGGTAGTTTAAAAACTCTGACACCAGGGTTTATCAGTTGGTTCATCAACCACACGAAAAGAGGGTGGGTGGTCTTAGTAACTTCCGTCCTAAAAATGCCGCCGTGTCATGCCGGCTTAGAATAGCATCACCCCATTTCTTTCGGAGTCGTAAGAGACGACTTAGGGACTCGAGGGTGTGTATTGCAATTTTAGGCGATGGGCTAGATGGGATAACCTGTCACTATGGCGATACACAATTTTCCGCATGACCCTCAAATATGTGTCAGACGTGGCGTAAATGTCCGTTTTTGCGGCCGTTTGGGCTCTGCCTACCCCGCAAGGGATTATAGGCGAGATATTTGTGTGTATGTGTCCTAAAAATGAGCGGAAAAATTTATAAAGGCCCGACTCCACTCGATTACTTACTTGGTTCTCTCTCTAGGTTCGCATTGTGCGCAATGACACAGGGCCGGGATTTGAACCTGGACATTCTGCGCGTGCAGGGGTACCGCTTCTTCTGCAACAAACTGTGGAACGCGACCAAATTCGCGCTCATGTACTTCCCCAAGGACACTGTCTATGAGGTAACACTAAAAAATAAGTTTTATTTTTGGCTTTTGTAGTACAAGAAATATATTATACAAGAAATAAAAATACGGTAATTTTAAATTCAGTCAAATATTTTAGTATAAGTTCTACTCCAATAACATAGTTCGAATAAAAATTAACCTCCAATCCATTTTCTTGGGATCCATTTTTATTCTTTTTTTAAATATTTTCCTTGAGGAAAGTTGTTCAGTTTCACTAATAGAACTCACCCTAAATTATTTGCACTCAATTTAATAAGACCTTATACATATATGTCGTTATTCTACCCGACTGTCTCAAAAGGAGGGTTATGTGTTTCGATAGTACATTATGTATGTATGTGTACAATTTAGATTCAGATAAGATTAACAACCATCCGAATACTGATAAGGTGCATGCAGACCACAGATGAAGACCATGAAACTAGACAACTTTTCCCTAGGAACATATGTCTGGGAAAGACAAAATTCGACCTTCCATATAAATTAACGATTAGACTGCCTTTACTATGGAAATACAATTTCTCTTTAAGTTTCGTAAAGTATTTTTTTTACGTTTCCTGAAATAATATTCATAGAGGAAAGTTTACAGTTTTATGGTCGGAATGCTAATCTGTATATATATCCTTTATTGTAACGAAACAAGTAAACATACAATTGAAACTTAAAATTAAAACAACAGGCGAGCTTATCTCTTTCAGAGATCTCTTCCAGCCAACCTAGCGGGGGTGAAAGATGGGAATACACGGGAACAGATACAAAGAATAAATAAAAGTTCAATATAATTTACAATATAATAAAATACATACAAAAATACTGAATTTAATACTAATACACATATAGCTTAAATAAAAATAAACTAATACATACTAATAAGTACCTATGTAGTACATGCTAATATATTACACCACAATTAACAATATAATGATGTTGTAAAATGCTCTTTTAGCCTCTTTTTAAAAGTGAAGGTTGTGGGGCTCTGTATTCGAATGGCTAACCTTTACTAAGTAAAAGCGGACCTTGATTAGAATACCTGTACAATAATTTAATTGAATTACAGGCATATTCGTCTAGCGAACAGCTATCAGCGCTGGCCCCTATGGACCGCTGGATGCTCTCTCGTTTGGCTTTCGCGGTTCAACGCGTCAACCTCGGCTTCAACAACTACGACTTCCCCATGTCAACAACACATTGTTACAATCTGTGGCTGTACGATCTGTGCGATGTGTATTTGGTAAGTTTTACTCTATACATCAGCCTATTTCAGTCCACTGCTGGACGTAGGCCTCCCCCAGGGTACGCCATAGGGCACGATCTCCCGTTCTCGCCATCCAGTCGCTACCAGCCGCCTTCTTTAGGTCATCGGTCCATCTGGCCGGAGGTCGTCCAACACTACGCTTGCCGAGGCGTGGCCTCCACTCGAGAACCCGTTTACTCCACCGTCCGTCGGTTCTACGACAAATGTGCCCAGCCCACTGCCACTTCAGTTTGCTACATTTCCAGACATACATACATATATTACGCCCATATCCCTTGCGAGGTTGGCTGAGTGTAAACGGACTCAAAAAGCGGACATTTGCCACTTCTAACAAACATTTAGGGCCATTGAGAAAATTGTGAATCACTATAGTGATAAGTTGTCAGCCCATCGCCTAAAATTGCAATACACATGTAACCCTCGAGTCCTTTAGTCCCCTCTTACGATACACATAGGAAAGAAATGGGGTGATTTTATTCTAAGTCGGCACCACATGGTTGCGGTTTTACTAAATCTATAAAACAACCGCATCTAGTTCTTGCTCGCTTCACTCACTAATTTATATGGAACTTAGAGTTTCCTTAAAAGTTAGACATGTGTTGAACGAGTGTTTAACTTTTTTTTGTATGGAGTTTAGATGTATAGATTTTGTTCGTACATCTGTGGAACTGCATGCGGTAAGGCTAAAATTAGAAAGTGAAAATATGTCAATAACTGAAAGCCATGCTCGCTTCTGTCGTGTCATGTATATTTAAGATTGTTATCACAAAACTGCATAATGTCTCAAAAAAATGCTCGCTACGCTCACTAAAGCAATACTTTGTCCACCATCATTACTTTACTGATATTTTTTACACTTTTGCCACAGTTTGTTGATATACATTTTCATGTTAACAATTTAATATAATCATTTCAAATTTCCAGGAATACCTAAAACCCATCTTCTTCCAAGGCACCGAAGATCAAAAGGCGGCCGCCCGGCGAACCCTGTACACCACACTCGATTTCGGGCTCAAACTACTCAGCCCTTACATGCCGTTTATAACTGAGGAACTGTACCAACGGCTCCCTAGGAAGGATACTACTTGCCCATCCATTGCTGTGGCCAGCTACCCTACTGTAAGTAGACTAACCAAGCAAAGTTGACCAAAGAAATGTATGAGCTTTCTACTGCGTCAGTCGTCTACTTAGCTTGGCCTTTCTATTCTCAGGCCTTTTATGCCGTTTGTAACTGAGGAATTCTTCCAAACGTTTCCTAATAAGGATATTTCTTGTCCGTTCTTTACTGTATACGGTATTCTACTGTAAATTACCTACTTTCATTTATAAAGCGTAAAAATAGTGGAAAACACTTTAAGCCTAAGTGTTTTTGTTTAATTTAGCGTTGCTATGCTGGGGTAAGTTAGGTATTAATGACGGTCTATGAATACGCCGCGATGCTCGCCCGCACGCATCGCTCTGGGCATATGTTGTCCCTTTCTCGCTCGCGGGGCGAGGGTGGCGGCGTGCGCGCGGGCCGCCTGGTAGGCGCCAAGCGGTGATTTCTGCACCGCACTATCAGTCACTCAAAACCGTTCGGACGAGAACGTATTGTGTTTTGTACGGATTTCCCGCCACGCGTTTTGTGATGCCGCGTGTAATGGACGATTCAATTTGAGATCGCGCGTGTTGATGCATCGTATTATTGCGGTTCTCCTGGGTTATACTAGAATACCAGGCTTAGTGATTGTTGGATGTCTCGACGTCTTCCACGTGAGCGTCGCGTTGAATAGGCATCAAGTGGCCATATCGGCTCGCGTTTGTACGACCCAAATTCGGGTTGGGTCACGCGTAATGACTGATATCAAAGTGGAATACGAACAGAAGCTGTGAGTGGTTTGAAGTGAATAACGCGCCAAGGCTGTAGTGGAATGCTGGGTGTCGATATCTTTTCCACCCAGCCCTGTAAGTACCAACGGAATCCCTATTTGATCCATTCCCTGTACTTCCTTTCTCCGTTGGGTATTTTATGCATTTGCGCCGGCGACGTGACTGTAAGTGTGAAACCTAGTTGTTTTAGTATAAAACTGTTTCTTTGTGTTAATGGTGTGTTCCCTTTAGTCATATTTGTTGTACCATATCATTGTGACTCCTTAGTACGAATTGCGGAATTCGTGGGGTGATATAATTTGGAGGTACTTACTTATAATCTAGTGCTTATACGTGTGACGTAACGCCAGATCGGCAGACGGTATTTACTACAGAATTGAGTTATGTAAAGGTCAGAACACATCATTTGCCAATTTCACTCAACTTAGTTAATTAAGTTAAATAGATTTAGGTTCACGTTTAATTCATAGTATGCGCTGCTATATTGTGCAGCGTATGCTATTTAGCGCTGCGTAACGCGGCCATTGTCTGCCTTCAGTTGAACTCCTGGTATTTTGCTAGAAATTTACCTGTGTAAATCGCTTCCACTGCGGGAGTTTAGCTTGGAATTAGACAATTTTTGGTAGCAGAGCGTGGTTCAGAAAACCACTAGATTTAAGATTATTTTAGTATAAGATTTTTAATCTACCTACTTAAAAAAAAATATACATATTTATTGTGATTGTAGTGTGTGCCCTGTGTAGAATATCCTATCGGTAGGATCAGGGCCAATCAATTAGTGAATTGCTTGTTATTATCGTTGTGTTTACCCTGTGCGGATATCCTAACGGTAGGATCAGGGCCGATTGTCTATTATTGTTTTTTATTGTAAGGTTCGGTGTTACTTTGGGTTGGTACCATGGCTCCCACAATTAGACAGCTTCAGGCGAAAATTAGAGCGCACCTAATGTGGTTCGCGACTAAGCAGGCGATGGTCGGTCGCGGGGACCGAGAGGACGCACTCATCGCTTGTGCGCAACGGATTGACGAACGGGTCGCGGAGGTGTTGGATTGCCTCACTGGATGCGAGGAGTTATTTGATGGGACGCCTGATGAGGAGGTCAAACTTACGGTCCGGGCGAATGTGACCCAGTGCCTGGAGATAGGGCAGGAGATCCAGCAGGCGGCTGCTGTGATCACCAGGCGTAGGGCTGGGGAGCCGGACCCACCCCATGGTCCGCGGGGACCGGGGGTGCAAGTGCCCCTGCCGGCTGTGGCGATTCCGGTCTTCCACGGGGACTACACGGATTGGACCCGATTCCAGGATCTGTTTGACAGTGTGATTCATAACCGCACTGACTTGCAGCCGGCATATAAAATGGCACAATTGATGGCCAAGCTGCAAGGTGAGCCCCATGAGCTGGTAAAGCATCTACCAGTCGATGATGCAAGTTACGAGACGGCTCGCGGTTTGCTGATCGAGAGATACAGCAACAAACGTCTCATGATTGACCAACTCCTGGAACAGTGGCTCACCGTGCCGACCATCACACGAGGGACGGACCTCAGGGCCAAGGTCCTCAACCCTGTCTGCGTTGCAGTGAACGCTCTTGAGAGACAGGGGATGCCGGTGTCAGGCTATGATTATATCCTGGTCCACACGTTGTTACGCCGCCTGCCGAGCGACATGGCCGCTCGTTTTGAACAGTCACACGGAGGTAAGACATCTGATTACCTCCCGACCTTCGAGGAGCTCAAGTCCTTCCTCGAGGCCGAGTGCAGGCGGGTAGATGCCCAATTTGGAGAGTCGCCTCACGCGGAGTCTGCGGCCGCTCGCCGCTCGGAACGGCCGGGTGCACAGGCGCGAGACGGTAAGAGTAGGCCACCCAGGCGATACAATGTCGCTAATTTGGAATCGAGGTGTGCCTACTGCAGAGAGGCGGGGCATCAGGTGACTGCGTGTGAGGAGTTCGCTGCACAGCGGGTGCAGAAACGTCGTGGTGTGGTGCAGCAACGGCGTTGGTGCTTTAGGTGTATGGGGCCGCATCAGGTGCGAGAGTGCCCATCAAGCACCAACTGCAGGTACTGCCAGGGTGCCCACCATCAGCTCCTATGCATGAACCGCAGCGGAGATTACGGAGGCAGAGCTGACGCGGGTCAGCGGACGGAGTCTGCCCTACCTAGACGAGAGCAACGCTCCCCACCCCCTCCAAGGAGGAGTCTTCTTCCACCAGGGTTTCAGGGACGAGGCCAGGGACATCAGCAGGTGATGCCCCCTTCACCACGCGCGAGACAGTCACCACCTCGGCAGCAGGTGCCGGAACAGGGTAGGTGGTCACAGGTCCAAGGTCAGGGGCACCCATCTCAAGTACGTGATGCTACGGGCGGGTGCCAACACCAGGGCCAGTACATGCAGTACTCGGCGGGTCTGAACAACATGGTGAGTTCCCATGACCCACGCATGCCTCTCCCCTTGGCTGAGCACCCGCGGCTACAGGCGCATCCACGGTACGCGCGCCTGCCGCAGGGTTACTATAGGCTGCCAGCCATGGCGTACAGGACCAGAGGTCCCTATCAGCAGGAGTGGGACCCACTCGAAGGTGTACGGAGAGAGGGGACCCCCCCACAGGACGCGGACACTCCGCGCTTAGGTTCCTGCTAGGTAATCGCCGCCTACACGCCAGCTTCGGCCCCCCGGCCAATTACGGTATTGTTGCCTACGGCAATGATTTGGGTATGGGGATACGGTGGCCGCAGCATACAGGTAAGAGCCTTGTTAGATACAGGGGCTCAGGGTTGTATTGTGTCTAGTAAGCTGGTGAGTAGGCTACGCTTAAATATAAGGCCCACAACGGATGGGGCTGTAGGTATTGGAGGTGTAGATGTGCCTGACGTTCGGGGTCAGGTGAACTTCGAGTTCACATTAGGTAATACAGGTACAGGGGTCAGCTATCATGCCTCAGCAGTGGTGCTGGATGAAGTGGTAGGGAAACTTCCTCAGATTCGGTTACCGTCAACGGTACGAGGGTTAACCACAGGCTTAGAGTTAGCTGATCCTGAATTTGATACTCCTGGTACGGTGGACGTTCTCCTCGGGTCAGACGTCCTCGGGAGATTCTGGTGTGACAGAAAACGGGTACTTCAGCAAACTGGTTTAGTGGCCGTTGATACCACAGGGGGGTATGTTATTTTTGGCCCAGTTTGGAGACCTCAGGACCTACCAGAGGGCGATACGGTTCTCTATGGTAGTGTGTTGTCGGAGGTGCTGCAGAGGTTTTGGGAGTCTGAGGAGCCACCCACAGCGGATAGACGGAAGCCAGAGGATGACGAGTGCGAGCTGTTCTATCAGTACAACACTGCACGAAGTTCGTCAGGTAGGTTTGTTACCAGGCTGCCATTTCTCCCAAACCGCCCCTCCTTAGGTAGTTCGCGACAGATCGCGGAACGGAGACTACTGGCTATGGAGAGAAAGATGAAGCGAGATGCAGCACTTCGGCAGAAGTATATCGAATTCATGAGGGAGTACCTAGAGTTAGGCCACATGTCGGTGTCCAGCATAGATTGGAGGTGTGTCGAGCATTACTACATACCACACCTGGCTGTTTTGAAGTCACCGGAGGCGAAGATACGGGTAGTGTTTGACGGTTCTGCTCCTACATCGAATGGTGTGTCTGTGAACCAGTGTCTGCACGCGGGTCCCAAGTTGAACCGGGACATTGTGGACATCCTCACAGATTTTCGGTTGCACCAAGTAGCGTTCGTCGCAGACGTCAAAATGATGTTTCGCCAAACAATTATACACCCGGATGACCGTCGGTACCAGCTGATTTTGTGGCGTGAGAGCCCTGACGAGCCGATGGTCACTTATGAGCTCAACACGGTAACGTATGGTCTGAAGCCAAGTCCGTTTTTGGCAGTACGCACGCTGCGAGAGTTGGCCGCACAGGAAAGGGTAAGATTCCCTCGAGCCGCAGCAGTACTGGATCGCGACGTCTACGTGGATGACATCTGCACGGGTGCAGATAGCGTGCAACAAGCACTGCTACTACGAGACGAGCTGATCGCGATCATGGAATCAGGAGGTTATGAGTTGCGGAAATGGCTGTCCAGCTGTCCAGAGCTCCTGGCCGGGTTGCCAGGTGAGTTCCAGCAGGACCCGCACCTTTTCGAGAACCCGGACAATCCAAATACGTTGAGCATCCTAGGGGTGCAATATAGGCCAACGCATGATGTCTTTACGTATCAGATCGAGCCAGACCTTTTGCAGAAGACTTGGACGAAGCGTTCGGTATTATCGACGATCGCCAGAACTTTCGATCCTAACGGGTGGATCGCACCGGTGACGTTCATGGCGAAGTGCTTCTTGCAAAGGTTGTGGATAGCAAACTTGGGTTGGGACGACCAGCTCTCCGGAGAGCTGTTGAATGATTGGACCAAGTTTGTGACCACCTTACCAGGGATCGTACGCATCGCTATACCTCGCAAATTGCTCCCATCGGTGGGATGTAAGGCTACCCTACATGGGTTTTGTGATGCCTCGGAGCGAGGGTACGCGGCAGCTGTCTATTTGCGGACAGTCAGTTCAACGGGAACTGTAGACGTGCGTCTAGTTATGGCCAAGAGTAAGGTGGCTCCGGTTAGGACAAGATGGACCATTCCAAAGTTGAAATTGGCGGGAGCAGCGCTTCTCACGCGCTTGCTACATTATGTCGCTAGTAATCTACGCGGTACCATCACTTTGGATGAAACGGTGTACGCATGGACCGACAGTAGGATAGTTCTGTGCTGGTTACAGACGTCGGTACATACTCTTGAGGTTTTCGTGGCAAATCGGGTGTCACAGATTAAAGGATCGGAAACTCCGTTGGTATGGAGACACGTACCGGGAGAACAGAACCCAGCGGACTGCGCCTCACGGGGATGTAGGGCCCCTGATTTGGTAGGTCACTCACTGTGGTGGGGACCTCAGTGGCTGACTGAGTCACCTGAGAGATGGCCATACAATGAGTGCGGGTCGCCGCTTGGGCCACCTGATCGAGGTTTGCGAGTGAACGTAGGGCAGATCGTACCTAAGCCTAGTGCGGCTTTCTTGCTGGAACGATACAGCTCCCTCGACAAACTTCTAGGGGTGACAGGTTGGATCAAACGGTTCGTGAACAACCGTAGAAAACCTCAAGCAGAACGGAACTTGGCACCTGTCCTCTCGCCTGCGGAGCGGAATGCGGCTCTAAGTTTATTGGTTAGGGTCGTCCAGGCGGAACATTTTGAGGAAGAGGCCAGGCTGCTCAGGGATGGCCGTGGAAAGCTGAAGGGAGGTCTTGTGCGCCTCAACCCGTTCGTAGACGAGCATGGAATGCTCCGGGTTGGAGGTAGACTTCGGAACGCTAACCTGCCCTTTTCAGCACGGCATCCGCTGTTACTCCCAAAGAAGGGACCTTTGGTAGAACTTATAGTTAGGGATCGTCACCAGAAAAACTCGCATGCGGGCTGCAATGCACTTTTAGCTATTCTGCAGCGCGAGTTTTGGATCTTGTCTGGACGACGTACGGTACGGAGCATTGTGTTTCGGTGCTTGCCTTGCTATCGGTTGAAGGCAGCCACAATGCAACCTCAGATGGGAGACCTCCCACCGGACCGGGTGACGGAAGCCTGGACGTTTGCGGGTGTGGGAACGGACTTTGCGGGGCCTTTTATGGTAAAGGCATCACGCCTTCGCAACGCGAAGTCAATCAAGGCGTATTTGTGCGTGTTTGTGTGCCTAGCAACCAAGGCCGTCCACTTGGAACTCGTGGCCGACCTCACTACGGAGGCTTTCTTAGCAGCTTTAGATAGATTTGTGTCGCGAAGAGGGCGACCAGCGCTGATCAGGTCGGACTGTGGTACCAACTTTAAGGGCGCTGATCGATCTATGAAAGAAATTATAACGTTTTATCGGAAAACGAGAAAGCTATCGGCACGAGCCTCTCCCGTCAGGGCATTAACTGGGTGTTCGATCCACCAGGATGCCCCCACTGGGGTGGTATATTTGAAGCGGTTGTAAAGTCCGCTAAGACGCATTTGATGCGCGTTATAGGTTTAACGATATTAACCTTTGAGGAGCTAGCGACCGTGTTTTGTAAAATTGAGGCCGTTCTCAATTCACGTCCTTTGTGTCCGCTTAGCTCAGATCCGAATGATCTGGAGGCCCTGACACCAGGGCATTTCTTAATTGGCCGACCACTTAACGCCTTGCCAGAATACCCCTACACAGAGGTCAGTAGCAATCGTTTGACGCGTTATGAGTTGCTGCAGCAAATGTCTCAGAATTTTTGGAAGCGATGGTCGCTTGAGTATTTGCACATTCTGCAGCAACGCCTTAAGTGGACGGACAGAACTGAACCCCCTCGCATCGGAGATCTCGTTCTGGTTAAGGATGCCAACCTGCCGCCACTGCGATGGCGCAGAGGGCGCATTCTCAACTTGTTCCCAGGTAGTGATGGCACTCCTCGAGTCGCGACAGTTCAGGTAGGGGATTCAGTTCTTAAGCGAGCAATAGCAACGCTATCTCGTCTCCCCAGTAGTGAATAGGCCTAAGGGATTCGGCCTAGGGCGGGTGAATGTTTAATTTAGCGTTGCTATGCTGGGGTAAGTTAGGTATTAATGACGGTCTATGAATACGCCGCGATGCTCGCCCGCACGCATCGCTCTGGGCATATGTTGTCCCTTTCTCGCTCGCGGGGCGAGGGTGGCGGCGTGCGCGCGGGCCGCCTGGTAGGCGCCAAGCGGTGATTTCTGCACCGCACTATCAGTCACTCAAAACCGTTCGGACGAGAACGTATTGTGTTTTGTACGGATTTCCCGCCACGCGTTTTGTGATGCCGCGTGTAATGGACGATTCAATTTGAGATCGCGCGTGTTGATGCATCGTATTATTGCGGTTCTCCTGGGTTATACTAGAATACCAGGCTTAGTGATTGTTGGATGTCTCGACGTCTTCCACGTGAGCGTCGCGTTGAATAGGCATCAAGTGGCCATATCGGCTCGCGTTTGTACGACCCAAATTCGGGTTGGGTCACGCGTAATGACTGATATCAAAGTGGAATACGAACAGAAGCTGTGAGTGGTTTGAAGTGAATAACGCGCCAAGGCTGTAGTGGAATGCTGGGTGTCGATATCTTTTCCACCCAGCCCTGTAAGTACCAACGGAATCCCTATTTGATCCATTCCCTGTACTTCCTTTCTCCGTTGG
This sequence comes from Tuta absoluta, assembly GCA_027580185.1. Classification (NCBI taxonomy): domain Eukaryota; kingdom Metazoa; phylum Arthropoda; class Insecta; order Lepidoptera; family Gelechiidae; genus Tuta; species Tuta absoluta. The sequence continues at coordinate 17,248,437 of JAQAHW010000010.1, read as the reverse complement.
GTATTTTATGCATTTGCGCCGGCGACGTGACTGTAAGTGTGAAACCTAGTTGTTTTAGTATAAAACTGTTTCTTTGTGTTAATGGTGTGTTCCCTTTAGTCATATTTGTTGTACCATATCATTGTGACTCCTTAGTACGAATTGCGGAATTCGTGGGGTGATATAATTTGGAGGTACTTACTTATAATCTAGTGCTTATACGTGTGACGTAACGCCAGATCGGCAGACGGTATTTACTACAGAATTGAGTTATGTAAAGGTCAGAACACATCATTTGCCAATTTCACTCAACTTAGTTAATTAAGTTAAATAGATTTAGGTTCACGTTTAATTCATAGTATGCGCTGCTATATTGTGCAGCGTATGCTATTTAGCGCTGCGTAACGCGGCCATTGTCTGCCTTCAGTTGAACTCCTGGTATTTTGCTAGAAATTTACCTGTGTAAATCGCTTCCACTGCGGGAGTTTAGCTTGGAATTAGACAGTTTTTCTTTAAAGTTTAATGAGTGAACCAGCCAACGAAATTTAACAATGAATTTCATTTATTTCTGAACAATATACATTGCATTAATGCATGCCTCTTTTGCAATTAGTTCTGTACCTTCCATCATTATCATCGTGTAGAGAGTGGTTTCTAAAATTTTTAATTGGGTGTACCTCCTGTGTACACATAAATTACTTTGTTGATCCATGAAGTTTTAGTATGTTTGACAACCAGACTTACGCTTTATAGGATAGTATATGTGCAAAAAAAAAACATTATCGTCCATCACATCGTTTTATGGCCCTTTACTGAATTTGGATACCTACGGAATTACGAAGACCAAACTTTACAAATGCACCGTACATCGTAGATTCACTTAATAATATACCGCAATTTCCACAGGAGTCCGACGCGCCATGGCGGAATGAACCGCTGGAATCGTCAGTAGATACCGTGATGAAGATGGTGCACGCGATCCGTTCCACTCGCTCAGAATACAACATCACCAATAAACAGAAGACTACTGCACATCTTATCATCGCCACAGATCAGGATGTGGAAGGTAAGTAAATATTTTATAAGATGAAACAGCCGTGTGCTGCCGGCTTAGAATAGCAGTGTGATGCCGGCTTAGAATAGCATCACCACATTTCTTGCACGTGGGAGTCGTAAGAGGCGTCTAAGGGAGTCGAGGGTGTGTATTGCAATTTTAGGCAATGGGCTGACTACCTGTCACTATGGCGATACACAAGTTTCTGGATGACCCTCAAATGTTTGTCAGACGTGGTGCAAATGTCCGTTCTATGCGGCCGTTTACACTCTGCCTGCCCCGCAAGGGATTATAGGCGTGTTAAGTGTATGTATGTATGTGTATGAAATAGGTAGCTGCCTACCCCGCAAGGGATTATAGGCGTGATGTGTGATGATTATGATGAAACAGATTATCTACTGCAATTTATACATATTTTTCTTTCATATAGCCATTTTTGGACTATACATATTTTTTCCCAGAATTAGCTAGGGTAGCTCTTGGGCTAGTAAGTTTATTAATTTAGAGTAGGAGCACTTTTGGGCATGTTTTTGGGTCACTTCAATTTGGAACAAATGTCCTTGTCAGATGGTGGTGGCGTAAAGTTACATGCCGTGTGATTAACCTGGCCAGCCCTGAGGCAGTTCCTTTATTTTTATTTTTTTATCGCCCGAGCCGGGTTTTCCATTAGAACATTACAAAATTGATATTAAAAAAATGTGTTAACCAATTATTATTTTTACAATGACGCATCATGACGTTAATAAGTGATATTACTAACCTACATTGAACAAAGAATTTCAATTTCGGAAGTGCCTTCGATATTATTACTTCAAAATCTAAATAAATGTCGGATATGACAAACTGGCAGAGCCATAATAATTCTAAGAATAATGAATCAATAGGCCCCAGGCTGGGCGCCAACATTATAAATTACCGATTTTATAGTCAGGCCATTTGACAGCTGGCAAGCCAGATCCATGATCCAAGATTCATTTTTCTTTGTCGACATATCTTATAGTATAGATCAAATTAGCTGTCGGCCTAGCTGTGAAATATATAAAATATTAAATATTGGCGCCCAATCTGGATCCTCTAAAGTGTTTTCGTACATCATGTTTGGTTAGGGTATTGGACGTAAATGAAAGATGTGGACTGTGATTTAGGTACTGGTATAATAACCGTAAAAACAACATGTATCTCGGAGCGCGGAGTAAGATGAAGTGAGGTGACAGGGCCAGCGCGGGCCAGGCGCGGGCGCGCGGGGGAGTGCAGCGCGCGGTGACGAGACGGCGGCGCATGAATAAGAATCTGGGTCCTCTGAATTGTTTTCGTACATCATAAGACCTAAGTTTTATTACTAGCTAACAGTCTGATCATTTCTGACTTCCTCTTGTTTTCAGATATGAAAACATTTGATCTTGTATCCTGTTGACTTTTAAAGATTAAAAACTTTTTACTCAAAACATTATTTATTTCGTTGCAGGTTTAAGCTCGCTATTCCGCAGTGTACAATCTCTGGCCAATAGCGAGTTGTCCGATGAGAAACCCTCCATTGGCTGCTCCATACTGACCATCTCCGATAAGATTGAGGTCCATCTCGTGCTCAAGGTAAAATTAACAGTAACATTGATAAAAAAAAATCTTACACTAGATAAAAAATATATATGAATATTTTTTATAAACTTGTAACTTTTAGTCTATTTAACTATTTATTGTACACAAAAACATACACAGGAACAATTTACAATGAGACAAGACACAACTAAAAAGAAATTTCTTACAGCAAACCTACACAAGTGGTCTTAGGTGGGGTACTATCAATAGCAGAGCAGCTCGAATTACCCATACAGAGAGTGAAAAGTAGTTCATTTCATCATCAGGTTCATTTACCCTTTAAATGGACATAGTTTTTTTAACACATCTCGACGGCCGATGTTGAAGAGTGGTAGTGCGACTGCCTGCGACACTCACAAGGTTGCTATTATCACTCTGTGAATTTGTTACCAGTCTGGTTAGGACATTGCAGGCCGAAACACCTGACTGCCCGTAAGAAAGACGGCACTTTAAGCCATCGGTTCCGGTTGCTGTCGATGATTACTTAGACAGTTGTCGTTACACAACCATGTCAGAGGCCTTCTAGTAGTATAAGGCGGTTGAAAAACTCTGACACCAGGGTTCATCAACTCGGTGTCCCACACGAAAAGAAGAACACATCTGTGTTAAACGTATTGTTATTTTTTGTTTGGTTCGTAAGAATATCCAAAACCCACTGATCCCTTACTTAAATAGTAACTCTAGTGCTGCAGATTATTCGTGCATCAATTTCCCCTTTTATCTATTTTAATATGAACATTCCCTATAAACTTGTCACTCTTACAGGGCCTAATCGACCCGAAAAAGGAGATCTCAAAACTCGAGAAGAAAAAAATAGCTCTCAACCAAACCATTGAAAAGATCCAACAGGCCATGGCGGCCGAAGATTACGCCACGAAAGTTCCGGTCGAGGTCCAAAAAGCTAATATTGACAAGCTTTCGACAAGTATCGGCGAAATGGAACGGTTGCTTGAAGCCATGGACACCCTAAAACTAATGTAAACTGACTGAACTCTACTTCTACGCATTATATTATCTGTCTGAATGACAAAAAAAAAGTAACGTTAGATGTGAAGCGAACTTATAATAAACCTATCGATTTTAAATAACATAAATGTCATAATCATAACTTATCATAAATGTTTAAGCGATGTAGTGATTTCGTGTCAATAAGTATTTCTCGCATTTTCTTTCTTTGTTTTTACCGTAAGGTTACCGTAGACCAGTGTCTGAAAATGAACTGAGATTAAATCTCAAATGGTGTAAAAATTACATGTTTTACTGTAAGTGAATACTTTTTATTTATTTATTTTGCAATAAAATAGCTTCGAATTTATCCTGTATTTCATTTGAATGATTTCTATTTCATGTGGGTAATCAAGTCGACGAACGTATCACAGTTTAACCTTTAACTTGTCTCACATACACCACCTGTACTCCCTTGCCGGGATAGCGCCGCCAAATGTCCGTCGGGATGTCACTACCTCGATTGAGCGGAACAAGCAGGCTCAGGACAGAAGACACCCCCTTTTTGGTCACAATCCTCCTCCTCCTCGGCTTAAGAGCCAACGTAGTTTTATGCGCTTCAGCAAGTCTATTCCTGCTGTTAAAGAGGTATCTTGTGCCCGAAAGGAGCGTAGGTCAGTCTTGTACCCCCCCCACGCACACACAAATCCCCCCTTCTGAGAACTTCCCCCAGGATTCCAGCTGCCCTGGTGAATATGGAAATCCCTTAGTAGACTCCGTGCGGGTGTCGGCAAGAGTGGGGAAAACCGCAAGAAATGGGGATTATCAAAAAAATTACAAATGCGTCTGCGGGGAAACACTGACAATGTCTCACCTGCTTGTCTGCCCGAGCCTCTAAGACCTGCAGACACGAGGACCTTACAACTCAAAAGCGATAGCTGTTGCCATGCATTGGCAATCGCTGCTATAGATTTTGTACAATCTGCATTGGGCGTATCCCATTGATACGATAAGAAGAAGACTTGCATCTTACGGCTTATAAATACGACGGTAGTAGTTAATTTATTTCTCTGTATCCCGTTGTGTGGTTGTGATAGGAAAGCATGGCTGATTGGCACCCCCTATATATTAAAAGTACTCTGTGATTGGCACACGGTACCTACTCATGTTCAATTATTTGTTGCACAGTATTAGTTCATAAAAATCAGTGGCACATAATTCTTTGCACCTCTGAGTTTTTTTAAATAGGGTTTCAGGTCTAGAGACAAGTCTTTTTAGCGCCTGTTTGAGTTATCGATGATGAGCCATAAGAATAGATAATAATACTGGATGAGCTTCCAATCAATCACAGCACAGATCACTTATTTCCAATTTCTGAACGAAACTTTCACTTTGTATTTTTGACGTATCATTGTTTTGGTGTATTTTTAGGTGCATTTTACTTTATTTTCCGGCTGAAATAAGTTTCTTAGTATATATACCGTATCCTAATTTAATAACTTACTTGCTGAATAGTCTTTAGGTTCTCTACGAAAAGTTCCCTATATCCAAAACATAACCTCAAACTTCAAAAACTTGGAATATTCACTGAAACATGGAGTTTCCTACCTTGGGCGAGCACTGCCAGCACCCTGAATGCAACCAGATCGACTTCTTACCCATCCAATGTAAATGCGGCAAAGTATTCTGTCGGGAACACTTCAACGATCACTGTTTGTCTGGCGATTGTGAATTAGCTCCGGAACCAAAAGAAGTGAACTTCAAAAGTGATGATAAGATATACAAGTGTTCAGAGAGTGGGTGTAGGAAGGGGAACCTTCATGAGATGCTGTGTGCGAAGTGTGGAAAACATTATTGTATTGAACACAGATTTCATCCGTAAGTCTCCGTAATCTCTACATTAAGTCTCTACATTGATACCTATTTATTGTTTGTCAAATGAAAGCTAAGACCACCCCCTACAAAGTCCACCCCCTATCAACCCCCAATTCATGCTATTAGATTCGAAAGCCAACCCTTTGTGTGCATAAGGGGGGTTGAAAAACATTAATAAAACAGCCTCTTCTGGGTGCTCGAACTCACCAATGTATTAAAAAAAATTCGTTATTCTACAAAAAGAGTCTAATTACTAGTTTGTAAAAAGTACAAAATATTTTGCAGGTCATGTCCAGAGATAGATGATGAGACAATGGCAGCAAAAATAGAACAGTTAGAAGCACCAAGGAGACAATTTAGGGAAGCAAATAAACATCTACAGGAGAAGGTAGGTTTAGAGTTCTAAAACAATATTCACATTAGACGATCTACCCCAAAGAACATGATGCCAAAATTTGTTCTATATAATCTATGTGCTATCTGACCAGGTCAATTTGATTGGGAAGTTCAATTTATATTTAAATTTTTAAATAAACTTTCATGGACAAAGTTTTTTTTTGTGAAATAATACATCCTGTGCTTACATCCTGTGCTTACACCCTGTATAACAGAGATTTTTTGTTACAAACATTATTTCATTTTCAGATCACTGAAAACATAAGAAAAGCTCTACAATCATCAGCAAAGGTGAAAACAGCATCTAAAATCCACCTCATGAGAATCAAACAGAAAGCAGTTGGCCCCAAAACCATCCCTGTCTCAGACAGAGTCTACTTTGCTATTGGCAAACCTAAAAGCCCAGATGCAAAGAATGTAAAAATCATTCAAGATGTACAAAACATTGACTACATAGAATCACTTACATTAGACCCAGATTTAAAAGAAACAGTTCCAGTTTTTATTAGTTTAAAATGGAGTCTTGGCCGAGCTATGGACAGTATTTGTGATTCTTGCAACATCAAGAATGATAATAACAAAATGGGTGATACTAAATTGAGATTATTTAGACAGTTAGATGGTTATTGTATAAGTCCATTGAAAATGGATGTTGAGATTTGTGAATTGATGAAACAAGAGGTTTTGCTAGAAGGTGACAAGTTAGTTATGGAGTATATTGGTAGTCATATTTTGACTGAGTTGGATGAAAATGATCAAATGTTTTTAAGACCATCATAGTGTAAGTTCTTTTTAAATATATCTTAGACTTTATACAGACAATATTTGTTTTAGACTAAATAATTTATATTCCACTTAAGATTAGACCCCTTTGATGATTGATCATATTTCAATGCATGTTGCATCTCTTGAATGTTTGCCAATTTCTCAAACTAATGGATTATTTGAGATAATGAATTGGGTTTTGAAGGTGAACAAATAATCTAATTTCCTCAATTCAGTAAAATTAAGGTTATTTTAATTCAATCTATTTCAAAGGGCATTTAAAGTTTCATACCAAGTATCTTTGAGATTTAATAAAACACATATTCATAATAAATAGTTGTATAATATCATGGTACACATTAAAAATAATACTAAAAGTAATAGTAACTTTACACATAACATTTAAAGCATGGCATCTCCATTCACCTTTATGTCTGAAATCTGACTTCTCTGTCTTTCTACCAACGGCTGCATGGTGAGGATAGAGGGGTTTGTGCAAGCGGTGGGGGGAGGAGTAGACATCTTGTACTTCTGTACCAACCATTGGCATCTTCCGTTTCGAGCTAACAACAAAACGAAATCCCTTCTGTACTGTTTTGTTAATATAGCGTAAAGGAAAGGATTCGCGCAAGCATTGAGCGGGTAAAAAAACACTAGTAAAACTTTTCCGTGACTGACGTCGACGAGAGGCACTCCAGCTAAGGCTGTCACGCCGAAAAACGCGACAGGCGCCCAGCATAACAGATCAGTACCGATCAGCAGAGCCATCTTATTCGCAAGTTTTCTTTCAGCAGCCGCGGCCATACCCCTCCCACTAACTGGGCCTTTGTCTAATGATCTGTAGATTTGTACGTAGCATGTAGCTATGGTTACCCATGCAACAGCATTGGTCAAGAATAAGGATCCTTGATAGATAGCGTCCCCTATATTCTCGCTTTCGACGGGCAAGCAAATTGACGTCGAAGAGTAATCCGAAACACCAACCAGCGGAAAAATAGCCAGTAGTATAGCGAAAACCCACCCACCGACCATAATCTTAGCCGCTGCCATTAAATTTATCCTCCTATCCAAGCGAATCGCGTACGTGATCGCAAACCATCTTTCTAAAGTCACAATCGTCAGCGTAAAAACCGACAAATGTCCAGAAAACACAGAAAAGAATCCAGCAATTTGACACCCGACTCCGTACTGCCAATCATAAGCGTAATTAAAGAATTCCCCAAAGGATCTTAAGTCTACTACGGCTAACATAAATAGGTACAGTCCGGTGCAGAGATCAGAGAAAGCGAGATGACACATAAGAAACCTGGGGACGGTCATCTCGGCGTGGTTTGTGAGTAATACGACTAGGACGGCGGTGTTGCCTATCACGGCAGCGCTGATGACTATCCAGACGCTGACACGGAGCCATGACCAGCCCATGACGTCTTCGCAAGGGTTGAGCGCATTTGGGATTGGAGTGCACTCCACTTTTTGTCTGTAAACAATCAAATTTATTATTTTATTAATAAACGCACAAGATCACTCATGATGTAGGTTACGCGACTTACTTGTTATTTATTAGGTAGAGAGTTTGTCTACATTTCGGCTGCTTAAGACAGCCTTCTTCACAGAGAACGACAAATCACATACGCCCGCCCGTCAGCTGTGAGCTCCGACCTCCGTAGAGGAGGCTATCTTAAGCAGCTGAAACTCTCTACCAAAAAAAAACATGCCGCGTGAACCTACATCAAAAATTAAAGTTAAGTACAAGTTGAATAACGTTGTAAGTACTTATTTTGCTGACTTTTGCGATTAAATCTTGAAACTGCAATTGAGAGGGCTGTGGCCGAAGGTTTGCTGAGCGATTTGGTCGTAACATGATATATCCGGAATAGAATTTCGATGAGGTCTGATGATTATCGACTGCAGCGTGAGACTACCTCCTACCAGATCGATCGACGACCTTGTATGAATTTTGGACAGCCGTTCTTTAGATGCAGTCGGTCCTAAGTCTCTGTCAATGGTAACGTCTAAGAATCACCCAACTCAAGTCGTGGGTGTTATTACTGCTGATGAATTACATACATACGTACATACACCAGCCTACAGCAGTCCACTGCTGGACGTAGGCCTCCCCCAGGGTACGCCATAGGGCTAGATCTCTCGTTTTCGCAATCCAGTCGCTACCAGACGCTGGCTGGAGGTCGTCCAACGTTACGCTTCCAAGGCGTGGCCGCCACTCGAGAGCAAGCTTACTCCATCGTCGGTTCTACGACAGATGTGCCCAGCCTACTGCCACTTCAGTTTGCACAATTCCAGACTATGTCCGTTACTTTGGTATTTTTGCAGATAATCTCATTCTGGATTTTATCCACTATAGAGATACCGAGCATAGATCTTTCCATAGCTCATGCTGATGACTTACTTAATACTGATATCGCTGCAGTTCTCCGGCAAGACCATGCCGCTCTCGGTATCGTTGACCACCTCGTGCCACATCCCGCCGTCTGCTTCGAAACCATCCAAATATTCGTCAGATTCTGATGATTCGTCCACCGTAGTTGCAGTGTAGTCATCTGACAGACTGTAAGAAACAAATATGCTTATAAATACTAGTTCATGTCTGTAACTGCAGATTAGGGCATAATAAGTGAATAAGAAATGAAGTTTCCAGCAAGATGTTTCATCGATTTGCATGTACGGGTGTAAGGGATGGTGTACCAAAAATCGTCTTTTCTGTGATTTAGTTCACCGCAAAGTAACTATGTGTAAGGAAGATTGATGAGTTGAAGCCAGTAAGCTCAATGCTGCATGATGGAAAAGGGGAATTCCCGCCGAGCGAGGTTTTCAGCTCTGGGACCGCGGCCCAACTGGTAGGACGTGGATTTTGTATTTATGCTAAGTCCTCGACAAAATTCGTAACCGCGTTTTAGGCCTTGACTTCTGATTGGCCATCTTCTATGACGAGTATGACGTATCGTGTGTGCAGGTAGCGTTGCGTTGTCGTTGTCGCCTCGTCAGCAGTAGATGCATCCAGCGAAGTCAGCACAGTCTGTGTGCGGCGCGCGTCTTTGCAATTCGCGCCGCTACAAATGTTTCTTAGATATAGCTACGATATTTAATGTAGAACTTACGTAGAATCTCCGTAATCCTTAAACTCCCGGCGAGCTCGGCCGAGTTCCACAGCCCGTTTCCCTCGCGTTGCAGTCTTCGTCGACTTCTTCTTCTCTTCTTCACATAACTGGTGATGGAAAACCATATCTTAAAGGAAGTTCTATGATACGTTAACATAAATACATACATTAACAGCCACAACAGTCCACTGCTGAACATGAGCCTCCCCCTATCCGGTATTGCCATACTCACCACGCTTAGCAGGCGGATTGGTGAGCGCAATGCAAGATATTGACAGGGAATGCTGCTTCCCGTTCCTTGGACGATTATCCCTTAGTCTGGTTTTACGACGCCTACGGGTAGAATTGGGGTGATGCTATTCCAAGCCGGCATCACACAGCAAAGTCTATTAAACGAACAACATACAAGTAGGTATATTTGATTTCTATTTCTGCCTTTTTGTGTTCACTATTTTGTTGATTTTAACCTAACCTGTGAATTGTAAATCCGGGGTGATGATCAATTTGTGTATGGAATGATTCGTGTTTGAATGTCAATGGCACTCCGACACAGAGTATACCTACTTCCTATTTTCAGATACCTCTGCCGATTGATGCAAAACTATTTACTTAAGGGCCTGCCTCGAACCTTAAACGTCCCCTCCCCACTAATTGCAAATCCTGTGTTTAAGAACAGAACGGAAACGCCCTACTTAAACGATTTTTCACTCGGAATTTCTCGCCAAATAAACAAGTAATCATAAAACTATACGACAAGAATCTAGAAATGTACAAGACGTATCGCAAAAAATAATGTGTTAAGTTCATAGTGTATAACTACGCAAAAAAGTGTAAAAATAGACCGAACATTGAAGAATAAATCTGTCGAGCAAATTTTCTTTAATCGTGTTTTCCCGCGACCAAGATCTAGATGATATGATAATTAAAATCATTGAGCACAAAAATAAGGTGTTTATTTTATTTTACAACGAAATTGCGTGCATCCAAAAATAGCAATTTTTCTCAGAAGAACACCTTTAGCTTTACATAACTTGGGACTTACTTTCTGCATAAGGGCGACTCTGGCCTGGTAAGAAGCATGGCGCTCAGGGTCGTGGATCTCAGGGAATGCAAACGCGCAGCAGTGGAAATGGTGCGTCAGGATCGCCTTTTGCAGGTTCTGTCACAGATATAAGAATCAATTACATATTGCCGCATAAATCGATAGCTAAAAACAGTTTTGAATAGGGTTTAAAAAGATAAGACGTAATAACATTATCTGTCCCGATGGCGTAGTGGATAGCACCCCTGCCTGCTACGTCTAGGGTCGTCGGTTCGATCCTTACACGGCACAAGCATTAATTACTTACTTTAAATATTTGTGTTGAGTCTGGTTGTTTTCTATGTGTTGTATGTATTTATTAGTAAAAAAAATTTGTACAAAAATAGTAGGTATTTTTGTACAAAAAAGCTTTGCTTAGATTGGGACTACAGGTGCTGTGTGAAATGACCAACATATTTCTTTAATATGGATGAATTTTACGCGATATCTAAAAACATGGTGGCTAAACTAGAAAAAAAATACGAATAAAGTCATAGCACAAAATAGAAAATACTTACTTTGTGGTCATAGTCAATTTTAGGAATCAAACTCTCTTATTCCTTTTATAAACCTGTTTTTACTTATTTTTGCTTTTATAAAAGTGCCGTATGATAACAGTTTAGCATAGCACTACCCTGTTTCTTTCCCGTGACTAAGGAACAAAAGGGTTTCATGTGTATTACAATTTAGGCGACATACTGACAAATTGTCACTATAGTGATACGATTTTTCCGAAACGGCCCTCAAATACATGTCTCTGCCTACCCCGCAGGAGATAAAGGCGTGATATGTGTGTGTATGTATGTAATTGAAAGTGACAGCGCCATTTAGGTAGGTAACCGAGTTTAGTTGGTAACCGAGAATCGAGTCTGATGTCAATAATCAATCAATAAGATAAATAAAATACGTAAAACGTTTCAAGTGGACCGTCCATCGCACGTAGACATAAACGCTATACTATATAATAAAGTTCGATGAGCGTCACAGCGGCTGACTGACGCACACTATTTTTTGGTAGAATGTGCAGCAGGTGAATCTACTGACAGCTTCCGGTTAATGCCCTTGGCCGGTTGTTTTATTCAGTTGTGTTGTGAAACTACGGGCTATAAGTTAACAGGTGAAATTCTTAGTCCACTTTGTAGCCGGTTAATATTCCTGGTAACATAATGGCTAACCGCCTACGCAATAGACATCGATTTTCACCTGTAAAATTGAAGCCTATAGTTTAATTATATCGGGTACTGACGTAAATTCCGACCCGTTCTTAGGGGAAAGTGTTTCAGTTTTACGGGCGAGTTCACTCCTTAAAATATTTTCAATGCATCTTTTACACTTTGTTCGGATGTGGATATTTTTGGTAAAAGCAAACTTGTCGGCTTAGACTATTAATAGGCAGACATATACCTAATACCTAGATAAATCTGTAGGAAATCAAAACTTTATGATAAGTGCGAAAAGATTTGTTTTTTGTTGTATACTATTTTTACATTTAGGGCCGGCGCTCATCTAACGCAGTTTAACGCGCTTTACTTAGCAAAACAAAAATAAAACTAACTCTATCTTGACTGAAATAATGTCGAAATTGGCCTCAATTTGGGATAACAATTTTCTTAACTTACCTTTAATTTGCGCTATCCCTTTCCGTCAAATGGGTTTAGAAAAGGATAGGAGATGTCTAAGTCCTGTCATTTGACAGAAAGCGACAGCGCTAATTTAAGTTATGTTAAGTGAATTGTTATCCCGAATTGAGGCCATTTCCTGGCATGATCCAAAATCCTTCGACGTTCGCTCGTATCAATTTGCCATAACAAATATTTGACTTCATTTCAATCACATACATACATACATACATAAATCACGCCTATATCCCTCACGGGGTAGGCAGAGCGTTAGCGGCCGTAAAACGGATATTAACACCACGTCTGACAAAAGCTTGAGGGTCAATCAGATAACTGTGTATCACTATAGTGACAGGTTGTCAGCCCATCGCCTTAAATTGCAATACACATCCCTCGAGTCCCTTAGTCGGCTCTTACGACAACCATGGATAAGAAATGGGGTGATGCTATTCTAAGCCGGCATCACACGGTAATCTAAACCGGCATCACACGGTATCATTTCAATCACGATAGAATTAATTTATAGAAGAATAGAATAGAAATTCTTTATCTGCTAAAAATGTGATGCTATAAAGATATTACAGTAACTGTATTTGTATCGCACATTTAACCAGAATCTGGCACGCAAAATTAAAATATAAATTGATAATGCATCATATTTACATTAATAACATATTTAATTTCATTCATATAATTTGGTATATAAAACGGCGTGCGTCAAATGACGCTAAATATGCACCGGCCCTAACGTTCCTAGCAATTTTTCCTGACCGCAATATGGCGCCTGTCTAGTAGGTGTTGAAAATCATAAATAAAAGACGATGTACTGTTGATGAACATTATGTCTGGGTGTTTTACGACGGACAATAATAGACGCCCAAAAACAGGGACGGTACGAGTGTTTGGTCGTTTCGTACACAATCAACTTTCAACGCATTTAATGATTAAAGGTGCGTCAGAGAGACAAGAATAAATAATTATAAAAATAATATTTACATTTGTACGAATTATGACTCATAATATTAAAACGGGGTTCTTACCGCGATTCAGACCGCTGATGTGGCGCAGTGGTAGTGCGACTGCCTGCGACGCAAAGGTTCCGGGTTCGATTCTCGGTGGGACACTCACAAAAGTTGATATTTATCACTTTGTGAATTTGTTCCCGGTCTGGTCATTGCAGGGTGAACCACCTGATTGTCCGAAAAGAAATAGTTCCGTGCTTCGGAGGGCACGTTAAGCCGTCGGTCCCGGTTGCTGTCTATGATTTACTTAGACGGCGGTCGTTACACAACCATGTCAGAGGCCTACTACTAGTAGTTGACAAACTCTGAGACCAGGGTTTATCAGGTCGTTGGACGACTCGGTGTCCCACACGAAAAGAGAGAGACCGCGCTACTTTTTTTATTTAATTGTCCGATATTTCGGCAGAGTTGCATTGGCCATTATCACGGAACAACTGATGTTTTGCGGGTGGGTAGATGGAGTCTTAATATTATCGGTAACGCGGTAAGAACCTATATAAGTATAAATATTAGATACAGGCTATCTTGTTCATATAGCAAAGTCAAGCTCACATGTGGTTAGACACTCAAAATGCCAATGTTAGTCTTATGCACGCGGCATGAGAACGATCCAAAGTCCAAACTGTCTAACCCAGCCTGATCTTGACTGTACAAGCTTTTCTTAGTTTGGAGCTAGATGGCGCTGTGTGAATCGTCCTGGATATATATATTTTTTTAATATTTTGAGTTAATATGTGTGACCGCGAAAGTTTAAAACAGTTTATTTGTACGAATGTTGATAATTTTGCCGTGTGATGCCGGCTTAGAATAGCATCACCCCATTTCTTACCCATGGGTGTTGTAAGAGGCGACAATGGGACTCGAGGGTGTGTATTGCAATTTTAGACGACGGGCTGACAACCTGTCACTATAGTGATACACAGTTATCTGATTGACCCTCAAAATTTTGTCAGACGTGGTGTTAATATCCGTTAAACGGCCGTTAACGCTCTGCCTACCCCGTAAGGGATATAGGCGTGATTTATGTATGTATGTATGTTGATAATTTTAATAACCTATTGGCCAGCTCAATAACTTTACCCGCTGTTACACGTGTTCCCGTGGGAATGAGGCGTTTGTCTACCCGGAGTAATAAAAAGGGTTCAAAAAGCCTAAAAGTGGTCAAAGATTTCGTGAAACTGAACAACTTTTCCCATGGCACATAGGTCGAAATATGAAAAATTTGGAAATCAACCAGCTGATCGGGAATTTTGTATGGGAGCTCTAAGGGAACGTTGTTTAGTTTTACGAGTACCTTCAACTTCTTTCGGCTTGTTTATAACAATCTATAGTTATGTCATTAAGAGGCCGTACATATTTTTGAGTAATTTTGTCTTGTTTCTTTAATTCTGTAGGACCTAGTTTAAAAAAACAGAATAACTAACAATGTGTTATGATATGTTTTATTGAAGATTAGTTCAATATCTAAAAATTGGCCCAGACAAATTATTGATTTTGATTGTTCAGTTTGTTTTATAGTTAACTAGCGGCCCGCCGAGCGGTTTCACCCGCTGCTAACTGATTTCCCACGGGAAACTGACCTTCTCCCGACATAAATCATACATAAAAACCTTGTGATTTAAAAAAAACTTCATCCAGATCCGGTGGTTTTGAAGATTTACTACATGCATTGCATACAAACAAACAGACAGGGACAGACGTGGGAAGCGACTTTACTTTATACTATTTAGTGATAATCGGTCTCGCTTCATTAACGCATTAGGCTAGGATGTAGATAAAATTTTGTATGAAGCCCAGATAAGAAGTAATTTAAAGACTTTATATTGGCAAGATGCATTGGCGGAGTTGGACGCTCGAATTGTATCACTACTTAGTCAAAATAAAGTCGCCTCCCGTTTGGTGTCTCCTTATATGTTTAGAATTACCCAACGGATTTTGATACGGTTTTTTTTTATTAGATAGAGTACCTAACTTGAGAGGAAGGTTTATAAGTAACTTGGACATGAAGTTTTTTATGTAATAAAACATGTTTTTTTTTTTAAATTCCCCATGGGATGAAAAGGGGGTTAAAAGTTTGTATGAAAGTTCGTTGTCTTAAGTGTGATCCGTTTCAAAATAAGGGATTAGACTTATGACTTACAATAATTAAACACGTGTTTCAGCATATGTGAAATTTTAACCCTAAATAGGGTCAAAAGGAGATCAAAAGTTTGTATGAAAGTTCGTTTTTTTTAAATGAATGTGATCCGTTTCAAAATTTGTGATTAGATTAATAACTTAAAATAATTAAATACGTGTTTCAGAATTTTTGAAATTTTAACCCTTAAATGGGTGAAAAGGGGGTTAAAAGTTTGTATGAAAGTTTTTTATCTTAAATGTGATCTGTTTCAAAATTTCTGATTAGACTCATAACTTAAAATAATTAAATACGTGTTTCAGCATTTTTGAAATTTTAATCCTTAAAGGTGTCAAAAGGGGGTCAAAAGTTTACTACCAGTTGGGCTACCCGTTTTCCCATGGGAATGTGACAATTTTCCGGAATAAATTACACTTACAAACCTTCCTCTCAAGTTACTCTATCTAATAAAAAAAACCGCATCAAAATCCGTTGGGTAATTCTAAAGATATAAGGAGACACCAAACGGGAAGCGACTTAATTTTATACTATGTAGTGATAACCTGAGACGTGTTTTAAATTGTTTTCGATGCGGACGTTCGTATCATTATTGTTTACATGAATTTTAAAATATGGAGTGGTTTATAAAGTATACAGCAATAAAGACAATGAAAAGTGCTAGAAATTGGCCGAGGAGTTTTTAGTAATTTTATTCAAAAATTCAAAGAAAAACTGCGGTAAAATGGCCCTACTTTGAAGAAATTTTAAACGTATACAGCGTCGGATTTCTCGTACAATACAACACGTTTTGAAAAAAATCAATTTACACATTGAAAAATAGATTCATGCTAACACACTTGCTGTCAAAAAAAATTGCAAATATGTATTTTATGAAATTAATCGAATATTTTAAAGTTCTTCGGAATTATCAATTATATACGGGAGCGCAAATGCTGTTTCGGCAGACCGCGCGCCGCGCTCTTGGGAGAAGGACGTGTAGCCTGCTGCGTCACACTCACGCACACATACAAAATTACGAATGTGTGTCGTTCGCGCGCGTAGAGGACAGTAGATCACGCGTCACAGGCGGAATTATAGTGCGACCAAATGGTAAAACCAAATTCTAAATAGAAGCTCATAACATAACAATATAAAAATAAAATAAAAGCGCTAAAAAGATGACTAATAAAAATGATAAAGAAGAATGTAAAATAGTCTTGAATAAAAACCACAATTGGTATTACCAAGTACAGGGTCAGTAACATAACCAAAAAAAAATACTGCCTGTTTGGTGTCTGGACTGGCCCTGATTATGAAATTAAAACTGCGTTCATTGAAAGGGATGATGATTTCTTTACACTTGCTTACTTCCAGAAATAGTCGACTCGCGAAAAAATCGATCAATGGTGCTAAGAGACACAAGTTTTTAAAATAAATATATAATAGTGATTAAATAAGATTTTTTATTTATGCCAAAAAACAAATTTGAAAACTATTATAGTATAATTACAATGGATAACCATGGTGCGTTTTACTTTTTTGTCTAATAAATCTACAAAAAAATTACGAGAAAAACTATGTTTTTACTTTTTCATATCTCAAAAAATGGCCGAGATATTAAAGTTCAAATTGTGTAGTTTCGGGCGAAGGTTTTTAAAAACGCGGGCGGGCGCAGACTAGCCGATGACGTCACGGCTCGAGTTATTCGGCAGTCGCGCTTATGCTCGCACGCCGTCGCGCAGTGAAATTAAATATTATAAAATAAAATGCCAGAGAAATACTGTATTGTGCCGCAATGTTTAAACTCCACGGTTAAAACAAACTCTTCTTTTATGTGAAAAGAGTTGATTCAATAGGCCCTAAAACTGTAGCGCACTACTGCTGTGAAGACTACCAAGATTACCAAGCAGAACTTCGACGGCCGCCGGTGGCAGAAACTAATGTTAAAGTATACCTACCTACATACTCACGTACTTAGATTACTTGGCCATCCTGATTGCTGAAGTACCTACTTATGTAGGTACCACCTTGTCGTACCTACTCTACTTGCAACGGTACAGGCGAGTGTGTGTAGGTGAATAAAAGGGGTACCTTTAGGTAGATGCGTGGAGTAAACATGCGCCTCCTTGACCCACACTGTAGGTATAACAGTTGGCTAGAGTAGGTATGCGTATGCGCCTCCTTGTCAAGGAGGCCGCCGCCGTGGTACCTACTTCAGGATGGACGCACATGCACCCGCCAGTTCCACGGCGAGTAGGTAGAAACGCATGGAAACCCATAGGTAGGTTTTAACGAGCGCAAACTGTAGGTACTGTAAGGTCCAGCCTCATTTCTATGGCTGGCACCTCACGAATTCGGAATTTGAATAATCGTCACTGATTGACGCTAGGACAGATTGGGCGAAAAGATAGACACATTGTTTTAGCGGCTGGTTGGAGAATGTCCTCAGAAAATATATAAATAAAAAACTTAGTAAATAACCTTCGCGTGTTATCACTTAGTAGCCTCCATCCCGTACATGGTGGAGGCGCCGGGTAGGCGATAGTTATTTTCGCGCGTTCCAGGTCTTTCCAGAAGCAAAAAGGATCCCAAGGGAAGGAGCTATCTACAAACACTAATATATATCCAAAGCGTTGAAGATCCACGAAGAAGAAAGTACGCGCGTTTTAAAAACTCAACAGTCCTGGGAGAGGCCCGGACGATTTCGAGGAACGTACGAGTATAAACAGGATTCGAACCACAGCTAAGTGTTACTTTAATATTATTCACCTATCATATCATTTTACCACGTCGGCAACCAAATTCGACGGCTAGACATTTCATCGTCTGTTCTGAATGTGGGCTGCGTTGGTGCGTTGAGCAAACTACGCACACTTCAGGCGCTGGTCGTAAAATCTATCATGATTACTTACAACGCGCGAGTTGCATTATGCAATTTAGAAGCTGTATCACCAAACTTGATGATAAAAGCGAAAGGATCTGTCGGAAAAGCACAGCACAGAGAGAGGGCTATTTTAAAAACTCCAAACCAGTTCAAAAATCTAATAAATGCTTTTACATGTAAAAAATCAGTAATATGTAGTTGCCTATTGGAGAATATTATAAAAAATATATAAAAAAATGTAATAAAACACGTAAGATAAGTGATACATCCTATCCAGTTGATGGAAGTATATTAATGCATTATGTTTCTTCGCTCCCCTTGTTAATCTAATAGTTACTACTCCCAGAATAACCAAAATTACTTATAAAACAAACAATGTACTCCGCAAACCTTAGAAGAAGCTGCGAAGCTGATGCGGGCCAGTCAGACATCAGGTGCTCTGAAGACTCATAAAGTGATATACCCGAAAGAATGGAAAAATGTTATTCATTTATCTCATAATAGTAATGTATTTAGGGAGACACCTTCTAGCCCCAAACGGCAAAAATAATTGGATATTAAGCAGCTAAATGACTGGTATAAATATAATCAACAGTCAGAAGCATATTGCTGAGCTGGGGCCAGACTTGGCAGCTCTAAATTTTTTCACATTATAGAGAAGCAGCGGTCCAGATAAAAAACCACAGTGACTGGATAATGGAAACTCTATCGCGACTTGCAGATAAACTACCGCACATGTTCACAGCAGGCGTCCACGTAGAGGCCATCGACTGCGCGAATTTCAAGCATGGTGGGATCCGGTACGAGGGATTGCTACACCTCGCCGGACTTTCTCACTGCGAAACCAAAGCTACGTTGACGTGTGGTGCTGGAACAGGAACGTAATATGTTTACCGTTTGATATTGTTGAAGTGAGGGATAGATCTAGCTAGAAGATAATTCAGGTTACCCATAACACTATGCAGCAATTTTTTTTAAAT
The DNA here is from genome assembly GCA_027580185.1 of Tuta absoluta. Taxonomy (NCBI): domain Eukaryota; kingdom Metazoa; phylum Arthropoda; class Insecta; order Lepidoptera; family Gelechiidae; genus Tuta; species Tuta absoluta. Next base: position 17,229,009 of record JAQAHW010000010.1, on the reverse strand, counting down.
AACTCTATTATTTGTTAGCTTTCAGGGGCCCTTCGTATTCTTTGATATGTCACCTCTGTGGTAAATAATTGAAAGGTTTGAACTAATAAAATAAAAGAAAAAAAAACAACCAAAAGACACAGATTCAAATGTGTCGAGCGTGACATGTCATTGATGTCATTCATGACGCGACTTTGTTTGTGTTTCATAATTCATAGTTTTAGAATATTTTCAGGTAAAGATTCGCAGAGATAAAGTATAAATTATCATGGTATGGTAAGGTTTTGTTAACTAGTAGGTTGTGACCTGATGTGAGGGTCGGACAACCGCATTAAACGGCATAGCCGGTGTGGGGTATTTCTGTTGAATACCACGTCCTGAACCTGAAGTCAGCCACAGGAAAGTAATGTAGAATGTATATCTTGAAAGGACAGTCCAGGGAGCAATTTACAGTTAATAATTTATAGCTTTCAGAAGTTTGTAATCGCAGGATAAGTATCCTTTGTAAACACTATGTTACCCTTAGTAGATATAGTCCCATTGTAAAATAACCATTATTTAAAATGTCAGAGGATAATTTCGATTTAACGAGCTATACGATATTTTCATCTCCTTATTACCATACATACTGATTATTTTTATAACCTACTTGTTTCGTTTGTTATTTAGTTACCTATCTATCATAATGCCTATAAGTAGAAAGACACTACCGAGAAAGATGTCACGCGTGACTAAATGAAATAATGCCGATAGCAAGTATCCTTATTATTTTTATTACTCGAAGGCTATATCTATGCTCAAGTATGCTCAAGGCTATCGATACTCCTTCTGGTTTCATTTAGTCATGGACAATATGTAACATGATTCAAAATAACTGTGTTTCTCAGGTTACCGACGACAACGCCGCGAGACCAAGGCATGTGAGAAAATCCAACCAAAACTAAATCACGAACAAGAAAATATTTTGTACAGTGCCGGTGGTAGGGTCAAAATACCTCGCGTAATTTATAAAACGATTTTTTGTCGCGAAATTATCACTAGGCGCGTAATATTTTCCTTACTTAGCCGCATCTACGGGGTGAAGTTTCTTTAATGATTTGTATTACCGTTTGACATCAGGACACTTGACTCTTTGTTGATAAAGTCAACTCACTTTAATTTCACATAGTGAATAGTGAGGTGATTCTAAATGGATCGCGTTGACTTTGTTTGCATCGAAGAGGTGTATTTATTAGCTAGAGAGTGATTGTTATGATAGGTAGATAGGGATTTTGTAAATCTATTCTGGCCGGAGATTCCTCTGCCGCGGCACTGATAGTATGCCTCTTCCATTTAAATGAAAATAATGATTTTCTCTTTTTGCTTATGGACTGGACATGCTGGTTGGTCTCGAGGTTTAGGGTTAAAGGACTTAATAGGATTACCATAGGGAAACTAAATTGTAACCAATTATAAATTTATATTTCCAAGTTAAAGATGTTCGGTTCAAGACTTTTTGATTAGAAGATGTTGATAGCTAGGGGTGAAAGTCTTTTGGCCGGGTTTTGGCTTTCGGAGTTGGACTAAGGTAAGCCACCCGAGATGTGCACTTACTCCAGCTGCCTCTTAGCAAGAGGTATGAGCGATCACCATCTTATCTCTTTTAGATTAGGGTCTAGTATAGGGACTTAGATATAGGCATCCCGGCTAGGCAGGATCCGTTAGGATGTTGAATTTTCCGCCTGACTTGTCCTAGTCAGCTCCAAATTAAACCCACCGGGGGGGATGTAAGGTCCAGCCTCATTTCTATGGCTGGCACCTCACGAATTCGGAATTTGAATAATCGTCACTGATTGACGCTAGGACAGATTGGGCGAAAAGATAGACACATTGTTTTAGCGGCTGGTTGGAGAATGTCCTCAGAAAATATATAAATAAAAAACTTAGTAAATAACCTTCGCGTGTTATCACTTAGTAGCCTCCATCCCGTACAGTACCTAGGTTCCTTATCTAGTATTTTTTATCACACACATTTTGATTGAATTGAGGGAGTAGGTACAACTAGGAACCTTACGGGTAGGTACTTCAGGCAGGATGGTAATGAACACGCGAGTGAAAGTATTTTTATCACCGCCCATAGTAGGTGTGTAGGTACTAAAAAAAAAACACTATGATTCAGTTGAGGTAATGCTTACATATTACATACCTTTTCATTTTTAGTCCACGAATTTCGGCAGCGGTAAAATCTTTATTCATCATGAAATATTGGGCCACCATCAAACTATCAATTTTGGCAGATTGTCTGACTGACCTTTCACAAATCCTGCTTCCATTTTACTCATTACACTTATATAACATACACATAAACACCATATAAAGTATTTCTTTGAAAGAACGAAGAAAATCGAAACAAAATCACCGAAACGTGCAGCGCGCTGTGTTGCGGTCGCAACTTGTCCCGAGCCGTGACGTCACAGTCTTAGCGCTCGTAATCTCGGAAATTCAAAATTGGGGCAAAACTTCTCTTCGTCATAACTTGCGAAATATATTAATATATAAAATAAAAATATATATTGCATGTATTGAAGTGAAATAAAAACTAGTGTAATGTACATGATCTACGCTCCAATTTAAAGTGTATATGGAAGTCATATTTTGACCCCTCAGGCTTATCCATTCAAATTGAAAACAATAAAAACATGACTGATAAACATACATAAAGGTAAGTACAGATTAATCACACCCAAACACCCCTGAATAGTAGTCGGTAATTAATCAGTCCACAAATTCCAAAAATTCTTAGTAGGTACGCAATAATTTAAAACTTTTTCATACAATTGCCACAAAAAACTATAAATAGGATCAAAACTGATTGATCGAACTATACGCTGTCGTCCGCCGCTAGGCCTGCATATCGCCGCCGCTCGGCTGCACGATGACGCGTTCTAATACTAATTACCTACTTTCGCCCAGCGCAATTTCATGTACGGCCTCTTAATCATCAAATTATATGACACAGCAGGCGTAGAGCAAGACCTTGCTATTCTATGTGTTACCAGGCCTGTGTCACTCCGCGTGTAGGTATTGAAAACATACCTCCAGGCGCCGGCCACTGCGAAATGGCTAATCTAGCGGGCTGCCGCAAGCGAAAGAAGTCACACGCGTGCGCTATTTGTTCAACTTTCTCGACAATTTTTTGCAAGATGGACAGACGAAAACATACATACATACATATATCACGCCTATAATCCCTTGCGGGGTAGGCAGAGCGTAAACGACCGCTAAAAACGGACATTTACGCCACGTCTGACAAACATTTTAGGGTCATTCAGAAAATTGTGAATCGCCATAGTGACAGGTTGTCAGCCCATCGCCTAAAATTGTTCGTCGTCGCCTTTTACGACACCCACGGGAAAAAAATTAGTATACATTATAATAATATTATTATTAGTATACATTTTATTATTATTATGTTGGTATTCTTTTCGGATCTCGGGCCCACAGGGCCCCGGTCCTTTGAGGCATGTGTGGGGCACAGAGGCCTTTTTTATACCAAATAATGTGTTGTGATGTGTACATCAAGCGGATACTTGCTCTGTCTGCACTATAGAAGTACTCGTACACCCAGAGCCAGCACCCGCCTGATGCAAGGACTATTGCAGGTTTATTACTTCATTGAATTAAATCTTCGGCAATAATCGTACAGCATATACAATTATGCTGCTAGGTCTTAGACTACATGAACGTACTCGTCGCTGCCTGCTGCGTGCCCGCCAAAAGTAGGAGTAAACGCTCGTGTTGTGCGCTAGATGGCGTAAGTAGTTTCTCGAAGTAAGCAACCCTAGACCGCGGCTCATATTCCCTCAAAAAAATATTTGGCAGGTATGTAAATGAACACGTGGTTGACTGGAACGCGAGCTAAATTAAATCATATTGTCTATCAGATTGAGTACATATTTCTTTGAAAACCATTGCGAAGTAAAGCTTCTGTAACGCTAGTTACTAGTTATTATTCTGTGGTGTTACCTACGTTACGCGCGCAGCCGCCAATACTTACTTTGTGGTTACGCGCCTTTATAAAGTTAAGTAATCATTATCAAATAAAAATCATGATTCCGCGCTTTAGAAGACACGGTAACCTAGTCTATGCGGATAAAACGCTGACATCACAGAAAAGCGTGTAATTCACTCGGTCAACTAATAAACGCTTTTATTGGCTAATGCCTCGCTATGCTTTCCTGGTAAATATTTGCTATGACCCTTACACCATAACGACCGAGTATAAACTAATCAACTGTAACTAATGATAATGACCTCCATTTACATAAGACTCGGAGCATAGAAAAGTTTCGAAGGGAACCCTGTGACCTAGTAAGTGAAGTCATGCAAAACTCGTCTGGATCAGAACTTATTACTGAGGGCCGTCGACAACATCGGACGTTTGTCCCAAGACGTTTTCAATAGACGAAAATGTACTGTATCGTAATGAAGTGAAGATGATATTGGCTAGAATGAGAAACGTTTCCGGCTAAGTCAGATAAAGGAGTGCTATTTAAATCTGTACGTTTAGAGTGTGTATGGTTCTAATAAAATATAGGTAAGTAAACTGTAGGGTAGGGTAGTAGACAATGAACCAAGCGGCGACAGAGAGCCACCGCAGGTAGACGCAGAATGTGACGATGCCAAACCGTGCAACTCACACATACAAAGCCGCCCGTTACCCCGCGCGTTCCTCACCAGTCACCGTCGAGCTCGCGACACGGAATCTTGCGCAATTCCTATTTTTGTGTTTTTGTGGATAAAAAGTAAAAAAAAATCAGGTAATTATTTTTTGTATTACATTATTTCATGAGGTTTTAGCATATTTTGCAGTTATTGTGTAGATTCTTTCGTGTTTTACGCTTCTTTTGGCAATATTTCTATTCGAATAGCACGCTTGGCACGCGACCTGCATAACCTAAAATTTTTAAAAGGGGGGTCCGGAAACAGTGAGCCATTCTTTTGAAGTTGACAATGAACCGGTTCATTGTATGATTGTTTTCTTTTCTATTAAAGGCAATAATGTTATGCCATTAATAATCATTTAGTTTTGTTATTTTTTGCAATGGAGATGATGATTTTTTGATACCAGCGCCAGAAAAAGGCTGTTTAATTTGATTAAATGGAAGGACTGGTTTCATTTACCTATTAAATATTTAATTATTTCTTCCCTCAATTTTTTTCAGAGAGGGCATTGATAATATTGTGTTAGTTGTCTAATGCATAACTTTCTATTGTTTTTCCATCATATATAAGAATTTAAAGTCATTTTATAATTTTTGACAACAATTATGTTTAATTTGTGCTTTGTCAGTTAGGGACAGCACTGTGAAAATATTGGACTGATTACATTTATAATTAGGTTAGTAGTAAGTAGTCACAAATCTTAGAATACGATAAGACATGCCATAATAAACATAATACATTTATTTGTTTGTTTTAATTCATCCAAAATACAATCTTATACATGAACAATTCATTAGATGGTTCACAGTATACTACATGGTTCTATGTATCCTACCCCCCCGGTTAACTGTTCCCGCATAGGTGGATACAGTGAACCAATTGGCACTTTTTAAAATAAAATGTGTTTTTATTATTAAACTTTCTGTTACGATATTTTGATTGCTAAATTGAGTTTCTTAATTAATCTACAAGTCATTTCATGTAAAAATTATATTTGTAGGACTTTTGTTTAAAAATTTGTGGGCATTTAACAAAAACCCGGTTCATTGTCTACTACCCTACCCTACACACACACATACTGCCACAATAGTCCACTGCTTTACATGGGCCTCCCCTTTTGTGGGGGTATTGCCATACTACTAGTAAACTGTGATTTAGTTATGTTTGTGTGAGTTGTGCGCCATATCACATTGAGATGAGTTTTTCTCGGCCTAACCGCTGTTGTTCGTGTAGTCCCTCTGAAATACTTATTCTCTCTGTGACGCAGGCATGCTCACCTGAAAGTCGTAAATCGAAGGAATGTATTTCAAAGATGGCGTCTTGTCCACCTTCAGGACCTGCAGGTTCTCCAACCCCAGGGTTGGGAGGTTTGTGATGGCTGTGTTGCTTAGGTCTCTGTAATACAATACCAAACTTTAAAACACTTCCCGTGTCAGGTATAAATTCTTAAGAAAACTTGCAACATGTTCTACCGCGTGCAGGATTTCAACCTGCGACTTTCACCATCACTAGTGGCGACGACGCCTCTACCATATGGGCTCCCGCGGCTCATCCTTTGCCCGCGAATTTTGCAAGCGTATCTTGCCAATAACGCATAATATAATATTGCTTTCACAAGGAACACTGCTTCTCATTTCCTGAATCATATCCGTCAGTTGCTCTTTACGACACTGTTTAGTACAAATGGCGTCCTAGAGATGTCGCTAGTGTACTTTTAAAACGCGGTAGCGTTGTGTTCTCCGCTAACTATGATATTAGCCGCATACCATGATTATTTTGTATTACGTTTCTGATTGTGTGAGTGTATAATAAATATATAAATAGTTAAAAGTGTGTTATTGAAGAAGATTAAACATTGGTGCCGAAACCCGAGGAACTTGGACTTAGTACAGTGAGTGAAGTGACATTCGGACATAGAAAATATTCGATTTGAACTTAGAATATTTCTATGTGTTTTTGGACTTGTAAAATTTTCAAGAAGTTTGTATGAGATACGGACTTAGAATAATTTCGCCGATTTTGGACTCGTGAAATTTTTCTAAATTTTGAAGGAGCTGAGGACTTGTAAAATTTCGAACTTTTTATCAGTGGACTCTAACGTTTTGCTTGTGATTTGAGACTTAGAAAAATTAAGGAAAACTTGTGACTATTGCTGTTAAATATGGCGGAAAAAGAAGTCAATAAAATCATAAAAAGTAACCAAGTTCTAAGGAAGATTATAGATAGTGGACTTACAAATTTCAATAAATCGCCCAAAGACAGAATAACTCAGTGTTACATAGAATCAAGATTGCAGACATTGGAGCAAACATGGACGCAATTTGTCAATAATCATTTAGATATTGTTGGGGCTGTTACTGATGCAGAAGAAGAATCGTTACCCTATTTTACAGATGATCAATATGGTGAATGTGAAGAACAATATATATTGTACCAAAGTACTATGAAAGAGAAACTGAAAGGGTTGAATAAGGGTAAACCACCCGGTTGTAGTGGACCAGCGAATGGTAATTCGAGCAACAGTGGTTCAGAAGTTAAGCTTCCAAGAATACAGTTACCTACATTCAGTGGTAAATACGAGGAATGGCAGACATTCTACGATATGTTTTTGTCATTAATTCATACGAGTGAAAGATTTTCAGCAGTTCAGAAACTCCACTACTTAAAGAGCAATCTGTCAGGAGAACCAGAGAACTTGCTGCGTAACTTTGCAATAACCGAGAAAAACTACGAAGAGGCTTGGAAACTTCTAACTAAGCGATACAACAACAAGCGATTCAACTCTAATGCAGTTAAGATATTCTTCTCGCAGAAACAGATAGCAACAGAATCAGCGAACGCAATTAAGCAATTGTTAGATACCACAAGTTCTTGTTTGAAGGCGTTGGAAAATATGGGCATACCTACTGAGTCTTGGGATGCTATTGTGATCTACTATGTGTTAACCAAATTGGATAAAGAGTCTCATAAGCTATGGGAGTCTCAACTCAGCATTACTGGCGACGACTTGCCTACATGGGCACAGTTAGTAGAGTTCTTGGAGACAAGGTTTAGATGTCTAGAGATGACTGATGGACCAGTGGCGAACAGACCGATGAAGCCACCACAGCATAATGTTAGACAACAAATCAAAGGCAATACTTACCATTCATCATTCCAGGATGAGCACAAATCAACTGAAGCTGTGTCATGTAATATGTGTGGAGGTCAACATTTATTGCATCATTGCAAGAGATTCGTTCAGCAAACTGTGCAAGATAGAATATGCTTTGTGCAGACAAGAGGGCTGTGTTTCAACTGTTTGGCTCCAACTCACATCGTATCGAAGTGCCAACAGTCTGGATGCTGCAAAAAGTGCGGGAGAAGACATCACACTTTTTTGCATATTGAGAGAGAAAGAACATCACAGTTCAACACAAAATTTAGAGGAGACGCACCACCAATTCAGAACGTTAATACCACAACTAACACACAGAGTGAGGAGAGGCTACCTAATCACGGTAGATATCAAGAGAAAAGAGTTGAGTCGAGTGAGGAGTCAGCGCAACCGAGTGTCATGCGAGTCCATGCAGGATTGTCAAGAGGAGTAATGCAAGACCAGAGTGGTCGATTACTAGCTACGGCGGTTGTGAAGGCTAATTCTGTTAACATGAGTAAAATTTATATGAGAGCGCTTATAGATCCGTGTTCAGAGATTTCGTTAATTTCGCAATCATCGGTTCAATTACTTGGTCTTAAAGCTATTCCTGTAAATGGTGTAGTGTCAGGGGTAGGAGAGGGTCAAACGAGAATCAAGTCTATGGTTTCTTTTCGAATTGAGTCATGCTATGATCCAGAAACTATTATTGAGGTTAATGCATTTGTGATGGGGTCGCTAACATCCTTGCTTCCTAGTCGTAAGATAGATTCATCTCATTGGTTGATTTCAGAAAATCTGAAGTTAGCTGACCCGCGATTCAAGGTACCCAGAAAGATCGACATCTTGCTTGGAGTTGAGATCTATAGTGAAATTCTTCTGGAAGGTATAGTAAAGAGTCCCGACAAGAAACTTATTGCACAAAATACAGTGTTTGGCTGGATTATATCTGGACGATCAGAGAAAGAGCCAGCGATGGGCTTAGATGAGAACGTGGTATATATGCACATACGTATTCAAGAGGACGACATGATTAAAAAGTTTTGGGAGATTGAGTCTGAACCTAACAGTATTCAAAAGAGGCTGAATGTAGAAGAGCAAAAGTGCGAGGAGATTTACAATACAACTACAGTTAGAAATCATGAAGGAAGGTATGTGGTCAAGCTACCATTTAACAGCGAGAATCCAGAGGTCCAGTTCGGAAATACAAAACAGATAGCAAAAAGAAAGCTACTGTCGTTAGAGAAACGACTACTGAGAGATCCACAATTATATGAGGAGTACAGAAAAATCTTCAAGGAGTATTTGAGATTAAACTTTATGGAGAGAGTAGAGAAAGAGGAGGAGGATAATCCTAAATCAGTGTATCTTTCACATCACCCCGTGATTAGGAAAGACAAACAGACAACAAAAGTGCGTATCGTCAAAAACGCTTCTGCAAAAGGTACTAACGGCGTGTCACTTAATGACAATTTGCTGGTTGGACCAAAGATTCAGGGAGATTTGAGACATCTGTTGATGAGATGGCGAATGCATAACATTTGCATCGTAACAGACTTGGTAAAAATGATTCTTCAAGTTCTCATGTCAAAGGAGGATACAGATTTTCAAAGAATTTTGTGGAGAGAGAATCCTGAGATGCCTATTCAAGCATTCAGATTACTGAGGTTGACATTTGGCACTGCCAGTGCGCCTTACTTAGCAGTGAAGACATTGCAGAGGTTAGCTGATGACGAGAAAAACAACTTGTCTACCGCAGCTGAAATTGCTAAACGAGATTATTACATGGACGTTCTGGCATGGTTAAAAGGAGAAGCTAGTAGATGGACAACGTTTGTAAGTAATCGTGTGTCTGAAATTTTGACTATAACAGAATATAAACAGTGGAAACATGTCGCGACGGATTCCAATCCCGAAGACTTATGAGCTAGAGACACATTCAGTTTGGTGGAGGGGACCCGAATGGTTGTGGAAACCTCAAATTAAGAGTAAAGATTTACCCGATGTAGAGACACACGAAGAAGAGAGAGTAACTACCATGGTTATAACACAGCAAAGTAGAGAAGAATTTGTGTGGGAAAAGTTTTCGAACCTGACTAGAATGTTGAAGATAATATCGTACTGCAGAAGATTTCTAGACACAAAAGGAGAAAGGAAAACTAAACCTAAATATATAACTGCAAAAGAAATGAGAGAGACGTTACACAAATGTATTGAACAAGTTCAGAGGAGAGAATTCAAAGATGAGATACCAAAACTAAAGAATAAGTGCTGTGTGCCAAAGAAGAGTCCTCTACATACTCTTAATCCGTTCTTGGATAAAAAAGAAATTTTAAGAGCAGCTGGAAGAATCGAGCAAGCTGAAGTGGACTATGACAAGCGGAATCCCATTATTTTACCCGCTAACGATCATCTTACTAAGTTATTAATAACAGACGCTCATACCAAGACTCTTCATGGAGGGCCACAAATTATGAGAAATTATTTGAGAGCCAATTACTGGATTATCAGATGCAGAGAACAAGTCAAGAAATATTTTCGGAAATGTGTTACCTGTTTAAGACATACAAAGAAGATAACAACACAGTTAATGGGACAACTGCCAGAGGTGAGATTGAAACCGAGTAAGATATTTAAAGCGACAGGAGTTGACTACGCTGGACCCATAAATATAAGATATTCACCTGGAAGAGGATCGAAGACTTACAAAGGGTATATATGTCTTTTTGTATGCATGGTCACTCGTGCAATTCACATAGAGCTGGTGACAGATCTTACCGCGAAAGGGTTTATAGCAGCTTTTCAACGCTTTACTTCAAGGAGAGGACATTGTCAAGATCTTTATAGTGACAATGGAACGAATTTTGTCGGAACAGATAAACAATTGCGTGAGATGTTCGAACGTGCTAAATCTGGTCTGCCTCATGAAATTGCGGAGCTTTTAACTTTAGAAAAGACTGACTGGCATTTTATTCCTCCATATGCCCCGAATTTTGGTGGATTGTGGGAAGCGGGTGTTCGTAGCGCCAAGAACCATTTAAGAAAGGTAATAGGTGATAGTACGTTGACTTACGAAGAACTGTCGACAGTTCTAGCACAGGTAGAAGCGTTTCTCAATTCGCGTCCTATCTCTGTTTTAAGTGACGATCCTAACGACCCACTCCCCTTGACACCAGGCCATTTTATAGTAGGAGAACCTTTAGTTAATGTAACAGATGAGGATTTTAGTGATAAGAACGTTGGTTGTTTAGAAAGATGGAGAATTGTACAAAAGATGGTTAACGTATTCTGGAAAAAATGGTCAAAAGAGTATCTAGTTGGTTTAAGTCAGAGATATAAGTGGCAAACTAAGAAACCAGAACCGCAAATAAATGATGTTGTGATTTTAAGAGAGGATAATGTTCCACCATCACGATGGCTGATGGGCATTGTAATTAATAAGCATGCTGGACCGGACAATGTAACTCGTGTAGTGACTATCAAAACTGAAAACGGAATTACTAAAAGAGCTATTAACAGAATTATTATTTTGCAGAAATAAGTTACATTGGCACGGTGAGCGGCAATGTTTGTTTATGCAACTTTTGTAAGTTTATTTTGTTGAGTTGTTTGCATGGCAAATACTTTTGTGTTAAGTATTTTGTTTTTTTTTTTCAAATCTTGATGTGTAAGTTGAGTCATGGTGGGCGGCTTCCTTTATGTGTAAATTGTTATTTCTAGTGCATTTAATTGAGTTATTCAGCAGTTTCTGTGTATAAAGGACAAGGTCCTTGGTGGGCGGAATGTTTAGTACAAATGGCGTCCTAGAGATGTCGCTAGTGTACTTTTAAAACGCGGTAGCGTTGTGTTCTCCGCTAACTATGATATTAGCCGCATACCATTATTATTTTGTATTACGTTTCTGATTGTGTGAGTGTATAATAAATATATAAATAGTTAAATTAAAAGTGTGTTATTGAAGAAGATTAAACAACACCCAAAGCACAGATAGTATTGGGGTGAATCTGTCTAAGCCGACGTCACACGTGTTATGCTCTACTTGCATAATTTCACCAACGCAACGGCAAGTGAGCCGCGGTAGCCTAGTCGGTAGAGGCGTCACAGTTTGAACCTTTTCAAAAAAAAATATACTGAATACGTTGAAGTGTAATGTTATGTTAATCCTTACAAAGAGTAACTCGAAGTACTGCAGATAGCACAACACACAACACACACACACACACACACAAGCATGATAAATTCAAAAAATAAAAACATGACTGCTTTTTGAGATAAAGCCTAGTCTATGACACTCGGGATAATGTAAGGATTCTTCCGATACAATTCCCAGGTTAATCTGTTCAGTGGTTAACGAGTTTCAGTCCCTTAAAGAATCGCACAAAGGTACATGCATACATGAACTCAAAACCTTTTCACTCCTTTTTTTGGCTAGGCAGTTTATTTTTTATGCATCTCTGTTGTCACTCAATAATATCTTCCTCAGTTTTAATACCAGTTAACGACAGTTTCATGGTTTGTTATGGCTTTTTATACCCGTCTATTCACTCAACAACTGAAAATTTGGTGCCCTCATTTTCACCAATATTGTCGAGTTCCGTTTTAAATTTAGCTTTCAAGATGCGGAACACCTGTTTCCCAAACAAACGCAACAGTTTACAGGGAGTAACAAAAAGAGTATGACAAGCCGAAAGGAGGTCAAGGTTCTCATGATACTGAACAACTTTCCCCATGGAACAGGGGTCGAAATATTTGAAAAAACATCCCATCGAAAATTGCTGATCAGTTGGTTAATTTACTATGGGAGGTCCAATTTTTATATATACCCTGGTGAAAGTTGTTCTTGTTTAAGTTTGTTTTCGGCTTGTTATACCCTTTTTGTTACTCCTTGTATATCGGGTGAAATTTTACTAGTGAGTGACCGAAACTGTAAATAGAGAACGGGCTGGTGATAAGGTTTCCTCAAGGAACATATTAAGTCGAAACATGACAAAAATATTTTGAGCTTCCACAGTAACCCAAATCAGCTGATCGGCAATTTTGTATGGGAAATCCAATTTTTTATATATTTCGACCTATGTTGCTTGAGGAAAGATGTTCATTTCAGACGGTCTGGTGATAATCACATCATCAGTCTTAAGTTTTTGCTATCGGCCATCAATAAAATTTCAGCCTATAGGTACGGGGTATAAGGTACAGCCCTCCGCATACTTATGCATGCAGACCATGAAACAGAACAACTTTCCCCTTGAAACATAATGTCAGGAAACGACAAAAAAACTTTATTTTTACTTTTCCTCAAATATGTTCTTATGGGAAGTTGCTCAGTTTCATGTTCGGATGCAGAGTGCATATATATTCTTTATTCTTTATTGTGTATTAACAATACGATAATATTTGTTAAAAAAAGTAGTTCACAAAGGTGAGCTTAACTCTATAAAGAGATCTCTTCCAGCCAACCTGTAAAACTAAGTACGAAATAAATACATGTAAATACATGTGCATCCAGTATTCGGAGGGCTGCCCCTTACACCCTGTACCTCTACCTACATATAATGTGCCTAAACAAACCTAATTTTAATGTTGTTTTTATGTTCATACTCACAGTTCTTTAATAAACAGGTTCCCTTCAAAAGCTCGTTCATCCAAGTGCTTCAAAAGAGTGTTGCCCCTAAAACTTCTGCAAATATAAAACTAATATTAGTACTTAGCACAGAGCGCGGATGTCATCACCGCGGCGCCGCTACGAGTGAGCGAGACGCAAGACTCGTTGCTCTGTGGTACTTTGTATAGTGTAATAGATCAACATCTTAAAAGTAACTGCGCAACCACTTTGAAAAACTGTGTCAAAATATAGAATGTGGGCCCACAATAGGGAGAAATATTTTACGGGGCGAAATTACCCATGAAACTGAACTCCTTCCCCCATGGATCTTAGGTCGGAATATTTGTCAAAAGTTCTGGCTTCCCATACAAAATAAACCAGCCGACCAGTTTGTATGGGAGGCCCATTTTTTATTTATTTAGGCGTATCTTCTATGCGTTTTATGCGTCAGACGTGGCGTAAATGTCCGTTTATGCGGCCATTTACCTCTGCCTACCCCACAAGGGATTATAGGCGTGATATGTGTATGTTATATGCGAAAAGTTTATTTATTTACGTTTCCTGAAATATATTTTCATTGAAAGTTGTTCAGTTTTATGGTCTGAATGCTATCAGTATTCAGAGGGATGTACCTTACACCCTGTATTTTCCAAAGGTTATTTGGTTTCCTTGGGCAGGAATTAAACACGTATTTCTTTTAAAAGACTTTCATTTTATCTTTGTGTGTTTATATCTGTGTTTTATTTGATTGTGAGGGTTGGATGAAACGTTAAGTAAATAATGCCAGTTAATTGTTTATTTACTTTGTAAACAAACCGTGCCTACTACCAGTACAGTTCAAATAAATTATTTAAACAAGGGCATGAATTATTTAAAATAAAATGTAGAGTTGCAACGACTTTGTAAAATATAGTAAAAAATTGGCATACTCGTAAGACGTATTTAATTGCTTTTCTTGAGACAGTTTATAATTTAATAGCTGTCGTCCTTTTTTTATTTTTATCTCGTTTTATCAAGTATTGACACGGGGTGTTAAGGGACTTGAGGGTGTGTATTGCAATTTTATGCGATGGGCTGACAACCTGTCACTATAGCGGTACACAATATTCCGAATGACCCTCAAACATTTGTCAGACGTGGTGTAAATGGCCGTTCATTGCGGCTGTTTACGCTCTGCCTATCCCGCAAGGGATTATAGGCGTGATATGTGTGTGTGTGTGTGTGTGACACGGGGTGAAAGGGACAGCCATCCGAATACTGTTAGAGTGCATGCAGACCATTAAATTGAACAACTTTCCCCCGGGAACATATGTCAAACGACAAAAAAATCGAAGTCACATACAAATTTGCAATTAGCTGACTGCATTTACAATAGGAAGTCCATCATTTTTTGGCGTTTCCTGAAACATTTTTTATGTAAAGTTGTTCAGTTGCATAGCTGAATGTGACCTATCCGTGGACCTATCAGTATTCGGAGGGCTGCCCTGTGTTATTTTACTTACAGTTTAGCGATTTGCGCGTTCTTGAACGAGTGTGCGGGAACATCTTCTAACAGATTCAAATTCAGTGATCTGCAAATATAAACACTTATGTTAAACCCACTTTCTATATTGTTGTTATAATAACTTCATAAACGCGTAGATATGATAATGAAACTAACTCAAAAGATAAAATAAATAATGCGGAAATTGATTTCAAACTCTGAAAAAGAAAATTATAATATAAAAACAAAGAAAATAATAAAAGTGAAACAAAGCAGTACCATTGACTTACACTTGATTGGCGGCGATTCTCAAAGCGTGTTTCGGTATCTTCTTTATATGGTTGCCTTCGAGATCCCTGCGGAAAAAATATCATCGAAAATATAACTTTTATGGGTCGAAACACTATTGCGTATTTGCGTATAGTCCAGTTGCGGAATTCCAGATTGTTAAGTCATCAATGATTTCCTGCGAGAGTTGCCATACCCCATTAATTCTAATCTATCGCGGAATATAATGAGCGTCTTGACCCCTACTGTTCGAAAGCAGCCAGACTGGTTCACACGAGATTACAAGGACATGTTTGCAACTAATTAAACGAAAGAATTGAATATATTGATATATAATAATCAGTATAATTCGTTTCCAAAAATCCTTGTAAATTCGCGACATTCGTCCTGGCCGCTTTAGCGCCGCCGCAGTCGAGACGCTAAATATAAATTCAACCATTTTTAAGCGCGGACAAATCTCTTATTCCTTCGGGAAAATAGGTAGTTGCGGGCGAGATCGCGTGCATGGAGGACCGCTACTAAAGTAATAAGTCAAGATTGATATCTCTATGCAAAAGTACGCCTCTATTTTGCTAACTATTTAGCAATTAAAAAAAATACATACCGGGTGATCCGAACAACCTACTTTCCTAAAAACGCTAAGCTCAACAGTTCAAACTGAAGAATTTCCCCAAAAAACATTGGTAAACATAGATAAAACACATGATGTAGGTTTACGCGACTGACTTATTTATTTATTTTATACTTTATTGCATATGGTACAAAAGGCGGGCCTAATGCCACGCGGCATTCTCTACCGGCCAACCAGAAGGAAAACAGAGAAAAAAATAAAAGGGGGCACTCGGGTGTGAAATCATACTAATGGAAAATAACAAATTAAACTACTATGAAATAAATATAAATATATAACATACATATTATTCCTAAAATATACCTACACAAATACACTTACTTGTATATGATTTGGTAGAATTTAGCCCGCTACGTTAGTAAGTCTCGAAAATATATCATGAGTTCATGAGTGATACTTGTTCCTTTAATAGTAAAATAGAAAAATAATAGAACTAGATAAAAAGGCGGTCGTTCCAAGGCCCCTAATATTAGGTTATTTACTTACACGGCCTGCAGATAGCTGGTTTTGGAGGAGTCCTGCACGTGGTACAGATTTGGCACCTCCAGCAGCCCCGACGTCGTGACCATGCTGTTAGCAAATGATTTGATTCCATTAGATCACAGTTGATAATACATAGTAGTAGATGTAGCGACGAAATTTTATATTTACTATAAACAGGAAAATTGCGTATTAAATATTTTAATCAATCTACCTTCGAAATAGAAATCCTCCGTAAATATCTACCTAAACCATCACGTTATGTATAATTCATCGTGATTATCCCCAATTAAGTGTACCCACTATTTTTATGTTTTTTAATAGGTATTGAACCAATTAAGGGAAGTAAGGTTTAAAATGACAACTCTCATAACTGGCGCCATCTGCATGAGGAAAATGCAAAAATCCTAGAATTACATCGAGAGAGAGCACACGCACCGCATGATTCTGCGGTATTTTACATATTCGCTTTTGTTGACAAACGGAGTTGTATGAAATCGCGTAGTAACGCCGCATTCTATGACACACTACGCCACATGGCCGAGCTGTCTCAGGCTGCCATTTGCTTGTTGGCTGTCAAAAACCGCAACATCATGCGGCACATGTGCCATCGTTCGTAAGAATAAAAGACTTTCAAAACTGTATGTGTTATGTGCAAATAATAAAGGAATAAAATAGACATACATACGTACAATGTGCGTAGATTGGGCAGAGATGGCAACTTGTCTATTCTGTGGAGCCTGGGAGCTTGCGATATGGAGCTGCAAGGACAAAAGCTTATTTTTACAAAAAAATATGACAATTTGTAAGAAAAAAAAACTTGGTGAAAGTGACCAACAATATTCTTATTTCGAATATTTTTTATTTAAAAGAACTTTTATTCAACCATTACAGGAAATCCCAAAGCGATTGCATAAGAAACAATATTAACTAAACTTACAAACAAGTAATTTTAAACATGTATGTAACAAATGAGATCAGTTAATATAAAATTTTACAAAATCATAGCAGCAATGTTAGAATTTTACAAATCATAGCACTATTCAAATGTTAAAACTAAAAATGTAACTACAAAGGTACGATAGTGGAACTGTAACTCTCCAACGAACAAAATCATTCGTAATTATTATGTTGTTATTGTAAAAAATAAGTTATTTGGCACTTACAATGTCCGAAGATTCGGCATCAGTAACAAATCGGATACGTTGATGTGCTTCAAGTTTGGTGCACCAGTGATGTATCTGTTGGAAAAATAATGACATGAATAGGTACTATACTATCTATACTATACTAATATACAGGGTGTAAGGGACATACCTCCGAATAATGATAAGGTGTATTCAGACCATGAAACTGAACAACTTTCCATAAAAAATATTTCAGGACCCGTCAAAATTTTTTGGCTTTCCCATAGTAAATGCAGTCAGCTTATCTAGATTTTGTATGGGAGGCCAAATGTTTTTGTCGTTTCCTGACATATGTTTCTAGCGGAGATTTTTTTTTTCTAGCGGAGATTCATAGTCTGAATGCAATTTTTCAGCATTCGGAGGGCTGTCCCTTACCCCGTATTGTAGATTTACTCGTACTTATGGTAAAATTTCACTGTACAAGTGGGCTGGTGATAAGGAACAACTTTCCCGAAGGAACATCGGTAGAAAAACGAAAAAACTTTTTTTTGACATTCCATACAAAAATACCGATCAGCTGATTTGAGTTACTATGGAAACTCAAAATATTTTTGACATATTTTAACCTATGTTCCTTGGGGAAAATTGTTCCTTATCACCAGCCCACCATGAGAATTAGCTATCGGTGACTAGTGAAATTTCAATATAAGTACATATCCTATTTCGCATTTCCTTATGACAATCACATTTTGTTCCTGCCTACGTAGATGCGCTACAAGCAAGTGCTACGAGCTACGACTTCCCGTAGCAAAAGCTACGGACCTCAAGCAGCTTAGACGAAGTAGTAAATTGCTACGCGGCTACGCTACGGCTACGAGCTGTTATTGTCTGTAGCATTAGACGCCACAGACCACAAATAAATTTATTAATTGAACAATTTATTGTACATAACAAAATACAAAACACAGATTATATGGAAAAATTACAAATACAACAGATATTGCTTATTTCTAAAGAAATTTCTTCGTGCGAACTACTTAGATGATCAACAAAAACTAGGTCAAATTTTGAATAGATACTTTATAGCCCAGCGACATTGAATTCTGTTAGTTTTGCTTTTACATTATATTATCTTAATAACATTGTTTTTATTTCTCGAGGACATGACCATTGTTGATTCAATGATATTTGATTTGGAACTAGTGAAGCAATAAATTACAGTTAATTCCAACAAGATTTGACTAGATTCGCTATCGTTGCGGAAAGGAAAAAACAGGAAAACGGTAAGTAAGTCAGTAGTACATTGTGAAAAACCTGTTATAACTATGTAAGAATTCGTCAAACGTAGTTTATACAGGGTGTTAATTTAAATGCGTGCCATATCTTATGAGCAGGTTCAGTATCATATAAGAACCCGTAGAAAATACTTATTTTAAAACTGAGGTGAAAATGGCTAGAACAAATAGGGCATATATTGGCGCTCTCAACACGAGAATAATACCGGCTAAGTGCGAGTCGGAATTGCCCACCAATGGTTCCGTACGTAGCATGAACATTTAAACTACTAGCCTCAATTATAAAATATTTTTCTCTTTCGGCACCCTAAATTACCATATTATAGGTAAAAAAAAACAATCTTAGGGATTTTTTTCTAAATTCATATTCAAATTTTGCACTTCAAAACGAAGGTACTTGGCAAATTTTATAGTTTTATGTATACGGGAAGTACTCTTTGAATTTTGATTACCTTAAAAGAACTGACAACAAAGTGATCCTAAAAGGATTCCGTTTCGATCAATTGCGGTACCCTTAAAATACAAGAAAATATTTATCTCAGTTTATATTTAAAAAACCAATGCAATGTAAAAAAACTTAAATTTATTTATTTACGCATTCGTTTATCGATACTGAGCCTGCCTTTCAGCTGTGCCTCACATTTACATTAACAGCCTATTTGTGAAGGGCTCTTCACAGGTATCATTTTACAAGTAGGTAGACCGAGTGTATTCGACAGTTTGGTAAGCTGAAAGTTGTGTGTGAATCCCAGTCATCTCTTTTTTTTATATATTATATACATTGTGTAAAAGAAAGCCCTCCAAATTCTGATAGTGTGCACGTAGACCATAACATTAAACATCTTTCCCCTAGGAACATATGTCGAAAAGCGATAAAAAATTATTTGACCTCTCATGTAACGTAAGATATGACGTTTCCTGAAAGATATTACTATAATGGCCTTAATGAACCCTATTAGGAGGGCTGTCCCTTACGCTTACACCCTGTATATACATTATCACGCCTATAATTCCTTGCGGGGTAGCATAAAACGGACATTTACGCCACGTCTGACAAACATTTGAGGGTCATCCGGAAAATTGTGTATCGCCATAAAATTGCAATACACACCCTCAAGTCCCTTAGTCGCCTCCCACGGGAAGAATTGGGGTTATGCTATTCCAAGCCGGTATCACACGGCATCCCTGTATATACTTTGTTTAATACCGACATACTCTTTTTTTTGTCTGGGACACCTAGTCGTCCAACCACACGATACTTACATATGCTCAATGAGCTGTAA
Organism: Tuta absoluta; assembly: GCA_027580185.1. Classification (NCBI taxonomy): domain Eukaryota; kingdom Metazoa; phylum Arthropoda; class Insecta; order Lepidoptera; family Gelechiidae; genus Tuta; species Tuta absoluta. The sequence goes on along the minus strand of JAQAHW010000010.1, from coordinate 17,209,001 downwards.
GTCTGTATAGCCCGCCGCGTTGAGGGTTTCCTTGCTCAGGTCTGTTATGTTGGTGTTTATCATTTCAGCTGTCCGATTGCTGTCGCCATTTGCCAGGACCTTACTCCAACCTATAACAATAAAGGTCGCATTAAAGTTGCAGCCTGAGAAAACATAATTGGTCAAAAAATATTGGGACCCTTCTAGGCTTTGACTTGTATCGCACTAGTCGGACGAACTACTTTTTATAATGATATATTGGCTGAAAAACTGATCTTTCTCTCTCTTTTCGTGTGGGACACCGAGTCGCCCAACGACCCGATGAACCCTGGTGTCAGAGTTTTTCAACCGCCTACTACCACTAGTAGGCTCTGACATGGTTGTGTTACGACCGCCGTCTAAGTAAGATAGCAACCGGGACCGGCGGCTTAACGTGCCCTCCAAAGCACGGAACCATTTCTTTTCGGACAATCAGTTGGTTCACCCTGCAATGTCCTAACCAAACCGAGAACAAATTCACAAAGTGATAAATATGAACTTTGTGAGTGTCCCACCGAGAATCGAACCCGGGACCTTTACGTCGCAGGCAGTCGCACTACCACTGCGCCACATCGGCCGTCACGAAAAACTGATATTGCGACGTCACTGTACACTATTAAGGATGGCGTCAAAATAGTAACTTTTAAATTGTCACTCATTTGAATAAATATTATCTTGCAAAGTTTGGAAAACGATAAATGAGGATTACTCTACTTGCCGTGTGATGCCGGCTTAGAATAGCATCACCCCATTTCTTGCCCGTGGGAGTCGTAAGAAGCGTCTAAGGGACTCGAGGGTGTGTATTGCAATTTTAGGCGATGGGCTGACAACCAGTCACTATGGCGATACACAATTTTCCGGATGAACCTCAAATGTTTGTCAGACGTGGCGTAAATGTCCGTTCTATGCGGCCGTTTACGCTCTGCCTACCCAATACCCAAGGGATTATAGGCGTGATATGTGTATGTATGTATGTATGTATTTACTCTACTTCTGGACTCTGATTTTAGACATCCAATTATCGAATATTTATGACGCAAGACTAAACCTCATTAATGCTCTTTATTTTTAAAGTAATTCATTCGTGAACATCATGTTGTTTAGAAATGCCTAATGTATGTTTAGGATATCAAAAAAGTAGGATAAACGACTGTTGATATTATACTAGGTACTTCTGATTTTAGTAGAAACCATAAATCAAATGGATTTTCTATTTTAAACATTCGTACAGAATTGCGTTACAAGTGGTTGAGTCTATACAAATAATAGTTAATGATATCTGATGACGCTCTAGAATTCGTTTCGATAAAAACCTACCAAGAGCGTGTCGGACATACCCAAATCTAGGGCCTCGTAGTAATCCAATAAGAAAGAAAAAGGTATAGACAATTTCACCTAATTAAGTTGTTTGTTCAAAAAAGTTTAAAAGTATCGTTTTTCTAAATTATTTGTATTTGTGACATTATCATTCATGTATTTGTCCAACAGTGGCATCCTGACGGCTAGATAAGATAAGATACTTGTATATAGTTCTTGCATTCTAATCGATAAATGGGTCATTCTTCAAAATTCGATTCTCCGCGTAATCGGCGTGGCAAATTTTAATTTCGACAATTTTAATAATATAACATAAAAATATGATTTTGTGTACTTTCCTGATTATAAAACCGTTTGGTGCTCCATGCTAGCACATTTACTTTTTGAGAAATTTAATTTTTAAATTTCATGTGCCACGCCGATTACAAAACGAGCCACGCTCATTACATAGTTAATTTTATCCGTTTTTTTATGTATTTTAACTAATGAATACTTTTGCACCTATTATTGATAGGAATTATTGAGCTTTCTGACCTAATAATTCACCCCAAATAATTGTTTTCATTACCAAATCATATAAATATACCCATATTAAATGAATACCTAACAGCGAACACCAGTCTTTACAAGTAAGGGGAAAGTAAAAAAAAGCAGTGGTATTTGATCAAAATCAGGTATATTAATTAGTAGAACCTTGTTGACAAAGGAAATTACAAAATTATCATAATTAAAATGTGCTTCAAAAATCAACAGCTCGCTCAGCCAAGGGCTCGAATCAAAACTTTATTGACTAATTAACTTTATAATAATAATAATAATAAGCCTTTTATTTCCAAGAAAAAGAATTAAAATATAAAAACTTATGCAACATGATTTGTATTTTATTTGTTAGTATGGTTAGTTAAATCTTATTATAGTGTTAGTTATCATTAGTGTTGTGAGCTTCTTCTTGGATCCCTATTTGGGTGAAGGCCTCCTCCAAATCTTGCCACTTCTGTCTGTCTTTAGCAATTTCTGGCCACTTTTTGCCTGCCGCTTGAGCGATGTCATCTGACCAGCGTTTGTAGGGCCTCCCTACACTTCTCTTGCCAGCTGGGCCAGCCCAAGTGGTGGTTTTAATAGTCCATCTCCTGTCAGGAAGGCGAGCTACATGTCAATTAACTTTAAAAATCAAAAATTATAATAATCTAAATCTATCACTTTAGTGTTCGATCAGTTGTGTTAATTAAGATTACGATTACATAAAGTTAAATCTAATTTAATCAGAACTCTGAATAGCTAAACCTAAAATAAGTAGTTAATAGTATCGTAGACAGCCACCGAGACTGACAGACCTGCAGAAGCAAGAAACCAGCTTTTTGCAGACAATAATGTGGTTTGTCTCGCAGGTTTAACCAAATTCTGAATAATTTTATAAATTGGCGAATGTAAACTTTGTATAATCCTCCCCAAGAATCGAATCTGGGACCTCTGGATCTTCTCCCTAAGTCTAAAGACTAATTCTAAATGACAGAAACAGTTCACATTAAACTATGGAACAATATATAACTAAAAAACTTAATATATATGTAATTTAATTATTTTTATGTAATGATTACCACTATTTATATTAATAACGTATTATTTATATTTATTTACAAAAATATATTGATATATTCAATCTTTTCTTAACTAAAATAAGTTCAGTGTAATCGGCGTGGGACGAATTGTAAGCGGCGTGGCTATTTTACCACGCCGATTACGCCACGCCGATTACTAAAAAAACACTTTTTTTAGAATTACTTGCTAACCTATTCAACAAGTCTTATTTAAATTATTGCTTCATAAAGTCGACAATATCATGAATGAACCCTGTGAATAATATATCTCTGGATGATTCGATTCAGGATGAAATTTGATCCACGCCGATTACATGCACGGCTTACAGAAATGTGTGACGACTCGTACTTACCCGAATATTTTTGTCTCCCAGCAACGAATCGGCCGTCCACACTGGGCCCGAAGTCTACTAAATGAAAATCGTATAAATCGTTTACCACTGTAGTCTCAATGGCATGGTTTTAGTCGTTTCGTATTCTGTTAAAACTTTGACTGTCAGTAGCAAATCAATGAACTACAATTCATAAGTCATTGTCATTTTTGGTATTCTACTATATAATGACGAATCGATGGTAGATGAAATTCGTAGTCTACTAATTTTTTGACGTTTCTCTCAATGATATCCAAGCCGTCAAACGACCACTGAGCAGACACTGCTTTTTTCTCAAAGGATTCACAGTGAAATAGGTGTTTGCGTGTTTTTTTTCACGTTTTTGCTGTTATCGGGCAATTATTATAGAATGAGACCATTCGTGTCGTATTTGCTCCGATGGAGAGTATTGGTTTTGGCTGATCTGCAGTCCGCCGCCGGCAGCTCTTGAGGGTCATACAGTGTCGCCGGCTGCGTGTGTTGGCCCGAAAAATAGTAGACCCAATACAAGACGTTTCCGATAGGGAGTTTGTGAAGACGTACTGCCTCGATAAGAGGTCAGTAATCCGTCTTATCCAAAATATAAGAGCCCACATCCTCCGATCAAAGAGAGCAGATGGAATCTCTGGTAGGACAAAGTTCATTACATAATATCTGCCAGACACCGAGGCCTGATCACCACGAAGTAAGATATATAAATAGAAAGGGTTATCACTCCCTCAATGTTTCAATTGTAAGTATCTACTAGTATTTTTCTAGATAGTCTTAGTTGATAATTTATTGGACATTAACAATTGTATATTATTTATTTTAGATATATGTGATGCAGACCTTATCATATTGTGTGTAGATGCTAGCTCCCCTGGGTCAGCACACAATTCATTGGTGTGGCAAAACCATCCATTGAACCTACACCGGAAGAACTATCAGACAGGGGTGAACAAGTGTTTTTTCTGGGTAAAAATTTGGCTAGTTGATAATTTATTGGACATTAACATTTGTGTATTAATAAATAAAAAATATGTAAGTATACAAAATATTTTTTAATAAATAAAATGATCAATGCATGTGTAAATCTTTTCAGGTGCTTGCTAGCTGCACATGCATTGTACTACAGTCCCATAACTGCAGGTAAAATAGTGAATGTCTGTTGTATTCAACATAATATAACTAATAAAAGAAGGTTGCCCATCGCTGCATTAACAGCTGCCCAAGTCCTCGAGGAACATGAACATCAACTACAGGTAAATAATCTCAGCTATCGCTATCGCCTTTCAGTGAAGATTAAGAAGTAATTTTGATTTCTTTTTTAGATAGCTCACGAGTTACTTCTGATAATCTAATTGATTTGCGGAACTGGCATAACTTGGACCTGCAGAGGGGCAGAGCACTCGAAAGAGCGCATGTTGAAAATATGGACTAAATAGACAGGTTCAGTTGACCCACAAGCCTAGAAGCATCAAGAAGATACTGGTCTGGCGTTCTCACACAATGGTGGAGCCTTTTACGAATCAGAGAGATCACATTCTTACCTAGCTACAAAAAATATACCAGCATTTTTCAAAAAAATATTTATTTTAAATTTACTTCTGTTTTATTCAAATATTTCATAAAATTAAATGATATACATCTTCCAGATCCATGTTTTCATTCTTTTTCTACTTTTTTTCTTTGCTTCTTCTTCTTTCTTTCTTTTTTTCGCTTCTTGATACACTCTTGGTTATTCTATTTATATATTATGTAGATTATAATTTTTTTTCCAAATTAATTAGATCCTCCACTTCTTCTAGGAGTTGTTGTCTGAAAAATAAATGGCAGACCACTAGTTAATATAAATGTAGTCTTCGTCAGTCATCACTACTCATTACAATAGAATCAATTGATTAGATGTTGCCATAAGAATAGGCTCTTGTATATAGGTAGGAAATTGAAAAATACCTTGCGGTTCCTTGGTCTAATATTTCAATCTCAACGTCGTCATCCAAGACATGTATAGGTTCTTCCAATGGATTCCTGAAGCAGGAGGTTTAAGTTATTTTGGTATAAAAATTTAATAGATGAATGAAAATATATAGATATAAACATTTAGTCAAAAAGATTCATTGTAGTAAACAAAACTAGGCTTATGAAACTTATGAAAGATAAGGACAACTAGATTTAGGCATTTAAATCAGGTTGCAACTACTGCGTGCCTACTAAGAAGAATAAAGACAACCTAATTTACCATGTTTTAACTTGAATATTATATTGGCAAGAGCAAGAGGGCACTGGTTTTTCCATACAGTTACATACATACCTAGCGGTTTCATCTAGCAAGTTTTGCACCAAGAGTGGTTGACTGGCTGTGGTTCTGGTGCAGCGACCGAGTGCTATTTCCCTATAGGACTCCAAATAATAATATATAAGTGTGCTTGACTGAGCCACGCTCACGACGTTTCCCCGTTGCCTGCCATATCTAAAAAGATATTGCTCATCCATGAAAAATGTATTAACACTAAGAAAATAAATTTATTTCAAACAAGATAGTTGTGTTGTTTGCCAATTTCCCCTTAAGAATCCTCCAATGAAACAGAAAGCACTTTTATTTTATAATTATGTATGATCTTTACACTTTTACAAACAATAACATGTTGTTTACCTTTACTTGTCAAATTGACAGTCTTTTTTTTTAGGCAAAGCGTTCGCTCCATTCTGCCGGTTTACACTGAGCCAGTAGCAAAAAAGAGTGAATAATTGATTGAACAAAATTAGATCGGTAAACCATAGAGAATGATGACACTATTCCGACGACAAGCGTTTGCAATTCCATTACGAATGTGTTTGAAGTTTAGCAGAATACCAAATTTTGACAAAATGGCAATAAAGTCGTCATGGACTGGCGATGGTCGATGTTTTAGAGAAAAATAGTAGACTTGGGGCCCTGGTTGACTGCCGCAGCGCAACTTGCGGTTTGCGGTGCAAAAACTTCGCTGGTTTTCGTTTATAATCGTGCAATTTACGACGGGTTTTATCACGCTCAGGCAAAGCGCGCGAAAACGTGTGACCGAGACATTTTGAGGCCTATTTTATAAATTAAATGAAAATCAAATATTTTTTGTATTTTAACCAATACACCAATTCAAGATGGTTATTTTGATATATAGTTTATACCTACAAAACAGTAGAAAAGTAGTAAAATCATGATTAGTAAAATCATAGTACGCGGTGTGACACGCGGAGAACACCCAAAATCCTCCCGTTTTCAACTTTCAGATTCAGTTATGAAATACTAAATGACCTAAAAACATGGCTTTCTGATAGTTTCCAGATAGGTATTGAAATGAAAAATCATATCCAGTTGATCGTTTTGTTCAAACTTTTATAATTTAGGATTTACAACCCTGTGACCACAATTATTGACCTCCTGAAGAACGACCCAAATATTTAACGAATCTTAAATTTTTTTCATAAGGGAGGGACTATCAGTTTATTGTAAGAGACCTACCGATATAGCAGACGTAATATATTATTATTTTGTGATTAACTTTAATCGTGTCAATAGAGTCAACACTTTAAAAATCTTTAAAAAATAAAGTAGTAAGGCTTGCAGTGCGAACTTCTGGGCAGGTTTTTTGGTGGGTTTTTCCTGTTCAGGAGGTCCGATTAATTATACGCATGTAAACTACACGCTTTAAAAATCTTGACTTCATTTTGAAACAAATATCGTTTTCAGATGGTAGTGGCGTAAAGTTACATGCCGTGTGATTAACCTGGCCAGCCCCGTGGCAGTGCTTTGATTTTTATTTTATTTTTTCTCCCGCCCGAGCCGGTTTTCTATTAGGAAATTACAAAATTGTTATAAAAAAAGAAAATTGTGTAATACAAATTTCTTTTTTTTACAATGACGGTTCATGACGTCAATAAGTGATATGATATGATAATACTATCCTACATTGAATAAAGAATTTCAATTTCAAAAGATACTCAGAGTACTTAATAAATGCGAAATGATAAGGATTTTCAGTCGCCTACGAAACCCTAAAAACTGGATTTAACTGGTTGTTATGACGTTTTGACCTTAAAATTTTAATTTTCTAAAAATTGAGTTATTATTGTAAGCATGTTTCAAGGCTTGTTGAATACAAACACACACACACAGCACGCCTATAATCCCTTGCGGGGTAAGCAGAGCGTAAACGACCGCTAAAAACGGACATTAACGCCACGTATGACAAACATTTGAGGGTCATTCAGAAAATTGTATATCGCCATAGTGACAGGTTTCAAGTCCCTTAGTCGCCTCTTACGACTGCATCACACGCCTATCAGGGTATTCAGGCTTGTTGAATACTTATCTTATAAATACGACTATAATTAAAAATATAGAAGTATTAAGTTGGCAGTAAAATGAGGGTTCAGCTGGAACTCAATTTTCCTACCGATTTTCCATGGCTAGCTGCGACTGTCACTTTCAAACACTTGGCGTTCGAATCAAGGATGTAGGTAACGAGTAAGGCATTTTTTAAGATAAATAATGAAAATAAACTGTGTTACGGATTGTGTGACATAAAATGTGATTATGCCGTGTGATGCAGGCTTCATAAGTTAGTAAATCTTATACGTGATGATAGCGACCGTAATTTACGGCCGTTAACGCGGTACCTACCCCGTAATGGGTTATGGGCGTGACATGTTTGTGTATGTAAACTGTAAATTATCACCTTTGTGTATCTGTGCATCTTTCTTTATTTAAGGTAAGATACTAAAGAATAGTTACTTTCTTTCTACACTAATATTATAAAGAGGAAAGATTTGATTGTTTGTTTGTTTGTTTGTTTGCATCGAATAGGCTCCGAAACTACTGGCCCGATTTGAAAAATTCTTTCACCATTAGAATCCTACATTATCCCTGATGAACATAGGCTATATTTTATACGAGAAAAAAATAGGGATCCGCGTGAAAATTTCGATAATGTAACCCAACGTGTGAAAAATGTACCAAAAAAATATCTTATATCGCGTACGCTGTGGAAATTATTGACAGTAGAGCAAAGTGATGTACTACAGTTTTATAGAGGACATCAATATCTATAATAATGTCCGCGATACCATATGTCTAACTATTACAGTTATGCCACAATAACTACTTTTTCATTTAAAAATGTACCAACTACGCCACATTATTCGTACCAGTGTAATGATTACATGTAATCATTACTGTATTAAAGGGTGTCAGGGATAGCCCTCAGAAAATAATAGGGTACATGCAGACCATGAAACTGAACAACTATCCCCTAGGAACATATTTCAGGAAACGTAAAAAAACTGACTTCCCATAATGAATGCAGTCAACTGATTGTGATTTTGTATAGGAGGTCATTTTTATGGCGTTTCCTGATATATGTTTCTAGGGGAAAGTTGTCCAGTTTTATGTTTCATGCAACCTATCAGTATTCGAAGGTATAAAAAGACGACAAAAAACATTAAATAATGCATTTTAAAAAATCTACACTATAATAATACATACATAACACGCCTATTATCCCTTGCGGGGTAGGCAGAGCGTAAACGGCCGCAAAAACGGACATTTACGCCAATTCTGACATATGTTTGAGGGTCATTCGGAAAATTGTGTATCGCCATAGTGACAGGTTGTCAGCCCATCGCCTAAAAGTGCAATACACACCTCAAGTCCCTTAGTCGCCTCCTACGACTCCCACGGGAAAGAAATCGGGTGATGCTATTCTAAGCCGGCATCACACTAAAATAATACTTATGGGTTGTTCTCATCGACCGCGTTTTTCGTACGTTCTGCTTAAAAAGTGCTGCTTCCTCTGGGACGAGCGTTATAAAATTTTACTTCAAAATACTTCAGCACTTCTCACATATGGTCAAACATTTAATTCATCAAATATGTGGTCAGTTTTTTGTAAATTTCCTGTCAAACATGCATTCTCTCACATCCATGGCATGGTTCTTTGCTATCTTGCGCTAAATAGACTGTTATAGATCCTAAATTTACAAGTCTATGTCGTGTTAAGCTTTCTTATCTTTTAAACAATTATATTTTCTATCTTTTAGCATGTTTTTAGTTTCCACAACAACAGAAACTTTTTTGTAAACACGGATTTTTGCGTTGAAGCCCTGAATCAGCCCACAATTACCTCGCGCTACTGTCTCACTCATATATTCATGACTGTAAAAGCTATCTGTCGATTTTACTCACGAATTCGTAGCGGCTAGTACCGCCGACAACGTCGTGGGGGACACAGGCTCCACTCGCCGCTATATCTTCGATGGCGAGGGTAAGTTTCTCACATTTACGACTTTGTCCAGTACCAACCTCATTTCCATGCTAGTCGATTACCAATTATTCAGTTATTAGGTATTATCGATATTTTTTCTGAGGAATACCTTTGATATGCTTAAAATAAGAGGCGGTACTGTATTAAATTTTAACGAATAGGTTTTAATTAAACTGCAAAATAAGCTTTCGTTCTCATTTCCATGTTCTCATTTCCATGTCTTTCCATGGTTCGAGATGGCATGGAAATGAGAAAGTGACATGGAAATGAGAGAATGATTAAAATTTTGCAGTCCACAGTTGGACAAAGTTTTTAAATTATGAATATTTATTCGTAAATTAATCTAATGCCTGTTTTAATGGTAAATATGTGGAAGTACGGGTATTTTACATTATTACCTATTTTTATGAAATGAAAGCTTTTGTAGTTAATTTTATATGTCTTTTTACCGAATCTCTCAGAAGGAGGGTGAGAGTTTTTCGGGAGTCTGTCTGTATGTGTATATGTATTATGACATGCAATTTCTTTTTCGTGGGTTACAGCCCAAACGGCTAGATAGATATTGACATGTGGGGTGTCATGTGATTCGCAGCGCATCAGCGCGAGTGACATTTGCTACATTTTAAACAAGATACCGCTAAGACGCGCCACTCCCACCCGCTCTCTGATATTTCACCGCCCTGCGCTCGCCCGACTTAGAAGCAGTCTGAAGTGGTCATCTACTGGTTACGCGCGCTTTATACTAGTTTAGAGTGCGTTGCGGTTTCGGTAGCCCTAGTTTTGGCACGCACATATATACATGTAGGAGTTTTGCTTCTAAGCGGTAGCCATTATTATGTATTCTTTTCTATAAGAGATATTCTATAGAAAAAAGTGGTTCTATACCAGGTACTGCAAACCCGCGATATCTGTACGCCAATAAAAGTAGTCCATCACGCAAACCACTTTTTTCTATAGAATGTCTCATATAGAAAAGAATACATAATAATAGCTACCGCTTAGAAGCAAAACTACCGGAACCGCAACGCACTTTAAACTAGTATAAAGCGCGCGTAACCAGTTTATGACCACTTCAAACTGCTTCCCAGTCGGGCGAGCCTATATTAATATTATGTTGGTACTCTTTTCTATCTTGGCCACAAGTTACTTTAATACAAAGTGTTATAAAACTGTTTGTTGCATTCTGCAGTCGGTCACTATGTAAAAGTTATCAGTATCCACACCCTCATGTTCGTGGGATGCTAAATAAATATTGAACTAAGTAAATAAAGCTTATTTTCTTTATATTTCCCACAAATGAAGTAGTGGACATCTCATTTTCCATGACAAAAAATAGTGGCCCTCCTTTTTTATATTTATAATTGTAATATATTAATTATTTTTACTAAAATACGTTCTTTAAGCTCTAGCAAACATTACTGACTACTTATATATTAAAAAACATTTTTAATTATTTTAATATCAAATAAAAGAAAAATTGCCACGGAATTCTCTCATTTCCATGTCCGCAAATAGTGGACATCAAATAACTCTTAAACTAGTGGTCCAAGAACCGGGCAATTTCAATCTAGTGTTTGTAATGACGAAAACTTTGATAACGTATATTCAATTATCCAAAAAAACTAAATTTCAAAAATTACATGGAAGTGAGAAAATTCCGTGTCATTATGAGAATGACCCTTATATAATCTACACTAATATTAGAAACAGGATTTTATTTATTGTTTGTTTGAATTGAATATGCTCCGAAACTACTGGACCGATTTAAAAAATTCTTTTACCGTTAATTGAAATTCTTTATTCAATGTAGGATAGTATTATCACTTATTGACGTCATGAACCGTCATTCTAAAAAAAGAAATTTGTATCACACATTTTTTTTTATTACTATTTTGTTATGACCTAATAAAAACCGGCTCGGGCGGGATAAAAAAAAATAAAAATAAAGGCACTGCCATGGGGCTGGCCAGGTTAATCACAGGCATGTAACTTTACGCCACCACCATCTGAAAACGATATTTGTTTCAAATTGAAGTCAAGATTTTTAGAATCCTACATTATCCCTGATGAACATAGGCTATATTAAACTGTCTTATTCCCGGGGAAAATTGTTAGCAGCGGGTGAAACCGCTGGGCGGGCTGCTAGTCTTAATATAAAGTAAGATTAAGAATAAAGTATTCTTTATTAAAAGTAAGATGTAAAAGAATAGGTTCTTAATATAGCTGCTTCCCTTGGCCCAACAACAGTGTATTTATATTCAAAAACTTGAACCAATAATGTGTTAAATTTTATAGCCAAACCATAAAATGTATCAAACAAAAACAGATATCTAACACTACAAATCGCTAATAAAAATATATTTGCCTGCACATATCAACATCTTGTTGTAAGAAATGTGTGCACTACCAACTATTATCTAGACTAGAGATATATAGCATGAATCAAAAAGTGATACATCAGCCTATTGTAGTCCACTAATTCCAAGCTAAACTCGCGCAGTGGAAGCGATTTACACAGGTAAATTTCGAGCAAAATACCAGGAGTTCAACTGGAGGCAGACAATGGCTGCGTTACGCAGCGCTAAATAACATACGCTGCACAATATATCAGCGCATACTATGAATCAAACGTGAACCTAAATCTATTTAACCTAATTAACTAAGTTGAATGAAATTGGCAAATGATGTGTTCCAACCTTTACATAACTCGAGTCGGTAGTAAATACCGTCTGCCGATCTGGCGTTACGTCACACGTATTAGCACTAGATTCTAAGTAAGTACCTCCAAATTATATCACCCCACGAATTCCGCAATTCGTACTAAGGAGTCACAATGATATGGTACAACAAATATGACTAAAGGGAACACACTAAGACATACTAAGACAACTAGGTTTACCACTTACAGTCAACGTGCCGGTCCAAATGCATAAAATACCCAACGGAGAAAGGAAGTTCAGGGAATGGATCAAATGGGGAATTCCGTGGGTACTTACAGGGCTGGGTGGAAAAGATATCGACACCCAGCATTCCACTACAGCCTTGGCGCGTTATTCACTGCAAACCACTCACAGCTTCTGTTCGTATTCCACTTTGATATTAGTCATTACGCGTGACCCAACCCGAATTTGGGTCGTACAAACGCGAGCCGATATGGCCACTTGATGCCTATTCAACGCGACGCTCACGTGGAAGACGTCGAGACATCCAACAATCACTAAGCCTGGTATTCTAGTATAACCCAGGAGAGCCGCAATAATACGATGCACCAACACGCGCGATCTCAAATTGAATCGTCCATTACACGCGGCATCACAAAACGCGTGGCGGGAAATCCGCACAATATGCGATACCCTCCCGTCCGAACGGTTTTGAGTGACTGACTGCGGTGCAGAAATCACCGCTTGGCGTCTACCAGGCGGCCCGCGCGCACGCCGCCCCCTCGCCCCGCGAGCGAGAAAGGGACAACATATGCCCAGAGCGATGCGTGCGAAATCGCGGCGCATTCATAGACCGTCATTAATACCTAACTTACCCCAGCATAGCAACGCTAAATTAAACATTCACCCGCCCTAGGCCGAATCCCTTAGGCCTATTCACTACTGGGGAGACGAGATAGCGTTGCTATTGCTCGCTTAAGAACTGAATCCCCTACCTGAACTGTCGCGACTCGAGGAGTGCCATCACTACCTGGGAACAAGTTGAGAATGCGCCCTCTGCGCCATCGCAGTGGCGGCAGGTTGGCATCCTTAACCAGAACGAGATCTCCGATGCGAGGGGGTTCAGTTCTGTCCGTCCACTTAAGGCGTTGCTGCAGAATGTGCAAATACTCAAGCGACCATCGCTTCCTAAAATTCTGAGACATTTGCTGCAGCAACTCATAACGCGTCAAACGATTGTTACTGACCTCTGTGTAGGGGTATTCTGGCAAGGCGTTAAGTGGTCGGCCAATTAAGAAATGCCCTGGTGTCAGGGCCTCCAGATCATTCGGATCTGAGCTAAGCGGACACAAAGGACGTGAATTGAGAACGGCCTCAATTTTACAAAACACGGTCGCTAGCTCCTCAAAGGTTAATATCGTTAAACCTATAACGCGCATCAAATGCGTCTTAGCGGACTTTACAACCGCTTCAAATATACCACCCCAGTGGGGGCATCCTGGTGGATCGAACACCCAGTTAATGCCCTGACGGGAGAGGCTCGTGCCGATAGCTTCCTCGTTTTCCGATAAAAACGTTATAATTTCTTTCATACATCGATCAGCGCCCTTAAAGTTGGTACCACAGTCCGACCTGATCAGCGCTGGTCGCCCTCTTCGCGACACAAATCTATCTAAAGCTGCTAAGAAAGCCTCCGTAGTGAGGTCGGCCACGAGTTCCAAGTGGACGGCCTTGGTTGCTAGGCACACAAACACGCACAAATACGCCTTGATTGACTTCGCGTTGCGAAGGCGTGATGCCTTTACCATAAAAGGCCCCGCAAAGTCCGTTCCCACACCCGCAAACGTCCAGGCTTCCGTCACCCGGTCCGGTGGGAGGTCTCCCATCTGAGGTTGCATTGTGGCTGCCTTCAACCGGTAGCAAGGCAAGCACCGAAACACAATGCTCCGTACCGTACGTCGTCCAGACAAGATCCAAAACTCGCGCTGCAGAATAGCCAAAAGTGCATTGCAGCCCGCATGCGAGTTTTTCTGGTGACGATCCCTAACTATAAGTTCTACCAAAGGTCCCTTCTTTGGGAGTAACAGCGGATGCCGTGCTGAAAAGGGCAGGTTAGCGTTCCGAAGTCTACCTCCAACCCGGAGCATTCCATGCTCGTCCACGAACGGGTTGAGGCGCACAAGACCTCCCTTCAGCTTTCCACGGCCATCCCTGAGCAGCCTGGCCTCTTCCTCAAAATGTTCCGCCTGGACGACCCTAACCAATAAACTTAGAGCCGCATTCCGCTCCGCAGGCGAGAGGACAGGTGCCAAGTTCCGTTCTGCTTGAGGTTTTCTACAGTTGTTCACGAACCGTTTGATCCAACCTGTCACCCCTAGAAGTTTGTCGAGGGAGCTGTATCGTTCCAGCAAGAAAGCCGCACTAGGCTTAGGTACGATCTGCCCTACGTTCACTCGCAAACCTCGATCAGGTGGCCCAAGCGGCGACCCGCACTCATTGTATGGCCATCTCTCAGGTGACTCAGTCAGCCACTGAGGTCCCCAACACAGTGAGTGACCTACCAAATCAGGGGCCCTACATCCCCGTGAGGCGCAGTCCGCTGGGTTCTGTTCTCCCGGTACGTGTCTCCATACCAACGGAGTTTCCGATCATTTAATCTGTGACACCCGATTTGCCACGAAAACCTCAAGAGTATGTACCGACGTCTGTAACCAGCACAGAACTATCCTACTGTCGGTCCATGCGTACACCGTTTCATCCAAAGTGATGGTACCGCGTAGATTACTAGCGACATAATGTAGCAAGCGCGTGAGAAGCGCTGCTCCCGCCAATTCCAACTTTGGAATGGTCCATCTTGTCCTAACCGGAGCCACCTTACTCTTGGCCATAACTAGACGCACGTCTACAGTTCCCGTTGAACTGACTGTCCGCAAATAGACAGCTGCCGCGTACCCTCGCTCCGAGGCATCACAAAACCCATGTAGGGTAGCCTTACATCCCACCGATGGGAGCAATTTGCGAGGTATGGCGATGCGTACGATCCCTGGTAAGGTGGTCACAAACTTGGTCCAATCATTCAACAGCTCTCCGGAGAGCTGGTCGTCCCAACCCAAGTTTGCTATCCACAACCTTTGCAAGAAGCACTTCGCCATGAACGTCACCGGTGCGATCCACCCGTTGGGATCGAAAGTTCTGGCGATCGTCGATAATACCGAACGCTTCGTCCAAGTCTTCTGCAAAAGGTCTGGCTCGATCTGATACGTAAAGACATCATGCGTTGGCCTATATTGCACCCCTAGGATGCTCAACGTATTTGGATTGTCCGGGTTCTCGAAAAGGTGCGGGTCCTGCTGGAACTCACCTGGCAACCCGGCCAGGAGCTCTGGACAGCTGGACAGCCATTTCCGCAACTCATAACCTCCTGATTCCATGATCGCGATCAGCTCGACTCGTAGTAGCAGTGCTTGTTGCACGCTATCTGCACCCGTGCAGATGTCATCCACGTAGACGTCGCGATCCAGTACTGCTGCGGCTCGAGGGAATCTTACCCTTTCCTGTGCGGCCAACTCTCGCAGCGTGCGTACTGCCAAAAACGGACTTGGCTTCAGACCATACGTTACCGTGTTAAGCTCATAAGTGACCATCGGCTCGTCAGGGCTCTCACGCCACAAAATCAGCTGGTACCGACGGTCATCCGGGTGTATAATTGTTTGGCGAAACATCATTTTGACGTCTGCGACGAACGCTACTTGGTGCAACCGAAAATCTGTGAGGATGTCCACAATGTCCCGGTTCAACTTGGGACCCGCGTGCAGACACTGGTTCACAGACACACCATTCGATGTAGGAGCAGAACCGTCAAACACTACCCGTATCTTCGCCTCCGGTGACTTCAAAACAGCCAGGTGTGGTATATAGTAATGCTCGACACACCTCCAATCTATGCTGGACACCGACATGTGGCCTAACTCTAGGTACTCCCTCATGAATTCGATATACTTCTGCCGAAGTGCTGCATCTCGCTTCATCTTTCTCTCCATAGCCAGTAGTCTCCGTTCCGCGATCTGTCGCGAACTACCTAAGGAGGGGCGGTTTGGGAGAAATGGCAGCCTGGTAACAAACCTACCTGACGAACTTCGTGCAGTGTTGTACTGATAGAACAGCTCGCACTCGTCATCCTCTGGCTTCCGTCTATCCGCTGTGGGTGGCTCCTCAGACTCCCAAAACCTCTGCAGCACCTCCGACAACACACTACCATAGAGAACCGTATCGCCCTCTGGTAGGTCCTGAGGTCTCCAAACTGGGCCAAAAATAACATACCCCCCTGTGGTATCAACGGCCACTAAACCAGTTTGCTGAAGTACCCGTTTTCTGCCACACCAGAATCTCCCGAGGACGTCTGACCCGAGGAGAACGTCCACCGTACCAGGAGTATCAAATTCAGGATCAGCTAACTCTAAGCCTGTGGTTAACCCTCGTACCGTTGACGGTAACCGAACCTGAGGAAGTTTCCCTACCACTTCATCCAGCGCCACTGCTGAGGCATGATAGCTGACCCCTGTACCTGTATTACCTAATGTGAACTCGAAGTTCACCTGACCCCGAACGTCAGGCACATCTACACCTCCAATACCTACAGCCCCATCCGTTGTGGGCCTTATATTTAAGCGTAGCCTACTCACCAGCTTACTAGACACAATACAACCCTGAGCCCCTGTATCTAACAAGGCTCTTACCTGTATGCTGCGGCCACCGTATCCCCATACCCAAATCATTGCCGTAGGCAACAATACCGTAATTGGCCGGGGGGCCGAAGCTGGCGTGTAGGCGGCGATTACCTAGCAGGAATCTAAGCGCGGAGTGTCCGCGTCCTGCGGGGGGGTCCCCTCTCTCCGTACACCTTCGAGTGGGTCCCACTCCTGCTGATAGGGACCTCTGGTCCTGTACGCCATGGCTGGCAGCCTATAGTAACCCTGCGGCAGGCGCGCGTACCGTGGACGCGCCTGTAGCCGCGGGTGCTCAGCCAAGGGGAGAGGCATGCGTGGGTCATGGGAACTCACCATGTTGTTCAGACCCTCCGAGTACTGCATGTACTGGCCCTGGTGTTGGCACCCGCCCGTAGCATCACGTATCTGTGATGGGTGCCCCTGACCTTGGACCTGTGACCACCTACCCTGTTCCGGCACCTGCTGCCGAGGTGGTGACTGTCTCGCGCGTGGTGAAGGGGGCATCACCTGCTGATGTCCCTGGCCTCGTCCCTGAAACCCTGGTGGAAGAGGACTCCTCCTTGGAGGGGGTGGGGAGCGTTGCTCCCGTCTAGGTAGGGCAGACTCCGTCCGCTGACCCGCGTCAGCTCTGCCTCCGTAATCTCCGCTGCGGTTCATGCATAGGAGCTGATGGTGGGCACCCTGGCAGTACCTGCAGTTGGTGCTTGATGGGCACTCTCGCACCTGATGCGGCCCCATACACCTAAAGCACCAACGCCGTTGCTGCACCACACCACGACGTTTCTGCACCCGCTGTGCAGCGAACTCCTCACACGCAGTCACCTGATGCCCCGCCTCTCTGCAGTAGGCACACCTCGATTCCAAATTAGCGACATTGTATCGCCTGGGTGGCCTACTCTTACCGTCTCGCGCCTGTGCACCCGGCCGTTCCGGGCGGCGAGCGGCCGCAGACTCCGCGTGAGGCGACTCTCCAAATTGGGCATCTACCCGCCTGCACTCGGCCTCGAGGAAGGACTTGAGCTCCTCGAAGGTCGGGAGGTAATCAGATGTCTTACCTCCGTGTGACTGTTCAAAACGAGCGGCCATGTCGCTCGGCAGGCGGCGCAACAACGTGTGGACCAGGATATAATCATAGCCTGACACCGGCATCCCCTGTCTCTCAAGAGCGTTCACTGCAACGCAGACAGGGTTGAGGACCTTGGCCCTGAGGTCCGTCCCTCGTGTGATGGTCGGCACGGTGAGCCACTGTTCCAGGAGTTGGTCAATCATGAGACGTTTGTTGCTGTATCTCTCGATCAGCAAACCGCGAGCCGTCTCGTAACTTGCATCATCGACTGGTAGATGCTTTACCAGCTCATGGGGCTCACCTTGCAGCTTGGCCATCAATTGTGCCATTTTATATGCCGGCTGCAAGTCAGTGCGGTTATGAATCACACTGTCAAACAGATCCTGGAATCGGGTCCAATCCGTGTAGTCCCCGTGGAAGACCGGAATCGCCACAGCCGGCAGGGGCACTTGCACCCCCGGTCCCCGCGGACCATGGGGTGGGTCCGGCTCCCCAGCTCTACGCCTGGTGATCACAGCAGCCGCCTGCTGGATCTCCTGCCCCATCTCCATGCACTGGGTCACATTCGTCCGGACCGTAAGTTTGACCTCCTCATCAGGCGTCCCATCAAATAACTCCTCGCATCCAGTGAGGCAATCCAACACCTCCGCGACCCGTTCGTCAATCCGTTGCGCACAAGCGATGAGTGCGTCCTCTCGGTCCCCGCGACCGACCATCGCCTGCTTAGTCGCGAACCAAATTAGGTGCGTTCTAATTTTTGCCTGAAGCTGTGTAATTGTGGGAGCCATGGTACCAACTCAAAGTAACACCGAACCTTACAATAAAAAAAAATAGACAATCGGCCCTGATCCTACCGTTAGGATATGCGCACAGGGTAAACACCACGATAATAACAAGCAATTCACTAATTGATTGGCCCTGATCCTACCGATAGGATATTCTACACAGGGCACACACTACAATCACAATAAATATATTTTTTATGTAGGTAGATTAAAAATCTTATACTAAAATAATCTTAAATCTAGTGGTTTTCTGAACCACGCTCTGCTACCAAAAATTGTCTAATTCCAAGCTAAACTCGCGCAGTGGAAGCGATTTACACAGGTAAATTTCGAGCAAAATACCAGGAGTTCAACTGGAGGCAGACAATGGCTGCGTTACGCAGCGCTAAATAACATACGCTGCACAATATATCAGCGCATACTATGAATCAAACGTGAACCTAAATCTATTTAACCTAATTAACTAAGTTGAATGAAATTGGCAAATGATGTGTTCCAACCTTTACATAACTCGAGTCGGTAGTAAATACCGTCTGCCGATCTGGCGTTACGTCACACGTATTAGCACTAGATTCTAAGTAAGTACCTCCAAATTATATCACCCCACGAATTCCGCAATTCGTACTAAGGAGTCACAATGATATGGTACAACAAATATGACTAAAGGGAACACACTAAGACATACTAAGACAACTAGGTTTACCACTTACAGTCAACGTGCCGGTCCAAATGCATAAAATACCCAACGGAGAAAGGAAGTTCAGGGAATGGATCAAATGGGGAATTCCGTGGGTACTTACAGGGCTGGGTGGAAAAGATATCGACACCCAGCATTCCACTACAGCCTTGGCGCGTTATTCACTGCAAACCACTCACAGCTTCTGTTCGTATTCCACTTTGATATTAGTCATTACGCGTGACCCAACCCGAATTTGGGTCGTACAAACGCGAGCCGATATGGCCACTTGATGCCTATTCAACGCGACGCTCACGTGGAAGACGTCGAGACATCCAACAATCACTAAGCCTGGTATTCTAGTATAACCCAGGAGAGCCGCAATAATACGATGCACCAACACGCGCGATCTCAAATTGAATCGTCCATTACACGCGGCATCACAAAACGCGTGGCGGGAAATCCGCACAATATGCGATACCCTCCCGTCCGAACGGTTTTGAGTGACTGACTGCGGTGCAGAAATCACCGCTTGGCGTCTACCAGGCGGCCCGCGCGCACGCCGCCCCCTCGCCCCGCGAGCGAGAAAGGGACAACATATGCCCAGAGCGATGCGTGCGAAATCGCGGCGCATTCATAGACCGTCATTAATACCTAACTTACCCCAGCATAGCAACGCTAAATTAAACAGCTGGATTTAGGCCTTCTCCAGGGTCCAGCAATCATCAGGTTCATTGTCGCAATCCAGTCGCTACCAGCCGGCTTTTTTAAAAGTCATTGGTCCATCTGGCCGGACGGCGACCAACGCTACGCTTGCTGAGTTTTTTAGGACCCCGTATAATGTTCTGCATTTTTTCAGTGTCTTCAATCATCATCACAATGTAGTGTAGAATTTACATTCCATATTCTTACGCTTTTTTGCTTAGAATAGCATATCTAACATAATCTTTTTTAGAACTCTGAGGCGACTATGGGACTCGAAGGCTTCATGTAACAAGGTTGTCTCTAGTGATATACACAACTTTCTCTTATATATTAGCATTCAAAATATTAATAATTCGTGGGAATGCGTATTTGTTTTTGTGATATGTACATACACATAGGTAGGCAGATCGTAAACGGCCGCAAAAAAGGAAATTTACGCCTCGTCTGACAAACATTCGAGGGTCATTCGGAAAACTGTGTATCGCCATAGTGACAGGTTGTCAGCCGATCGCCTAAAATTGCAATACACCCTCAAGTCCTACGGCGCCTTTTACGACACCCACAGGAAAGAAATTGGGTGATGCTATTCTAAGCCAGCATCACACGGCATCGTGATGCCGGTTTAGAATAGTGATATGTGTTATGTGATTTCTAATATCCTACATTGATCAAAGAAATTTTGACCTTGACTGATTTCACGGCTATTTACGTTCTGCTTGCCCAGCAAGAGATAGGGATGTAATGTGTGCATGTAGTGTAGGTATGCATGTATTTTAGCGGCCGGTGATGATAACCTATTGTTATCAGTGACGTATTGAAAGTAATTTAGTTTGATAACGCCGGCAGCCTTAGATCTTCCAAGATGTTTTGTTTGCTAATTCACAGGCTAAACCACTGAATTTCGGCGATTCTTCCACTTGTCGTCCGTCGCTGCGTAATTTTAACGCACCGTAACGCAAGCGGCTGTCAGACGAAATGAAAGTGCGTTTACGGATGTCTGTCAAATGACTTGACAGAAGCATCCGTTACGCACCGTAAACGCACTGCAGCCGTGTTTGTAAGGGAATAAGATGGGAATTCGCAATTTTCTTTCGTCTGTCAGACGCATGTGTTACGGTGCGTTAAAAATACGCAGCGACGGACGACAAGTGGGAAAACCGTGGTTCTTCATTAAGTATGAAAATACCACAAAGTAATCCGTAATCAAGAACACGACATACGCTATGCAGTAGAGAATATTTTTCTATTCAATAGAAGTTCGTGGTTTACAGTTTGTGTTTTCTTTAATTATATTTTTGACAATATACAATTGTACTGTCACTATGGCAATACACAATTTTCCGAATGACCCTCAAATATTTGTAAGACTTGGCGTAAATGTCCGGTTTTGTGACCGTTAACGCTGTAACTACCCCGCAAGGGATTATAGGCGTGATATGTGTATGTATGTTGTAATATTTTTGCTAATATGTATCAAGAACACATAATATAATAAAGTATTTTTAGTTGCGTATCATCAAGTCAAGCAAAACGATCACTAAGTACAATTATTTATATTTAACATAACAACATAAGCCAATAGGCACTGTCAAACTTAAACTAGGTAGGTAAGTAATTACTATTTACATTTAACTTTACAATAATAGTAAAAATGTAGGACACAATTTAGAACACAGTTTAGCTAATTATGTAGTAACCTAGTTAGGTATACCTAACACATATTACAGGCTGCTAAAAAAGAGAGTTAGGGGTTTGATTTTAAATTTTTCGAAATCTTGAAGCGCGATGTTGGTTGGGGATACTTATAATGGAGAACTCTAGAATATACTCTATAAAATAGCCGTACACGAATAATGTTTTTTTAAAGGTTTTAAGTGCAATAACGAGAGATTTGTTTTAGATTTAATCAGTCTATCTCTATTGTTTAATCTCTATTTACTTAGCTTTTTACGTACACTAATATAAACGCGTGAATTAACTATTTTTATAACAGTGGGTGTGGCGTAGTGTGACGTGAAAGATGACTCAGTCTGTGTTTTAATATCTATACTTCTATACTAATATTATAAATTCGAAAGTAACTTTGTCTGTCTGTTACGTTTTCACGCCTTAACCACTGAACCGATTTTAATAGAAAGAAAGAAAGAAAGAAAGAAAATAATTTATTTGCAGTAAATGTGGTAAATAAGTTCTTGCAATATTACAATACAATTTGTTAGTCTCACACATTTAACCCATTTTCTGGGCATGCAAAAATTAAACAACTTTAAACAACTAAATTTAAAAAGAATACAATATAATAATTCAATAAGTAATATAAATTAAAAATGTCAAATAATAAAATCAATACAGAATGTCACATAAATTATTACAAAAGAAAATCAGGAACATTATAAATACATTTGTCACATAAATAATTATAGAGGGCGCTTTTAAATTTTTTAACTGGCAAGTTTTTGATACTGTCCGGAATTTTATTATAAACTTTAACTGCCATATTGTATGAATTTTTTAATAAACAAGTTGTGGTACCAGATAGGGCTAACAATCTTCAAGTCAAGTCTTTTGATTGCAGATGTTTGTAATACGGTATAGGGCATAAGTGAACCTGTTTACTTTTGCACATACTTCATTTACATGTGCCTTCCAAGTTAGGTTGACGTCAAGAGTTATACCCAAGAATTTCGCTGTTTTGGCCTTTTCAATACTGTCATCACCATGCTTTATGGACAAGGGTAAAGATTTACCTTTGAAGATTTACCTTTAATACTATTTGGCATAAGCATAGACAGGAACCTAAGAAAGGACAGAGGCTACTTTTGATTGCAGGAAAAATCTATCAATCCCACAGGAAATTGTAAAATCGAATTCACGCCGCGCGTACGAAGACGCCGGGCACCAGCTAGTAATCACATAAAATAAAAACTTCGAAATTCGGCCGCCCATTTAGTTTGTCTTATTGAAAAGTTGGATAAATGAAATTAGTTGAATGTTGAACGAGTGTTCACACACTGCCCTCATACTCTTCTCGCAGCAATATGAGTAAGTGAGAAAGTAATACTTTCCACACGTACTCGTGCTGCAGCTTCTTTGACTCGCGCACGAAAAGCCGACATTCGAGGGAGCACGGGAAGTGGCAGCGGCATGACGAGTAGCAAACAGTAATCTGTTTACATACTCGCGCTGCCTACTTCCCTTACTATTTCCCTGTCCATATTGGATACGATCAAATATCGGACACCTACATTTACTCGCCTATTGGCTTTGAGACCCTGGGTACTTGAGGCTCTGAAGCCAAAAAGATAATTGCTGAGCTCTCAGTGCGCCTCCACAAAGCATCCGGCGACCGCAGAGCTGGCAGCTTCCTTGCCTATACAAAGGGGGAATGCTGCCAGCATGCTGGGAACTATGTCTGGTGGGGACGCGTTTGGAGGCTTATTTCAATTATTAGGTTTTCTATTTTTTGAAAATATTGTAAATATTCATTGTTTTAACGTGCTATTATGCTACAATAACATGCTCGTCCTGCCCCTGCTCCTCTCGCTGCCCGAAACACTTCCGCGGAGTTATCAGCGCGAGTGAGTGTTCACACACTGCCGTCGTCTCTTTCACCTAACGACTTGCAGCAATGCGAGTAAGCGAGCTAGCAAGACATCCACTCGCGCTCCTGCTGCTGGTCCTTTGACTTCCTCACGAAAAGCCGACACTCGTGGTTGCAGCATAGCAAGTAGCAGCGCGAGTATCCTGTTTACATACTCGCGCTGCCCACTTCCCATACAATTTCCCTGCCCGAAGCGCAAGTGTGTAATCGTGGCTTTATAGGTAGATTCTGCACTAGTTTTGCAATATAAGTGGGTCTCTTCTCTCACTCTAGATGACTGATATGTTTGTCTATCTATTGCCAATATTGATTTTAGCACTCCTAGTGTATTCTTTACTTGTAAATGTTTATAAGAACACTTATATACTTATTATAAGTACGAGTATCTGCTGTAAGCATTTCATCTTTAAAGAGTAGGCCAGTAGGTTGGATAAGTACATACTTCAATTTATTTTTTCAATTAATCACAACATGTCCACTTCGGAAAAATTTGTCACTTCTAATTAGGGGCTAATTACTATAATGACACCAAGAGCCATGTTATACATTAGTTTGCTTAGGTTATTGTGGCTATGACGATAACAAAAATGGGCATGTGCGTGTCGGACTAACGCACGGAGGGTTCCAAATCATTACCTTGGCTGAAAGAGATCTCTTTATAGAGATAAACTCACCTTTGTGAACTACTTTGAAAACAAAAACTATTGTATTGTTAATGCACAATAAATAATATATACCATACATTACATGTATAAGTTTGGCAAAAAAATCGCATTTGTTGTATGGAAGCCTCCTTAAATATTAATTTTGTTCGATTGTTATAGCAATAATACATGTTCAATAAAACTTTCAACTATCTAACTGTTACCATTCATGAGATACCGCCTTCGAACCATTATAGATAAAATTCATAAATAGTTGTTAAAACTGGGATAGTTGCGAGACAATGCAAAATAGCCCTTTTTAGAAGCCATTTCTGAGAAATCTTAAGGGTGGCCCTTGAAGGGTAATGCAATATTTTTCCTAGCAGGCGCCCTGCGCGCCGTCTCTCTAATTTGAATCCTAGCGCTATGACAGTTTTTACAGAGTGTAGAGATAGATAACAATAGTACCTACCTAGCTAGCTACATAATCAAATGTAATGCAGAGAACTATGTTTAGTTTTTCACTCACTCATATGTGTATTTGCTAAAAGATTACCTTTTTGATTGACGTCCAAGATGTGAACAATATTATCGGAGTCAATAACAACTGTTACGAAGAATTAGTACTGACAGGAGATAACATCGGAAAGTATTTGTTTAAAGACTTCATACTTTGATCAAAGACCACCGCTTTTCCGGAAAAATCCGGTTAGTTTTGGGCTGAATGAAAATTATCTGAAACGAATCTAAGATTATCTCAAACCTCTCAAATAGTTTATTTTCTTTTTATCAGAGGTTTTTTATTTAGGGCCGCATTTAAATCGGTACGGCAACTCGCGTAGAAAATCTTTGATACCACATCATATGTAAGCAGTTTCCGCGACTAAGAACTATACGCAGGCATTTCGACCCTTGATGGGTTTTCTCAAAGTCACAATAAAACAATTTTAAACGGATTTAAGTTGTGTTGTGGTAATCATGACCACGGGCTCTGTAAAGAGCTCGAAACGTAGGAATTGTAAAATCCAAAATAAACACAACTTAAATCCGTTTTATTGTGATGCTTAATAGTTGGGCAACCTCAAGAAAATATTTTCCCAAACTACCACCTGATTCTCTCATGATAAGGTACTAATTCCTTTTCATTGTGATGTTTTATCAACTAAGCACACCATCAAAAAGATGGCGTCAAAATAAGGAGTACGTAATGTTGATGAATTTGTCACGAAGTGCTAAGTGATATTGTCATTATGGACAGTGTGTGGTCACGACAGGACGTTCAGGGCTGGTCACCGTCGGAAGGTTATATTCCAAATGATAACTGTTCGTATGATTTTATTATGCACTCACAGTGCAATATTATTTTCATAAATGAAAATATAAAATGAAAAAATAACCCTGATTTGAACTCGTGACCGTGGGATACCGTCCTACTGCTCTGCCAACTGAGCTACCGCGAGTACCAAGAAATTGAAAAATTGGCTAGGGTAAGTCGGGGCGCCGGTAGCTCAGTTGGCACAGCAGTGGGACACTACCACACGGTCTCGGGTTCAAGAGTCGGTGGTATTTTTTTTTTTAATTTCTTATTTTCATTTATGAAAACTGTTAGATAAAAGTTTGCACATCTGGTTCTTAATCAAGAGGTTGGAGATTCGGTAACTCACTACTGAGATATTGGGTTGTTCCCAGCTAGATAAACTCGTCTACTAGCCTTACATACATACATCAGCCTATTGTAGTCCACTGCTGGATGTAGGTCTTTCCCAGGGTATGCCAGCACTACATTAATAATATTTCAACTGATCGGATTACACCTACTTGTCGTAATATATGAGACCCTCCATTTCCACTAGTTGGAGAAGATTATGAGGGCTATTTTAAAATATACTTTTGGTCTGCGTGACAGTTTGACGACCGAATACCTGATTTATTATATTATTTCGTGGGAAGAAAAGGTTGTCAAATTTCTTATCGCTCTTTTTCTAGGAAAACTTGCAAACTTTACTACCACTACCGCGGACAGGATTTGAACGTTATCACTAAAAGCCACGCCTCTTCCATTCGGGCTACCACGGCTCATCCATTGCCCGCAAAATAATGCTAGAGTATATTTTGATGCCAATAACGCGTGGCATGGCTCCATCTACCGGGTTTTAACCTAATAACAAGTTTTTTTTAATTGTATACCTAACACAGGAAGTGTTTTAAAATTAGGTATTTCTTATTACTCATACAAACAATCTCACGTTAACGTTAAGGTTGAGGAACTTGATTGACAATCTGTTACTATATTGAAAACGGTTCATGTTACGTTGATGGTGGAACAACAAGTTCTGACACATGTCAACATGCCAGCCCTGGGTACATACTTAGAGGCTATTACTGCCGCTCGACTTGTGAAGAACATCAATTAAGAAAATTGGAGGCACGTGCTGACATATTGACAAACACCTACGCTGTCTACGCAACTACTTATACCAACTAAAAATCTGGTAACACCAGGTGTAAGGGACGGTGTATCGAAAACTTTACAGGCATGATACACACATATCACGCCTATAATCCTTTGCAGTGCGTAAACGGCCGCTTAAAACGAACATTTACGCCACGACTGACAAATATTTGGGGGTCGTTCGGAAAATTGTGTATCGCCATAGTGACAGGTTGTCAGCCCATCGCCTAAAAATTTTAACAATATTAATATACAATCTACAGTGGCGTAAATGTCCATTTTTGTGGCCGTTTACACTCTGCCTAGCCCGTTAGGGATTATAGTCGTGATATGTGTGTGTATGTATGTATTATTAGACTATGTATATGACATAATTACTTCAGTTCTCGTACAAGTATGTATGATGGTATTGATGCCCGCATGTTTATTCAGTGCCTTAATAGATTCCACGATAACATGTCATTAGCTATTGCCATTTCTGTATTAGAGAAACCTAACTGGCTGATTATGACAATATTTTTTCTTACAAAAGAAGGATTTATTCATTATTAAAAATATTAATACTAGGCTTGCCGAGGCGTGGCCTCCACTCGAGAACCCGTTTACTCCACCGTCCGTCGGTTCTACGACAGATGTGCCCAGTCCACAGCCACTTCAGTTTGCTACACTTCCAGACCATGTCCGTTTCTTAGGTCTTTTTGCAGATAGTCTCATTCCGGATTTTATACATTATAGAGATACTGAGCATAGACCTTTCTAAACAAAATTATGTTGCCGTTAATGATAGCTCAAGTTGCTACTTATAGATTGTTGACGACATAATACCCACAAAAAAAAACCATTAACTAAAATGAAGAACACATTAAAATATAATGTTTCTCTTAACATCTTATTACAGTATATAATTCAAATACAGTCAGTCATGCTTACTAATAAGTTTGAAGAGTTCATGTTGCAAGAAAATGATGGTATTATTTCATAAATACAATAATTAAAAACTATAGTTTTTGTTGGAGGGCTGTCCCTTACACCTTGTATGTACTTTATAAAGTATATAGGGCGAAAACTGATATAGGGCGTATTTAGATCATGAGACTGCACAACATTCCATAAAAAAATATTTCAGGAAAAGTAAAAAAAAATTGTACTTCCCGTGGTAAATGCAGTCAGCTGATCGTGATTTTGCATGGGAGGTCGAAATATTTTTTGACGTTTACTGACATATTATGTTCCTAGGGGAAATTTGTTCAGTTTCATGGTCTGCATGCACGCACCCTATCAATATTCGGAGGGCTGTCCCTTGCACCCGTTATATACATACATTCATGCTTTACGCCTATATCCCTTTTGGGGTAGGTAGAGTGTAATGGAGAAATTTCGAGGGTTATGGAGAAAATTGTGTATCGCCATAGAGACAGGTTGACAGCCCATCGCCTAAAATTAGAATACACATGTAACCGACGAGTCCCTCAATCACGTCTTACGAAACCCACGGGAAAGAAATGGGATGGACGCTTTTCTAAGAAATCACACGGCAGTTGCCGTGTGATGCCGGCTTAGAATAGCATCACCCCATTTCTTTCCATTGGGCGTCGTAAGAGGCGACTAATCGATTTGAGGATGTGTATTGCAATTTTAGACAATAGGCTAACAACCTATCACTATGGCGATACACAATTTATCCGAATGACCCTCAAAATGTTTGTCAGACGTGGCGTAAATGTCCGTTTTTTGCGGCCGTTTACGCTCTGCCTACACCGCAAGGGCTTATAGCATTTGTGTGGGTGTGTGTATTAAAAACTTTTGCAGAAATGTGTGGATGATAATTAGTTTGGATATATCTATAGACTATCGACTTTATCTCTGCCTACCCCGCAAGGGGTTATAGCATTTGTGTGAGTGTGTGTGTATTAAAAACTTTTGCAGAAATGTGTGGATGATAATTAGTTTGGATATATCTATCGACTATCGACTATATCTCGGTATATGTATAAGAATAGCTCAGCATCAATGGCGCCAAGTTATCCGTGGAAGCCATATATTTGCGCGCCCAATTTATGAACGAGGTCGTCCCATCTCACTTTCGTAAACATACACTCGATATAGTACACACAGAAAAACCAATAAGGTACAAAGAAGTACTCCAAACGAATAGAATATGAAAATGTTTTTTTTGGAAAACTCTTGTGGAAAATTACTTACGCATACACATCAGCCTATAGCAGTCCACTGCCAAGATACGCAATAAAGCACGATGTGCGGTTTTCGCCTTTCAGTCGCTACCAGTCGCTGCCCTGTTTCACGTTAAGGCGAGTGTATCCGTGAACCATCTCGACAGTGGCGCCATTTAACAAAAAATAGGTTCTCTTTTTATACAAATTATATATTAGAATGTCCGGTGCCCAAGTTTTTAGTATTATCCTAAAGTATAATTAGAACCTGCAAACTCAATATATTATTCCCTGCAATTCAAGTTATGGAAAAAGTGCCTAAAAACGGCCACTTCCATAACTATAATAACAGCGAATATTTCATTGAGTTAGCAAGTTCTAATTTTACTTACCTATGGAAAATACTAAAAACTTGTGATCCGTCTAACCGTTCTACAACAAAGAGCATGGAACCAAACTGGTATACCTATTGTTGGAGATATTGGAAAAAACTCATTTTGGCGGCCAGAGTTGAAACATGTGCGAATCGATAGAACATAAAAATACAAACAGGAAATGCTCTTTGGTAAAATGTCGTAAGTGATACGGTTTCGGAGAAAATGAGGGCCGAAGTTTTTTTTTTAATTAAAAATATTTTTTACTTTTTATTAACTTAAAATGTTAAGGCAAGCATATAAAACCTCTAATTTGTAAAAAAGGGTTTTAAAATAATACAATATTACTATTAAAACCAAAGTAATTAAATTAAATTACCAAGTAAGAGTGAACAGGCTTCTTCTGGGTGAGCTCGCTCCATTTTAGACTCTGTCTCTGTCCTATGACCTAGACTAGAGTCAAGAGCAAACATGATGGGTTTAATAAAAAAAAAAAAAAAACTCGAGCCATTTTTGCAGGCTCCATTTCATTTTCAGGTGTTATATCCATACTCGAAGAGATGTTAACAATGAAAAAAGAACCTTATTTCATAGCATTAGCATGGATCTGACACCTGGCAAATCGGGCCTATAAAAATGGCTCGAGTTACTATGATATAACAACATAACACCTGATAAATGGGAGATTTTGTGACTGTGAAATCGATCATAGAACATTGTGGGTGATAGAGAGACTATATAGACAGACAAGTAAAAAAAAAACAAAAAGGCCTTCGTAATACAATGAGGGAAATATCCGAAAAGCCGTGAAAAGAAGATACTTTGATTAGACAACATTAGAATGGAAAAAAGTAAAGACCATAACATAAACAATAGACGCTATTCCAGACGCACTTCTATTATTACTAAGTCTAATTTGACGTTTCTAAAGCCGTTTCCTATTCTGCATGTAACTGTCAAACTCAAATGACAGGATTATAATCTCTAAAAATAACTGACAGGATTAAACTTAGCTTTAGCCGATTAGTGCAATTCTAGGAGGTGCAAAATTAAGCAATTTAAATATTTAAAAAGATTAAATTTACTAATCTTAGCGGCCACTAAAAAGGTCCCGCTTAAAAATAGAACTGTCAAAACAAATCGAAATGGTTGCAAATGTTGGAGTTTTCTGTGTGATTTTCGGTCAGATATGAGAGTTCTAAAGTGGGATCAATTGAGTTGGGAGGTCATAGAGTGTCACCGGGTAGGAAAGATATAAAGTGGCACCGGATCAGAATGTTCTAGGCTGGCACCGGGTTGAAAGGTTTTAAAGTGGCACCGGGTCAGAATATTCTAGGCTGGCACCGGGTTGAAAAGTTTTTAAATGGCACCGGGTCGGAAAGTTCTAGAGTGGTACCGAACGAATGTTTATCTATCAATTTCATCTCTTTTTGGCGATTTTACACAAAAATGCACCAAATAAACATTAAAGCATTATTGCGTACTGCGCTCGCCAATCCATCTACCAAGCATGGTGTGTTAAGCAAATTCCCCCAAAGCCTCAACAGGGACAGGCCTGTTTCTATAGTTAAATATAAGAATTATTTTACCAAATAATAGAAAAATGCTTTTGCGTGTCGTATTAAAAATATTTGTTTTCTTGCAACACTTTTATATATTTTTAAATTTGCAACACTAAAATTGCTAAAAATAGCATTGTCAAAATCAAATTATATTCCTGTCAAAAACATCCCAAAAACATGGCTTTTGTGGAATAGCCACACTTAAAACCTCTAAGTTTAGGGATTTTATTTTAGTGATTTTAGCATTAGAAACTTAAAATGATTAAAACGTGGAATCGGGTCTAATACCTACATAGCTTATAGGCCCGATTTGACAGGTGTCAGATCCATACTAATGCTATGGAATAAGGTTCATTTTCCTTTGTTAACATCTCTTCTACTATGGATATAACACCTGAAAATGAAATGGAGCCTGCAAAAATGGCTCGAGTTTAATTTAATTACTTTGGTTTTGATAGTAATGTATTATTTTAAAACCCTTTTTTTCAAATTAGAAGTTTTATATGCTTGCCTTAACATTTTGAATTAATAAAAAGTAAAAAAAATATTTTTAATTAAAAAAAACTTTGGCCCTCAATTACTCCGAAACCGTATCACTTACGACATTTTACCAAAGAGTATTTCCTGTTTGTATTTTTATGTTCTATCGATTCGCACATGTTTCATCTCTGGCCGCCAAAATTTGTTTTTTTGTCATCGCGAATTATTGTAGGTATTACCAGGCTTCATACTAAAATGTCCCATGCTCTTTAATGTGACCTGGCCCACTGTCACTCCAGCATGCTACACTTAATTACTTAATTTTGGAGAATTTATTAATGAAAATATAATCTAACCGGGCCTCTATAACCTATTTAATACAATTTTTACGAGTAATGTTCCTGTAGTTCTTTTTCGTTTTCATTTACAACAATGCCTTTTAATCAAGTTGCGTGGTTTTGGACATCAATCGCTATAGATTACATCAAAAGAAACCGTTTTCCTCGGAAAAAGACCATTACACGAATAATTTATTTAGTAGGTACGTTAAATGCCTTGTTCTCGGTTTTATATTTCTCGAAAGTAAGTTCTTTTTATTTTCATATTATACATAAACATATTTTTATAAAGTATATTTATGTTTTATTGTTAAATATAAACATTTTATTTTTTGGAAGACATACGTAGAAGTGCTGGCTCTGGTTGCGGAAGAACGTTGTCTCCTGAAGACCATAGAAAATAGAAGAGGGAAGATGATTGGCCATTTGCTACGACACGACAACTTTATAAAGAACATTATTGAAGGCAAAGTACAAGGCATGAGTGGCAGAGGTAGGCTAGACGTACCTACTTTACCCAGATAAAGGAAAAATTCAATGTCGTGTCGTATCAGGAGGTCAAGTCACTAGCAGAGAAGAGGGAAAATTGGAAGTTACTCCACCGACAAGAGTTTGACTCTTAAATTTGAAGAAGAAGGCATTAGGACGTCTATGCACTTTGTTTAAAGCAAAATTTAAGAGGAATAGTCTGAAAACTAGTGCTGAGTAACTCCTGTATACTGAGACTGTCCCTTGTCACATAATACTTACATACCTATACCTAAACTGTCTTGTTGTGATTGGGTAGGTAGTAGATCACTCAGATAGATACTATGATACATATCTGAACTGACTTCTTGTAATTGGGTGGTAGAACACTCAGATATTGTGATGGTTTCTTTTACATGATTGAATTTCTTTTGGCATTGTACCGGTATGTATAGTATGTAGTATGTATGACCCACCTGTACCTACCTACTTATTCTTTTGTTCTGTTTTGTGTGGCAAATAAATGGTTTTAATTTCGTGCGGGATTTACAATTACGAATACTTGGGAAATCAAGCTCAAATTTTTCAGGTGAATTAGTTTGTCGTAGTCGTGTGTGTGTTTCATCATCTAATATTAAAGTACGCTGTGGTTTCATGGTAATTAAATTATTAACTTATTCCTATCGTACATATCAAACGATTTTTATAACCTCATGGAGATTCATTAAAGCACATTTTGTCAATCATTAATCTCGCGTGAATCAAGTCAAATAAATATAATCAAAATAAATATGTAATAAAATCGGATTTCCAGGAAGTCCCTTCTGGGGTCCCGCAAGGATCTCATCTGGGTCCTCTTTTGTTTACAATTTACATAAATGACATAAGTACCTGTATCAAGAACAGTAACATACTTTTGTATGCAGATGACGCCAAAATTTACAAAATTATTAACTCGAATGACGATTGCCAAGCCCTTCAAAGAGATATATGTGCGCTATCTGAATACTGTTCACATAATCAACTATTCCTTAACATTGATAAATATCATGTCATGACATTCACTCGGAAAAGAAACTTAATCACATATAACTACAGTCTAGAAACACACGATATTTCCAGAGTGAGTGTTATCCGTGATCTTGGTATTCTATTGGACAGTAAGTTAACCTTTATCAATCACTATGACTATGTGCTTCAAAAAGCAACAAAGCAACTAGGGTTTCTTCTGAGGGTTTGCAAGCCATTTAAAAAACCACACACATATAAGTTACTGTATTATAGCCTGGTTCGGTCTCTTCTGGACTTTGGGTGTATAGTGTGGACTCCCTTCTATGCAAAACATGTTGATAGATTTGAAAATATTCAGAAGAGATTTCTTAGAGCCTTACATTACCGTACAGGTCTACCTTATACCAGCTACACGGATGCCGTTACTCTTCATAAGATATTACCTCTTAGCCTTCGGCGTCAGCAGTTTGACTACGTCTTTATGTTTAAGCTTCTTAATAACTCAGTCGATTCCTCTTACTTACTACAACAAATAAAATTCAAAATTCCGCGAAAAACCGTTCGTCGTAACAACCAATTATTTGCTCCTCCAATGTTCACAACTAACTACACAGCTAATAACTACTTTCGTCGATGTCTTAATAATTACAACAAAGATATATCCCATATTGACTTATTTTCCACATCTGCTTCAAGGTTCAAAACTTCTATCATAACACATTTACAACAAAAACTTCAATAACTCTTTACAACTAGTATTTCTAATATTATGTAATACCTATGCTTTACCCTTCCGCATAATGTTCATTTTGTATCACTTACTTACACAGTTTGTCGAGGGCTAAATGAGCGCTACTGCGATGCAATAACTAAGTACCTACTTACATATCACCTACTCTCTGCGCTCATTGTGTCCTTGTCTAACTTTAAATTGAACTTGTTGGCACTCAAGGTCCGTATTTATATAAATTAATCTTAGACATAATTAAGTAGATGTAAATGACTGTTTGTGTCCAAAATAAAATAAAATAAAAATAAAGTAATTACATTATTAACCTATGTAGGTACCACATAAAAAACATTATTTTTTACAGGTATATACTTGGGAATACATATTGGCCGTGAAACGGTCATTTACGCCACGTCTGACAAACATTTGATAATTTTATCACCATTTAAATTGTGTATGACCATAGTGACAGTTTGTCCTTCTATCGCCTAAAATTGCAATACACATGTAACTCTCTCTGGGAAGATGGAAATGAATGGAGAAATGGGTTGATGCTATTCCAAGCCGGTATCACACGGCAGTCTAAGCCGGCATCACACGGCACGGCATACTCGGGAATCATTTGTTAAATTCATTTATCAATTTATGACCTTTGATTAACAATATGACGTAGGTACATACCTAATGATTAATTTACGACTATTTTAAGAGTTGCAGTAAGATAAAACAATGGCAGATAATAAAATGTGAGGCACATTGATCCAACATTATCCTTGTGCAAATACTTACGGCTAGATAAGCACTGCCGAAATTAGATTTGCATATTAAGGCGGTTCTCCCACTTGTCGTCCGTCGCTGCGTATTTTTAACGCACCGTAACGCATGCGTCTGTCAGACGAAAGAAAATTGCCAATTTCGGTCTTATCTCCGAACAAAATAACTGTCTCTGACCGTTTTTGAATACTTGCAAAATTTTAAAGCGCGGACTGGATTTGAACCGGCGACTTTCGCCATTACTTATTAATACATTGCGTGGTGCGGAGGAGTTAGCGTTGGCCATCATGACAGTCAGACAGACATAAAATAAGCGAATTTATTGTATATTAATGTAAACTACGTATTGCTTGAACACAAGTTTTGTCAGATGAAAGGAAATTGCGAATTCCAATCTTATTCCCAAACAAATAAGGCAACGGTGCGTTTAAGGTGCGTTACGGTGCGTAACGGATGCGTCTGACGCACCGTAGCCTTATTTGTATGGGAATAAGATCGGAAATCGCAATTTCCTTTCGTCTTACAGACGCATGAGTTACGGTGGGTTAAAAATACTCAGCGACTTAGGTACTATAAATATGGTATTTATTTAATTAGATAGCATAATTTCATACTTAAAGACTGCGTCGGACTATAAGTGGGTGAACCGTCTCAGAATCTGAACAAATGTCCCTAAAATATGCAGAATATTCTCGAAAATAATAAGCAAGGTCAACAGCCAATACATACTATCAATACACGAGTACTAAAATAAGATGAGGCAAATAAACTCTTCAAACGATAGGAGATCCGTGACTGACACATTATCGTGAAGTATTACATCCATAATTCTGGACCAGATAAGCCTAATACTCGTAATATTAACTATAGATACCTACACAAATTTTTGCCATGTTAACATACGTAATCTGCGATATCTTTGAGATATCAGATGCAGAAAACTAACACGATATTTTTTGAAGTTTTATTTGATAAGAATGCCGTGTGATGCCGGCTTAGAATAGCATCTCCCCATTTCATTCCCGTGGGAGTCGTAAGAGGCGACTGAGGGACTCGAGGGTGTGTACTGCAATTTTAGGCGATGGGCTGACAACCTGTGGCGATACACAATTTTCCGAATAACCCTCAATTATTTGTCAGACGTGGCATAAATGTCCGTTTCTTGCGGCCGTTTACGCTCTGCCTACCTCGCAAGGGATTATAGGTGTGATATGTGTGTGTGTGTGTGTGTGTGTGAACTACATTTTCAACTATCGAACGGCAACAACACTACGACATTAAATACTACTGTGGTTACCTTAAGTGAAGTTTTCAGATGAGAGTGTGAAAAGTGAAAACCGTTGATGTTTTTCATTAATTGCATACATACATACATACATATATCACGCCTATAGTCCCTTGTGGGGTAGGCAGAGCATAAATGGCCGTAAAAAACGGTAATTTACGCCACGCCTGACAAAAGTTCGAGGGTCAATCAGATAATGGTGTATTACTATAGTGACAGGTTGTCAAAGCACCGCCTAAAATTGCAATACACACCCTCGAGTCCCTTAATTGCTTTTTACGACACCCACGGGCAAGAAATGGGGTGATGCTATTCTAAGCCGGCATCACACGGTGAGTTTTCAGATGAGAGTGTGAAAAGTGAAAACCGGTGATGTTTTTGGTTAATTGAATGTAAATTTATTTATTAATCAAAATACAGTATTCTTAAAGCTAATACATAGCCGCACAAAACCACTTTTCGAGGTTTGTCTGTGGGATCGTAGTGTTTAGTTGTCAAACACACTTCGCCTCGCTTACTTGCTAATTGCTCGAACACAACATCAAAGTGTGGTGAAAATAATACTTGTTTATCCAACATATCCTCGTTTCGTAAAACGTTTCTGAATAAAATCGCTGCAAATAAACGTTTACAAATAAAACGTCGCAAATAACCCGAAACCCAAATGTTCCATTTTGAGGGTGTCGTGTTACAAACTGTTTGTCAGAAACTCATTCGCAGTTGTTCATTTTGCGACTACAAGGTGTAATAAAATTGAAATTGAAATTCTTTATTCAATGTAGGATAGTATAATCATATCACTTAATGACGTCATGAACCGTCATTGTAAAAAAAAGAAATTTGTATCACACAGTTTTTTTTTTTATAACAATTTTGTAATGTCCTAATAGAAAACCGGCTCGGGCGGGATGAAAAAATAAAAATAATAAACAGCAAAGATAACGAAACAGCCCATGAAATTGAACGATGTTTTCTTAGGAACATAGGTGGGACTATAGAAAATAAAATTTATGTATTAATCAGGTCATGTTCTAGATGTGAAACTGAAAAACTTTCCTTAGTAACATTATCTGAAAATACGTAAAATTAGGTCTCCCATTAAAATCAGGCCATACATTATACTATTTTGTATAAGTGTACCTACTTGTAATTAAGTTTATTAATAAAGAATTATCTTACTTATTAATAAAAAATTAACTTACATACACATACACACACGCCTATATCCCTTGCCGGGTAGCCAGAGCGTAAACGGCCGCAAAAAACGGACATTTACGCCACGTCTGAGAAACATTCGAGTGTATCGCCATAGTGACAGGTTGTCAGCCCATCGCCTAAAATTGCAATACACTACCTCGAGTAACTTCGTCGCCTTTTACGACACCCACGGGAAAGAAATGGGGTGATGCTATTCAAAGCCGGCATAACACGGCAAAATCAGTCCAACAGCAACAAATAGTATTTTCATATGTTGAAAATGTGTTACCTACCAAGAAAAGTGGTTCAGCTTCACGCAGAACATGCCCTGAAAATTTGTACCCTCTCCGGCAAACACCCTGTATAATTAGGAATTCGGTTGAAAAACTTGGCCCGGAGTATGCTAAATAAAAATCGTTTCAGCTGTGTTTCAATGGCCTGTCAGTGTGACAGTTTTGGTGATTTCATATTCTGCTAACCTTCGATCAACGCGTACCTCGGAACGAGACGGAAGACCGCGTTGCTTGAAGCTGCTAATAGTTTAAA
This sequence comes from Tuta absoluta, assembly GCA_027580185.1. Taxonomy (NCBI): domain Eukaryota; kingdom Metazoa; phylum Arthropoda; class Insecta; order Lepidoptera; family Gelechiidae; genus Tuta; species Tuta absoluta. The sequence continues at coordinate 17,171,161 of JAQAHW010000010.1, read as the reverse complement.
TTACAGTGGCATTATAATGTGTGGAGTGTCGCTGCAAGGGTAAAAATTAGAGCATTCTTGCCCACGGGCACACGAAAAGAAGAAGATAAGGATCTCAGAAGCGGCTCCAACGAAATTAACTAAATAAATATATTGCGATAAATTGATCCAGCTAGGTTTCATTTTCAAAAATTATTTTACCGACAAATTTAGCTGAAAAATGATTGGTCAACCAGATACTATAAAGTAATTAACACAATTGCATCATTTGGGCAATCAGTGAGGATTATTTGGGATAAGTAATTGCGTCAATTTGCACTATCCAAGATAAACTGCTTGTCATAAGGCGGTTCGCCGTCCGTCGTTTCGTTTTTTACGGTGCGTTACGGTGCCGTAAACTGTAAAATGTAAACCCACCGTAGCCGCATTTTTTTAAGGGAATAAGATTGGAATTATCAATTTCCTTTCGTCTGACAGACGCATGCGTTACGTTAGGGTTCATCAGGTCAACAAAATAAAGAAAGATAAAGGATTACTTTTAAGATAATACTTCATTTTATTGAATTATTTTTTTAAAGCTACTCACATAATATGTATGTGATACCTACGAAATAGGTACATCTAGGTACGAACAAAATAAGGGCATGTTGTCAATACTTGCATCAAATAAATTTTACGGCACCTAATCAATAGTGCAATATATGAACGTTACTTTCATAATCCACGGGTGGTAAATTAGTTCTGTTGTGTTTTCCTAGTTTAGGGTAAACAATAATGTTTGTAAGCGTGAACTTGACCTAATAACATCATTTAATCAATTGTCTGATTAGCCGTGCGTGCGGTTTATCAGGGTTACGTAGGGTTCACGACATTTGTTTTTATTTGGCAATTACGACGACCCAACTGTACTCCGGGACTGATCGGCACCACAGATAATATAATACTACTCTGTTAGCAAACATCAACCTATCTGTTGGCGATGAAAATAAGAAGTCAGGATACGTAGACAAAGTATTTTACAAATTACCAAATTTTACACAAATTTAGTTTTATCAAAGGGCGATGACAGACAGAGACAAGTGGTCATTGATAGACTGCCGGTTGCCCCTGGCTGAATTCGTTAGCAAAGAGTCGGTTGTTAACACTATCCATTTAAGGCGAGTGTAGCCGTGACATAAGTGTTCTCGACAATGGCGCCCCTTCACATAAGTTTTCACTTTATACAACCATCTATCAAAATTATCCTTAATTAAGATTAGAACCTGCAAACTCAATGAAATATTCGCTGTAATTAAAATTACGGCAAAAAGTGCCCAGAAACGGCAAATGAGCAAATTTTTTATAAGTATGTCGAATATATGCTTTTAAGTAAATAAGTCTAAATCTCGTCGGGTGATCGGTCTACAATGGAAATATTCTTGCTGGCTAAGGTTTCAGAATTTACTTGTGTTACTGTAATTTCAGTCACTTTGTTTCCGATTTGTACGAAAGCAACAAATACACGTGAATACCTTCGACATACGCCACTTTAGTTCCATTCCCTCGTACATTAACTATCTGTCCCTAACACCGTAGAGCGTACTTTTGAATCATACATTTGATTTCGCATGCGGAAGGCTGCCACGAATTGTTTTATCGAAGCTCGTATTTTACGTTCTATCGCATCACACACACCCTTAATATTGCTTTTTTTTTGAAAACTTGCAAAATTTTCAAGCGCGGGCAGGATTTTGCAAGTTTAAAAAAATTGTATACCTAACACGGGAAGTGTTTTAAAATTTGTTACTTAATATTGCTAATTCGAGTGCCTTGTAGAAAGTGTGATACTCGTACGATTGGTAAGACTATTTAGTCGCAGTCTGGCGCATATGAGTTGGATTTCTACTGTTTCAAAAAAATGCCTCCTGCAATTCTTGACGCGTTACTTTCCGTAGTTACCAAGGAAGCCAGTTCGAGTGGCCGAATTCTGGGTATGCGCAAAATTAATTCAATAGGAAGAATAAAGTCTAATAAAGTTAGATGGACTTCTAGACAACTTATATAATAACTCGAAGTCTAATATAGGCTGTAGATAATTTAGCTTTGTTTAGAATTTAAATTATCGATACCTACTAAAATGGCTAGTGTATATTGCCGATCAATCACAATAGCGGTACCTAGATACTTATTTGACACTAGTTGTGACCATTGGTTGTCTATCCGCTAAACCAATATTATTATTCTATATTTAGAATCAATGGCACCTAAATTATAAATTTGCAAGTTTTGAAATGTTGTTGTCGAAAAGTCATCGATATTTTTATTATGATAATCGAGCAAACAATTATTATAATACAAAACAACTTACAATCATACGTAGAGAATTTATATATTTTTTGAAACGTATATATTTATTAATATTTCTGTAAATAAGGGCCCTTCACTTATCTCTATTTAATTGAGAGTGTCGACATATGGTTTTTTTTCACAGCACAGACAGTAGGTTTATTCTTTTAAGTTGATAGCAAAGTATTTTTTTACAGCTGTCTACCCCTCCAACAAATATACACCGAAAAATCATGCGCGTGTGAGAACAGCCTACAAGATATTCCGCTTCTTTTTGAGATATGGAACTCTATAAAAACTAATGTAGGTAGATAATTAATATAAGAAGGTAATTATTCTAAATAACTTACCCATCAAGCCGATATTCACTAACAAAAAGTGTATCTTCCAAAAGGCATACATTTTCGGCGTTAATTTTCACAGAGAGTCAGATAATTAAGATTATAAACATCCATCCATCTTCATCTTACAATTTATGCTACCGGCTTGTCCAGATAAACACTATTTACGTCAATATTATTCAAAATCTTATCTGATATTATCATTATCACTATAAATAATTCAAATTTAACTATCAAACTTTGCACTATAACAACACATCACAAAAAGTCGTCAGTACTACACGAGGGTAGATCTGATTTGAAGTTATTCAAAATTCGAATGTTGCTGTTATTTAAAAATAAAACAGTTCTCTTTTTAAATATTCGACTGTGATCACTTGTAGAGTGCGTGTAGCCAGTGCTAGGGATCGCGGTCAACTGATGATTTTCCTGAAAACCGATGCTGAAAACGGATCTTTTCAGCCTACTGCAAGAAGGTTGATAAGTTTCATCAAATATCCGTTTCATTATAATTCATAATTATTATTTCCGCTTATTTATTTATTAAAGTATCTCTGGAAACTGCCTCACGGCATACGTTAGTAACATATTGTCTTAAATTATCTATCATACTATAAAAAATATTTATCATTTCTTACTTACTATATGTGACATCAAAGATTTTCCGTCCATGTGTTCTTATTTCATTATTGTATATTCATAATATATTATCGAAAATTCCATAATATCTAGTACAGGAAATACGAGATGTGAGTTTGCTTACATTTGGATATCAGTAGTTCTTTAGTTTTGTTTAGCATGAAACAATTATTTATGTTTCACAGGCAAATTATACGCCAAAAAACTGTTTAAATTTTACCTAATCGAAACATCGATCGTCATGTTGGCACTAGGAATATTTTCTAAAAACAAGATGCATTTTAATAAAAGGCCACTGTTTTTGAAATAAATTCTCATAACTTACTTTAAATTATCGCTCTCAGTTTCTAAGGTTTAGGAAAGGATAGGTCCTGTCATGTTTAAAAAAAATATCATTTATTTTTCGCCATTTTTAGTCAAGTTAGTCGCCATTGTTTTCATCGTCGTCTTATTTCGACAGATAACGCGTATTTTGCGTCAAATTTTAAGACATGACTAAGATACGAGTATCACCTTACTTTTTCGAATGCTATAAGGCGAAAAGTGGCAGCTCTAATTTGAGCTAAGTTCATTAAAATTACATCCCGTAGTAAGGCCATTGTTTCCATTTAAAAACCTAGCAAATAAATTTAGAGTCGCATCGCTACAAAATCAAGCAAACAATGGACTTCTAGAAGTGTTATTAATTATGTTTGGTTTCGTAGTTGCTTAAAGCGAGTGTAGTCGTGAACAGCCTAGACAGTAGCGCCACTTCATAAAAAATAATTTGTCTATGGACATTGAGCAATGGACATTTTGATGTTTGTATAAACAAAATATATTGTCAAACAATTAGTTTACTTATACAAACAATCTTATTATTTAGTATTATACATAATTAAAATTAGAACCTGCAAACTCAATCAGATATTCGCTGTATTTAAGTTATGGCAATTAATACCAAAAGTGGCTGTTTTTAGCACTATCGAGGTCGTTTACAACTACATTCGCCTTAATAATTTCTTCAGTGTGGCCACAGCATACTTCGTAGAACCGAAAATTTCTTGCGAAATAGATGGCGGTAGAACACTAATAATTTAAATCCCTACTTATAATAATTAATTATTAATTATAGAGGTCTATTTAAGAGTTTGTGTATCTATGTGTGTGTATGTATGTATGGTTGTTTGTTACCACTTCACGCTCAAACGGCTTGACCGATTTTGATGAAATTTGGAACACATGTACAACCTGGAATAACACATATGCCACTTTTCACCGCAGGAAAACAACTATTACCACGGAAAAATGAGTGGCAGCGGGTGAAACCTCTGGGTGGAAATCTCGTTCTAAATAATGACGTCAAACACCATAATTAGCCGTGACCACGAACACTGCAAAGAGCTCGAAACGTAGAAATTGTAAGATCCAAAATAAACACACTTGAATCCGTTAAAAAGTGTTTTATTGTAATGCATTTGCTGTAAATTTATTTGAACAGAATGAACATGTACAGGGAAGATTAATAGGTAGCCTAACTGTTTATTTACAAGTAGGTATAAGAGTATGTAGATATTTTATGATGATAGCATGTATGCTTGACACATTTGTAAAACAAAAACATTAAATATTTTCCGTCTTCAAGGTCCTATTCAATTCAGTGCAAATAATTTTAGGGTGAGTTTGACTCGTGAAACGAAACAACTATCTACGAGAAATATATGTCGAATACCGAAAACTTAAACTGCCCACACGAAAAAAAAGAAACACTTTGTGTGGGAGGTCCAGTTTTAGTTAATATTCCGACCTATGTTTCTTGGAGAAACTTGTTCAGTAATATTCGCACTGAATTTAATAGGGCCTTATAGAAAGTAGGTACCTACGTCAAGTGATTCGACGTCATAAATACTTATTTTGTCAACAACAATCTTTTAACAATGCATTTGAATTCGTAAAGTGACTCGTGACCTCCTAATTGTCATTTCAAATTGGGTTCAATTTTAATCAAGTTTCAGTCAAAGGTACTTAACATTTTGATAATGAAAAACGCATAATTAGCTCACACCCACATATCACGCCTCGATCGCTATCGATCGGGGTTGGCAGAGCGTTAACGGCTGTAAATACGGTCGCTATCCTCACGTCTGACAAATATTTGAGGGCCGTTTCAGAAAAATCGTGTATCACTATAGTGAAAAGTTGTCAGCCTTTCGCCTAAAGTTGTAATACACACGAATCCCTCGAGTCCCTTACTCTCCCCTTACGACACCCGCGGGAAAGAAATAAGGTGATGCTATTCTCAGTTGGCATTACACGGCAAAATACCTTGTTTGATAAATAAGTGCGTGGGTATGCAACTCGCAGATCTATTTCAGGAACATTCTATAACAAAAAAAAAACAGCCGTATGGTAGGCATTCTACAGGGGTTCTTAAAGAATAAGATTACTTTATCTTAATCCAACTGCAATATTTGAAGTTATTCTTATTGTTTTATTAGATTAGATAGGTCTATAGGTACAGACAGATTACAATGGATCGGTATTCAGGAAACATTAAAAAAATGCCGTGTGATGCCGGCTTAGAATAGCATCACCCCATTTCTTTCCAGCGGGTGACTAAGAGAATCGAGGGTTGAATGTGTATTTCATCTATCACTATGGTGATATTGAATTATTTATATGACCCTCAAATATTTGTCAGACGTGGCGTAAATGTCCGGCTTACGGCCGTTAAAGCTCTGCCTACCCCGCAGGGGATATAGGCGTGATATATGTATGTATGAACTCTTCGATTTTATCCCCGGGGCTCTGAAACCTTAAAAATAGCCCAGATGGAAGAGGCGTCGCCACTAGTATTGCGAAACTCGCAGGTACAAATCCTTCCCGCGCTTGAAAATGTTGTAAGTTTTCAAAAAAACTGTTAATTGTGCAACGTTAGATATGTAAGATGTTGTTGTTCCTTTAATAAATGAATAACATAAATAAAAATAAAAACGTGGACGCAGGCAAAGGAAACTGTGTACAAAATTAAAGTCGCGCAGAGAGCCATGGACCGTATACGAAATACTGCAATTCGACGCCGTGCAAAGGAGGAGAATATAGGTTAAAGAATAACTAAGCTCAAGTGGGCGTGATCAGGACACTTGGTAAGGCGCGGTAAGATGTAAGGTGGACCAAAGCAGTGACAAAGTGGCGGTCGAGGGACAGAAAGCGACCAGTAGGTAGACCATCGGCATCGGATAATATAATATGCTATAGGGAAAGGTTGGATGCGTGTGGCACAGGGCCGAAGAGAATGGTGCAATATAGAAGAGGCCTTTGTCCAGCAAAGGACTAGTATAGGCTAATTAAATAGATAGATAGATTGTGCAACAAGACAAAACACAGGACAAATACATGACGACAAACAACGAAACGCACTTATTTCTAATAAGAAATACTTCACACGGATAGCAACGTGAGGCTGATATATCTATCCAGTCGTAGTGATTCGCATTTTACGAAAAAATATCATTTTCTTGCCGTGTGATGCCGGTTGCTGGTGTCGTAATAGGCGACTGAAGAAGGGGCGAGGTCGAGGGTTTTATGTGTATTACAATTTGAGGCGACGTCACTTTTTTTCTGATACGGCCCTCGAATGTTTGTCAGACGTGGCGATACCGGGCGCATTTTACAACCGGTTTACGGGTTAACTGCCTACCCCGCAAGGGATAAAGGCGTGATATGTGTATGTATGTAATTTTTCTTACGTGTGGAGTGGATAAGTGTCAGAATTCCAGTAGTCAAGCCTTTAATCATTAACGCTGTTTTCTACTTACTGCTGTCTTTATTATTATTGTAGTTGTAATTGTACTATCTCATATGTCAACAATAAATGGTTAAAAAATAAATAAATACATTAGATAAGTTAATCATGTGTGTGTGTTATCGTGCGTGTCATTCTATTCTCCACCACACGGCGTCTATATGCAGTTACAAAATTACTCTTTGTGGTAGAGTTACTTACCAACTATACGGGGTGTGAGGGACAGCCCTCCAAAATATTGATAGGGCGCACGTAGACCATGAAACTGAACAACTTTCCTTTTGGCAACATACCTATCTATTTATGTAAAAAAAACGATCGCTCGTACAAAATCATGATCAGTGCCCGATATTATCAAACTACTTACAGGCTGTGCTACATGCTACAGTTTTACAGGTGAAATTCGATGTTCATTGCGTAATCCGTTATCCCTTATGAATTATGATACCAGGAATACTAACCGGCTAACAGCACAGCTGACTGTTTTTACTGTGGGAAGTATTTTTTACGTTGATGAATTTGACTTTTTCTGAAATATGTTCCTCGAGAAAACTTGATCAGTTTTATGACCTAAAAGCACCCTATCAGGACTCGGGGCTATGGGCTATCAGTATTCGGGGGGATGCCCTTAAATCTGTACTGAGGCTGACATTGTAAGCTGACAAGAGCAGACCGTATTAGGAAGTTAATGGAGAATCAATGCGGAGCGGAGACACTTTCGTGATGCTGATTGATTATGATGACGTCATGTGTGTAGTAGGAATGACGTCGTAATCCTACTAATATTATAAATGCGAAAGTTTGTCTCTTTGTTTGTTTGTTTGTTTGTTTGTGACTTCTTCACGCAAAAACTACTGAACTGATTGTTATAAAATTTGGCACACATATAGAAGGTGACATGGATTAACACATAGGATAGTTTTTACCATCACCCGAGGGTTATGCGGGACCCGAGGGTTATGCGGGCAACGCCGCGGGTAACAGCTAGTTTAATATAATTTATATCAAGGACCAAGGTTTTAACTAAAAAAACAACTTACATTCGCGTCACTCAAATAAGCCAATTTCGGTATCTGTCAAACCCACACTAGAAGACATGTCAACAACAAAAATAGATACCATGAACAAAATCATGCGAAATCTATCATTAGCATGATTATGACAGCAGTCAAAATTGTCATATTGAAGTGACGCGAGTGTAGGTACTGTAGCGTAGATAGTAAAAACCACGTAAAAACGCTAGTAAAGCCTTTAAAAAAATAGTTTTGATTCTTTTGCTGAATTAGATATCTATAGGAGTGATTACCAAAAAGTGTAAGTATAATCGATAGTTTGGTAGGTTTAAGGTAAAATACTTATTCAATCGGCTACGGGTCAAAAGATTCGAAAATGTATTTATTCAATGTAGGATATTTTATAATAACAGTACATACTGGTCTTTCTGTCATAAAAATATAGTTTTTAATTAGGCTATTAAGTAGGAAGGTACGTAGTAGCAAACCGTTTTTCTGTAACCGTCTTACTCGCAGTTACAGGAAAATATGTACCTACCTCTATACCTACTTACTTTAAATGAAGTAATATATAACACTCAAATACTAAGATGTGAGTCACGAACCAAGTAGGTAACTATAGGTACCTACGCTAGATGTGTAAAATAAATGTTTATTTGTTAACTCTATCTACATTTTACACTTTTGAGTTCATTTAAGGCTATAAAAAAATATTGAGTTTTTTTTACACTTGGTTTACGAACGAATAATTTGAAAATTCATCCTTAAATCTCCTTGCTAGCTGATAGGTTGCTAAAAAAATATTGTACCAAATACCTACTCACATCTGTATGAAATACGGTACGGTTGTTGGCCTACGTATACGAATGTTTAGGAAGTTCAGTGCCCTCAAAAACAGAATTAATGAATACATTTTACTGACCTATTTCATTACAGTTATGGGATCGTTAAAGGTTGTAATTGTTTGACTGTTCATGCAGATATCAAACATTTTGTATAGATAATGTCGTTTTTATTATTGTTCAGTCCTCGCTCTTCAATGGCCTCATAGATACCCACCTACTTAAATTGTTTGTTGTAAACGTTTGATACAGCGTCATCTAGTTTTGAGTAGTAGAACTTTTAATTAACATTTTTGTTTTTACTGCCCCCTTTGATCAAGTAGCATAAGTTCTAAGTGCTGCCATCTATCGCCAACACAGAAAAAAAATGCTACAAGGGTCACCATAGACACTATCCATGTTTACTTTTTATTTTTGGGATTGGATACTAGCTGAGATAAAAAGAGAAAGTTGAACAAAATAATGTAAAAATGTCATTTTGAAGCAAAACAAGTAATAAATTACCTGCCTTGGAACTATAAATTGATCACTTTAGTAAATTCATTCCAATTATGGCAGTATTTCACCCTATTTCAATAAATAATTCACAAAATAACCTATTTTATCCAGTTCATTGTCTATGACCTCTATTATTTTGCGCCTGCGCATTTGATGTCTACGCGATGTCCTAAAATCATTTAGTGGAAAATTTGAAGTTTGTTGTTATTAGTGACAACCTATTCGTAATTAATTTATGAAAGCTTCGCGATAATTTCCATTCCAGGCGCCTGGCAAGAGTATCTGCTCGTGGTCAGCCTGGAAGCGTTCCGTCGCTATTATTCAGTTCGAGCGGTGTACGGTAGCCATCTTGGAATCGAACAAAGCTTCAGATGTGCAGTTTGTCTGTTTATCAATAATTTTTGTGCATTTTACTGTAAATAGTTTGTATGTTTAGGATATGTACGGAACGTTCGTCCACATGTGTAAATAGCTATGGCTGCGACAAGAAAATTACAAGGTAAATTGTCATGTTATCAGGTTATGGATTGACCCCAACCAATGTAGTACGTGTTCTAGAGCATTATTGTCAGATTGGCGAGTCCTATGCCATCGCGGACTGTAGTTGAACAGATGGCAAAACAGATTTTGTAATAGGGCTCATACTTTTCTTATACAAATCTAAGTGCCTTGAACAGGTCGTCGTCAGTACTCAGTTGACAGTTCGATCGGCGGCTACGTGCTTCTGGCGTAGTTTTTCTCTTTTGAATATGCCGCAATCGAGGGATTGATATGAAAGGCTGGAGCCACGGCAACAGCACGTAGGCTTCCATACATGTTGATAAAACACTGTGTTATTATTGCAAAAACTTGTTTCATGAAACTGGTTCTGCTTAGTTGGATAGTCTGCACCAGTTTGATGGCACATGTTTCCAGAAAGGCAGGTGGATGGTGAAAATAAATAACTGATGACCTACCATCATTCAAGAAGAACTAGTTTCAATAGCTTTGTAGAACCTTTTCAGATAAGAAACAGTACCTACTTTAGACTCAACAAAACAATATTATTGTTTTATTATCTTTGTTTATTTTTGATTTTATGAATCTCATTTGGAAAGGTGATTAAATAGTAATGTTACTGTATTTATGGGCAGCTGAAACAATATTAATTCTCATAATACCTTGTTTTTCAACATTCAATAACAACTGGATTGTTTAGTTCAATTTAGAGTCCTTTTTGAAATAGTTACACATTTTCAGATGTTTTCAGACAAAACATGCTATATCAACATTTGAATAGCTGTAAAAGAACCAACTAGAAACTAACTTGCAGAAAACTGAATAATGTTTTCTTTGAATTTTGCTCAGAGCTTGATATATCTATTAATTCTGACTGGAAACTTGTTCAAATAGACTGTTTAACTTTATTTGTGTTGTCTTATTTTCAGGTGAAATAGACAGGTGTTTAAAAAAGGTCACGGAAGGAGTAGAGACGTTTGAGGATATCTGGCAGAAGGTACACAATGCGACGAACAGCAACCAGAAGGAGAAATATGAGGCGGATCTTAAGAAGGAGATCAAGAAGCTCCAAAGGCTCCGGGATCAGATCAAATCCTGGATCGCCTCCGGGGAGATTAAGGATAAGAGTACACTTTTAGAATATAGGAAACTAATAGAAACGGTAAGTGTTTTTGTGGTTTATTTTTCAGTTGTCTTCTTTTAAATATTTAATCACAGAAAATTATGAAACAATGAAGTCTGTGGTTTCTATCCTATCAAAACAATGGTATCCAATTGGATTTAAAGAGTTCCGACCATTTGCAATTATAATGGGACTAGCAATGCTTCTGAGGCAACTACTAGTATAGCCACAGGAGTCCACTGTTGTGTCTCCCATTGTGGACCTATATTTAAACTATAATAGAAAAAAGTTAATGGGAGCTGTATGTTATTCTTAATTTATTCTATAAAAAATCTTTAATTAATTACTACATTGAAATAAAAGGCTATGCAGGCATGCGCAGATAAAATGTTTTATTTTTTTTATTCAGACATTCTTTTTGGCTATTCTGATCTGAGAATCCTAAAATGGAATATTGCATGAAGTGTCAACAATTTATTTAACTTCTGCATCTGTTTGACACAAAAAGCCATAATACATAAACAAAACTTGCTTCACATCTGTTTACAACAATTGTTTGAGGATAAAAATTATCATAAATGAGAACTTCAAGAAAACAAACAAAGTGTTAATTGTTTTTATTTGAACATTGCAGAATATTCTGGCAATTTTATGTAAAACATTGCTCAAACTAGCAAACTCATCTAATTACCTCTAAATTAGTGTACTGATCACATCTCAGCAGTGAAGATTTAAATAGGGCTCTCCAAACCTAAAAGATACCTATCTTATTTGATGTAGTCAGTTTATAGTAGTTACAAAAAAACTACAAGCCTAGCAACTACTCCGCTAAGGCCAGAAAAAAAGTTAGATATGCATTAAACGCGTATTTAACGTTTTTTTCTATGGAGTTATTATTTCAACTCCCGTTCAATGCATGTTTAACTTTTTTTTCGTAAGCCCTTTCCTGGAGTCTAGCAGAAAATCTATCCTAAAAATCATTTGCTTGTAATCTGTGGCTTTCAAAAACATGAATTGGCTTAGTTGATAAGATTTCTGGAGACAAGGGATATATGACTTGTTTTTTAGAGGTAATTGCCAGAAGACATTGTAAATGCTAAATCCACGAACCAATTTAAAAACAAACTTGATAAATCTATAACCAACAAGTAAACCAAAAATGGATAGCTGGATATAGGCAACAAACTGCATCAAATACCTGCCTGCTAATAATTAATAATATAATCACACTTTAGTATGTAAAAGAATGCATCATGTAACTAACTATGTGGGGTACAAAATCTAAAGCTGGTTTACAAATATTTCCATTGAAATTAGGCATCTAAAAGTGCCTACTTTATGATTTATTTGATGCCCACAATATAGGCTGTGCCTAGTGTGAGATCAACAGTAAAACTTTTGTAAAAGTGTATTTTTCGCAATTAAACTTTTTATATTTGTATTACTCAAAGTTTATGGAATACATTTGGTCGCCTTTTATTATTTTATGTTAATAATTATCAATTCCACCTGCTCTAAATGGGTTTGTTTACTTATCCTTGAGAGTTCAAAAGGCTTAATTAGACTGCTTGAATATACTTTGATGGAAATAGCTGATAATAAGTGACTACAAAATGAGATATTTATCTCCGCTTGAATTTCGTGAAGTAATAATATCATCTTCATTTTGACTATTAAGCTTATATTAAATCCTTGCTTTAATATTGGTCACAATTAAACATAAATAATACAGGGCTTAACCATAAAAAAGCCAGATGCTCGTGGAATATGTCTTTTAATATTTATTTTATTTTTTATTTTCTTTTTGAGGACAATGATCAAGTCTTTCACTTCTTACATGAATAAGCAAAACATAAACTACATACATACAGACACATGTCACGCTTATAATCCCTTCCGGGGTCGGCATAGCGCAAACAGCCGCAAAAACAGACATTTACGCCGCGCCTGTCAAATATTTGAAGGTCATTCAGAAAATTGTGTATCGCCATAGTGACAGGTTGTCAGCCCATCGCCTAGTCTTAGTCGCCTCTTACGACTCCCAAGAGAAAGAAATGGGTGTTGCTATTCTAAGCCGGCATGACAGGGCAAATATAAACTCCCACTCAAAAATACCGTTAAATACGCGTTCAACGCATGTTTAAATTATATTTGGTAAGGCCCGTAATGTTTTACTCAACATAATTCTCTTAGATAGCGACTAGCGTAAATGTCCAAAATTGCTGACCATCATGTAATTCACTGGGTGTCATAGACTTTACACCTTACAACGAACCAGCTTTACTAACTAATATACTAACTACCAGACTTAATGAACCAGATTTCATCTGTTGTTCACCGTTTTCCCGTGGGAACGCGTTATCCCGCGATAAAAAGTAGCTTTTGTTGCTCAGAGATAATGTATCTTTCGATTACCCACAAACAAACAATGTAATGAACTCGTTGTTCCTCTTTGCGTAGTGTATGTAAAATAAAAAATTACGACGCGTATTTTTTCAGAAACATTTGTCCCACATAATTTGAAACAAACCGTCCACGCTAGTTCCCACGAGTTCGGCTTCGGATACATGTATCTGATACAGAAATGGCCGCTCGCAACACTCGTGAAGTTGCCGCGAGACACGCGTGAAGTTGTTGATATACAATGTTGCGGGACAAATGTTTCTGTATAAATACGCGCCTCTAAGGTCATATATCAACTAAGGTCTGTCATAATTACTATATCGTAAGCGACTAAGGGACTGGAGGGTTTCATGTATTTCACAATTTTAGGCGGCAGGCTGACAACCTCTCACTATAGTGATACACGGATTTTTTTGAAACTCCCTCAAATATTTGTCATATGTGGAGATAGGAATCGTATTTTTTACGGCCCTTCATGCAAGGGATAAAGGCGTGATTTGTGTGTGTGTATAAGGCATTTTAATTTTTTCCTCATATCTTAACTAGCTGTCAGGATCCCACTGCAGGGGCGCGTTCAATCGACCATAAATAATATATCTTTCGTAGCTCTTTTATACTAAAAAGTTCTTTCGTCGTCCATAAACATACCGTTCAGCGACGTCATAGCTTAAAAGAGCTACGATAGATGTATTATATATGGTCGATTGAACATACCCCTGGGCAAAGGCCTCCCTCCACTTCTACCACTGTTCGAGATCCTTTTCCTCTAATATTGTGAAATGAAAAGGGTTTATGTCAAATCGTCTTATAAAAGTCACCATATGAAGTGTGATGCCGGCTTAGAATAGCATCACCCCATTTCTTTCCCGTGGGAGTCGTAAGAGACGACTAAGGGACTCGAGGGTGTGTATTGCAATTTTAGGCGATGGGCTGACAACCTGTCACTATGGCGATACAAAAAATTCCGAATGACCCTCAAATATTTGTCAAACGTGGCATAAATGTCCGTTTTTGCGGCCTTTTGCGCTCTGCCATTGTAGGCGTGATATGCGTGTAAGTAAAGTCACCATACTTATCTGTTGTCACGTTTGTTGCAGCAAATGGAAAGGTTCAAAGTGGTTGAACGGGAGACAAAGACGAAGGCGTACTCGAAGGAGGGCCTCGGCGCCGCGCAGAAACTCGACCCCGCGCAGAAGGAGCGCGAGGAGATGTCAGCGTGGCTCATCTCTTCCATTGACGCACTTAATTTACAGGTACGATTACAATATTCAGCATGAAATAGGCAATACGCTATAGGCTGTGATTTGAGGATAATTTGGTCTCTATCCTGACTGGACATCTCCTAAGCGAAAATAGAAGAAATATTACTGAATACTATGATTTATCAATTATTAATACTGCATTATACTATTCATCTCATAAAACATTTAAACTGTGTACTATACATGGTTAGAATGCTTTACAAAAAACACAGTCAAATTAAGATTTCCTTCTTCTTACAATCTGCTAAAAATCGTTTGAGGTGGATACTATTTCACCTGATTAATTTGTGTTAAATAAGCACAAAATTTAAAACAAACATACTTGGTTAAACAGAGGCCTTCAATTGTATAATAATTACATTATAGTTATTATCCTTCGAAACTAACGCCACAGAATGTCTTCAGACACTGTGCAGTACCAATAAATTTTCTTCAAGGGTTAAGGTATTAGGCCCTGGGAATAAGGGCGTCGTTAGGAGTAATAGCGAAGATCTCGGGTTCTAATCCTGCCTGCGGCATAATTACTTAGCCCGTTAGGGTAGAAATTATTTAAGAAGTTCTCTCACATTATACACATTTATAACATGTAAGTGGTTTATGAAATAATTATGTCTGTTTGTTGTGAATATATTCATTTACATTACCAGCTGCACGGCATTAAACCCTCTTTAACCTTACCTGGCTTTCACTGTGCCCCTAATACCATCTTCCCATCTATTTGTTTAAATAAAACTACTAACAGATAAAAAAAATTGGCAAGGAAAGATAGGACCTCCGCACATCTAACACTATTTGGCACGAGAAAACTGCTGTTACGTCCTCGCGAGCCTCCAATTCAATGTCTATTTAATTTTAATCACGATTGAGTTCATTTTATACGTCTACTGAAAACGGCTCGCCCTAAATGGCGCTAGTTGTGCGCTGGCCCTAAATGTTAGGATAGGAATCGATAAAAGGCCAGAAAGTCTGGGCTTCGTATACATATGATGGTTATGGTCTAAAGTTATCATTGCTGACATATCAATTTTCTCTTTTTTTTTTGCATACAATTTGACCATCTTCTGTTTACGGAGGTACAAACACAAAAGAACAGACAGGGAACAAACAGAGATCGTAAAAAGAGGCACCATCTCACTTCATAACCTGTGAAGGATTAACTTGTTCATTAATCTTGGTTCCATATAATTTCCCAAATGTCTGGCATCAAATATTCGGTTCAATATTTCGTTCTATCACACGTGAAGTTATTCCGATATGCTTTCGTTACGACCTCTGTGCGTTGGCCATCTTGATGCAGGTGCAAAATTACCCAAAATAAAATATAGCAAGTTATATAAGGTTACCATTAAATTCAGTGCAAATATTTTAAGGGTAAGTTCTACTCGTCAAACCGAACAATATTTCTCAATAAGCATAGGTCGAAATATGAAAGATGATGATGAATACAAAAGATGTGTCACTTTGTATGGGAGGTAAAACATTTTTTTTCACCTTTCGACCTATGCTCACAGTTTTACAAGTTAGAACTCACCCTAAAAATATTTACACTGAATTTACTAGGACCTTATTATAACAAGTGAAAACATTTCAGGTTGATCAATTTGAGTCTGAGATAGAGTCGTTGCTAGTGGGCAAGAAGAAGCGACTGGATAAGGAGAAGCAGGACCGCATGGAGGAGCTGAAGCTCAAGCTGGAGAAGCATCGCTTCCACATAAAGAAGCTGGAGACACTGCTCCGCATGCTCGATAACATGTCCGTAGAAGTCGAACAGGTTGGTTGCTCCAGACTACCGTGCCACCCTCAGATTGAACAGGTACTGTCCGCAACCACACTACTTGGTTACACTACCTATTGAGGGTGAGGCGGTTACGCTCAAAGTAGACAGGTTCAATGGGGATCTTTTTGTTTTTATTGATATATATTTTTTGCCAGTGCCAGTGTAATAGCGTGATGAATTTGATTCCTTTGAACGACGAATATCATCGTATCTGACTGAACATGCATAAAATGCGTACTATATATGGATGATTCATAGGTATACTTTTAACGGTAGCACCTATTGTATTTTTAATGATATTATGGACATAAAAGATGCTAAAATACATCTGAAATGCTATTTATTCTATGTCAATATGAATCTTAGATTAAAACTCCAATTAGTGCATAAAATCATATACTTTTAGTTGAATAATTATGTCAAATTCGTCGCGCCATTTCTACTGCCTGCCTCACAATTTTGGACATGTTCCTATCTACAATCAATACTTTATACTTTAAAATGCAATTTATGTGTAATCTGTATATTGAATTATAATCTAGAACTTTTGAAAATTCCATTTTTAGGAAAACAATCTTGTCTTGCAGATAAAAAGAATAAGGGAGGATGTAGAGTATTACATAGATTCTTCGTTAGAGCCCGGTTTTGAGGAGAACGACTATATATACGACGACATCAGAGGGCTGGATGAGATCGAACTGAGTGGCGTAGGGTTGCCATCCTCCGCCACCACTGACTCGAACAACAGTAACGATTCCCCGGGATCACCCACTAGTATACTCTCAGGTCAGTTGGAGACGAGGTGACCTTTGAAACGCTGATAAAATGAACCCACTGACCTCCAACTTGTCTATTGATTATTTGATTATACAAAAACATGTAATCTTCCTCCAATTGATCTCTAAGAAGAAATATTCCTCCAAAATAAATTAAACAGACAATGACCACAAAAATGAGTGTATAAGTTATAATCATTAATGTGAACAATGAAGTGTTTGTCTCTGTTTGTATCCCCATATTTGACATTCAACATTCATGTAACTGCAGTATGTGTAACTGCTATAGTATTTGACCTTCATGTGACCTCAATGTGACTGCCATATTTGACTTCCAACATGAATGTAACTGCCATATTTGACTTTCAACATTCATGTAGCTGCAGTATGTGACCTCCAATAAGACTGTAACTGCCATATTTGACTTTCAGCATTCATGTAACTGCAGTGTGTCACATCCAACATGACTTTAACTGCTATATTTGACGTTCAACATGAATGTAACTGCCATATCTGATCTCCAAAATAAATGTAACTGCCGTTTTTGTCTTCCAAAATGAATGCAACTGCAATATTTGATGTCGAACATGAATGTAACTTCCAGCATGAATGTAACTGCCATAATTGACTTCCAACATGAATGTAACTGCCATATATGACTTCCAACATGAATGTAACTGCCATATTTGACTTCCAACATGTATGAAACTGACATATTTGACGTCCAACAAGAATTTCACTGCTATGTTTGACATTCATGTTCATGTTGGACATGAATGTAACTGCCATATTTGACCTCCAACATAAATGTTACCGCCATCTTGGACCTCCAACCTGAATTTAACACGTGCCAGTGTTCGGCTAGTGCAAGGTGATTAGGCCCATTTCTTACCTGCAACAAATGAGATGTAACAGCCACCTGACTTTCAATGTAACTAAATTGACCACCATATTTGTCCTTTATAAATGTAACTACGATTTTGACCTCCTAACATGAACTTGACATTTTTCGTTTATAAAAAGATTTTCATTAAAGTATCAATATCACTTATAAAATGCCACTTTCAGGTACAAGTCCAATAACGTCGCCTGGCTTAGAAGTGCACAACCACTCGACGGACTCAATCGACATCGACAAGAAGAAAAAAGACGAGGCTATAGCGAAAGTGAGTTCCGTCAACTCTTGCCGCGCCTCCCCCATGCTGCTCAAGGTCGGGACTAACTCACTAACAATGCTCGTGGCACGTGTACACGCTTTATAGGCGATTTTGGTTTCGAGCTACGAGTATACGCAGTTTTTTTCTACTCCTTCCCTCAACTTTTTGTCAAACGAGGCGATACCGACCGTTTCAACGGCCGTTAACGCTCTGCCTACACCGCAAGGGATAAAGGCGTGATATGTGTATTAACATACATATATAAAAAAGGCGGGCCTAATGCCACGCGGCATTCCCTACCGGCCAACCTGAGAAAAAAAAGTTGTTCCAAATACAGGATTTGCTTTTTATGCCATTTTGGTAAACTTCGCTTTGCTTACTGACTAGAGCATTGTGGTAAACTTGTACAATTAGTAGTTGTGTGCAATAAAAATAAAATAACAAGTTTTCGTATTTACATGACTGTCATGTTTTTGAGTTATGTTTACATAGCATTTATTATTTTACATAGCACTTGAAATATTCTACCGGACCATCAGTAGAATATTTAATTTTATCATAACTTACTTACTGCATGGATTTTATTTTTGTTTCTGCATTTTAGTATTTTTAAATATAGCCTAGATGTAAAATGTAAGCGACGTGCAAAATACTAAGGCATATTTTAAATCTCGCCTGTTTATTTTGTTTGTAATCACTTTTGTTATGAAACAAAATTCTTCAAACGAAAATCTCTTTCTTAGGCTGAGTAAATTCACAATAGATTTGCGATACTTCCATTACACCATTTATAATCTACTAATCTCACACTAACATATCTAAGTTACTAATCCTTATTATAAATAGAGTTAATCAAAAGTTGAGTAATTGTTTTCCCAAAAAATATGTTCGGAAAGAGAATGGGCATGGGCAAAAAGTGAAATAATCATTTTTCATGGGTTGCTATGATATTTCTCATACTGAGGCACAGAGGCGCCCCCAAGTCTCACGCCGGTTCTTTTTCCGCACAGACTATCTTGCGATATACAAGTTGACAGTTTACCATACACAATGCCTCAATTCGGGATATAAATTCTCCTTACTTGCCTTAAATTAGTGCTGTCACTTTCCGTGATATAGGTTTAGAAAAGGATGGAAGATATTTAAGTCGTGTCATGTCTTATAATTTGATACAAAATAAGGCGACGATCAAAACAATGGCGAATAAAATGACTAGAAAAGGCGAAAAAACCATTGACGTTTTTAAAAATGACCGGACTTAGATATCACCTATCCTTCTCTAAACGTATTTGACGGAAAGTGACAGCACTAATTTAAGGCAAGTAAGGAAATTTAATATCTCGAATTGAGAGCATTAAACAACTTCCTATTTTCTCATGTTCGAAAGAGTTGACAAATGACCCCGGTAAATCAATGTATCCTAAACGACACGGAATTTCCAGCCTGTAAAACCAATGGCAGTGCGAGCGAGTAACGCGACGGCTGCGGTGACGGCCATCGGCCAGCCGCCCAGCCAGCCGCCTAGCCAGAACATGCTCAACAACTCACAACCACCCACCAATAATAGGTGAGTCCACACCTAGAAGAGATATGCTAATATTACAGGTAAAAGGGCTGTTATATAAAGTGCTATTTGGAATTCGACAGACGTATAACGTCTTATGACAGAAATGCGGGATGTAAGGGATGGAGTATCGAAAACTTTGCAGGCATGATCGGACCATGAAACCGAACAACTTTTTTTATGCAGGATATGTTAGTAAACGAGATTTTTTGTAACTCGCATACAAATTTTCCCGACCACCTGACTGACTTTCTATGGAAACTTAAAGAAATAAATTTGATTCCCACCATATGCTCCATAGTGAAAGTTGTTCAGTTTCTGATCATGCCTGCAAAGTTTTCGGTACACCATCTAAAGGTAAGCTGGAAAAACCAACACAGGCAACTTATTCCCAGCAAATAGAAACAAAAACCCGCCCTGTCTGTTTTGGTTTTCCATACGGTAAGCTTTGGCTTGTAACTATTCCAATTAACGGTCTTATTACAAAAAAAATAGACGTGGTTTTAGCTTTTTGATAGCGTCAAATCGTAAAGAAAAATATTTTAAACACTGCCTAATAGCGCGTCTAACTTTTTTTGTAATTAAACGGTTAATGTTTAACCCTTCGCTGTAAATGTTTTGTGTATCAGTGGGGCTGTTTATGTGTTTAAATGTTTAACATTACCTGCCTTTTAACCTTTAATGTGTGTTCATGTAACGTATTTCATTTTGTGATCACTTTGCATAATCCCATACATAAAACAATCCAGAAAGACTAAGAAAAATAGCACGAAAACGATTAATACTGGTTACATTTCATTAAGTACAAAATATTTTAAGGGTGGGACTCTTATCGTGAAACTGTTCAACTTGGTTACTGAAAAAAAATTGGGCCTACTACATAAAAATGTACGTAACGTAAGGGGCCGCCTGGCATCCCACCGAAGTCCGTGTGTGGGAGTGCCAGTGCCTTAACAGGCTTCTTCTGGGTGAGCTCGCTCCATCTTAGACTCTGTCTCTGTCCTATGACCTAGACTAGAGTCAAGAGCAAACCCATCATTAATAAAAAATATATCATAAACATTTACACTTTGTATGGGAGATCCTTGGGAGGAGATATTTTTTTGTGTGAAATACTTTCCAACAAAGTGGAGCTGATCCGCGCAGACTCCTCAACCCGAGGAAGATCCAAATATTGTTCAATTTCACGAGTAGAACTCACGCTCAAAATATTTGCACTTAATAAAATGTAACCTTATGATCTGATATATATTTTATTTTCCAGTGTAAACAACAGCGTAGTATCTGGTGCGTCGACGCCGAGCAAGGCGGGCGCGGCGTCGCCCCCGCACGCACACACGCACACGCCGCACACACACCACAACGCACACAAACAGACGCAGCAGGGTGAGTGCTATATATTTATATACCGTTTGTTGTACACAAACATTACAAGAGGCACACATACAAAGAATGTACAACAGGACAACTTATTTCTACTAAACTGACCTACGTAAAGTGAGACTTTATAAGAGCGGATTAGGCGTGCACGATAGAATATATATTGATTTGCCAGAATACAGTTTTTGGATCTTAGATTATAATATAACATAGTTCAGTGTATTCAGCCTACAAGCAGGCATGCAAATTTGGCTCAATTGTGTACAATAAAATAGACCTACCCACATACATACATACATATATCACGCCTATAATCTCTTACGGGGTAGGCAGAGCGTAAACGGCTGTAATAAAACAGACATTTACGCCACGTCTGATAAACATTTGAGGGTCATTTGGAATATTGTTTATCACCATAGTGACAGGTTGTCAGCCCATCGCCTAAATTTGCAATACACACCCTCGAGTCCCTTAGTCACTTTTTACGACACCCACGGGAATGAAATGGAGTGATGCTATTCTATGCCGGCATCACACGCACGACTATAGCCTACCCACAAATAGTTTAAATATACCTAAATAAACTTATTTACTACATGTGTTTAACAATATACCACAATAGCAGCCCGCCGTGGTTTCACCCGCTGCTACCCATTTTCTGGCATAAAATCCTAGAACGTGAATAATTTGTATGTTTTAAAGAAAACCGCATTAAAATCTGTTGCGTAATTTTGTAAGCATACAACTGACAAGAAACCACCGGGAGACAGGAAGCGACTTTAATTTAGACTATGTTCAACAATATACTACATATCACGTTCAACAATATGTTTACTGTGTTTAACAATATACCAGATGTTTAGTAATATACCAACTGTGTTCAAAGATATACCGCCTGTGTTCAATGAAATACCGTCTGTATTCAACAATATACCAACTGTGTTCAAAGATATACCGCCTGTGTTCAATGAAATACCGCCTGTATTCAACAATATACCAACTGTGTTCCGTTGAACAATATACTAACTAAATATACCTCTAATATACTAACTGGGTTCAACAATATACAGCGTGTTTTCAACAGTAGATCGATATGTATAGCAACTCATGTCTAAAGATATGCTGTCTATTGACAGCAATGGTCCACTATACCCATCATACCATAAAATATACCATTTGTATTCAACAATAAAAAAAAAAAAATATATATATATATCGACCGTGTTTACTAGCATGCCAACCTTATTCAACCACGATACAATAAGTAAATATTGTGAGAGCATCCGAGCCGTTGCATTATTTTGAATGAAAATAGTCCCTAATATCAGTAATAATTTTTGGTTTTTACTTAGTTATTTAAGTTTATATTTAAAATGAAGAGGCATGCAACATTATTTGCAGATATTTATAAATTTAGATTCCAATTATTATTTTAAAATTTTGGTTTTAATACTTAAAGGTGGTAAAAATATTGTCATTTTCCTATAAAAGAAATTATACCTATATTGCTGTAAAATTTCATATTATTTCTTGTACTTTCTGTCTACTTTTTCGGCGGGTTCTCAGATTTACTTATACAATTAATTACTGACGAAACCGAAGCTCTCACAGCAAACACGACGACAGTCGTAACAGATCTAAATGAGTCACCAAAGACGGAAATAATGATGTTGATGTCTATTTTAATCTGTTGTGCATGTAGACGATTCCCATTTTATACATCTCTACTGAAAATCTTATACGATTTGTTTGTTATCTTAGATTAGAAATCATGTAAAATTACGGCAATCTGATCCAAAATAAGTAAGTATTCAATGGTTTTATTAGCTTACATACTTAGGTACTTATAAGAGTACAATTTTACCTCAACGGCATAATTATAGGCCTAATTAAAGTAATACAACAACCTTATCTCAATACCTGTAGCTATCACGCAACATTGTTTACAAAATAAACACGCTTATCAATTGAATGGAGTTACAAACCGCGCTGGATTCGCGCCAAGATAGAGTACCGCCCGAGATATTGGCACTACTCCAGCGCGATGACACGACTTCAGTCCACAAAACTCTCCTTGACAAACCGACGTACTCAAAACCAAAAAACAACCATGTTTCACCAAAATACCGGATAATTATGGACGATGGTAAAAACGAACCAAATTATACCGCGAAATTGCATGTGTGTGAATTACCACCTATCTTCAATCGATCGGTATGTTTTGTGCGTAGTTCCTGTTTCCTAATACAATAATCATTCAATGTTAGTTACATAATTAGTTGTTGTTTTTGTATTGTTTGGTGTATTCGTGTTGTTTGTATGGGATAGTTTGGTGGGCTTCAGAATTGCGATCTCATTGTCAAAGTCACGTGGTGCGTACGAGTGCGGGAAACTTGAGTGGCTTCGTCTCACCTATTGTTTCAGTGGCTACTGCTATAATCATTGGGTAGGTTATATCAAAGTAATACCTACGCATTAGAAAAAAACGATGCGGTTGATTTCATTGGCAAGACTTTTACCGAGAAATATAAATATTGTAGACACATATTGCAAATCAATCTGAAATATTGAAGAGTTTCAACATTCTTTCTTCCTAAGAAAACTTGATTACACTCCTAAATTTAAAACAGTATAGAATCATACACTGAGGAAATAAAAGACTCTTGAACAGTTACGTACTTAGATTCATCATTCTAAATATGTCGGACATCAAATCTACATATATTTGTGTGTAAATTGACGATCTTTACTCTATTGGTATTTACTAACAGCAAATGAACTAAGAACGCCATGCAACTTTTAGTGATGTAACGAATGTCACTTACAAAACGTTCGCAAATGCGAATATGAATATTCAGGTTTTGGTTAATTTGTACCTATTGTCTACGGTTTGGTGGCAGTCTCGAGTCGAATAACTCTCGAGTTGAAATTCGTTAGCACGAGGTGGAACTTGTTTGCATCTTGTTCCAAGAATTGCAGAATACTTCCGAATAAATCTGAACTAAATCCGATGTCTCACACCACTCAAACGCGCGCTGTTTCCCTTATTTGTGCCTCTGTAGTCTGGTAAATAAAAACAAGTGATATTAAGGTTAGTCTGATTTATTAACATGAGTAAATCAGTTTTACTTGGTTGATTAATCTTATATCAATAATCGTCTTCAAATTGAATGTTTTTTTAGTGTTCATATTCGCAATCGAACAAACTAAGCAAATGCAAATCCGAATATTAGTTACATCACTAGCAACTATTAACAAAGACACTTTGCAATTTGACTACAGTCCGATAATTTTAAGTTTCTTCTAGTTCAGTAGTTCATTGGAATAGAAACCGATTCCATGCAATTTGGCAAATTTAATTACCAATATTCAATTATTTCCATACTGTTTGGAGGCGGTTCGCGTGACAGTTCACATTTAACTTTGCATCGCATGTTGCACTACCAGTTTTTGCACTTTATGCAAAATGCTGAATATTCATTAGGAAAGTATGAATGGTTGTCTCTCGCAATAGAGGTGTGTCCGTACAAAAATATGTTTATGAATAATAAATTAGATTTAACTGTTGTTTAATTTGCTTCACATATTTGCGTGACAGAAAAAGCGATAACTTATTTTAATATTCGATATAAGTAACTGACCAGTTTAAAAACGAAGAAGTTCGAAATTTTACTTGTAAATTATAGATATTTTGCAAGGTTACAAAATAAATAATGTTTATTACATATCCAAGGTTATATGAGGTGAATGTCCTATTCGGAATTATATATGCCAACATTATAAATAACTATACACATACTTGTAATATTTTCAGCCCAATAAAATAATAACTGCAATGCGAGGTACTTGAGCCGTGTCTGAGAGCAGCTACTCCATAACAGATGGCGCTTTATGAAATAAATATACAAACCTATCAATTAAAATAAATATGCTAATCGGACAAACCTATCAAATAACTCTAAAATTACGAAAATAACATGCATACATAAATCACGCCTATATCCCTTACGGGGTAGGCAGAGCGTTAACGGCCGTAAAACGGACATTAACACCACGTCTGACAAAAGTTTGAGAGTCAATCAGATAACTGTGTATCACTATAGTGACAGGTTGTCAGCCCATCGCCTAAAATTGCAATACACACCCTCGAGTCCCTTAGTCGCTCCTTACGACACCCAAGGGAAAGAAATGGGGTGATGCTATTCTAAGCCGGCATCACACGGAAATAACATGATATAGAAAGTTCCTGTTTTATATCATGAAACAGAACTGAAATACTTTTAGCTATCACTTGTCACAAAACATTTTTTTCGGTTATATTATTAGGCGGAACAAAATCGGTATAGCAAAAAAATGGTTATCAGCGAAATCAATCGTCAAATAGCAAGGTAATCTAAGTTCATCGAACTAGATAGACTTAATTATTAGTACTAGTGTCGACAGCGTCCAAATCGCCCTTGAACGCAGGCATTGACACCTGACTCATATACACACGTGGTTTAGCTACCTGGATACTTGTAAATTTACATATTGCATCTTGTAAACATTGGTGACGTCATTTTTATTACTATCCGGAAGTAGGTATTTAGTAGTGACACACTGTTGTGGGATGTTAGTCCTAGTTCTAAGAAAAATATCTTATCACTTATCTTTTGTCTTTTGGCTTAAACAATGTAATGCAATGCAATGTTACATTACATTGCATTGCAAATAAATTGTGTTATACAAATTTATTTATTTTTACAATGACGGATCATGACGTCAATAAGTGATAATACTATCCTACATTGAATAAAGTTATTTCATTTTAATTTTTATTTTTAATCGATTTTTATGAGTAAGTCGATCAATGTCACGATTGAAATACAATTTAGGTTTTTCTGAATGTATCCTTCTGTTTGCCAACCCATCTTAATATGCGGTGTTTTTGCGTGATTATAAGAAACCACGGAACCGTTTATACCGGTGCGGTGGCCATTCGGTAAAGACTGACAAATTATACAAGGAGTAACAAAAGTGGTATAACAAACAAAAGGAGGTTAAGGTACTCATGAAACTGCACAATTTTTTCCACGGGACATAGGACAAAATATAAAAAAAAAATTACCTCCCATAGTAAATTAACCAGCTGATCAGGAATTTTGTATAGCGACCCATGTTCCATGAGGGAAAGTTGTTTAGTTTGCTGAGTACCTTGTGCTCCTTTCGACTGTTATACCCTTATTGCTACGCCCTGTATAAACAATCAGACTCGATGTAAACCCGCCAAAGTGTTTTCTAATGACAATACAATTGTTACAGAAGTAGTGGAGAATGGTCCAGTGGGCGGTGCGGTGGTGCATCCCTCGCATCAGCACCAGCAGACGCATCACGCGCCCCACGTGCCCCACGCTCCCCACGTGCCCCACGCACCACACGCGCCACACGTGCCCAGCCAACCGCCTCCTGTGAGTATAACAAAATTTAAAAACATTGTGAGCAGAAGTTGTGGAGATGGACAGAGCATCTTAGAATAGCATCAACCCATTTCTTGTCCGTGGGAGTCGTAGTAGGCGACTTTGCAATTCTAATTGCAATTTTAGACGATGGGCTGACAACCTGTCACTATGGCGATATACAATTTTTTGAATGATCCTCAAATATTGATCATACGTGACGTAAATATCCGTTTTTTGTGGCCGTTTACGCTCTGCCTACCCCGCAAGGGATTATAGGCGTGATATATGTATGTATTTAAACCCCACTAGGAGTGCATGTGTAATGATGATGTTTGTTTCTTATTACTTCGATTCTTGAAAGAAAGAAAATCACGTCTTTGAGGTTAATTTTTTACTAAGGACTCTAAGGAATTAAAAGCATGTTACTTTATGCCTTTTGACTGTAAATTGCAGACGTCAAAAAGTTCATCGGTGGTAAGCGCGAGTGTGAGCGAGACAGCATCACCCCTCACCGTCAACGGCCCCACGCAGCTCACGCAGCATCACACGCCGCAACATGTCGTCAATAAGTAAGACCCCACATTCTATACCTCTAGTCATCATGTGAATAAACATAGCTTCATATTAGAGTTTATAAAAACTGCATGGTATCGTCACGTTTCGGTTTAACTGACATCTATTGTTGATTAATTGACATATATTTTTGTTTGATCGACATCTTTTCCTATGTTCGTGAAACATGACATATATTTCAGTAACTAATTGTAATATCCAAAATTAACACAACTTAAATCCATATTAAATTGTTTCATTGTGATGAGTAATAGTTGTGCGAACTAAGGAAAATATTATTCTAATCCAATCACGTGACATCTATAGTTCTTTTACCAACATTAAGACAGCGTATGTCGACTATCGTTTATCGTTGTACCTGCATTCGCTTACGTTTTACGGATATCTCAGACTGCATCGCAACTCCTTTCCGACAACTAAAAACATGTTCGACGTTTACAGCGGACGAGTCAGCGAAACTAGCAGCACGGCGGCGCTCACAGCCGCCATCGCAGCCTCCGGGAACATGACGCCCAACCACCTCGCAGCCAGCATGGCCGTGAGCATGCTGGGCGCGGCCGGCACGCCCCCCGGAGCCCCCGGAGCCCCCGGCGCGCCCGGCACCGCCAGCCTCAAGAGCATGGCGCAGGAGGCCGTGCAGCGCGCGGGGCTCGACCACCACACGCAACAAACTGATGTGAGTATTGTTCGGAGTACGATGGCTGCTTTTATGTAGCCGGAATACACGATACGACATCAAAAAAATTACAATGTTTTTAAAGCACGAATATTTTAACAAACGCGCAATTATCTACAAAAACATACATAGTTCAAAATGTCGTCTCAAATGTATGTACGTATCAGTACATTGTAGTTTTTTGTCTATTGCTTTGACTACAAATTTTCCAATTTAGTCTTGTGTAACTGACATTTATTACTATTTTATCATGTGTATCTGACATCTATTACAGTTTATCCTGTGTAACTGACATTCCTGTTTTATCCTGTGTAACTGACATCTATTTTTGTTTTATCCTGTGTGATTGATGTCTATGCCTGTTTCATCCTGTGCAACTGACATCTATTAATTGATATCAATTCTTGTATTATCTGAAGTAATTGATTTTTATTCTTGTTTTATCTTGTGTGACTTACATCTATTCTTGTTTTATCTTGAGTAATTGACATCTATTCTTGTTTTGACACCTATTCTTGTTTTATCTTGAGTAATTGACATCTATTCTTGTTTTATCTTGAGTAATTGACATCTATTCTTGTTTTAGCTTGTGTAAATGACATCTATTCTAGTTTAATTTTGGATAATTGATATCTATTCTTGTTTTATCCTGTGTAACTGAAATGTATTCTTGTTTTATCATGGAAAACTGACATCGGTTACTGTTTTAACCTGTATAACTGACAACTATCCTGTTATATCCTGTATAACTGATATTTATTTCTGTTACGGCCTGTATAATTTATATTAGATGTACTCTTTCTAGTAATAAGTGTTATAATAACTGTGTATATAATTTCCAGATCGCGCGGCGAGGCATCTCGACGGCGCAGGCGCACATTCCCCCGCTACTCGGCGTCGCGCCGCTCGGACCGCTACCACTTAGTTCCGTAAGTACACACTACACTCGGGTCTTTATTGCTCAACATACGAACACACAACAGCAATCAACGCAAAAATATATATGAGAGCAAACGGTGAAGAACTCAGGTTGCTTGGCTAGAGTAACACTAGTCTACATTGGTAACCCTAATTTTTAGTCCTTACATATTCATATTAATTAGCATAAATTAGCAGAATATGCAATAAAAACATTTAACAATACTTAACAGTAAGAAAAAAAAAACGACAACACCTATCCTACCTTATGTTTTTTATTGTTAGTATTTACAGAATACTTATTTTGAATTCGGTCAAAATTCCAATTATTGCGTGCCTAAATCAAAAACGAGTCTGATCACTCGTACTCACTACTTGACTAGAGTATCTGATTGTGGAAATTTCATATTTTTTAATCTGCGTGTATGCCTGTTGAACAATAAGCCGTTTTGATACGACCTTCATTCGGGCTCAGAGGTGTCTAGTGTCTACCTCAAAAGTGTCTATCGTTTTTTGTTTCAAGATATTTTTAAACACGTGTTTAACGCGCGTCTAACTTATATTTTGTGTAGCCCTAGTTGATCTGCATTCTAGTGTCACCTATGAGTGTAAATGGTGACCAATGCCAAGTAACTTGTATCTTACTGCACGTTCACACGATGCAAATATGGGGAGAGAAATAGTAAGGGAAGTGGGCAGCGCGAGTGTGGGAACAGGTTACTCGC
The DNA here is from genome assembly GCA_027580185.1 of Tuta absoluta. Classification (NCBI taxonomy): domain Eukaryota; kingdom Metazoa; phylum Arthropoda; class Insecta; order Lepidoptera; family Gelechiidae; genus Tuta; species Tuta absoluta. The sequence goes on along the minus strand of JAQAHW010000010.1, from coordinate 17,141,470 downwards.
GCTGCTACTCGGCATGCCGTGCTCACTTCCCGTGCTCCCTCGATTGTCGGCTTTTCGTGCGCGAGTCAAAGGAACGGCAGCAAGAATGCGTGTGGAATGTATTGCTATCCCGCTCACTCATATTGATGCGAGAAGAGTATATCGGCAGTGTGTGAACGCTCACTCGCGATGATACTTCCGTGGAAGTATTTCGAGTAATATTCGCGACAGCGGCAGGAGCAGAAGCAGGTGCACGTGCATGTCGTGAACTTGTATCTTACACGTGACCTCGTGTTGCAGGAACACCAGCTACAATTCCAAATGATGGAGGCGTCGTTCTACCACATGCCGCACCCCTCCGACAGCGAGCGCACGCGCGTCTACCTGCCCAGGAACATCTGCCAGCCGCCGCTATACTACAACCAGGTATAGACAAACATTTTTTTTTTACTATATCATCATTGGCCTCACGCGTCTGTGACAGACGATTTAATCAGTGTCTGAGGCAAGACTTTTATCCGCGTGACGCGAGTGAAGTGTCCTCTCCACAGACACTGCGTTCCCTGGGACGCAATTATGGAAAACGCAGGGCTGCCCAAGACCTGCGCCACCCTCTCGACCTTATTATATTAAGGACGATTGTCCAGTTTTATGGGCTAGTTCTCCTATGGGTTCCTGGTTTTTACAAGTAATGAAGAGTTCAAGGTATGAGCAATTGAAGATGCTGTTTATTGTGTAGTTGTTTCTTTGTTTCCGCCACCAACAGTTACCTAAAAAAAAGGCATAGAAACTACTAGTTCAGTTACTCGATAACAGATGGCGCTGTAACAAAAGACTACCATATCTCTGAAGGCGTGTTCAGTTGAATTAGACTTTATAAGATTCAATGAAATGCAATTTGAGCTTCAAAATTTAACAAGAAATGGAAATCGTAGTTGATTTTTCTTAAAAAATATACATACATAAATCACGCCTATATCCCTTACAGGGTAGGCAAAGCGTTAACGGCCGTAAAACGGATATAAACATATAACTGTGTATCACTATAGCGGCAGGTTGTCAGCCCATCGCCTAAAATTTCAATACACATCTAATCCCTCGAGTCCCTTAATAGCATCTTACGACACCCATGGGTAAAAAATGGGGTGATGCTATTCTAAGCCGGCATCACACGGCTTAAAAATATCGGATTATAAAAAACAGTTTAAGAAACTACCGTATTAAAACGATCTTCGTAAATTTTGTACGTAAGATCAAAAGTTCATAGATAAGCAATAACATCAGTAGTTCATAAATTAATACATACACATACATAAATCACGCCTTTATCCCTTACGGGGTAAGCAGAGCGTCAACGTCCGTAAAACGGATATTAACACCACTTCTGACAAAAGTTTGAGGGTCAATTAGATAACTGTGTATCACTATAGCGACAGGTAAGCCCATCGCCTAAAATTTCAATACACATCTAACCCTCGAGTCCCTAAGTCGCCTCTTACGACACCCATGGGTAAGAAATGGGGTGATGCTATTCTAAGCCGGCATCACACGGCTTAAAAATATGGGATCATAAAAAACAGTTTTAAGAAACTACCGTATTAAAACGATCTTCGTGAATTTTGTATGTAAGATCAAAAGTTCGTAGATAAGCAATAACATCATAAGTTCAAAAATTATTTATTGAACTTTTCGTTTGCAGGTGCTCCTACCGCACTCGGATTCGGTGGAGTTCTTCCAGCGGCTGTCGACGGAGACGCTGTTCTTCGTGTTCTACTACATGGAGGGCACGAAGGCGCAGTACCTCGCCGCGAAGGCGCTCAAGAAGCAGAGCTGGCGGTTCCACACCAAGTACATGATGTGGTTCCAGCGGCACGAGGAGCCCAAGGTCATCAACGAGGAGTACGAGCAGGTGAGGATTCCTACAACTGGTGTCGTTCTGGGCCTTACCACAAAAAGTATGACAAGCATGTTATACATATTCATATATTTATTGCAAGTCACATGTTGTTACAGATATTAACAATACATTAGTTGCCGTGTGATGCCGGCTTAGAATAGCATCACCCCATTAAATTATATTATTTTTAACTAGCATATAATAAATATTAAGAAAATTACCTGAGATACAAGTAAATATATTTTGTATTTACTTAGTTTAGGTATAGTTAAGAAATGTATGCACAACTTTAATTTTATATCTGTAAATTTACTATTTGCATGCTCACTTTTATTTTGAAATAAATTATCTTTATCTTTATTTCTTACCCATGGGTGTCGTAAGACCCGACTAAGGGACTCGAGGGATGTGGCTAACAACCTGTCACTATAGTGATACACAGTTATCTGATTGACCCTCAAGCTTTTGTCATACGTGGTGTTAATATCTGTTTTACGGCCGTTACCGCTCTGCCTACCCCGTAAGGGATATAGGCGTGATTTATGTATGTATGTATGTATGTAACAATACATTAGCCAGTACATTGTGACACCCTGTAAGGGTGTAGCAATTTGAGGGGTACCACATTAATTATACAAACTTATAAATATTCCAATGTCATGCTTTCTACTGATTCATAATATTATAAATTAACTTATTCTTAACCTAAACCTATATGAATTATTATAATTTTAACCAATTTGATATATTTTGATATATTTACATTGTAATGTCATATTTATGTCATTTCGTCATTTTCAAATAATTATAATTCAATTTAAGATAATAAGAATACAACAGCACTACAATAAATAAATAAAATCATCAATTTATTATCCTACATCTTGAGTACCAAATTTTAAAACACTTCCCGTGTTAGGTATACAATTTTTGAAAACTTGCAAAATTTTCGAGTGCGGGCAGGATTTGAACCTGCGACTTTCGCATTACTAGTGGCGACGCCTCTTCCATCTGGGCTACCGCAGCTCATTTCTTGCCCGCCAATTTTGCAAGTGTATTTTAATGCCAGTAACGCTTGGCATGGCTCCATCTACCGGGTTAGTTTTGCAACTAATAACCGGCGACTAATTCTATCTTTACAGATTGAATGTAGTCTAAGCGATGAAAACCAGCGATAAATTGAGTACCAAATTTTAAAACACTTCCCGTGTTAGGTATACAATTTTTGAAAACTTGCAAAATTTTCGAGTGCGGAAGAGGCGTCGCCACTAGTAATGCGAAAGTCGCAGGTTCAAATCCTGCCCGCACTCGAAAATTTTGCAAGTTTTCAAAAATATCCTACATCTATTATATCGTTGTCATTTTGTCATTAACAGTGATGTTATAGTAACTTTTATGTTATTTACCAGAAAACTTTTTAAAATAAAAACCCATACAAAAACCGATACGCGTTCAACACTTGTCAAACTGTATTGTGGTAAGGCTCAGCGCTGCACACGTTGAAGAAGTGATCCTTGCTGCCTTTTCGTGCATTCCCCTCATTCTCAACATCCCTTATTTTTACAACCCTCACCATTTTTCATATTTTCTATCCTGCATTTTCACCTCCTCGTATTTTTCATCGCCCTTCATTTAAACTTCCCTCATTTTCATCACCCTTTATTTAAACTCCCTCATTCTCACCACCCTTTTCATCAATTAAACTTTCCTAATTTTATCACCCTTTATTTGAATTTCCCTCATTTTCATCGTCCGTTATTCTCCTGCTCCATCTTTTTCATTTCCCCTTTCCTTCATTTTCTTTTACCCTTTTTTTTATTTCCCCTTTCACTCATTTTCATTTTTCTTTACACTCATTTTCATTTTCCCTTTCACACATTTTCATTTGCCTTTACCTCATCGTCATTTTCCCTTTCACTCATTATTTTCATTTCTCATTCCCTCATTTTCATTTCCCCGATCACTTTCACTAATTTTCATTTTCCTTTCCCTCATTTTCACTTTCACTCATTTTGTTTTTCCCTTTCACTCGTTTTCATTTTCTCTTTCCCTCATTTTAATTTCCCTTTCACTCATTTTAATTTCCCTTTCCTTTCACTCATTTTCTTTTTCCCTTTCACTTGTTTTCATTTTCCTTTTCCTTCATTTTCATTTTCCCTTTCCCTCTTTTTCATTTTTCCTTTCCCCATTTTGCATTTGCCTTTCCTCATTTTCTTTTTCCCTGTCCCTAAGACCATCTTGTAAGGACGTCTGCTTGCGCCATGCCCAACTTTTTGAAAATTTGTATATGTATGTAATTAATGTTTTTTCTCTGTTTCAGGGCACATACATCTACTTTGACTATGAGAAGTGGGGCCAGCGGAAAAAGGAGGGCTTCACTTTCGAGTATAAGTACTTAGAAGACCGGGACTTAAACTAAGCGCGTTGTGAAGTGTGGGCCGGCGCCGGATACGGCCCGGCTCCGGATATCCGTGTGCCGGATGCCGGATGCCGGCCGCCGGACGCCGGGCGCCGGCCGCGGACGGGACACCCACCTGAGTGCGCGTGCGATTGTTTCTGGACTCACAGTGATCAGTGTAACAGTGGATGGAATTTGTACGTAACGAGCGGCGGCGGCGGCACTTGGTGAAGTGAAGCGGTCGCTGGGTGACGGCTTGTGACGGCTAGTGACAGCCGGCGGCGGCGGACGGCCGCGTGCGGCTCGCGAGGCAGTGTGACGTGCGTGGAGCCCGACGAGGCCTAAAGGCGCCGCTGCGCTTGTGATTGTGTTACTTCGCATCGATTCCATTACTTGACAGTATTTTAATTATTTGAACGATCGGTTCATCTTCTGTGATTTAATTAAAAAGTTAATCAGTTGACTCTATCATTGTAATAAAGTTTGTATGATAACTTCACTCTACTGGCAGTTTGTGTGTGAATCGAATTTTGTCGAGCCTCGAAACGAAAAGCGAAAGATTATGTGATGCATTACTATTGTACCTCGGTTGACAAACTAACGGGCCGTGCAATTAAGAAAATCAAAGAAAAACTCGAAATAAAAAAAAACCTTCACACTGTGCATAGACTGATGTTAATCCTCACTCCACTAGGAATAAGTCGATATTTCGCATTCCCTGCTAATTTGTCAACCGTATTCAACTGTAAACCAGTTGTTACTATAAAAAGCCAATGTGATATATCGATATAGGAACCCTGGGATGCCTTTAGGGGGGACGTCTGCTCCCCCACCACCACATTATATAGCTCTGTTCTATTGACGAGAGCCGTGGAGGGAGTGCAGCGGTCCTCGAGACCGGAGACCGCTCGGCACACAACATGCTACATATTAGGATGGTCTGACCGTTGGACATTTTCTTTCTTTTTTGTAATACCCAGCAATAAGTAGAACAATTAACGCTAGAACGCATTACTTTCGGTGGTGTGTATATATTGTGCTGCAATGGATACGAAATGTGTTGTGTGATGAGCGGTCTGTGTCAGAAAACATCTGAAACAGTATAAATACCATGCTAACCCGAATTTGATCTCAGATTTGGCAAACTACATCACAGTTTCCTAAGCCTAATGGCAGGTTTCAAATAGTGTTCAGAAAATAAGTAGTTAGCGTTGTATTTAAACTGTTTTTAATTAAATTATGCTAGTCTTAGTATCTCAACGCGTCCGCGTGCCTACTAAATTAAGTGAAAGTCACAATTACATGAGAATTCATCACTAAGGGCCTCCCAAGGCATTTGTTTTTTAAACTTTTGTATAGTGCATCGGCATAGTTTGGGTTATTTTAAGCTAGCTCTCATGTACTACATTAAGTTCGACTGCAAAGTACAACTTATGTTTAAGCAGGTCTACTCTAAGACAGTGTGTAAAAAGACTAATAAAAATCTTCTAAGGCTAACTTTACATGGTCAGTTTAGATTAGAAATATGTTTAAGTTTATCAGAATCACTAGCAGTTTCGTTTTAGAAATCAGTTAAAAATTATGTAAAGTTTAGCTATTTATGATATTTTTTGCATCTGTTTACTAATATAGTTTGAAAATAAGTTCCTTTAGCCAGTATATTCGAAATTTCATAATTTTTGTTTTAGCTTATTTTTATCTCGGTTGACCATGTAAATATCTGAAATGTGTAAGAATTCTTGTGGAAGAGCAATTTTGTAGTATGTGTAAGCTATCCAGCAGTAGTTCCAGTAAGGGTCTCCAGTGTGTTTCCGTTCGCAACGCAGTACACTATTTCACCTCGTGACAAAATTTAGCATACTATTAAATTTTGCATTTAATTTGAACAAAGAATAAAAAAATTGCATGCAATTAATACACTGCCAAGACTTATAGAATAAACAACCCATGTACTTATCGCTTTCCAAAATGGGCCGCTTGTCGTTTTGATTGTCGAGTTTTGTATAAATTGCCTATTAAAATTAATTACGGACAAGTAGAGATGTGAGGAGCCCATTTTGGTCAGTTTCATTGGAACGGTGAGGTGAAGCAGTGTTGCCGTGTGCGGTGCCGCGTCGCGTGGTCGTGCGGTGCGGTGCCGCGTCGCGTCGCCTGCCAGTTTGTTACAGTTGATCCGTGACGTCACGTCGCGTGTCGTGTCGTGTCGTGTCGTGTCCCGCTCGATCTCGTTAATTCCGTGCGTGAGATGTTGATAGTTTTCACTTTTGTAAAAAGTCTATCGTGAGAACAGATGAAATGTGGTAAATAATAATTTAAAAAATTATCTGTACAGTTCTATTTGTATAGAAATAAATAACGATTAAAAAATTTTAAACATGTTGTGATTTCTTCTTAGATTTAAGTGCGAAGTTTAGACTAGCGCCGCAGCTGTTTAGGGCGAGGCGCGTTTACGCATTTCTTTTTTTCTTATTTATTTTTCTATTGAAAGAAATGACTGTTTTATTGTAGAATAAACTCGTAAGAAAGCATATGAATATTTTGTTTGTTTGCGGAGTCGGTGATTCCTTATTATTTCGCTTTACTTTACTAGCCTAAAGTTATGTTTTTATGATTTATTTGGCTTGTTATTTTTTTGCTTGCGCTTCTATATAATGTAAATAGGATAGTACAAAATACGCCATGCAAACTGACTAATTCAAACAAGTAATTTATCTAATAATTAATTCGTAGAAACGGTTATGTTGTAAAAAAATAATACCCGCTCGCGTTTTTTTTTGCCAATATTCATATCGCCATCTTCCGCCGCACCTGTCAGTTGTTGTTGTACGAATTGTTCAATTGTGGTTGAAATATTGTTCAGTTGTTGTTTAGATGATTTTCAGTTGTTGTTCGGTTGTTATTCAGTTGTTGTACCGATGTTGTTGTGGTGTTGTTTCGATGTTGTTCAGTTGCTGACTTGATATCTGAACAACTGCTGAAGTATTCCTTAAGGACATTACAGATTAAAAACTGTGAAATAGTAAAATCAACCCCTATTATAACCCAGCAAATCCATGGCGCTAACTTAGGAGAATACAAGTAAAACGCTCGACTAACTTTTAAAACTAATTTAATCGTAGAACAGTATTAGCGTTTCTTTTTCTTGTTGTTATATTTGGGTTTCCCCTTGATGCGGCGCCGCACGCCGGCCGCCTCCTCCGTGTCGTCGTCGGAGTCCGCGGCGCCGCGCTTCCTGCCCTTGGTGCTCTTCTTGTCTTCCAGCTCTTTCATTTCCTGTAAAAACGAGCAATTCATGAAAACACCGAAAAACCGAAAATGAAATAACTAACTTACCTAAAAAAATACATACATACATACATAAATCACGCCTATATCCCTTACGGGGTAGGCAGAGCGTTAACGGCCGTTCAACGGATATTAACACCACATCTGACAAAAATTTGAGGGTCAATCAGATAACTGTGTATCACTGTAGTGACAGGTTGTCAGCCCGTCGCCTAAAATTGCAATACACACCCTCGAGTCCCTTAGTCGCCTCTTACGACACCCATGGGTAAGAAATGGGGTGATGCTATTCTAAGCCGGCATCACACGGCAACTTACCTAAAAAAATACAAATTAACTATTAAATGTAATGGGCAGTGTACTGAAAACTTCGCAGGCATGATCGTTCCATAAAACGTGAACACCTTTTCTCAAGCAGGTAAGAGTGAACAGGCTTCTCTTGGGTGAGCTCGCTCCATCTTAGACTCTGTCTCTGTCCTGTGACCTAGACTAGAGTAAAGAGCAAACCCATCATTAATAAAATAAAAAAAAACAACCATGGACCGACAAAATTTAAAACTCAAAATATATTTTTCTTACTCAACATGTTTCTTAGGGAAAATTGTTCAATTTAATGAATTGCTAGCAAAGTTTTCGTTACAATCTGTTTTCTTACGATCTTTGTGAGCCGCTGCGCTTCAGCCACTCGCTCCTGGAGGACCATCACTTCGCTTTCGTCTGTCTTGTACAGCGGCAACTGCTTCCCGATCAGCTGTTCGATACGCTGGTAGAGCTCTACGTCGTACTGCGGATAAATTGTCTCGGTAAGTAAGGTAAAATTATGGGTTAGTCTCATTTTCTATAAAGGCAATTTAGTGACAGTAGTACTTGATATGGCCCACGTTGGGCGCCAATTCGAGATTAGTCTACACTAATATTATGAAGAGGAATGGTTGGATTGTTTGTTTGTTTGAATTGAATAGGCTCCGAAACTACTGGACCGTTTACAAAAATCTTTTACTATTAGAATCCCACATTATCCCTGATGAATATAGGCTATATTAAAATGCCTTATTCCCGCAGTAAAACGGTTAGCAGCGGGTTAGACCGCTGGGCAGGCCGCTAGTATTTAATATGGCCTCAATTCGGACGCCAATTGGTAATAGTAGTATGTAATATGGCCCCACTTCGGGCGCCAATTGGTAATAGTAGTATGTAATATGGCCCCACGTCGGGCGCCAATTGGCAATAGTAATATGAAATAGGACCCCACGTCCGGCGGCGCCAATTGGCAATAGTACTATGTAATATGGCCCCACTTCGGGCGCCAATTGGCAATAGTACTATGTAATATGGCCCCATTTCGGGCGCCAATTGGCAATAGTACTATGTAATATGGCCCCACTTCGGGCGCCAATTGGTAATAGTAGTATGTAATATGGCCCCACTTCGGGCGCCAATTGGCAATATTAGTATGTAATATGGCCCCACTTCGGGTGTCAATTGGCAATGGTAGTATGTAATATGGCCCCTGTTCGTAATCTGCTTAAGATATTAAACTTATGTAGCATAATTTCACTGATTGGCAGACATTTTGATTTCTACCTGCGAAACGAAAGTGATGGATTTCCCGGCTCTCCCGGCGCGGGCGGTGCGGCCCACGCGGTGGATGTAATCCTTGCTGTGCAGCGGGATGTCCAAGTTGATGACAACATCCACATGGGGAATGTCCAGACCTCTGGCAACATGAGTAAAAAAGAAGGTTAATATCATAATCAGTAAAACATTACGGAATATGAAAAAACTGGAGAAGCAATATAGTTTAGTTCGGAAAAGTAATGCCGAAATAGATGCTAAATCGCGTCTTTATTCTTTGGGTAGGCAGCTTGGCAACGCCAGTAATAACGGTAATTTTAGCTATAACACAACTAATATTTGAGGAGCAGGGGGTCATTCAATAAAGCTGACAATTGTAATTTACAATGACAATTCATACACATTGCATGGTCAGTGAGGCAATTCGATGCCTAAGTTATCCTTACAAGTTTCAAGCTGCGCAATGTAAATCGAATTTTTATTGTAAAATATAATGTCAGTTTTATTGAATGACCTCCAGAAGGAAATTATGGCAATTGATTACAATTTACAATGAAGCTTTCAAATAAAACAAAACAAGCCCACATTATGAAATGTGGTTAATTTCGTTCGACCCTCGTCGGGCGCCAATGTTTATCAATAATTATCATACTAACCTTGAAGCCACATCAGTGCAGATCAGAATGCTCCGGCTCTTATTCTTGAACTTGTTGAGGGCTGCGAGTCGCTTATTCTGCGACATTTGTCCGTGTAGCGGTACGGCGGCTAGGCCGAGGTTTCTGAGCAACAACGCGGTGCGTAGCGCGTTCGCGCATGTTGATACGAACACTATGAAGGAATTTCCGGCCATCTCGTTGAGGATGTGGACGAGGTACACGTCCTGCAAGATAATGCCTTCTCTTTAATTTTTGTAACACAGGTAAAATAGATTTATCTCCTAGACTACAAAACAGCAAAATCCGTTCATACTTTTTTTACCAGTTACCTTCTTTATCTTATTTCATCTGTATGCATCCCTATTAATAAAATCAGATTTCAATAAGGCCCAGCGCTATTTCGCGCGCGGGTCGACCTGCTTTCTTGGTTTGGCAAAATACAAGAGCAGCGCTGTGTGACGCGCGTTATGCCACTAGCGCCGCGGCGGGTACGCTAATATGTGGCATAGCACAACCCGTACGAACACAACGACACCTTGCCATATTACAGCTACCTACCTAGGCACGATACGCCTCCTAAATTCGGACAAGTTATAATGGCGGCGCTGTCAACAGCCGTGCGGGACTAAGCGCGCGCTGGACTGCTGGAGCGTTGGGCCTTACTACCAAAACCATTCTATAACCCTTGTTATTAAAGAAAACCTTACCTTATACTTCACAGGAATGAACAAATAGTACTGCTGAAGCTTGTCCACAGTTTGGTATTTTGTGGACACTTCAACTTTGACAGGATCTTGTAAGGAGGCTCGCTGCAATTTGGCCACTTTCTTGGTCATTGTGGCTGAGAACAGATAGGTGCGGCGCTCGCGTGGTATCACGCGCAAGATCTTGTCCACTTCAACTTCAAAGTCCATGTTAAGGATGCGATCAGCTTCGTCCATCACCTAGGTGAAATGGAAAATAGTTAGTATACATTTTTACAGACCATCAGCCCGGTGGTCCAATGATATCATCAAGTCAACGGGATCTCAGTGAGATGGCACCATAGAGAAAAGGCCTATGCCCTGCAGTGGGTGAATGGGGGCTGATGATGATACATTTTAACATGTTTTTCCTGTGTAAGGATGTTGCAATAATGACATAACCTATGTAAACAGTATAAGTATAAGCGCCATGTGGTGCCAGCAGAGCAGAATAACACAACTCCAAGTTTGCCTGTGGGTATCGCAGGTGATTAAAGGCTTCTGGGAGGTAGGCAGCAGTGCTTTCCATGTCAACAACATTTTCAAAAAAATGTACACTGCGGTCACCAACCCACCTGCCTAGCATGTTCACAATGGTTGAAAACCCCTCATCTTGAGAGAAGCATATGTCCGGCTGTGGACTGCTATAGGCTGATGACGAAGATGATGCACTAACATATGACACAAAGCAATTTTCTCTGTATTATTAAACTTTATTTTATTGAAGAAAAAACATCTAAACAATAAAATTTTAGATAGTTGTAACAATGGGAACAAAACAGCTTTTGAAAATATAAACTTACAAGAAACTTCAATGCCTTCAAGTTGAATCCCTTAGTGTTCTCTAAGTGGTCAACCAGCCGGCCAGGAGTGGCAATGATGATGTGGGGCTTCTTGGACAGCATCAGAGCCTGGGCCACCATATCCATACCACCCACTATTACTACACATTTCACTCCTATACTTGCACCTATAAAAACACCATCATCACTTTGTAAGTAGTTGCAGGATTTTAAAAAAAAGTAAACTGAGATGCCAACTAAATGAAATAATTTTTTACACAAATTTTAACTTTTTTTAAAATTTGTCTGGAGTTTGAGGGCAGCAGTCTTTACTAAGATACTAACTAAATAGTATAAAATGAAGTCACTTCCCATGTCCCTATGTATGCTTAGATCTTTAAAAGTATGTAATTAATTTTGATGCAGTTTTCTTTAGTAGATAGTCATTCAAGAGGAAGGTTTTTATGTATAATTCATGCCGGGAATATGACGCACCGCGGGAAAGCGGTTAGCAGCGGTTGAAATTGCTGGGTGGGCCGCTAGTTTAAGATAAAAATAAAAATTATCTTACCCAGTGCTTCAAACTGTTCTGATATTTGAAAAGCCAATTCTCTGGTTGGTGTTAATATTAATGCAAAGTATCTTTGTGGGTTTTCAAGCAAGGCCTGTAGTATTGGAAGTGCAAAGGCTCCTGTCTTCCCTGAACCAGTTTCTGCCAACCCAATTATGTCTTTGCCTTGTAGTGCTATGGGTATGGATTCTTTCTGAATTTTTGATGGGTGTTTCCACTTTAGCTCTTCGCACGCTTCGCATAACACGTCTACAACACCCTGGAAATGACATAGAATGTTTTAGCTAAGCAACTCTGAAACTTTAAATACATAACCTATAAACTTTTAAAAGTAAAATGATGGCTTGTACTGGGCTTGAACTACGTTGTAGTTGAATAGCAAGAAATATTAAGAATGTTTCTAGCATTGACTTAGCTATCATACATTGAGAGCAAGCGTAAAAGCTTGAGAAATCACATGTAAATACGGGACTAACCAAGTCTTTAAAAGTAACTGTTTCTTCTTCTTTCTCACTATTTTGGGTCTCTTCTTGCTTTTCTTCTTCAGAATTATGGCTTTCTTCGTCACTACTCTGATTTTCTTCAGTCATTTTCACTGTGGAAATAAATATTAATTCTAGAAATTTAGATACACGCGAAACATGTGTACATGATGTGTACGCAAATCGCAAATTATTTGACAGCTGAGCTATCGTTCAGAAATTCATACAGCTGCGTTCAATTTTGTTTTAAACATCACGCTTCAATCTATTCATGCATTCTCATCAATCGATCAATCTTCCATGGATTTCCGTGAACGGATCCAATCTAACGTCACACGAGCGTCGACAGTTTTTGAGGTTATATTTGTTTACTTGCAGTTTTCACTGTTTTTACTCAATAAAAACTGTAAAGAATACCTTGAGCAATGGCTAAGCATCATCCAGATTTAATTTTCTGTCGTAAACAGCCTGGCGTTGGTAAGTATTCTACATTTTAATCCCTCAATTAGCGATAACATAATTTCACGCTCTTACTATCGTTTTCATTCTTTTCCTCAGCTATCGGTCGTCTTTGTGAGAAATGCGATGGCAAATGCGTGATCTGTGATTCGTACGTGCGTCCCTGCACGCTTGTGCGGATCTGTGACGAGTGCAACTACGGTTCGTACCAGGGGCGATGTGTCATCTGTGGAGGACCCGGCGTCTCAGACGCTTACTACTGCAAAGAGTGCACTATTCAGGAGAAAGATGTAAGTTAGGTTTTTTATGACCGATGTGCACATATTCGTGCCAGAGTACCTATACTTTCAATTGCCTTTCTATTTAATTGTTTTATTGTAGGAGAAATTTAATTGTATGTAGGATACAGTTTAGGCAAAATTTTAGAGTTTAAAACCAATTGCTGGTTTAACCCGTAAAGCCCAATTTATTGTCATTCACTGATAAATTGCAACTTATTACTAGATGCTGTAACATAATCAGACTGTTTGTTGTCTCAATCTACTTCTATAAGCTGTTGCCATGTAAATGTTGGTTTCATGTAGGATAAGAATGTTTACTTCTTACTATGGAGTGACAGCTATTATATTCTTGCCTTATCTGTGGCAGGGTATAATTTGGCCCTCTATGTCTTGTTCTTTTATATTCTTTTAAATACTTACCTGGAACAACTATAGCTATCTTCCAATTATTTCATTACTTTCCATTCTGTAAGTAATTTTTATGTTGATGGTAATGCAATAAATATATTCTTGTTATTTCAGAGGGATGGGTGTCCAAAGATTGTGAACTTGGGTAGTTCAAAGACAGACTTGTTCTATGAAAGGAAGAAATATGGATTTAGAAGACATTAGGGGTAATTTTTCAATAGTTGTAAGGTTTATACATTAGGTAAGGAATTCACATACATGAATGCAGTCTGAGATAGTGGAATCCTTTACTGGTGCATATTCATTTGGAAACATTTGTTCCACAAAAAATCTCTGCCCGCAACACTCGTGGTTGTTGATATACAATGTTGTGTGACATATGCTTTCAAATAAATATGTGCCTTTCATTTTGAATAAAAAATAATAATAATAATGGTCAAATCTTCTTCTGGACTGCTCTTTTGCAGTATAAATTAAACTATATTATTGTATTCATTCAATACTCTCATATTTTGTTTTAAAACATATAGCTTAATGCTTGTGTTTTAGATTACATATAGCTTAATGCTTGTGTTTTAGATTACAACTTAGTAAATTCAGTTCAATAAACAAATTCCGAATTTTATTAAAACAAATTTTATTGCACTCAATTCCTTAAAAATTACTACTCTAAGGCTATTCTATGGAATGTTTCGTCTTGAATCTATACATAAAAAGTATGCTAGTCTAGTTCTTTATTTACAAATCAAGCATCACACATTAATGAAGTACCTAGTAAATTTGAATATTCAACTTATTCAAAATACACAGTGCAAATTGTTCAAAAATTGCCTTTATTGTCGAAACTATTATTTTCAAATATAAGCAAAGCAACACACTATGTTACAGTAATTATCCATATTTTAGGCAAGTGTTGACTAAAACCCAAAAATATTATTTATTTAAGTATCATTGATTATTTATTTACAATCAAGCATTTATATAGAAAAATCTTTTTACTAAATACCTAGGTTTTTACTGCTTGTTCAGGATAACAATATGAACCATGAAGTCAAAATATAAAGAAAATAGATGGACCTTCTGTATGAAATGACTACAAAATGACTGTCAACAACCATGATTACCAATAGAATTGCCGCAGATCAAACATACGTATTTGCCAGCTACAGCTTGAGCACTTTTCATAGATATCCGTAAATTACATACATAAATCACGCATCTTTACCGGAGGGGTAGGCAGAGACTACTTCCTTCCACTAACTACGATCCTGGCATACTTCTTTTGTCTCCTCTACATTCATCAATCTCTTCATGCATGCTCGTCGGTTTAGGGTACTCTTCACCTGACCATTCTAGCACGTCCCTGATTTGATCGAGGTACGTTCGTCGAGGTCTTCCCCTAACGACGTTCCATCCACACTGGCCATATACACCTGTTTCGTTATTCTTTCATTCATCCTCTCTACACGACCAAACCATCTTAGCATACCCGTTCTACACCAGTCACTACGTCTTCTTTTATACCACAACGTTACCTTATCACGGTATTCATTATCTTGTCACTCAGTTTTAATTCAATCATACTTCTTAACGCTCTCATTTGTACCGCATTTATTCTACTTTCATGCTTTTTCTGCCATACCCAACTTGCGTAATTAATCCGTAAATTGACCGTACGTAATTGAAATAAAGGTGACATTGCCTACAATGATAAACATGAGAGCCGTTTGTAATTCTAGATAATGTCACCTTTATATCAATTACGATATAGTTCCTTTTCAGATTATAGTCAAAATGTGCTCGAGGTGTTACTCGCAAAAACGGCTCGTACTGTGCGGCGGCCCTATGTAATACAACAAGATCCCATGTCCGAACAGACTGCGTTGCATATCAACTGGGCCCACATTTGACGCTACACGTTAACCAGCGCCACATAATAACTGGTGCTACATATTAACTCGCGCCACTATTTCTGCTGCTGGTGGCCGATAGGACAGAAGGGTTGGTCCATACATTCGTCTCCCCCCCCGCGTCCGAGTAGGCTGGCCGCGCGGGGATGATTGGCGACCTGATGCATACTCTGAAATACAAATTTCTGGATGAAGGTTTACCTACATTTCAGAATGGGCCAGGATGCGTATATTTGATTCAGTTGTAACCTGATTTCGCATGCGCTAATAAAATTTCTGCCGATTCAAAAATACACCTAAGTCGTGGACTTTATTCTACTATAAAGGGAAAATTTTACTTGTGATTGTGACCGATACTGAAAACAGACTACGAGCTGGAACAACTTTCCCCGAGGAACATAGGTCAAAATAAGACAAAAATATAGTAACTTAAATCAGCTAATCAGTAATTTTGGATGGGACGTCCAATTTTTTATATTCCTACCTATGTTCCTTGGTGAAAGTTGTTCCTGATCACCGGTTCTGAGTTTTCGCTATCGGCCACTAGTAAATTTTTACCCTATATACAGGGTTATTTTTTATTCACCCCGGATATTTTACAGGGTGATTCTACTCATGATTCTGAACAACTTTTATTATGGGGTCACATGCGAAATCGCGAAAAATTAAACTGCTCCTCCATAGAAAAATTCATACCTACTCGAACAAAATGTATGGAACAGTTAGATTTTTTTTCGCGATTTCGCAGGTGACCCCATAATAAAAGTTGTTCAGAATCATGAGTAGAATCACCCTGTAAAATATCCGGGGTGAATAAAAAATAACCCTGTATACTATATTCGTTCCCATGAGAAAGGAGGATTGATTAAATTTCTGCTTTCATAATTCAGATTTCTCAGGTATAACGTTTAAAATAAAGTAAAATAAATGTGTCGGATGCGTATTTACACGATAGGTACATTCTATGGCCAATTATAAAATACATAAATGATAATTTTGCATCACACACGTGTTGAAGCTGCAGTGTTTTTATTCTGCTTTAAAACCGCTCTTATTTATTCCATGCTCATTCATAACTTTTATTTACATAGTTTTATTACGTGTTTACCTACCAGTGGTGTCATGCATGGTTTTTAGATTTTAATAAGATTTATTTATACCGTTCTTTCGGTTTCTCAAACTTGGGTGTTTCGGGTTTGGAAATCGCTGGCAAGTGGTTGTTGGGTGTCGGTTCGGCTTGATGTCAGCTGAATCCGAATATTTTCCTATGGATATCAGGAATTTTGGTTACAATTTGCACAAGAAATCGTATCATCAAGGGCCGCAACAGTCCACTGTTAGGGCTGCCGCAGACTTAACGTAAATTTTTGTGAGTTTGTGAACTCTGAAAATGAACCGTACATAATTGAAATAAAAGTGACATTGAATACCAAATTTTAAAACACTTCCCGTGTTAGGTATAAAATTTTTGAAAACTAGCAAATTTTTCCTGCCCGCGCTTGAAAACATTGCAAGTAAAAAAAAAGTGACATTGCTTTGAATTACGAACGCCGCCGCTTGTCGGCATGCGACTGTAAGCGCCAACGCTGCGTCGAGCGAACTGCTTGCACCGCCAACACGGGGCGCGGGCGCGTCTCGTCCGATCACGACGACGGGGCACCTCGCCGTGCTAGGGCCGCCGCAGAGCAAGAGCAGTTTTTGCGAGCGACAGTTCGAGCACTTTTGACAAGAAATTCAGATGAACTCAGTTGTGATTGAAATAAAGGTGACATTGGCTAGAAGGCCAAGCGGCTGTCACGGTCGTCCTTCGGCAACCGGCGGCGTTTTTCTGTCTAGCGAATGTCATCTTTTATAACGTCCGGTTCTTTTTTGATTTTTTGTGAAAAGTGCTCGAGCTGGCAAAAAGCGTACGTTTTATAGCCGACAGAAATCTAGGCCGCTTTAGCGCCGCAGATGCCGAGTCGCTCAATATAATTCGACTCTTAAAGCCCTTTGTCATTGTAGCCAATGTCACTTTGATTTCCACTACGATAGAGTTCCATTTCGGATTGTAGTGAAAATGCTCCAGCTGGCGCTCGTAAAAACGTACGTTTGGTCTGTGACAGTCCCATACCTATGCGCTTTTTATTCTTTCTATTGGGTGGGGTTTGCTTGCCATACTATAAATTAAAATTAAATTATTTCTATTTCTATTTCTACTCGCCAAATCAGAAGTTAGTCTCAGAGATTTATCATCTATCTTCTTTTGTGGATAGTTTAAACTTTTACATTCGCTGTGAGAAATTAAATGAAATTTTATTCAATGTGTACTATCACTTCTTGACGTCATGATCCGTAATGGTAAAAAAAGGTATAACACAATTTTCTTCTTATTTTAACAAATTTTTATTGTCCTGATAGAAATCTGGTTCAGGTGGGATAAAAATAAATATATAAAAAGGCACTGCTTCGGGGCTGGCCACGTTCATCACACGGCATGTAACTTTACTCCACCACCACGTTTATACGACATTTGTTTCAAATTGAAATCAGGATGTGACTGCTGACTATATAGACAAAAGGAAATAGTCTTGTTGCATAACTCATAAGCCGGATATTTAACTTGCCTTTTATGAGGTATCTTTTTATATGATACAATGACAAACAAACACTGCAATATCAACCTAAAATTAAGCTTAAACCACACAAGACTCACGAGTTGACGTCCTCCAGTTTTTTGAGCAGCCTTTCGTTTTCCCGGCTCAGTAACTCTTGATCCCTCAACAGCTGATCTCTGACTCCAAACAGCTCACTATTCTCCCTCCGTAGAGCTGAGTTCTCTATAAAACACAAAAATAACGTAAATATCCAATCAGTTATTATAAATCAATTGTTATGGAAACTCAACATATTTTTGTAATATTTCAACCTATGTTGCTTAGAGAAACTTGTTCCTTATCACCAGCCCGTCTTAAGTTTCCGCGTGATTAACCTGGCCAGGCCAGCCCCGTGGCAGTGCCTTGATTTTTATTTCTTTATCCCGCCCGAGCCGGTTTTCTATTGGGACATTACAAAATTGTTATAAAAAAAAGAAAATTGTGTGATACATTTTTTTTTTACAATGACGGTTCATGACGTCAATAAGGGATATGATAATACTATCCTACATTGAATAAAGAATTTCAATTTCGCTAACTAGCAAAATTTTACTCTATGTATTATATACCTTCCATGTGTAACTGCACTAGTTCCACGAGCTCAGACTGGGGTAGCTGGTGGAGTTTGTTGGCAGGGACCTGCGTTGGAGTGTGCTTGCGGGGGTCTGAGCAGAAAAATACACAATAAGTATCAAAAGTAGTTGAACATAATTGAACCGGGGAACGAGGATGATGAAACTGAACAAATTTCCACAAGAAACTTATATTGAAACAGAAATCCACGATAAATGTCTAAAACAGTTGAACATACCTAAAACTGTGCACCTAGAGATGAAACTGAAGAAATTCCTTCAAGAAATTTAGATTGAATCAAAATATGATAAAATTAGTTCGATTGGTCCACTTTCTCTCTTAGATCATTCCCAGTCAGCCTCTTATCTTTTCCCATTGGTCTTTTCCAAGCTTCGAGCATCGCGGTCTTCCGTCTCGTTCCGACGGCCGCGTTGATCGAAGTTCCCAAGTGATTCATGGAAAATCTGTCGAATTGGTCACTTACTTAACCCCTTATAATTTGTTTTGCAGATACTAGGTACTCGCTCTGTGAGTCTCAATATAATTTGCAAGGCGGTCCTGAGGTGTTGGTTCTCCGCTTGTCTCAACTTCGCGCTTCAAGCTTAGTATTAAATCGTGACGGGCGTCATTCACATTTAACCTACTTTCCTAACTATTCAATTTCCTAACCATTTTCTCTCTTGGTCCACTTTCCAAATTGGCAAAGTGTAACTCGTAAGAAAATTGTTTAAAAGCTCAGTACTCAAGTCTTCATGTTAAGGTCTGTTCGTATGTGCAAGTCGGTCCTGGGGCGCGTTCAATGCACCATCTTTCGTAGCTCTTTCGTCACTATTTTATACTAAAAAAGTCTTTCGTCGTCCATAAACATACCGTTCAGCGACGACGAAAGACTTTTTTAGTATTAAAGAGCGACGAAAGAGCTACGAAAGATGGTGCATTGAACGCGCCCCTGAGGTGCTAGTTCTCAGCTTTTAGAGCCTCCACTTCACGCTTCAAGTATACCTCTAGTATTAAAGCGTCACGGGTGTCATTCACTTTTAACCCAGTTTTTCAACTATTCAACTTTCCCTATTGTCGTGTCAATACACGACAATAGGGAAAGTTGAATAGTTGAGAAACTGGGTTAAAGGTGTCAATACACGACAATAGGGAAAGTTGAATAGTTGAGAAACTGGGTTAAAAGTGAATGACACCCGTAGTAATAGTAAGTGTATTGACTATCGTAGTATATTAAGTAAGTGTATTGACTATCAGTGTCACGAGCATATACGTCATCACGGTAGGGTAAGGAGTTTGTCCGGTCAGTCTATGCCCGACCGTAGACCAGTGAGGCTGTGTGATGGTGTGCTGGCGAGCCATTCACGACTTCTATGAAGTCAATCACCAGTACGATCCCCAGGGATCGTACACCAATTAACCCCTTGTCTGTCACGTACCGGGAGCCGGACAACAATTTTGAACCTTAACTACCCACAATAAAATTCAAAACCAATGAAATTGTTATAGTATGAAGCGACAGACGAGTGATTAATACATTTTCTCTCTTGGTCCAGTTTCCCCATTAAATTGTCGAAGTATTAATCATAGGTAACATAGTTTAAATACTCACTGTAAGTGTCGATGTTGAGGTCTGTCTGCATGTGCAGCGCGGTCCTGAGGTGCTGGTTCTCAGCTTGCAGAGCCTCCACTTCACGCTTCAAGCTTAGTATCAACGCGTCGCGGGCGTCCTAGAATTTATAGAATATACGTTCCAGTATGTATAAGGATATTCATCAAAATTATAAAATAGCTACGTCGTAGCACCGTAGCACTATGGTAAGCATCACTTGACCGTTTCCTCTTTTGTTCTGGCAAAGGCCATAGGTTGTAGTAGAGGTTTAGCCTATATTTTCTAAGGCATAAAGGTAAAGATAAGGTAAAACGTGATTTTTGCAATTATCTTAATAAAAAGAGTACCTACGGCGATTAGCCTTGAAAAAAAAAACGTTAAAAATAATGCTCAAAATAGTTCTTCGTGTGAAATTCTTAATGCGGACTCAGCCGTACGCGAGTTCGAAACGCGTAAAGCATATCTTGCTTCTGCAAGTTTCTGAGATAGTAGGTCTATCCCGCACACCATTTAAATCCTGTAGTTTTTGAAAATTGACGTACCATTTTAACAATCGGCTTTGTCTTGATCTTCTTTGCCCTAGCAGCGTAGCGTAGAGTGTTGATCGTCTCGCTTAGGTTAGATCTAGTCGGTGCTATACAGGCTATCTGAAAGTCAACAGACATTTAAATAGAGCTAAAATATTCAAACAGGTGATTCACGATTTTCTAAATTTTCAAATTAGTTATTTAAGTATAAGACTAAGGAGTTAAAAATAAAAACACTCGTAAAGGGGAAAAAGGGGTTAAATATTTGTTGTTTTTGATGTGATCTGTATTATTTAGTGATCAGATCGTAAAGCTTAAATAGTTGCATACGTGTTAAAGGGATTTAATTATAACCCCTAAAGGGGTAAAAAGAGCATAAACTTTGTATGAAAGTTAAAAGCCTTGGAGACAATCTTTTTTACATTGTTTTATAAACGAAGAGTTAAAGAGTAAAAGTAATCAGATTTACATTTAGTATTTTCTAAATTTTAACCCTTATAAAAAGGAGATAACGTTTTTAATCGTAGTTTTAATGTGCGATCTGTTTAAAAAAAATAGATTAGTCTAAGGAAATTAAATAATAATAAGTACGTATTTGAAAGTTCTTAATAGTTTTTTCGTTGATTTTGTGTTCTGCACGAAAAAATAATACGTGAGCGAAACCGCGGGCGGAAACGCTAACTGAATCTAAAAAAACTGACTAACTTTCTTCAAGAATCATAAAAGAAAAAAAATGCGCTTACCATAAGTGTGACTCCATTCCCCGCAAGACTGTCTGCCAGCAGTTTTGTCAGTTTGCTGTCTCGGTACGGGATGTGTCCTTTCTTCTTACCATCACTAAGTTGAGCTATACAGTAACCTGAACATACAAACGATAAAACCAATCTCATCCAAATCCAAATCCTTATATAACAATATCAAATATGATACAGTTAATTTCAGCGGAAAAATGGCATCTATGGTGCTAAAATTTTAGCAGCCTATAGGTATAATTTCAGGGAGCTTCAACTCCAGTACAAATATCCATGCTTATTGTACCAAAAAAAATACTAAACACCACCGGCCACCTTTCATCGTCATCAGCCCACATCCACCCACTGCAGAGCATAGGCCTCTTCTCTATTGCACCAATCTTCACGGTTCTGTGCTAAACTCATCCATAGAGATCCCGTCGACTTAGTGATATCATCGGTCCACCGGGCTAATTGATGGTCTACCCGTTGACCTGTTTGCTCCCTTAGCCCACCACTCTGTGACTGAACTTTTACCACATTTACTTACCTCTTCTCTTTTCGTGTGGGACACCGAGTCATCCAACGACCCGATGAACCCTGGTGTCAGAGTTTTTCAACCGCCTACTACCACTAGTAGGCCTCTGACATGGTTGTGTTACGACCGCCGTCTAAGTTATCATAGACAGCAACCGGGACCGACGGCTTAACGTGCCCTCCGAAGCACGGAACCATTTCTTTTAGGACAATCAGTTGGTTCACCCTGCAATGTCCTAACCAGACCACAAAGTGATAAATATCAACTTTTGTGAGTGTCCCACCGAGAATCGAACCCGTAACCTTTGCGTAGCAGTAGCAGGCAGTCGCACAACCACTGCGCCACATAGGTCGTCTATTTACTTACCTAAAACCATGAGACTCCTATTAATATTATTCGCTTCCTCTAAAGTCTTCCCCGTGCTATTAGTCCTCTTCGTCATCTCGCTGCCAGCTAAATCCACGAAGTTGATTTTCCCGTGGGTAGAACACGTGACGTCACCGGTAGTACGCAGGTCTCTTCGCACTCGCACGCAGAGTAATGTGTGCGAGCGAGACGAATGAGCGTTCATTGCGTGCGCGCCTACTGCACGGTTCTTCATGCCTAGAAAATGAAATATTTACTACTAGAGCTTTTTTCCATTAGTAATTGTTTTCCAGTGGGGAAAAGGTGGCTTCCCGCGGTAAAACACAGCCGTTATGTTATTCAATGATTTTTATTTTAGTAGTACTAGTAGCCTGCGTAGCTAGCGGCTACGGAAAGTTACGCCGTAGAGCCAAATGGTAGCGTTATCTGCCGAACGCCAGACCAAGGAAATACGAGGTACAAAGCTGTATAAAATTTTCCAAACGTTTATCGAAAAGAAAAGACATTTAATTAGGAACCAATCTTCTTACAAAAAGCGAACAGGTTGTCCAGCTCCTCGAAGTCGATGGTAAACAGATTCTTCACGTAGAAGCTTCTGCTTTCCTTAGGACAGCATTGTCGTAGCAGTTACCGTAGCAAGAGGCTACGCACTGAGATACGCCGTAGCTTACCACCTTCTTCTAAAACAGCGAACAAATCATCTAATTCTTTACAGTCCACGGTGAAGAGAATCTCTACGTAGAAGTTTCTGCTTTCGTTAGAACAGCTTGCCGTAGCAGTTACCGTAGCAAGAGGCTACGCACTGAGCTACGCCGTAGCTTACCTTCTTCTAAAACAGCGAACAAGTCATCTAATTCTTCACAGTCGACGGTGAACATATTCTCACGTTGAAGCTTTTGCTTTCCTTAGAACAGCATTGTCGTAGCTGTTATCGTAGCAAAATGCTACGCACTGAGCTACGCCGTAGCTTACTTTTTTCTAAAACAGCGAACAAATCGTCTAATTCTTCATAGTCGACGGTAAACATATTCTTCACGTATAAGCTTCTGCTTTCCTTAGAACAGCATTGTCGTAGCATTTATCGTAGCAAGAGGCTACGTACTGAGCTACGCCGTATCTTACCTTTTTCTAAAACAGCTAACAAGTCATCTAATTCTTCGCAGTCGACGGTGAACATATCCTTCACGTAGAAGCTTCTGCTTTCCTTAGACCAGCATTGTCGTAGCAGTTATCGTAGCATAAAGCTACGCACTGGGCTACGCCGTAGCTTACCTTCTTCTAAAACAGCGAATAAGTCATCTAATTCTTAACAGTCGACGGTGAACATATTCTCACGTAGAAGCTTTTGCTTTCCTTAGAACAGCATTGTCGTAGCTGTTATCGTAGCAAAATGCTACGCACTGAGCTACGCCGTAGCTTACCTTCTTCTAAAACAGCGAACAAATCATCTAATTCTTCACAGTCCACGGTGAACAGATTCTCCACGTAAAAGCTTCTGCTTTCCTTAGACCAGCGCACTTGAAGAGGCTTCCGCGCACTGCCTGGGTTGAGCAAATCTATCACCTTAAAACAAGAGAAATATTTAGCTAACAACATAAAAAAGAAAGACAGTATATATAAAGAAGCGAAGAGTTTAAAGAGTAAACCAGGGTTCGAGTCTGCTTTATGAGAATCGTTTCAGTTGTATGCGCCGCCGCCAATACTTACTTTGTTGTTGTATGTAGTAGATAGCGTGTCAGTGGCATGGTTTTGGGCGTTTCGTATTCTGCTAACAGTTGAAGTATGGAATATCACCACCGCGCCGCCGCCAATACTTACTTTGTGATATCACGGTGACATTAATGACAAATGAGTGTCGCTGGCATTGCAAGAGGCACCATCGGGCCAGTCTATGGAGCGCTACACTACGCAAATTGCAAGCAGTATGAGAGAATGGCGACGGCTTGCTTCAAAAATACGCCCGGGTTGTGGTTATATTTTGTGCTGAAAATGTACCTTTTCATAATATTTTCTCGAGTTTGCACAACTAATACTCTTCACAATAAAACAAATTTAAACGGATATAAGTTGTGTTTATTTTGGATTTTACAATTCCTACGATTCGAGCTCTTTACTGAGCCCGTGGTCACGACACATTATCTTATTCATCTGTGGTCACGACGCAGATCCAACATACCGTAAGACCGTAACGTACGACGCAAGATACGGTTTCAGCATTTTGTGTGGAACCCGGACGTTACGCTAGGCAATTAAGAAATAGATGGCGGTAGAACAAAAATAATTTCTATCTCTCTCTTTTCGTGTGGGACACCGAGTCATCCAATGACCCGATGAACCCTAATTTCTATTTTAAATAATGACGTTTTACACCTTAGTCATACGTCACCACGGGCTCTGTAAAGAGCTCGAAACGTAGGAATTGTAAAATCCAAAATAAACACAACTTAAATCGGTTTAAAATTGTTTTATTGGAGTGTACCTTTTCGTTGTATATCTCTAGGAAGGAGGCCTTCAGTATGAAGTGGCAGTCGGGCCGCTCGTTGATCAGCCGGAACAGGTACACGAACGAGCGCACCACCAGGCCGTGATCCGCCGCGTACGGGCTTGTGCCGTTTTCCACCTGAAATAATAAATTATTTTATTATTTCTTTATTAGGATCACCAACAGGACACATATGACATCACTTAAATAATAAACAATATCATAAGATACATCCTGATATGAGCACCAATAACAGGCGAACACAACATTCACAAAAAAAAATACAGCGACTCTTTATAATATTACCTAAATTATTATTATTATTATTATTTATTAATGATGGGTTTGCTCTTGACTCTAGTCTAGGTCATAGGACAGAGACAGAGTCTAAGATGGAGCGAGCTCACCCAGAAGAAGCCTGTTAAGGCACTGGCACTCCCACACACTGACGGAACGCAGCAAGCTACTTGGCGCCAGACTTCGGTGGGATGGTGGTCGCGAGCCAGGCGGCCCCTTACGGAGCCTTCCACCGCTTAGTGGGATCGTTCAGCCGGACTTATCCACACAGGCAAGCCTGTGTTGCCGTTGACCGCTAGGTTTATAATGCATACAAAGGGTGAAAGCAATGAAATGACATTATTATTATATTAATTAACTACCTACTTAAGTGATAATATCACAAATCTTTTTTTCAATTTTATGTAGCACTTTGAACAAAACAAAAAAAATTACAATCACATTTAATAATGCCGGCAGTTGTGGCGCAGTGGTAGTGCGAAGACTGCCTGCGGTGCAAATGTTCCAGGGTTGGGCACTCACATAGATTATATTATCACTGTGGATTTGTTTCCAGTCTGGATAGGACATTGCAGGCTGAACCACCTGATTTTCCGCAAGAAGGATGGTTCCGTGCTGCGAAGAACACGTTCAGCCGTCGGTCCCGGTTGCTGTCTGTATGATTACTTAGATGGCGATCGTTACACCACCATGTCAGAGGCCTACTAGTAGTAGTAGGTGGTTGAAAAACTCAGACATCCGACACAGACTCAGTACGCCTAAAAATCACCGCGCGCTGTCTAATTTTATGTTAAAAGTACACCAACAACAACAAACTCCCTAATTTCTTTATCCGATAACAATCAAAACATAATTTTTAAAAGTTTTACGTAATATGAGAATGTGGTGTTCATATTTTGTACGTCAATTATTTCCTTAAACAATAAAAAGCCTACCACCCACATAATACCCATTACATACAGTCAACACAATTGTATGCTATGAATACAATAGTGAAATTCAGTCACGATTACGGAGGAAGCGTACGCGGATAGTTGGAGTTTTGTGTTTATCTAGTAAGTTATAGGTAACAATAGAAGTCGACTCCATAATTTAAGGCAATAATGACTTATACCGTGTGATGTCGGTTTAGAATGGCATTACCCCATTTCTTTCCCGTGGGTGTCGTAAGAGGCGACTCAGAAACTCGAGGGCTACACTACACATGTATTGCATTTTAAGGCCATATGGGCTGACAACGCTTTTACAAAGCTATACACGATTTCTTAATGTTTCAAATGTTTGTCAGACGTGGCGTAAATGTCAGTTTATTGCGGCCGTTTACGCTCTGCCTTCCCCGCAAGATTAGAGGCGTGATATATTGATTGTATGTACCTTCAAGGTATTGTTATAACCACGGGGAGATCCATAGGTTTTCCGCTCCCGCTTTTACTGACACCATAGTTTTAGTTGCCAACCAACACTAACCCTCCGAATGTACCCCAATCGATTGTATACAAGTTGTCTATAAGGCCGGAAGTAGATTGACGAATTGTAGTGAAAGCCACTAGTTGATAATGACCCACATTACTTGGCTGACTGACACCAATAGAGGGAGGTTTTGAACATTCAAGTAAGTAAGTAAAAACACTTTATTACAAAAAAAATACGTACACAGAAATTACAGGGAAATTCAGGCTCTCTCCGATGAACCCTGGTGTCAGAGTTTTTCAACCGCCTACTACCACTAGTAGGCCTCTGACATGGTTGTGTAACGACCGCCGTCTAAGACAGCAACCGGGACCGACGGCTTAACGTGCCCTCCGAAGCACAGAACCATTTATTTTCGGACAATCAAGTGGTGCACCCTAAAATGTCCTAACCAGACCGGGAACAAATTCACAAAGTGATAAATATCAACTTTGTGAGTGCGCCACCGAGAATTGAACCCGGAACCTTTGCGTCGCAGGCAGTCGCACTACCACTGCGCCACATCGGCTGTCAATTCAAATTCAATTCAATCAGGCTAATATGCGCAAAGTCGTAGTAAGTTTCAGACAACCTTTGGGTGGAGGAGAAAGTATAGAAAAACTAAGCAGTGCGAGAGTCATCTATAGAAAATAAATGGTAACTCTCTCTCTTTTCGTGTGGGACACCGTGTCGTCCAATGACACGATGATGGTAATGGTAACTTGAATAAACGCAATAAATACAGAATTAAGCTTTGATTCAAGTATGATTAGCTTTTAGAACCTCAGATTTTATAACATACATACATATACCATGCATATATCCCTTTCGGGGGAGACAATGCGTAAGCGGCTGTAAAAAAACGTGAAATTTCAGCTCGTCTGACAAACATTTGACGGTCATTCAGAAAATTGTGCATCGCCATAGTGACAAGTTGTCAGCACATCTTTAAAATTGCGATACACGAGAACCCTTGAGTCCCTTAGTTTTACGACACAGAAGAAATGGGGTGATGTCATTCTAAGCCGACATCACATTTTGTTCCATAGTAAATTTACGCCAAGCTAAAGAAAAATTATAACCAGAACCTAAGTATACGTTAACTTCCACTAGGCGTGTTTTTTTGACAACTATGATTTATTGTCATGGCCCAAGCAGGAGTAGCTTGTATTTGTATTAAAAATTATAAACTTTACACGTGAAGGATTCGAACTTACGACTATCGGCTTATCGTACTGAAGTAATAATAACTAGACGTATTGTGCTTTCTAACTCTATCGATGAAGAAAGAACTTTGCTGATACCACTAGTTACTAGTTATTATTCTGTGCTGATACTTAAATACCACACTAGTTCCTTTGAAGGAACTAGCAAAAGCTATTCGCATCACCGAGCACTTAAACGTCATGCGCTGTCACGGCGCGCGCGACTTATTTTCTCAAGGATCTACATCCATGTCAAAGTCGTAGGTTCAAACCCTACTCATGTGATATTTATTTCTAATATATATTTTACTTGTATACACTTAGCAACGGTTGACAAAAGTTTACATTACGAGGTATGCAACTATCTGGATTGTTACTCACAAGTCCCGGATGGTTACTTACAAGTCCCGGAGGTCCAGTTAAGGTGTGCGTCTTTCCGCTTCCGGTCTGTCCGTAGCAGAACGCGGTGCAGGAGAAACCCTCCACCGCCATCTCCAAGAGACGCTTTATTCCAGAGTATTCGAGGACGTCTTCCTGTGAACAAATACCAATGAATACATACTTATATCACGCTTATATATAGATATATGGGCATATCCCTCAACATAACTTCTATTAAAATAAATCCAGCTATGTCCATGAAACAACTTAACTGAATACTTTATATTTTTTTTAATGCGAGTTACCAGATTCGTTTTAGGGGATTCGATTTATTTATTATTTAAATTTATTAGTGTGTAATTTTCTTTTAGTTGATTTATATTTTTAATTTTTATGTAATTTATCATTATTTTCGTACACAATTAATTATTGTTAAGTAAATAAATAAATATGAAATATGAATAGCGGCCGGATCGAAGACTGGATTATAGGTCACCTTAGCCTTCTGCCCTGGTGTACCACCCTGAACTACGGACCCTTGCCGGGGAATTCCAACATGTCTCATACTCCTCAACATAACTCCCACTGAAAGAGGTCCAGCTATATATATGGTATACAACTTACCTGAGTAGCAGCCGGCTCAAAGACCACATTGTAGGAGAACACCTTGGCCTTCTGGCCTGGTGTTCCACCGTGAACGATCACCTGACCCTTGCCGGGGAACTCCAGCATCTCCCGCTCCCCTCGACCTCGTTCAGCGTCGCTGAGCGGACGGACTCTGCGGAAGATAATAAGAAATCCATATTACTACTTCCGTGGATGTAAAATGAGGATGATGATGAAATAGGTTGCGTTCGAAAACCACATTGTCTCCGTAGCGTCACTGTTTGACAGGCCCGATGGAGTAGCGGATAGTACCCCTACCTGCTACGACAAGAGTCATGTGTTCGATCCCCACAACACACAAGTATTTTTTATATCAATTTTAAAATTTTTGTGTTTAGTCTGGGTGTTTCTGTGTATAATAATGTATTTATTTAAAAACAAAAGTATACAAGTATTAAAATCAGCTATCTAGTTCCCATAATACAAGCTTTGTTTAGTGTAGGGCTAGTTGGCGCTGTGTGTATTGTCTATATTATAGGATAGGATACATATCCCATACTTTAGTCCAAACCGGCTGACAACCTGAAAAGCCAATGCATAGGATCATAACGGTGAGACAACGCGCCATGTGCTGGCATGCTTAGAAGGTACAGTCAAGCTCACATCCGGTTAGTTAGACACTCGAACCGCGCGTGTCTAACTAACCGGATCTAAATAAGTCTTATGCGCGGGGCTTAAGAACGGTCTAAAGAAAGGTTCTTATGTCGCGCGTTTAAGACTTACACTGGCAGTTCGATTACTGAAACTACAGGCTACAAGTCTACAGGTGAAATTCTTAGTACATAGCGTAGCTGGTCAATATTCCTTGTATCAGAATTGCTGACCGACTACGCAATGAACATCTAATTTCACCTCCAAAATTGTAACCTATAGATTGATATACCGGGCACTGGAAGTGAGTTTAAGCAACATGGGGATGCCATTCGCAATGAGTATCTCTCCAAAACGCGTTTACTCTGTTCGATCGGAACTTCCAAGTTTAAACTTTAAAGGCAAACCGTTATATTATTTATAGAAAATAAATATCTAAAGAAACTACATACTAAATTATAGTTTTACTCCCTAAAACGTGTATAAAGCACTTTTGCCGTATTGATTAACGCTTTAGGGACTTGTATGTCTTTAAGGCGATAATCAACATTTTTGATTACATATAGAAGGACATGCTAAGTGTATTGATTCGTGGCTTCTAATGATGTGTTCAAGGTCAAAATGTGGCTTGTTATGTATTTATAACGTACCTACTTGCATATCTGTAAAATATTTAAATCATTTTTAAATAAACTTCTTTTGCATCTCGTGGCCAAATCAAAGGTTATTTAAAAACTAATAAGAACAGTATTACAAAGTAAGTAAGTCTAAGTACATCATATCAATCTATCCATTCAAGGGACCAGAGTGTACTGGTATTTTCATTCTTTTATTCAGAGTAACCAGTAAAAGTTGATCCCTTACAGGGATAGGGTTTTGTGCTAGTACAAGTAAATTTATCTATCACTAAATTTCTGCCCAGCGGTTGCACCCACTGCCACTCTTTTTTTTCCTGGTAATAGTTGTTTTCCCGAACTAAAAAGTGGCCTATGTGTTATTCCGGGTTATACCCCTCTACCTGTGTTCCAAATTTTATCCAAATCGGCCAAGCCGTTTGAGCGTGGAGAGGTAACAAACACACATACATGCATACACACCTTACAGGTAATATATAGTACTATTATATATTCTGTGGTAATATTAGTACGGATTGCACGCCTTATAGGCTAGGTAGAGATGAGGTTCAACATTATAACATTAACAGCCACTCCAGTTCACTGCTGTACATGAGCCTCCCCCTATTTTATTCTATGAATAAATAATTACCTATGTAAAAGGACTCTCATTCACTGGCTGAAAGGTAAAACTTATATAGATATAGAAAACCTGCTGTTAATAGATGTTTAATTTTAGTTTTGAATGTTATTTGTTTTATTATTTTGAGCTTTATATATAAAAATGATTTTGTTTGAGTAAATTATATTATTTTTAACTAGCATAATATAAAAAATATGAAGAAAATTACCTGAGATACAAGTAAATATATTTTGTATTTACTTAGTTTAGGTATAGTTAAGAAATGTATGCACTACTTTAGTAAGTAAGTAAGTAAGTAAAAACACTTTATTGCACAAAATAAAAAACAAAAATATCAGGAAAAATTATTGCTAACATGCGCAAAAGCGGCCTTATCGCTACAAGCGATCTCTTCCAGACAACCTTTGGGTGGAGGAGAGAGTATTGAAAAACAGAGCAGTGCGAGAGTAATCATGAAAGAAAAGGTAACTTGAATAAACACAATAAATACAGAATACAAAACTATGATATAAATATAAACCTACATACAAATACACATATATTTATATATATATATATATACGTATATTAATATAATATAAATATTATCATATATATTATAATACATACTCATCTATATATATATATATATACACATCATTACACAAATTACTTTAATTATATCTCTAAATTTACTATTTGTATGCACACTTTTATTTTGAAATAAATTATCTTTATCTTTATCTTTATTGAGGGGCATTGTTATACTCTCCACGATTGGCAAGCGGATTGGCAAACACAGTGCAAGATATTGCTTTCACAGGGAACGCTGCTGCTCATTCCCTGGATGAATGAATCTCTCAGTCACCTTTTACGAAACCCACGGGTAGTATGCTATTTTAAGCCGGCATCACACGGCCGGATCTTATTAATTTAGCATAAAATCAGTATGTTAATTACAATTGGAGTGGCCTTCATTAAAGTAGACTAATATGAGGCTGATTATGATAATGACGATGATGATCCATTATTCAAATTATCTATCATTATCATGACATTCATTATTAGCTTTTATTAGAATTGAAATTATGGTAATATTTATGGGACTTGTAAATTTGCACTATAAAACTTTTACGTCAAACAGTATTGCTACGACAGTTTGACACTAGAGTAGCGAGTGCTACGCCACCGTAGCACAAATGCTACGACGTTAAAGACATAATGACAAATTCTAAAAAAGTTATATGTAAAAGTATCATAAAAGTTCTGTCATAAAACGTTACAACCTGGGCTTTATCAGAGCGAGAGTGAATAGCCATGATCTAGGTGAGCATGTTCCAGCATCGTCTGCATCATCCCTTAACATCAGGTGAGATGGCAGACAAATGTTTAAGTACCTATTTTTTATAAAAAAACATAATCATCTAAAAATATCATAATAATCTAGAAATACAGTTATAATCAGTACGTGCAATTTGAATTCACTCAATATAGCCTAACCTGCGTAAGTAGTAGTAAAAATACGCTTTGTTTTGGATGGTTTTTAAGCGGTTTTCCTGTCACGTGGGTTAGTTTACTGTTTCCCATCGATTATGAGACATTAACAGCGTCACATACTGGTATGGGTGGGTCAAATTTATGAATGTTCCATGCTGTGAGGTGAACTTGGATAACCCAGAGAAAAAAAAACAACGAAAAGAGAGAGACCCAGAGAAGATGCTGTTATTTAAAAAAAATACCGATCCAGCCAAGTGTGGTGAGTATGGCAATAGCCATGTCCAGCAGTGGACTGTTGTGGCCGTTAATATCAATGTTTAATCCGATCCTAGCCGCATTTTCGTAGTACGTTTTAGTTAAATTGAATATCAATTGGGGCTAACCGTCCTTGCCCATAGGCCTGCCCCAGGGCCAGTCTTTCATTTAAATTATCCGGGAAGGTTATTAGAATTGTACATATGTAATACCCCACAACCTTGGTGCCTGTGTTGGCCGCTACCATTGCCATTTATTTATTATAAAAATTACATTGTCAAGTTGATGGCTTCGAACTGCGTTTCTGTAAATGGGCACAGTTAGGATTTGGGCGAATTTTTGTTAAGCAGATCTAGTTAGGGAAGAGGGTAGAATAAAAATAATTAAAACAACATGAGTCCCCTTAAAAGACAAGTTGAACTGAAAGCATTAAAGCGACACCTATTGAATAATCCATGTTGTTCGTCAGTACAGTGAAGTAAATGAAATGAAAAGAAATTGAAATTAACTTAAATAAATGTAGGATAGTAAAACTATAACTATCATATATTTTTATAACAATTTGGTAATGTAATGATAGGAACCACATACATACGCATATCACGCCTTTATCCCTTGCGGGGTAGGCAGAGCGTTAACGGGCGTAAAAATACGGTCGCTATCGCCACGTCTGAACTGTTTCAGAAAAATCGAGTATCAATGTAGTGAAATTTTGACAGTCTGTAGCCTAAAATTGTAACACACATGAAACCCTCGACTCCTTTAGTCGCCTTTTACAACACCTGTTGGAAAGAAATCGGGTGATGATATTCTAAGCCGGCATCACACGAACAAACCAAATAGAAACCAAAGGTTAAATTATCTAAGTTACATGCGGTGAGGTTAACCTGCTTACCTGACGACGACATTGATATTGTCTTCTTTCGCGTTGAGGGTAGTGCTGGAGCCCCGGGTGCTGCGGTCCAGGCTCGCAGCCCTGCTGCTGCCACTGAAACAAAAATACATTCCATTTAAACAAATTCTACAGTGTTCAATTAATTAATAAACACACCTTTTCACTACTTCCATTTCCTAAGTATACATGATGTAAGGAAAAGAACTGCGTTCCTTTTTATTTTTTTCCAATTTTACCCAGAAAAATAAGTCACAATATTATAAAAAAAACCTGCAATACAAAATTGCCGATCACCTGATTTGGTTACTATGGCCGTTTTTATTGGATTTCGTCCTATGTTCCTTGAGAAAACTTGTTTCATATCACCAGCCTGTCCTCTATTGACAGTATCGGTTATATTATATGTACGTATAACTAACAGTCACGATTGTTTCCTATAAACTGTTCTACATTAAAAGAAATAGTGTTTGCACAATAATCACATGTCCAAGGACAGCAATCGATCCAGAAAATTGCCATTATTATTGCCAATAATACGTTATATCACACACCTACGCTATAGTCGTAGAGCGGGGCCTGGTGCTCAGTGGAGCCAATATTACAAAAAAAAGTTAGGCGTCGCTTGTACTGATAGCGAAAGTCGCAGTTTCAAATCCTGCCTGCGGTAGAAAATTTTGTTTTTTATAATTGATGGGTACACGAGAAGTGTTTTAGGTACCGCCACAAGGGAAATAGGCGTAATATATATGGTGTAAAAAAAAATGCTAAGGATATTTTAAGGGGTGAACCAGTACGTGAAACTGAACATTTTTCCCCAAGGAACATAGGTAGAAATATAAAAAAAATTGGCCTTCCCATACAAATTATCCCGGCCGGGTAACACAATAAGTTATGGGAGGGTCAAATTTTTTTTTCATATTTTGACGCTTTGAAGCTAATTTTATTACACCTTATATGTATGTATATGTAATTTCCACTTATTATTTTTAATAATGCATACTTAAATAATTTTCTTAAATTAAAATAACTTGAGCCTTTATTTATGAAAATTATAAAGCCTCTATGAGTGCATAATAAAAAAATTGTACATTAAAAAAAACTATTTATTGTCGAGTTAGGCATTTCCACTGCGCCACTGAACCCTGTGTAGCCTCTTAAAATAAATAAAGATGACACTTCACACAGAATATTGATTAACCAACTGATAGTAGGTAATAGTAGGTAGTTATGCTGTCCGTTTATTTCACCCTTATTTCCATAATATTATTATGTCATGTGAAATAAAATTAAAGCTAATATTTCAGCAATATTGAAAAGTTTACGAAATTCGTAGATATTGAATACTAAGGCGATGCAAAGGTGATCATATACATCTGTTTATATTATGAAAGTAGGATCTATTAAAATTGGCTGCAAATGTTAACAAAATATTTGTTAAAGCGGTGGCTGGTGGCAAAGAACCTTATTTCTTTCGAGTGAAAAGAAAGGTCCTTATTCCAAAAAGTTAAACGTGCCTTTATGTTTAAATATTTTTCCACGATTTAAAGATGTCAAATGACTTAAACAGTTTTGTTTCTCACTAAACGCTAGCAGGAATTTCTCCTGGCTGAACAAGAGTTGATTATTAAAAAACTATTTTGTTCTGAGGCCATAATTCTTTGAACTGTCAATTCAAAAACTCCTCAGAAAAATGCGCTCTTGAAATCAACTACTGGCTGAAAATTCCATTTAAAGTAGAATTTGAAAGTCGAACGCTAGTTAATATTCATTCACGGTTTCCCGCCGTTTTGGAGTGACAGCTGACAGCTGCCCGTTCCCACAAATGGCCGCGTAATGTCAAGGGCTTTGCCCTTACTGACCACTGTGAAGGATATTCTAATGTATTTTGTACTCAACTCTAGAATATTCTAGACCTCAGGAGTGAACTCTATCTTACCCTTAATAAAGACTACTTTTTCTGAGGCTTTCCCTTTATATGAGGTGAAATTTTACTAGCGACCGATACAGAAAACATAGGACGGGCTGGTGATAAGGAACAACTTTCCCCAAGAAACATAGGTCGAAATATGAGAAAAATAATTATGCCATATCAGCTGATCGGCAATTTTGTATGCGAGGTCCAAACTTTTTTCATACTTCGACCATGTTCCTTGGGGAAAGTTGTTTCTTATCACCAGCCCGTCTTGAGTTTTCGCTATCGGTCACTGGTAAAATTTCACCTTTTATATCTACAACTGCTCTACATATGAAGAATTAAATGGTTTGTCAGTCATTAAATTTAGTTCAAGGCTTATTGAGCGAATAAAAACCATTAAAACTTGAATGAATCCAATTAGTTGCTTGCCCTTTAGCCATTTTGGATCCATTAAGTTGACGGAGGTAGTGATTGCCTACAAAATAAAAAACCACTAACTTTGACTGCGGCTACAAAGCACAATTATTCTGTGCTACAACCTAAATAACTAGGTATTTAACGAAAAAAAACGATTTATACTCATACACCTATCACGCCTTTATCCCTTGCGGGGTAGACAGAGGTAATGGCCTTAACATACACTCGCTATCGTCACGATTGTCAAATATTTGAGGTACTTTACAGAAAAATAGTGTTTCACCATAGTGACAGGTTGACAGCCTGTCGTCTGAAATTGTAATACACCTGAAACCCTCGATTCCCTTAGTCACCTCACAAGAACGCATCAACTTACTTACGACACTGGGTAAGAAATGGGGTGATGCTATTCTAAGCCGGCATCACACTTTAATCTTTTTGATGAGCTCTATGATTTCGCTGTATGTCACTAAATTTCTTTAAAGATAGTATATAATTTCAAAGATATGCCGAAAAAAAATACGATATGAGAAATTAGGTATGTAACTACTAATATATGAAATTGGCGCCCAGCATGGATCTATACTGACTGCTATATATAGAGGGCCGTTACAACTATTTGTGTTTGACATTTATGACAGCAGCTAGAGCAGAATGAATGATTTTTTTTCCTGTATTTTCTATCTTGACTGGCCCGATGGTGTAGCGGATAGTACCCTTGCCTGCTACGTAGAGGGTTGTGGGTTTGTTCCACACAAGGCACAAATATTGGTAAGTCATTTTCAGATTTTTGTGTTTAGTCTGGGTGTTTTCCATGAATAATATGTAATTATTTACATAAAAATTATCTAAGTATATATAATATCAGCTATCTAGTTCCCATAGTACAAGCTTTGCTTAGTTTGGGGCTAAATTTTGCTGTGCGAATGATCCAGGATATCTATCTATCAACCTATCCAGGATATCATATCTACCTCCAATTCTCCACGCTTTGTGTATGATTCATTCGGCTTTATATCATCTCATAGAATTTTCAATACCCAACTGTTGGAATTATAACACTTATAAACACGTGGAGTCACGAAGGGGTGTAAACCTCAAGATTTGGTTTGTGGAAGACGATATCGCGTGTTCCCTAAGTGCCTATCGAGCTGATTCACCAATTATTCACACTGAGGTGAAGGAAAGTTAGAGTCAACGCGCACCGACTTAGCGAAAACTGGTTCTCAGTACTTAAGGCGAGTGATGCAGCAGAACTAACACCAGTTCACAAAAAAAAAACAGTTTTATTTATCTATTCTACTTTGATATATATTGTTTTATTAATTATTTCGACATTTTAACTTAATTATCTAATTTTAATATTTCCACGCCTTATTTTAGAAAGAATATGTAAGATCATTTTATTTTTAAGAACTTTTGTACCATATTCTGGGAAATAAATGTATCATTCATTTAAAAAAAAGTTTCTCTTTATGCACACAATATACTTTATTGTCCTTTGCCCAATGTTTTGGTGTTATCTTAAAGTAATATTTGGTCCTACAAACTCGATAAAATATCTGCGTAATTAAGTATTAAAAATTTGAACCAAAACTGGCCGTTTTGTCCCTTTCATCCATAACTTTAATTACAGATAGTATCTCATGGCTCTTGCAGATTTCATTTTCAAAACACACCAAAAAATTAAGCAGAGGAGATTCTGTTGTATGTCTGCATGAAAAATTATAAATTGAAAAAATGTTAGCGACGGCCGGGGATTGAACCCGGGACCTGTATGGAGTACCGTTTTTAATTCCTTATTTTCATTTATGAAAATAATATAGCACTGTGAATGCAATAATAAACCATAGTTCATGAAATAATATGTATTTTTTGTGGAGTGGCGCCAGTTCAGCGGCACCACTCGCCTTAATACATAATTATTTCAAACATTACGCAATCACCAGGGTTCAAGGTTGACAATCACATTATAACTTGAACAATGATATTTTTATTTAAGGCGATCGAAAAGTCGTTAAACAAAAGTGATTTAAGAAGCCTTTTGTCTTTGTGGAGAATCATTAATAAAAATGGCGCCCATCGTGGGGCTGCCACAGATAATGTCCCTTGTCAATAAATCAAACTACCTGACTTTGAACGCAACGGACAGTTGTTTGTCGCCGGCTTATCGGCCATTTTATCTGATGACATTGAAATGTGCATTAGCAAATAAAAAACAAAGTGTGACACAAAACAAAGCTTTGCTTGTACTAATTTTACAAATTTCAAATGTTTTTTTTGCATTTAATAAAAGCAGGGTACATAAATATTTAATTTACTTTTACACATTTATTACATAAGCTTACTAATAATACGAAAGCTTTGAAACTTATTATAGATACGGGGTGTAACGCCTGTAAAAAATTGCATACAATGAATGATAAAACCATGAAACTGAACAACTTTTCCCAAGGAACACAAAATTAACTAAATGGTTATACATACATAATATAACACGTGGAGTCACGAAGGGGTGTAAACCTCAAGATTTGGTTTGTGGAAGACGATATCGCGTGTTCCCTAAGTGCCTATCGAGCTGATTCACCAATTATTCACACTGAGGTGAAGGAAAGTTAGAGTCAACGCGCACCGACTTAGCGAAAACTGGTTCTCAGTACTTAAGGCGAGTGATGCAGCAGAACTAACACCAGTTCACAAAAAAAAACAGTTTTATTTATCTATTCTACTTTGATATATATTGTTTTATTAATTATTTATGTATACGCCATACGGGGTGTAAGGGACAGCCCTCCGAATACTGGTAGGGTGAATACAGACCATAAAATTAAACAATTCCCCTAGAAACATGTCAGGAAACAACAAAAAAATCGACCTCCCATACAAAATCACAATCAGCTGCCTGCATTTACTATGGGAAGTAAAAAAAAGTTTCTTGAAATATTATTTAATGGGAAGATGTTAAATTTGACGGTCTGAAATTCTGAATGCATCCTATCAGTATTCGGAGGGCTGTCCTTTACACCCTGTATAGGTAATATGTCCTACTCGTAATTAAACCAAAAACAATCACAAGCAATAAATCAATTTGTTAATATAAACAATAAGTAATTTTTAATAATGCTCGAGTAAGTGAAAAAAAACACACGCAATTAATTTGATATTAAAGATGAACAGCCTTTAATAGCTATCGTGGTAGCCTCTTGTGGGGTGAAGTGATTGCCTGATCATTAATATTAGATCAGCAATCGACTGGTCGCACGCCAGAGACCTCTATTTGACCTCTACGCCTGTTAGTTCACGTTTCAAGGAATTTTAGGTTAACCCAAGAATGTTTAAAAGCCAGGTTGAGCTTTGATTAAAAGTTAATGTAGAACACTTAGAATTTATAATAAAACTAGCTGTTCTATGTGTGAAACCATGTTACCCTCTATATGTATACCAAATTTCAATACAATCGGTTTTATAGCTTTTGCGTGAAGAAGTAACAAACAAACATACAATCTTTCGCATTTAGTGTATAAAGTAGGAAGTAAGATAAATTTCTACTACCCATTTATTAAAACAGCTAAGTTATGACACGACCGACGGCCTTGAAACTCTTTTGAAGTGTTTAGGCCGTTGTTGTACCATAAACTTTGCAAGCATGGTTACCTAGTCTTGGATCATGAAATTGTGAAACGAAACAAAAAAAATATTTGCACTCTTAGGTATACAGAATACACAATTTTTTGATTTATTTTACTTTGGGAAGTCGAAATTGTCGTGTGTTTCAGTTTAGCAAATAAAACATATCTAAGTACTACGAGTACATAACAGATTGAAATAAATTGTTTCATTTTGATTGTACCATAGCCGAACTGACATCCATTCCTAGTTTGGGTGCCAAATTCAATTGTACTGGGGTTCGTTCAATGTGCTCCGGATAAGATAACCTTAGCTCAAAATTTAAACTCACACACCTCTGAACGGAGGTTTGGCAAAGTGAATTAACGAAAGACAGTTAGATGTCATCGCATAAGGGATTTCTAAAGATTTGCCGCTGTGTCCTGTCTTATTTTCGTAAATATAAACTTATTCAAGTATTATTTATAGTGCAACACGATAAACAACAGAAATATATCACCAAAACACTGGATAACACTATGCACCTGTCAAACTGACGTTTGGCGAAATTTTCTCTCAGTCGAGAGGTCAAGAAATTTTATCTAACGTGTGCGCATGAACGGGGTAGGATAATATAAGTTTGACAAGTTGAAATTTTCTCCAGACTGACGCTCTAAAACGCGGCTTTACGAGATGTCATCGCAGATAAATTTTCTTATGCGACTGCGGTGAACGGCTTCCTGTATGCATGTTTTAATGAATAACAATTTTTTAATTTACTAAAATGTAGAATAGAGTTACACACCTGCCATTCCTCGAGCGACTTTTGATGCTGTCATCATCTCTCCAGCTCTTCCCCAGCGCTGGAAGCCCTATAGAGCTGGCAACCTTCACCATGCCTGCTGGTTGCTCCGTGCTGCGAGCCTTGCGACTCCGTAGTTCTGGAACAAACATTATTATAAAAGCGATTGGCTGACAGCCTGTCATTATGGTGATACACAATTTTCTGCAGCCTGTCACTAAGGTTTGAGTTTTGTGTTTGATGGGCGTAAAATTCACGATAATGCCTGGTTTTCTGGTCTCGCTAACAAAAGGCAAAAACGTCATCTAAACATGCATGTGCCAGTCTCAAATTCCACCTTCACCTGTAAAGCGTGTGGAAAATTATGCCGCTCCCGTATCGGCTTATACAGCCATGAAAAGTCTTGCCTCAGACACTGATTAAATCGTCTGTCACAAACGTGTGAGGCTAATGATGTCACTATGGTAATAAACTACTTTCTGAATAACCTTTAAATGTTTGTCAGACGTGGCGTAAACGTTTTTTATGGCCTTTTACGCTCTGCCTATCTCGCAAGGCATAAATTCATGTATAGGCATGATATAATGTCAGACGGCGGTCGTAACACAACCATGTCAGAGGCCTACTTGTGGTAGTAGGCGGTTGAAAAACTCTGACACCAGGGTTCATCGGGTCGTTGGATGACTCGGTGTCCCACACGAGAAGAGAGAATGTGATGATGATGATGATGATGATGATCTTTCCGACCGATTTCGGCCATGGCGACCACTTCAACTCCATGTATGTAATGATTATGAATGTTTTGTAAATAAAATTATTCTGATAGAAAAGAATGACATGAATAACATCGCCTTAATTTTCCTCGTGGGTACTTTAAAAAGCGTGTAAAATAATAATTCATCCAACAAGGAATTGGCAGCAGCGTTCCCTGTGAATGCAAGATGTTGCAAATTCGAAATCGTCAATCCACCTACCAAGCGTGGTAAGTATGGCAATACCCCCCACGGAGCTGTTAACGTTAATGTTCAATTATAATAAAATAAAAAATACTCGGGCTCTTTGATGTCAAATTCTAAACATGTACTATTCATGGTGTGTTTTGACTTGTTCGTCCAAGGTTTTCACCAACTTTTCAGAGCTCGATTTCCTAACTATTTGCAATTGAAGTCACACACGCAATGGCTCTTTTCGCATGCGCAATCCTTAAATTGCTGTTTTCTAACAGTGAATTTTAGTCCGATACGGCTGACATTATTTAAATTACCACGGTTTATAGTATATAATATTACATTTAAACACATTTTACAAAGGATTAAATTTATTATTAATGAAGGTTGTCAGACTGATTGATTGATAATATCCGATAGAAGTAAAGTATCAACGTATAATTTACGTGAAATTGACAACTTTATTACAACTTTATTACAAATATAACTTTGACTATCTATCAAACTTCAATATAGAGTCTCTACTTTTAGTGCATCATAATAATATGACATGGCCTTATCAATATTTAAAATCAGACATTGAAATGTTTTTGTTGGTACTCATTCTTGCTAAGCTATTTTTGTTTACCCAAATTGAAAATAGTTCGATCGTTCTACCTCTGCGTCGTTATAATATTGTTAAGAAGTAAGTTTTAGTATAGGAGTATGCTATAGTAAGGTCTATGATCGGCTGCTCGGTATCTCTATAATGAATAAAAGCCGGAATGAGACTTTCCGCAATAAGCCCAAAGAAACGGACATAGTCTGGATGTGTAGCAAACTGAAGTGGCAGTGGGCTGGGCACATCTGTCGTAGAACCAACGGACGATGGAGTAAGTGGGTTCTCGAATGGAGGCCATGCTTCGGCAAGCGTAGCGATGACTTAAAAAAGGTGGTTAGTAGCGACTGCGTGGCGAAAATAAGAGACAATCTTTGTGGCGTACCCTGGGGGAGGCCTTCGTCCAACAGTGGAATGCAATACGCTGATGTAGGTATGTACGTATGTACCTACCTAAGTAAATAAGAAGTACTAGTAAAGCCTAGGTATACTACTTCCTAAAACATTATACGTACAACTATTTATTCCGAAAGTGCATTCCACTGAAAAATAACCGTAAAAAATGGATTGTAGATATAAATATAATATATGGCGTAAAACGAGGAACTTTGTGTGGAAACCCGTGAATATGACAAACAACGAGGGTATAATTATACAGATGTTATCGCCGCGATAATGTATTGGTACTGATGTCACCCGTTGGATAATATAATGCAGTCGGCCATACCGTTTTAGTTAAAAAGATACCTAAACACATACAATATTTAGTGTAAAAGAAGGTGTGTTTATAATAAATAAATAATATCTTGTAAATTTCACACAGCGCCATCTAACCCCAAAATAAGCAAAGCTTGTACTATGGGAACTAGATAGCTGATATAATACAAAATAACTTTTTTTTTAAATAAATACATGGAAAACACCCAGACTCAATACAAATATTTGAAAAGTAACATAGAAATACTTGTGTTGTGTGGGGATCGAACCCACGACCCTCGGCGTAGCAGGCAGAGGTACTATCCACTACGCCATCGAGCCAGTCATTTGCATTATCCATTTGCATGCATATTATATATATATTCTTTATTGTGCATTAACAATACAATAGTTTTTGTCTTAAAAGTAGTTCACAAAGGTGAGCTTATCTCTATAAAGAGATCTCTTCCAGCCAACCTGTAAAACTTAGTAAGAAATAAATACGTGCG
Source organism: Tuta absoluta (assembly GCA_027580185.1). Taxonomy (NCBI): domain Eukaryota; kingdom Metazoa; phylum Arthropoda; class Insecta; order Lepidoptera; family Gelechiidae; genus Tuta; species Tuta absoluta. The sequence goes on along the minus strand of JAQAHW010000010.1, from coordinate 17,098,620 downwards.
GGGACAATATTGCACACAAAGTTAAAGAAAAATACAATATGATAATTAATTATTTGATAAAAGTCAAATAAATACACATACCTAAACTAATAGAACTATAAATACAAATACAATATATAAATATAAATACATAGTATACAAATACAATACATACAAATACATACGTAAATATCAATGTAGTGAAAGGTAATGCTCTTTCAACCTTCTTTTGAAAGACGATAAAGAAGGACAGTCCTGGACTGCCTTAGGAAGATTGTTCCAAAGTTGTGTAGCTCGAACGGAAAAGGAGTTAGACAGGAACTTGGTATTGGCTCTAGGACACTCAAGTACCTTAGTGATACAAATGCGCCTAGGCCGGGAATCAGGAGGTAAAAAGTGAAAGCGGGAGCGGAGATACTCGGGTGTGGATGGATCATTGAGGATCTTGTAGAGGACAGACAGGATGTGCACATCACGACGAAGGCGGATAGGGAGCCATTTTAATTGAGCGCGAAATTCAGAGACGTGATCATATTTGCGAAGTCCGAAAATAAACCGAATGGCAAGATTTTGCAGGCGCTCAAGTTTATTCAGCAGCTCCTCTGTCACATCCAAGTAACACACATCAGCATAGTCAAGAGTAGGGAGGAGGAGTGCTTGAGCAAGCATTACTTTAGTCTGAAAGGGAAGGAAGTACTGGAGACGTTTGAGAGAATGAAAAGAATAATGCATGCGCCTGCTAACCTCGTTCACCTGGGATGTCCAGGATAAGTGAGAGTCAAAGATAACCCCAAGATTTTTCGCTTTATCCGTGTATGGAATACAAACACCATCATAATAAATGTGATTATTAGCAACAATAAGCTTACTTTTAAGTCTACTGCTGCCGATGATCATGGCTTGTGACTTAGTGGGATTTACTAATAAACCAAAATCCTGAGCCCACGTCTGTATAGCAGAAAGATCTGTATTTATGGAATCAACAGCCTCAGATACTTCAGGGAGAGAAAAATGCCTGTAAATTTGTAAGTCATCTGCATACAGATGAAAGGGAGAAGAGATTACTCGAGAAATATTATTGATAAAAATAGAAAAAAGCAATGGAGAGAGAACGCCGCCTTGGGGAACACCGGCAGTAAGATCCGACCAGTCCGATGTTAAATTGTCAGTCTTCACACACTGCCGGCGACCATGTAGATAAGACCAAAACCATTCTATCACCGAGGGAGCAATGTTAAGAGAGCGGAGAGATATTATCCTTACTGAACAACTTTGAACTGAACGACTCAAGGAAAATATTATGAAAAAACTCAATTTTTTTTTTAATTTCTCACAGATTGTCAGTTAGTTAATCAAGATTTTGTGTTGGAGGTCGATTTTTTTGTCCTCTCGCAACATACTTTCTTTAGGTAAGTTTGATCATGCCTAGCAATTTTTTAATACACCGACAAAATAAAAAGAATGTGGCCTCTGATAAAATGTTATAACTGATTTATATTGTATGTAAAGATGAGAAGTCAATAAATATTTTTCATAATACCTATGTTCACGCGCATAACGCCTTAGAGAAACACAAGACTAAATGTTACATATTTGCCATTGCCTTCGTTTTCTGTCAGGCATCTTGCCTACTTCGTACAATTCTCACTTTCGATACGACCGCAGCCCGAGCGGCATCATAATTGTATTTCTTTTGATTTTCGCCAATATACTACTTTTAAGAAATTGGACTTTCTATTTAAGCCCCATTATGTCAAGCTAAGACATAAAATGGTGGCCCATGAGGGGAACTAAAGAAGAAACAAGAAATTAGCATCGAGAACCGAAATAGTCATCGCCACGCGGAAAGGTCATACAAGTCATCTTTTGGTGCTATGGAGTGGACTAATATCAAGTGAATTCAACTTATCGGACAGTTTACAAGCAAGTTGGTCAGTGGAGCATCTAAAAGCCCACGCCGTGAAACGTGGTTCTACAAAAGATAAGTGCCTTTCCTTTCATCACTCCTAACCAAATTCCAAAACTCATAGAAAAGTCTCACTTTAGCAACCAGTGATTGCCTAAATAGCATCAACTCACCATCTACTCATGGCTTAATAGCTTTTCAAAACGTTTACAACAGGCGTTTTGCTTAATTTTTCTAAAAAAATACCGTTAGGTATCGAAATACATGTAGGTACAAAATAACCCTAAAGTTATTCAATTTCCAGCCAAATTCTAGTAAAATATGTCAGATTTAGTTGTATTTTCTATTATATTAAGAGTATTTTCCTAAGATATAAAGATATTTCCTATATTTTCCGTTTTTTTTCCAACTGCGCAGTTTACCTAGGTACCTACCTAGCAGTTGCCCAACACGTATACACGTCTTATTTACCAGATTTTAAAGGTTTCTAAGCGTTTTTACGCATTATTCTAAACACTACAGTGTTACGAAACATATGTAAGAACTAAATAATCACAGTAGCCCAGTTGCTTGAACATATTTTGCCGAAAATTCCAGGTGTGTCTCCGCGCTGCACAGTTACCAGTACAGTGTTACGTACCTAACAAGTTGTTTACTCCAAAGTAAACGGGACTAATCAGCTGTGCAAGCCAACCGGCCTCCCTACGGCAAGTGCATACGAAGCAAGGAGCGTGAGATTGAGTTTTATTTACTATTGCCCTATTTCATAGCGTTCTGGTTCACCTTTTATTTATACGATTACTACAATAATTTATTCTACAACTTTCCCTGCATGTCAAAGAAAAAGAAACTTAAAGAAATGGAAGCTAAATTATCTGACTTGAATGCAAGACGAAGCTCAGTAAAGGGACAAATTACGAAATTTAAAAAATATTTAACTGAGGTTAGCCAGAAAGATAGTTTATCTGTGAACGAGATTTCTCAGATTGCTTTAAAGCTGAGTAGACATGAAACACTATCCAGTAAATTTGATGATTTGCAGAGTGAGATTGAGGTCTTAAATCAAAATAATCTTGAAAACGAGCTTGATGAACGGGAGAAAATTGAGCAGGATATTATTTTAAATATATCTTCAGCCAAGTTGCTATTGGAAAAACATTCGAAAACTGTATCGGGTCAATCTTTTCCTGAAAATCAAGAAATTAATTTTAAATTGCCGCAGATACAAATTGCAAAATTCGACGGTGCTTTCTTTCGCTGGGACACATTGATAATATTCATGTTAACCGCAAAATTGGACAGCCGCACCCTCGCAAAATGGGAGGAATATCGTAACACACTCGAGAATGTTCCAACACTGGATCAATTTAAAAAATTTATTACCGATCGAGCTGACGTCCTCGAGGTTCTAAATCGGAACAAATTGGACAACACAAATTCAAAACTTACACCATCAACGTCACGCGGCTCAGCCGGTTCTGGACCTCAAAATAATAAATTAGAAAAAATCACATTCACAAAATCATATGCTTCTTCATTCAATAAAAATAACCAACAAAAATCAACCATTCAACAAAAATCATACTCATACGTGTGTGTTATTTGTAGTGGCAATCACAAAATTTACGACTGTCCTTTATTTAAGGCAAAAAGCATTCAAGAACGCATAGCTGACGTACAAAAGTACAGGTTATGTTCAAATTGTCTCCGCCAAGGTCACCCCGTTTCAGAATGTCACCTGGGTCCTTGCGCGGTTCATGACTGTAAAAAAAGGCATAATTCTCTGCTTCATTATCCAGTTGATTCCACCACTGTTAATGCAGGGGTAACGGATGACGGTTCTGATGACGAAATTATAGTTAACATTGCTAAGAGAAATCAAAACCAGGGACTTCTCGCCACCGTGGTAATTGAAGTATCTCATCCTATCACAAACAAAACAGAAAAAATTCGCGCGGTCCTAGACCCATGCAGCCAATCTTCCTTAATTTCAAAATCACTACAAAAAAGACTTTCGCTGCAGTCGGTTCCCATTGACACACTAAAGGTCATAGGAATAGGTAATAACTGCTCGACCATAGTCGACGAGAGTTGTGATGTCAAAATTCATTCGCTTAATTCAAAATTCTGTACCACTTTACAATGCTTAGTGCTAAAAGAGCTGACAAGTGAGCTTCCTAATCATCCTATTGATTTGCAAAAACTAAAAATACCTAGACACTATACACTGGCTGATCCAAACTTCCACATTCCGTCTTCAGTTGACCTTTTGATTGGAGTCGATTTGTTCTGGGATCTCATAGAGACTGACAAAATTCTATCCCTTTTAGGTCCTGGAAATCCCAAATTAATAAAGACAGTATTTGGGTGGATAGTTTCTGGTCCATTACTTACTACAAGATCCAACAAAAGCAAAAACATACATTGTAATCACGTACTTATTTCTAACGATTCATCAAAATACATTGATAACTTGTTACCTAAATTCTGGGAGCTTGAAGAACTTCCCCAAAAATCAAATTTGACTCAAAATGAGAAAGCATGCGAGCAGCATTTTTTGGAAAATACTACTCGCCATCCCTCAGGTAGGTTCTGCGTAAGACTGCCATTAATAGACTCTCCAGATTGTTTGGGAGACACCTACAATTTGGCTAAAAGAAGGTTATTAAATTTAGAAAATAAATTTAGGAAGAATCCAAATTTAAAAAATGAATACATAGAATTTCTTAAAGAATATGCTGATTTAGGCCACTTGTCAGAATCTGATATTCCTAAACCAATGAAGTCATACTTCCTTTGTTATCACGCCATCCTAAAGGAGTCGAGTGAATCCACAAAATTTCGAGTAGTCTTCAATCCATCGGTAAAGTCTTCCTCCGGCTATTCACTTAACGACATTTTGATGGTGGGTCCAAATGTGCAGAACTCTCTTTTTTCCATACTGATAAGGGCTCGACAGTACAAATTCTTACTTACTGGTGACATTGAAAAGATGTATCGCCAGGTTCAAGTTCATGAAAGCGATCGTAATCTGCAACTTGTCTTATGGAGAGAAGATGAGAATCTGCCCATCAAGACTTTGCAGTTGAATACTCTTACTTACGGAACCGCAAGTGCGAGCTATTTAAGCACACGTTGCCTATGGCAGCTGGGGGAAGATGAAGAAGACGCTCTTATTAAAGACATCATCCAAAATGATTTTTACGTTGATGACCTGATAACGGGATGTAATGATGAAGACCAGTTGCGTCATATTCAAAAGGCAGTTTCCGAAGCGTTAAGTGCTGGTTGTTTTAATCTACGTAAATACAAAAGCAACTCACCCACGCTTTTCAAAAATTCAAAAATTAATACTCTGGAAAATTTAACGATTAGTGAATCGTCAAGCACCCTTGGTCTTGGTTGGAGTCCAGCTAAAGACGCCATTCATTTTCCAATCAAAGATGTCACACAAAGTAATGAAATCACTAAACGGTCTATAATGTCTAGTTCTTTCCAAATTTTTGATCCATTGGGTCTTTTAAGCCCATGCATTATTCAACCTAAAATGATTCTACAAAAGCTGTGGCAGCTGAAACTTGATTGGGACCAGCCAGTTCCTCAAGATATACAAAATGAGTGGCAACAATTTGTAAAAAAATTGCCTAATATTCAAAATCTGGAAATTCCTAGATACATCTTATGTAATGCACCCACTCAAATCGAAATGCATTCTTTCAGTGATGCGTCCCAATATGCGTATGGGGCCTGTGTCTATATGAGGTCAATAGATGTCAATAATCAAGTCACTGTCAGGTTGTTGTGTTCTAAATCTAAAGTGGCTCCTTTAAAGCCGACTACAATGCCACGTCTGGAGTTGTGCGCAGCTCTGCTTGCCGCTAGACTTTGTAAGTCTATTACGGACTCGTTAAGAGAACAACCGTCGCGCATGGTTCATTGGTGCGACTCAAGCATTGTGTTAGGGTGGATTCATAGCGATGCTAAAAAGTTAAAGGCATTTGTATCTAATCGAATAAGCGAGATTCGTGAGCTAAGTAGGCCGTCTTCATGGCGATACGTTCCAACTGATTGCAACCCAGCTGATTTGATTTCGCGGGGGGTAGAAGCCAGCAAGCTGGTGTCTTTAAATATGTGGTGGATAGGTCCCAGGTTTTTGGCTAATGAAGAATCTTGCTGGCCCCTTCTAAACAGAAACCCTATTAATGATTTACCGGAAATTAAATCAAACCCGACTTGTGTTTCCGAACCTTTCATAAACTTCGAAAGGTACTCTAATTTAACAAAACTTCAAAGATCTTTTGCCTACATCAGGAGGTTTATTCATAATCTCAAGAATCCACAAAATAAAATCACTTCATGCCTTACGGCCGATGAGCTAAAGCAATCTTTTTACGAATTATGTGCGATGGCACAAGCTCAATCATTCAAGGATGAATATAATTCGTTAATTAAAAATAAATCTATATCATGTAAATCTAAAATATTACCTTTGTCGCCTTTTATGGACGAGAATGCATTAATAAGAGTAGGAGGGAGATTAGAGGCTAGCAAATACAGTTACGAAAAGAAACACCCCATTCTTCTTCACTCGTCGCATCACCTGACTCGTCTCTTATTTGATCGTGAACACATAAGTAATATGCATGCTGGACCTCAGCTATTGCTAGCTAGCATTAGAGAAACCGTATGGCCCATCAACGGTCGTCACCTAGCCAGGCGTACAGTTAACAGATGTGTTATATGTAGGCGGTTACGTGGAAAGACGCTAACCCCCAAAATGGGAGGTCTGCCGCTTCAGAGAATTACTCCTGATTACCCTTTTTTATCTGTGGGTTTAGATTTTGCTGGCCCATACCATATTTTAAACCGTAAAGGACGCGGTAGCAAATTGATCAAATGCTATATGTGTTTGTTTATATGCTTGCGTTATAAGTGTATACACTTGGAGTGTGTCAGTGACCTTACAAAGGATGCGTTTGTTATGACGCTTAGACGCTTTATAGCTCGCCGAGGAAAGCCTGCCGAAATTTTTTGCGACAATGGCCGCAACTTTGTGTCTGCCGCAAAGGAAGTAGGAGATTTTGTACGTATAACTGATCCAATGTCTGACTTTGCAAATCAAAAGGGCATTAAATTCACATTCACTCCAACTTACGCTCCTCACTTCGGAGGCATTTGGGAAGCCGGAGTCAAGTCAGCCAAACACCATATTAGACGCGTGATGGGTGATAGTCACTTAACCTTTGAAGAAATTTCAACCCTGTTTGCTCAAGTCGAGGCTATTCTAAACAGCCGACCCTTGTGTCCTCTGTCCTCATCCCCAAATGACCTGTTGTTCCTTTCCCCAGGGCACTTTATCATCGGAAGGCCATTGACTGCGCTACCGTCGCCTGAACTACAGAAAGAGAATAAATGCACCAAGCTTAGTCCCAACCGCTATCTGAGGCTAGAACAGATCCGCTTGCACTTTTGGCAACGATGGCAAAAGGAATATATTTGCGAACTGCAGCAAAGACTAAAATGGAAAACCAGTACGGCGAAGCTGAACGTTGGAGATCTTGTTTTGCTTCAAGAAGACAACACACCTCCACTTCAATGGCGTCTAGGACGAGTTACTACCCTGTTTCCGGGTCAAGATGGTATTGCACGAGTTGCAGATGTCAAGACCCTCAGAGGATCCGTAAGAAGACCACTCGTTCGTCTTTGTCCATTACCGTCGGATGAAGATTTTCAGAGTTGAAAGTTTCTTTCAACGGGGCGGGAAGATGTTCACGCGCATAACGCCTTAGAGAAACACAAGACTAAATGTTACATATTTGCCATTGCCTTCGTTTTCTGTCAGGCATCTTGCCTACTTCGTACAATTCTCACTTTCGATACGACCGCAGCCCGAGCGGCATCATAATTGTATTTCTTTTGATTTTCGCCAATATACTACTTTTAAGAAATTGGACTTTCTATTTAAGCCCCATTATGTCAAGCTAAGACAACCTATGTATGTGATCAGCGAATTTGTGCCATCTACTCGTCACTTTGTCGTCTGAATGTATGGGTCAAGGAAGTATGTGATTTTTGCCAACTTGCATTGTATACGGGGTGTAAGGGACAGCGCTCCGAATACTGATAGGGTGCATGCAGACCATGAAACTGAACAACTTTCCCCTAGGAACATATTATGTCAGGAAACGACAAAAAATATTTGACCTCCTATACAAAATCACGATCAGCTGACTGCATTTACTATGGAAAAGGTAAAAAATTGACGTTTTCTGAAATATGTGTTTATGGTAAGTTGTTCAGTTACATGGTCTGAATGCACCCTATCAGTATTCGGAGGGCTGTCCCTCACACCCTGTATATTGTAAGCCCAATGCATAATCCAAGTTTTTGACCTCGAGAACCGGCCGTAACTTTGTCAAAGGTCATTAAAAGTGCGGAATAATAGCATTTACATGGGGGGTGCCTCTCCAGATAGACGCATGCAAGTTATGTATAAAATGGTTTAAAATTACTGTGTTAATGTGTGAAAGTCGAAACCTGTCGCCTGTCGTGCTTATTATAGCCCAGTATGGCTAGCTTTTCATGTTTCAATAATATTAAAGTCGTTTATTTTTGGCTCAATGTATCTGGATCATTGGCCGAACCCAATTTGTTATTTTGTGTCATTTTAGGTGTATGATAACAGATTTTCGTTTGCAGTGAATAAAGACGACTCAAATTGGGTTTTTACACTATGTAAACTGTAACATAGACAATCCGTGTATATATATATCTTATATTTTTGATTTAATTATAACTTAAAAATATAATTTGATAAATGAGCTACCATACATTGAATCGAAAATGTACATAAGCTCAAAGATGACACAAAATGTAATATATGCTTTACAGACACATACCAAAATCCTACAAAAAAGAAACGTCTTTAGAATTTTTATAAGTTATGCGCTCCTCAAATGATGCAGTAGCAGACTATTATTATTTTAAACCACAAAAGTCTTTTTTTTATCGATGATGGGTTTGCTCTTGATTCTAGTCTAGGTCATAGGACAGAGACAGAGTCTAAGATGGAGCGAGCTCACCCAGAAGAAGCCTGTTCACCCTTACTTTGAAGAGATTAGGGTTGTATGCGTTTGGAAACACAGACGCAGGTAGTGAGTTCCACTCTTTAGCAGTGCGCATTATAAATGATGACTGGAAGCGGTTAGTCCGAATTGGTGGAATGGCAACCAGGTACGGATGGTATTGGCATAGAAAGCGACAACTGCGTGACAGGAGCCAGCCAAATGCATATTATGATTGCATAGTTCAGTTCGATGCATAGGGCAAAGCATTTAAAACCCACACTGATTCATGTTGGTATATGACATGCATATGACCCATTGATATAACCCATAACATTGACTGATGGCCTTTAAACAACTGCAGCAAACGTGTCATTTTTATCTGTCTACTGGATCATGATAGTTTCGTCGGTTTTTGGTGGCTATAAACTTTGAAAATAATTGGTGTTGCAGAGTATGGTTTAGGTATGTCCTTACGTAAAGTTCAGGTCTCGTTAGGTATATCCTTTTCAGTCGTCACAAAATTTCGGACTGTATGAATATGACATCAAAGATTTTCCGCGCATATTGTCTTATCACATACAATCTCATGTCGAGATTACATACAATCTCATGCCACGATTACATCAAAGGGAAGTGGGCAGGGCGAGCATGTAAACAGGATACTCACGCTGCTCCTTGTCATACCGCTGCCACTTCCCGTGCTCCCGCAAGTGTCAGCTTTTTGTGTGGAAGTTAAAAGATCGAGCATGAGCGCGAGTGAATTGTATTTAGAACTGTAAATGAATTCTTGATATCTGATATAGACGACATGTGAGGTCCAGCCTGATTTTATTTCAGAAATAGTTTTAGGGTCACTAGAAGATAAACATACTAAAGTACTCGAGTTCAGGAATCTTGACTCTTGAGATATCGCTCGTCAAAGGCTAAAAACCCCGTTTTTTTTAAGTTATTTGCTCATAACACGAAAAAGATAGATAATAGAGAAAAAATATCTGAGGCAACATTAAAGCTCATCCAATTTGCGTCATTTTTAAAAATCTTGTATCTTTTATAGTTCTTGAGTTATGCTTCTGAATATTTTTCAACACAAGCGCTTATATCAGATCATATTAGTTAGCACGGTACAATAAATAAAAAGTTTAAATTGGGTCTGAGGTTAGGATGAGATAGTTTCCATTCTGATTAGGATATAACATGATGATGGCGTGCTTCGGAGAGCACGTTAATCTATCGGGTCGTTTGTCGACTAGGTATTTTCCTTAGGTGTCATATTCGACTGTCACTTGTCTTGGTTGGCACACATTAATGATGTGAGCATGCATTATTCTTTCCACTCCCTTAAGCGACACCAGAACTTTCTTCCTTTAAAAACTAAAATCTATATATTATACGTGTATGTATATGTATCTATCATATATACATATTTAAATAATGTATATAATATTTATGTAAAGTACTGTAGAATTGTTAAAATTAGTTTTTTATTGTTGCATTCCCCACAAAAATAATAATTCTCGCACTACCAACGGGTTGGCTGGAAAATATCTCTTCTTAGAGATACCTAAGCTCGCTTTTGCTCACACTGTTTGTACGTTTTTCATTTGTTTTTTTTATTCAATAAATATATACTTTAGCCTAACATAACGTGGAGGTGCGTCATACACTACAATATAGCCTTTCGTACCGTAGGCACTACTCAGTGGCACTTTTTTTTTCCCAATCAAGGTAATAAGTCGAACTACTTCATTATAAGAAACATATCAAACAATTATTAGGTAACGCACTCGTCTCACGGGAGATATAACTTCCTGCGACACTATGGAATCAGTGTCATGAACTAACTCTGCATTTTTGCCCATGGCACTGCCGGTTGTACCGGTAGAGTCAAAGAAAAGAAAAATCTCCCATGACACTACCGGTAGTGCCACTGAGTACCTAGTGCCTACGGTACGAAAGGCAATATAGTAAATACATTAAAAAGACATACCCCCTCTAGTGGCTGCTAGACTCTCAGCGGACTTGGAGATGTTCCTCGAGAGTGCAGTCGGAGGAGCCTTCATCGGCGTGGCCTGCCGGTGATGGTACACCTGGGTATCAATATTGCATTTTAGTAGTTTTTTCTATAACGCTCTGAAATAAAATATTTTAGACTAGGGCTCTATCGGAGCGATGCTGCGTGTTTTACTAATACTTTAAAAAGCTTTTTAACGGCGGTTTTCCCACGAGTCGTCCGTTCTTGTGTAAGTATTTTTACATGACTGCCCAATCAAAAAAGAAGTGAAAAAGTTCATGTATGTATGTTGGTATATATGTGCGATTCTTTAAAGGACTTAAACTCGTTCACTACTGAACAGATTCGAATGGGAATTGTATCGGAAGAATCCTAATATTATCCCTAGTGCCATAGGCTAGTCTTTATCCCAGAAAGCAGTCACGCTTTTAAATTTTTAATTAGTTATGCTTATTAACGCACTGTAACGCATGCGTCTGTCAGGCGAAAGGAAATTGCAAAGACGACAAATAGAAAAACTGCCTTATGTAAGTATAGTTGCGGACAAAAGAAAGGAATATTTTAGGAAGGCTTGTCGAGTTTTATAAACTTGACGGAATATAGAAGATAGTTCTGTACTCTATAAAAATATCTACAAATATTCCAAAAACCAGTGGCCGACATTTTACAACAATGTTTACTTTCAAATCGCTCCTACACAGTCGACATTTGTTTCTAAACAATGTGTCAAGATTACCCATTCCATTACACTACTCACCATGGCTGGTGTCATTGGCTGCAGCAATTGGAGGTTCTTCAGGGCCATTCCAAGGGTTAAGAAGCATTTTTGATTAAGGACTACTTCACAGAACTGTCACATTTTTGGCGCCAACGAGTGGGTGCAGGAAATCGCGCTCTTTTCGTTTTTTCTTCACATTTTTTGTGTTCAGAGTTGTTGTCTGTCTGAAGGACTATTGTCAACTAACTATTTTAGATAATAACTCCATTTTTATGCACTTAAAAGAACTATTTAGTATGCGGGCAATAAAATATAATAATATTGTTGTCACTTTGTAACAAGGAACTTTCACAAACCAATATGTAAAGTGATAAAGCAGTGTCAAAAGGAAATAGAAAATAGACAATCAATGTAAGTAGTGACAATAAATCGATTCAATTCATATCATGTGAAACTTGCATGTGCGTCAATAATTTACAGTAATAATCCACATATTATTCAGTTAACACTTGGTAAAATCCAGAGATTTAAAATACCACATAAAAGAAACTAATTTCAGTTTAAAAGGCTTTACTTTTTAGTAATTTTTCAGGTTGGCGCGTCAAAAAGGCGGGAATTTCCACAAAATGGCCGCCGTCCGATTATCGCGCGCGCGAGGCACAGACTGAAAACTATTCAGTCAGTTTATTAAAGCTAGGGTTGTTCTGATCATGTCATATGTGAGGGGTGGTAATCAGCCTAACATAGCAATAAGTGGGTAAGTAAAGTAGATACGTACGTCGTGCGTATTTACCTACTACAGCATCAACTAAGAGTGATCGAAATGGAAAATTATCAAAGTTAATTGCTTTGCCATTTGTTCTACTTAATAAACATTCAGAATTAACGCCATGAAAACTGAAGAGTTTACGTTTGAGTTTACTTAGTCGATGGACAACCCGATAAACCCTGGTGTCAGAGTTTTAAATCAGTTGTAACAACTAATGTTGGTTATCATTGACGTAGCAAATGGAACCGACTACTTAACGTCATCTTTCTTACAGAAAATCAGGTGGAGCCAGTCTGCATTAGCCAAACATAATTTCTGGACATAATACGTCCTTTTGGCCAGTACAACCCTTGTCAAAACCAAACCACTTTACTTTGGGGTCGTTACCCGACTCCCCAACGCATTCTGTCAGTTGATTGTACACTGAATTATTAATCAAGTACTTATGTTAAAACATTACAGGCGCACTGATTGCACTATAGGTAATTAATGCATACACACATACGTGTATCACGCCTATAATCCGTTGCGGGGTAGGCAGAGCGTAAACGGCTACCGCAAAAACGGACACTTACGCCACGTCAGACAATTTTTGAGGGTCATTCGGAAAATTGTGTATCGCCATAGTGACAGGTTGTCAGCCCATCGCCTAAAATTGCAATACACACCCTCGAGTCCCTTAGTCGCCTCTTACGACTCCCATGGGTAAGAAATGGGGTGATGTTATTCTAAGCCGTCGTCACGCGGAAAAGTAGGTAATTAATAAACTATGAAATAATGCTTTGTGGAAGACGCACGGTTCACCGTGTAATGTGTAAATCAAACTGAGAACAACCTCAATATAAAATACAAATAACCGAGCGTTTGACCACCTGAGCGGCGCAAAGGTAGTGCGCGACAAACGGTGCTAAAGTGCAAAAGTTCCGCCTTTCTTGACATCTCTTTTAGTATGGAACTGACAGCTGTCAAATATGGCTTATTGGGATCGCCTTACTATAGAGATACTAAAGTGAGCTAGAGTCTTCTTCTTTTCGTGTGGGACACTGAGTCGTCCAACGATCCGATGAACCCTGCTGTCAGAGTTATCAGTAAGTTTGTGTTTTTTATACGAAGGGTTATTGTCAAGGTTATTATCAAGTGGGACTAGAATCAATCATAAATTCACCCATCACTGCGAAATAAAGTAATACTTCAAAGGAAAAGCGATATTATTTGCTCTAAAACCAATTTGTGACCACAATGGCGAACCATTTTTCATTTCTGTGTTGGATTGATTAGATGTCGTGCGATAGCCGTGTGATGCCGACTTAGAATAGCATTACCCCATTTTTTTCCCGTGGGAGTCGTAAGAGGCGACTAAGGGACTCGAGGGTGTGTATTGCAATTCTAGGCGATGGGCTGACAACCTGTCACTATGGCGATACACAATTTTCCGAATAGCCCTCAGATATAAAATGTCAGACGTGGCGTAAATGTCTGTTTTTGCGGCCGTTTACGCTCTGCCTACCCCACAAGGGATAATAGGTGTGATATGTGCATGTATGTATGTATTGATTAGATCGAGGTACGTTGCTTACGTACATTGAAACTATCTTTTTTGCGGGACTATCTTTTGATACACATACATACATAAACGGATATTAACGCCACGTCTGACAAAAGTTTGCGGGTCAATTAGATAACTGTGTATCACTATAACGACAGGTTGTCAGCCCATCGTCTAAAATCGCAATACACATCTAACCCTCGAGTCCCTTAGTCGCCTCTTACGACACCCATGGGTAAGAAATGGGGTGATAGTATTCTAAGCCGGCATCACACGGCTATCTTTTGATGCTTATGTATAGACGGATAGACTCAAGAATTATCTACCTCCTTTTTGCTTTGCCGAATTTTTACACGACTGCCCAACCGAAAAAGGTGTGTTATGTTTCTAGAGTTTATGTATGGACTGTTTTCCGAATACTTAACGGGTGCAATTAGACCATCAAACTAAATAACTTCCCATTGAAAAAAATCAGGAATGGCCAAAATTAATTTTTTTGCTATGACATCTACACCTGACTGTATGGTGGGGAGCAGGAGCCCATCCGGTTATTTTTTATCTTCCCATTTGATTTTGTATGGAGAGTATTTTTTTTATTGTTTCTTGACTTAATTATCTTCCTAGGGGAAAATTGTTCAGTTTCACGGTCAACATTCGTAGAGATGCCATTTACACCGATGCGATTTTTTAAAGTAATGCAACTCGTAAACCACTGCACAGATTCGAGTGGGAATTATAAGAAAAGAAAAAGAAAGAAAGTGTAAATTTATCTCAGAAAGCAGTCGTGTTTTTAATTTTTCTAATTTATTATGCTTGTTCCTAAATATTTTACTATAAAGGTTGCCACAGACGTATAGACTACTAGATTTCTGCCCACCGGTTTCACCCGCTGCCACTCCTTTTCCCGTGGTAATAGTTGTTTTCCCGCGGTAAAAAGTGGCCTATGTGTTATTCCGGGTTATACTCTACTTGTGTTCCAAATTTCATCCAAATCGGTCAAGCCGTTTGAGCGTAAATAGGTTACAAACATACATACATACACACACACAAACTCTCAAATTTATAATATTAGTACGGATAAATGTCGTAGCGTTGTTGTCGTTCGATAGTTTCAAATTGTAGTTCAAGAAGAGATTTTCAACAATCGAGCAGTTAAAGTACTACAACATTAAGGGATTATAGAAACCATTGGCCACCTTAAGTAGGTAACCTATATGCTAGCAAGAAAACATTATATTCTAGTCATTACAGTGGCCCATATCACCAAGTGTGACCCAAATTGACATAATTTAACGAATCACCCTCACACACTATCCATTGTGTGGTCTTGATTGACAGCCAATCGATATCCGAAAGAATATTTGTTCACTCATTATAGGAAGGCTTACTTTATTCAAGGTAACACCGAAACCATGTTATACGGGGTGTAAGGGACGAGGTACTGAAAACTTAGCAGGCATGATCAGGACCATGAAACTGAACAACTTTTACTATCGAGCCTATGTTGGGAAACGAAATTTTTATTTCGAGTTGCCATAGAAAGATCGGGAATTTTGTATGGAAGCGCGAAAAATATTTTTCGTTTCCCATCATATCCTCCATAATAAAAGTTGTTCAGTTTCATGGTCTGATCATGGCTGCAAAGTTTTCGATACACCGTCCCTTACTTGATAATAGTATGATAATAGTTCAAAAAGCTTACTTACTTCTCTTCGTCGAGTCAATGGAAACAAGATTACAGTAATTTGGACCAATGTGTAGCTTACTTACTACTACGACTTGTGAAAACCTTAGGCGGTCCTTTCACTTGTCGATCCGTTACGGATGCGTCTGTCAATTGTCACGTTCGTAACGCCCAGTAAACGCACCGTAGCCGTATTTTTATGAAAATAAGATTGGAATTCGCAATTTATTTTTGTCTGACAGACGCATGCGTTAAAAATAACGCAGGACATAGGACACCTGATACGGGCGTTGTTTAGTTCACAGAAGTGAAGTTAAAGAGTAGGAATAAAAATACAATATTATTTCCGTATTTAATAGATTCACCTCAACCCTCAAACTTTATTCAGATCTTTTAATTACCTCCATGAAAATGTTGTATGTTTGCCTCAAAAACTAAGCTGTAATTGCGCCGTCTACTTCTTGATTGCTTGGTAACTTATTAAAACTTTTTTATAAACTCGCTTGTATTGATGACGTATATTTTTTTGGAAAAGTCCATAGACGTTATCCGTCGTTTGATCTTTTAACAAACAGTATCGACTGACTCTAGACTTCTAAAATAGCAGCAAAAGAAAAATGCGGATTACATTAATGTATAGGTACGTATAAAATTTACTTGCCTTTTCTCATAATCAGCAGAGTTTATGAACCTCTCAAGCTAACGCTCTACCCCGCAGCCAAAGCAGACGTGATTCATTTTTCGACAAGATTTTCCCAGTTTAACTCAATCACTTAGTTAAATGGAAGGTCATTGACAGTCACGCTATGCACAGTATAAGCAACGCTCGAACTGACACTATCATACACCATTATCATACATAACGCTACATGCTATAAGTAATATGTTAAAAAAAGGTAGGTATATCAAAGGCGGTTCTCACGCGCACCACATAGTTTTCATTTTGTATGATGCCCATTTGCCATTTTGTATGGTAGCTGTCAGCTTCTTTTTCGGGTGGGTCAAACGTGAAAAATGAAAATGAAATTACTTTATGAATAAAGTAAATTCATTTTCATTCATTTTATATCCTATCCTGATAATACTATCCTGTATTGAAATACAGGATAGTATTATCACTTATTGACGATTTGACGTCATGATCCGTCAGACGAAAAAAAGAAATTAGTATATCACAATTTTCTTCTTAATATTTTCTTAAGTTTGCACAACTATTACTCATCTCAATAAAACGCAGGAATTGTAAAATCCAAAATAAACACAACTTAAATCCGTTTAATTTTCTTCTTTTTATAACAATTTTATATTGTCTTAATAGAAAACCGGCTCGGGCGGGATAAAAAAATAAAAATAAAGGCACTGCCTCGGGGCTGGCCAGGTAAATTACACGTCATGTAACTTTACGCCACCACCATCAACTTATTAACGTGTGAATTTCATGCTTTGTTTCAAAAGAAATAGTAACATTGGTATTATTGTATGCCAGATAATCTGTGGACAAAAACAACCACTTTGTAGAAAAGCAATGTAATTAATAATTTAAAAAAATAGTGGGTGTGACTTAACCCGCGGAAATTCGAATTGTTCAATTAAATATACATACATATTTCGCTCCTATAATCCCTTGCGGGGTAGGCAGAGCGTTAACAGACTATGACATAAAAAATTTAAACGCAAGTCGTCATTCTCATACAGTCTAAAACTCTTTGATAAAACTATATGCAGATGAGTTCTAGCCCTTAAAGTACATTAAAAAAACATCCCAAGGTAGGTATGTACAACCACCATCAATCACACTCCTTCTGTGTACTTGTAACCGCGAATTACCATGGTTATGGCGAAATAAATGACCATACAGCGGAAACTATTTGTATCCGTTGTTAGTTATGGCCTTAATAAGATGCTTCAACCTATTAGTTATCTTATGGTATACAACCATCATCATATCGCGCATGACACCGGGTCGACGAACGACCCGGTGCCTATGTTATGAAACTACAGACTACAAGTCTACAGGTGAAATTCTTAGTACAGTCGGTTGTATCACATAAGGTACTCCAAAGGAACTTAATTATTTTTGTTCCCAGCAATATTTTTTTCTTGATATGAATAAGACAACTTATTAACTGCGGATAAAAATAATTCAGTTCTTTTGGAGTACCCTTGGTACCTTATGTGATACAATCGACTGTACATTGCGTAGCCGGTTCATGTTCCTGGTATCATAATGGCTAACCGACTACGCAATGAACATCGAATTTCACCTGTAAAATTGTAGCCTGTAGTTTGAAAAAATCTGGTAAAGATGGACCCTCGTGTCAGAATTATTAATCTACCTTCTAGATAACTATAGCAGGTTTTTAATTAAGTTTTTTAGAGATTACCTTAAACAATGATAACTATTCTTAAACAGGTCAGGACAGACAGGTAACGTACCCTCAAAGGCACGGAACGATATTTCTTACAGACATTCAGGTAGTTCAGCCATTAAAAACAATTGAACAAAGTGATAAAATTTGGAAGGTGTAAAAAGTTACTGCAAATAATTCAAGGGGAAGAACCAGCCAATGAAACTGAACAACTTTCTCCTACTGACTTCTGTTCCTTGGGGAAAGTTATTCAGTTTTATGGACTTGTTCACCTCTTAAAATATTTGCAGCTTATATTGTTATCCTGTATAAAGTTTCCGGTCTTGAGGGGGAGTACTGTGTATCATTTTTATGAGGATGCCCACAGGCTAGATTAATAGACAACTGTGGGTAGACCAAATATGAAGATTGTAGGGACACCCACAATTTAAGTTTATATGTGTCACCCTCGGGGATTGAACCAACGCAACGCTCAGACCACTAGACCACGGAAGCAGCTACCTACCTACTAACAATTGTATGTAGATTTGTACTAAAAAAAATCGTAATTTGTTAATTGAGCTCTGATATTATTACAAAAAATGCAATTTGGATGAACGGGCGGCTTGTACCGACTCTAGCAGGAAGAGGAAGTGCTATTGTTTTTGACTATACCACGTGTCCATTGTATTTCGCATCCGAT
Source organism: Tuta absoluta (assembly GCA_027580185.1). Taxonomy (NCBI): domain Eukaryota; kingdom Metazoa; phylum Arthropoda; class Insecta; order Lepidoptera; family Gelechiidae; genus Tuta; species Tuta absoluta. The sequence goes on along the minus strand of JAQAHW010000010.1, from coordinate 17,079,889 downwards.
AATTATATATAAAAAAACGTGTGTGGAAAAAAAAATTAGAAAACTTGCCGAAAAAATCTGCCGCGGACAGGATTTGAACCTGCGACTTTCGCCATCACTAGTTGCAACGCCTTTGAGAATTTTGCAATCATATCTTAATGCCAATAACGCGTGGCGCGGCTCCATCTACCCGCTTAGTTTTGCAACTAATACCCAGCGACTAATTCATTCTTTACAGATTTAATGTAGTCTAAGCGATGAAAACATGCGATGAATTCACACACACACACATATCACGCCTATTATCCCTTGCAGGGTAGGCAGAGCGGCCGCAATAACGGACATTTACGCCACGTCTGACATACATTTGGAGGGCATTCGGAAAACTGTGTATCGCCATAGTGAAAATGAAAACACACGATATTTTCAAAAACACTTAGTTTTCTAATATTGTATAAGCGCTAGGTTTTTACAATATTAGAAAACTTCAAAAAAATCTACTGTGGACAGGATTAAAACCTGCGACTTTTGCCATCACAAGTGGCGACGCCCCTGCCATCTGGGCTACAGCGGCTCATCTATTGCCCGAAAATTTTGCCAGCGTATCAAAACGCGTGGCACGGCTCCACCTACTCGGTTAGTTTTGTATCTATTAGGTACCCTGCGACTAAACCATTCTCCAGGTTCCCATATATGGGATCCACTTTCATTGCGTTCGTGTACAAAGACCATACTGACCACGCTTGTAACATCTGGTGTAATGGAAACACTCGCTAACGAGCCAAACGGGCCCTAGTGTGTACTAGCTCGGCCGGGCATCGAACCGCGACCCCACGCGTCACGGAGCGCACGCACCCAACCGTACGCAACACGTCACTCCGCGTTATTTGAATAATTCGCTAAAGTCATTGTCGTCGTGATTTCAACAATTACTCAACTTGGTAAAGTTATACTTAAGCGAGTAAATAGCTGTTGAAAATTTCGAAAAAGGTTTCTTTTTTTGAGCTGTTATACCTGAAAATTAATATTTTTCGGAACGGATGCTGAGGTAAGTAGCTATAGTTCAGTTTAGAATTTAGCTTGTTGAAAGTGAAATACCTATCTAATTACACGTCTGTGAATTGGCTATTCATCGGTGCTTTTTTGCGCTTTGTTAAATCTGTGGCTGAATCACTTGATTGATTGTCTGTAAGAAAGATAGTTCCGTGCTTTGAAGAGCACGTTAAGCTTTCAGTCCCACACACACACACATATCACGCCTATAATCCCTTGCAGGGTAGGCAGAGCGCAAACAGCCGTAAAAAATGACATTTACGCCACGTCTGACAAAATAAATGGGGTGATGCTATTCTAAGCCGGCATCACACGGCATTCAGTCCCAGTAGCTGATTAAATAATTACACAGCCGTTGTTGCACATGCCACAGGCCTAATACTAGTGGGAAAACTTTAACACCAGGGATAATTATGACGTATAGACACTTCCTAAAAAGGATAGCCAGGGTCATCAAAGTTGTTATATTGAAAATTCCAAAACTGAACCAAAAATAAGAAAAGGCGCGTGTCCTTCAAAAATGATCATGCCTGTAGTAATAATAATTGTGATTCGTGTGTTTTTATTATATTTAGGTACACTAGTTGCAGACATTTTTATCACTTAACGTACCATTTTATTTATTATTTAAAACTAAATTTTTTGTCAACACCACTTTTGTAAGTAAAAATAAATTCACGTAAATAAAGTTAATATAAAGAGCCGAATAAAAATCAAAACTAAAGTAAATTAGACAATAATAAAAAATACCTAGTGACTAACCTAAATTATTAAGCTAAAAAAGATGGTCTAGAGCGCCTCCATGAGAGATGGTACCCAATAAGCTGGCCCTTAGGATGGCCAAGCTTAGCCGTTGGCCAAAAACACCGGTCACCAGTGATCTTTAATCCTAATAATATTAATAATGAGAAAGTTTAAATGTTTGGTAGTTCTTCTCCACGAAAAAACTACTTAACCGATTGTAATGAAATTTGGCACACATATAGAAAGTAACATGGATTAACACATAGGATATTTTTTATGATAACGCCAGTAATAAAAATTGCTTTAAAAGCACTGTTTCTGAAAACTGTACAAGAACTCAATTTAAATGTGAGTTTTTCATTCAATCAACATTTCCTATTTAGCACCCTCCGAATAATTAAAATGTGTCATAGCGTATCTAAAACAAAATTTAGGGTGTTTCGGTCTAGTGCTCGCGTGAAAGTGTGGCCAAATTTGGGCTTTTAATTTACCTAAAATCAATATGAGTATAAAGTAACAACATATAACAATCTTCCGTTTAAAAATGTCCATGAAACTTATATGAGTCTACATTATGACTAGGCAACCTTCAAAAGCCTGTAGCCCGAATGACTGACGGATGAACAAACAAAAAAACCAACAATTGCTATAATTATTATAACGCAGGGCGCTTGCGCGGATCGGTCAGTCCGCCATACGCGCCCGCGCCGCGCGCGTCGAAGGACCATTCGAAATTCAAAAATATACACCTCATTTTGTGGCCAGTATTATTACGAAGATAAATAAATTCAAAAATGATTTAACGGACGTTCGCTCGTTCTATTTTTTACTTGCTTTTTAATTCAAAAGTAGATCGAACAGGTTTTGCGTGCGGTCAGTGCCTTTAAAAAGTTTACTACAGACGATGAACTTTATAGGATAGCGGTTTACTTAAATTGTGTAAAGATGGAGCGGTTGATAATTTTGGTGAGTAAAAGCTAAACATATAGCATGTAAAATAAATTTGAATAAGATTATATGTCATTACCGTTTATCGTTTTTGTTACTTTTGTATAATATGCAAAACTTTTATCTTACTTGTACTTTTTATACAAACGTGTGTGCATCAACGCTGATAATGGCATGACTCTACATAAGTATATGTTTTAAGCAAATAATAATAAAAAAGCTAAGTTTATTTTATGCAAACGCCCTAATTATTCAAAGAATTAGAAGTACCTACTAAATATCTGTAAAATTACAGTATAATTAACGGTGTTATTTTATTACAAAAAAAGCAAGACGTGCTTTAAGCTATTTGACAGCGTGAAATCTACTTTATTTATCTACACTCGTCTCATAATGTTCGAATTATGAACTCAAAAACCTGCTTTATGCATTCTGCCTATAGAAACTACAGTTTCATAAAAATTACAGAAGCGTAATGTCTCAATGAGAAGGCTCTCCTTTCGATAAAATGGAGAAATGAAACGATTTTTTTTCGCCAATACGATAAACAGTCACTTGCATTCTATTGAGCCCCATGACAGTTGCATTAACTACTATTAACATACATACATACATACATATATCACGCCTTTATCCCTTGCGGGGTAGGCAGAGCGTAAACGGCCACTTACGTTACGCCACGTCTGACAAACGTTTGAGGGTCATTGGGAAAATTGTGTATCGCCATAGTGACAGGTTGTCAGCCCATCGCCTAAAATTGCTGTACACACCCTCGAGTCCCTTCCTATTAAACACTATCTATTAGCGCGTCCAACTTACTTGTAATAACACGGAGAGTATCATTCCTTTTTTTTATTTTCAGTAGGCCACAGTGTTTACAATAGCAATAAAAATATAAACTATTGCGGTTTTGTGCTCTTTAAAGATCTTAAATGATTAATATCTAAACTTTATTTGCCGTGTGATGCCGGCTTAGAATAGCAGCACCCAATTTCTTTGCCTTGGGAGTCGTATGAGGTGACTAAGGGACTCGAGAGTGTGTATTGCAATTTAAGGCGATGGGATGACACTATGAGATACACAATTTGCCGAATGACCCTCAAATATTTGTCAGACCTGGCGAAAATTACCGTTTTTGCGGCTGTTTGCGCTCTTCCTACTCCGCAAGGGACTATAGGCGTGATATGAATGTATGTATGTATTAACTTTATTGTACCACAAAACAAATTTACTACTTTCGAATTTAACTGGGCCGATGGCGTAGCGGATAGTACCCCTGCCTGCTACGCCAATGGTCGTGGGTTCGATCCCCACAAGACACAAATATTTGTTAAGTCATTTTCAGATATTTGTGTTTAGTCTAGGTTTATAGGTTTTTTAAAAAAAGTTTATATATATAAATATCAGCTATTTAGTTCCCATAGTACAAGCTTTGCTTAGTTTGGGGCGAGATGGTTACCGACATCGCGTTTATCTCTAGGTGATAGCTGAAAATCAGCGATTTGCCGTCAAAGCAAATATTGGCGCTGAGCTATGGCCTTTTACATTGCTACGGCACTCATACAGGTCTTGAGCAGGGCCCTAATTGTCACAAATTTAATAGCATTATTGTATATGGAAGGATAATTATGTGTGTGTTATGTAAAGATTCTTTGTTGTTATTTTTCAAATTGTTAATTTTGTCTATGTATGTATGTGTGACTGTAGCAAAAATAAACTTTTTATCTATCTAACTATGGTACAATTTTGTAAAAAAATGAATACGAACATAAATCACATTTTCACTCGAGCCATGACTCATTTCGCACGTGTATTGTTTTAAGACGTGTAATTCTACCCCATAACCTCACTCCATGGTCGGCAGTCAATTATAAAGTGATTACACAACGGATGCACGCACGATACTTACCGCTAAACTAAAACAATAGTTTGTTCAAGTATAGGCTCATTCGAGGATAGATGGCCATAATTTAAAATAGCCAATTCAGTTATCATTAGGGACCGGATTATATGCAATTCAAAATCTTGAAATATGCACGAAAGCTGGCAAAACATGCGAGATCAAATTACAAGTTTTAGGTAATAAAACAAAAAACTCGAAAATCGAAACTACCTATGGCTTCAATTTATTGTCAATAGATTCTTATCAAGGTACTCTTTCAAGCCCTTTCGGCTTTACTTGTCATTCTGTAACACGCGGTATAAGATAATTTTAAATTCAGTGCTAATATTTTCAGGGTGTGTTGTACCCATGAAATCAATTAATTTTTCATGGTATATTTTTTGGAATAAGAAGAAAAACTGCTCATACAAAAAAAAACACAAAATTTATCACTTTGTGTTAGAATTTTTTTCATATTCAGAAAAAGTTACTAAATGATATTTATTTAATTTAGTTTAATACGTAGAAACACAGCTTAAAACTTATTTGCACTAAATTTAATATGACTTTAATAACTGATTAGATAGAATAGCTGACGATGTTAATTTTTCGAAATTCTGCATACAGTTAGACATGTCAAAATGATGGCCGTCTATTATTAAATTATCTGTCAACAGCTATTAGCGGCTGTTAGGGAAATAAGTAACCATATGCAGCTCTAAAATTTCATAACACGCAATTAATTAATTTAATTAGTGAAATAGGTAGGTAAGCCGGTATTTAAAAAATAATATTGTATGAAATCCATAAGCTTGCATGTATTAGTTAAAATACAAAAAGACAAACGATAACGTGTTTTATAAACTAACAGCGACATCTAGCGAGTGACAGTAAACAACCTCGCCCGGTTCCGCGTTTGCAGCTTTTCAGCGCTGCAGCCTGCAAAAAAAAACAAAAGCAGATCAATGCAAATAAAACTCATATTCTCCATCACGCAAACAATGCAGGAGTACAAAAATGCCAAGTTTTATTTCGATGTTCGGCCTCCAAAATACAATGGTATGATGTCACGTTACTGTGAGATAACTGACAAAAAAATTTAGGCGGTAGACCAATTTTACAGCGTACTTATTTGCGATACCGGTTTAGTATACCATCATCCCTTTATATCCAATGTTATAGATATTGATGTCCTCTATAAAACTGTAGTACATCACTTCGCTCTATTGTCAATAATTTCCACAGCGTACGCGATATAAGATACTTTTTGGGTAAATTTTTCACACATTGGGTTACATTATCGAAAGTTTTACGCGGTTTTTTTTATTATATGCGGTTTCTTATTATATACAGATCGAATTTGAGAGTTATCATTATCACTTTAACTTAGTTGTTTTCACCAACAATGTTTTGTAGTGTCTAAAGAAATTAATTTGTTATAAAAAGTTTTATTCTAATAGCTCCCTGTCACCCATCCTATCTTTAAAGAATATATACTTTTTACTAATCAGATGTAACATGCAAATTAGAGTCACTACTGTATAATGTATGGTATTCAACAAAAAACCCGGAATTCAATAACAAAATAGGACAAAAAATGGGGAAATAGTACACGCAGGTATAAAGTTCGCACGGTTGTAAAACCGGTCATTCATTCATTCATTCATTCATTCATTATTGACCGATCTCGACAACCAGATAAAGCAATTATAAAATGCTAAATACCGGTTAGGAATACTCCTGTTTGCACAACACGACTCTACATAAACTAGAAAAATAAATTATATCAATTAATTTTTAAGTACGAATTGCAAATATATTTCAGGGGTTGAATGATCCATTGAAACCATATAATTTTTCCCAAGGAATGGTACATGTAAAACATATTTCGTCTTTTTTATTAATATTTATTAAAATAATGAAAAATTTGCAGTAAGAAAGAAGAATTGCCGTTGGATGGATGTCGACTTAGAATAAAATCACCCAGTTTCTTTCTCGTGGGTGTTGTAAGAGGCGACTAATGGGACTCAAGGGTTACATATACATTGCAATTTTATGCGTTGGGCCGACAACCTGTCACTATGGCGATACACAATTTTCCGAATGACCCTCATTTTTTTGCCGGACGTGGCGTAAATGACCGTTTGTATGGCCGTTTATGCTCTGCCTAACCCGCAAGGGAAAATAGGCGAAGTATATGTATGTATGTAAACATTTGTAAACTACATCGTAAGTACCTAATTTTCTTTATTCATTGTGAAATGATAAAACCTAACGATTTGTTTTAGGAACTGAAAAATACATCTACACTAATATTATAAAGAGGAAAGATTTGATTGTTTGTTTGTTTGTTTGTTTGTTTGTTTGTTTGTTTGTTTGTTTGTTTGTTTGTTTGTTTGCATCGAATAGGCTCCGAAACTACTGGGCCGATTTTAAAAATTCTTTCACCATTAGAATCCTACATTATTCCTGATGAACATAGGCTATATTTTATTCGAGAATAAAATAGGGATCCGCGTGAAAATTTCGATAATGTAACCCAACGTGTGAAAAATGTACCAAAAAAATATCTTATATCGCGTACGCTGTGGAAATTATTGACAATAGAGCAAAGTAATGTACTACAGTTTTATAGAGGACATCAATATCTATAATAATGTCCGCGATACCATATGTCTAACTATTACAGTTATGCCACAATAACTACTTTTTCATTTTAAAATGTACAAACTACGCCACATTATTCGTACCAGTGTGATGATTACATTTAATCATTACTGGATTAAAGAGTGTCAGGGATAGCCCTCCGAATACTGATAGGGTACATGCAGACCATGAAACTGAACAACTTTCCCCTAGGAAAATTTTTCAGGAAACGTAAAAAAACTGACTTCCCATAGTGAATGCATTTTTTTTGGCGTTTCCTGACATATGTTTCTAGGGGAAAGTTGTCCAGTTTTTTGTTTCATGTACCCTATCAGTATTCGAAGGGCTGTCCCTTACTCGGTATAAAAAAAGACGACAAAAAACATTAAATAATGCATAAAAAAATCTACACTAAAATATACATACACATATCACGCCTATTATCCCTTGCGGGGTAGGCAGAGCGTAAACGGCCGCAAAAACGGACATTTACGCCACGTCTGACATATGTTTAAGGGTCATTCGGAAAATTGTGAATCGCCATAGTGACAGGTTGTCAGTCCATCGCCTCAAATTGCAATACACACCCTCAAATCCCTTAGTCGCCTCCTATGACTCCCACGGGAAAGAAATGGGGTGATGCTATTCTTAGCCGGCATCACACTAAAATAATAATAATATAATCTACACTAATATTAGAAACAGGTTTTTTTTAATTGTTTGTTTGAATTGAATAGGCTCCGAAACTACTGGACCGATTTAAAAAATCTTTTACCGTTAATTGAAATCAAAATTCTTTATTCAATGTAGGATAGTATTATTACTTATTGACGTCATAAACCGTCCTTCTAAAAAAAGAAATTTGTATCACACAATTTTCTTTTCTTTTTATTACAATTTTGTTATGACCTAATAGAAAACCGGCTTGGGCGGGATAAAAAAAAATAAAAATATAGGCACTGCCATGGGGCTGGCCAGGTTAATCACACGGCATGTAACTTTACGCCACCATCTGAAAACGATATTTGTTTCAAATTGAAGTAAAGATTTTTAGAATCCTACATTATCCCTGATGGAACATAGGCTATATTAAACTGTTTTATTCCCGGGGGAAAATTGTTAGCGGCGGGTGAAACCGCTGGGCGGGCTGCTAGTCTATTATAAATTTATAGGATTTTTTCAGTGATTAATGTATCATAACACTAATTAATAAGTATATTTTTGTAAAAGAATTTCGTTCACAGACATTTTTACGCACAGCACAGTGCCTATCTAGATTTTTCCCATGTCTTACACACAAATACAATGTAATATGAATATTCCTTCTGCAAGATTAATTAGAAAAGATATAACTTAATGACTTTATAATTGACTGGACTTAAACTTTTTTTTGGAATACAATTAAACTACTCACTTAATGCTTCTATGAACTGCTGTATCTTGATGTAAAAATGACAAAAAAAACACATGTATCCTGTGTGCTAAGAAATGAGTACGTGTTCAAGACTATTCCGCTATATGTAAAGCGTCTCAGTTTTGGTTCGATAAAATGTCAGTTAGATGATTTTGGCCGTTTTGTATTCCGCAAAAACAGAATAGAAAACTACAATGGCCATAAAATGATAATTGAGTATCGATGGCATTACAATAACGAAAAAATAAGAGTTTCGGGGCCCAGTTAGTTCTTTGATATTACAAAGAGTCAACTAGCTAAATAAGGGTCGGAACATATTTTCAGAAAGGTTATTTCCGGAATCTTCGATTAGTGTGAAATAGAAAATCTTCGATGTCATATTCAAATCATCTGAAAACCCGAGTGATACGATAAGAAGAAGAAGAAGACCCTGTAAAATCTACCAAACTATATGCAAGTGTGTTATGAAACTTCTCTGAGAGTTGAGCTTGAATCTAGTTAGCCAATTCAAAATACGTACATAAAAAAATAGGTACACATATGACTTAGTCTGTAAATGTAAATTTAGAAAATAAATAAAGACCTCAAAAATAACAACTGGAAAGTATCTTAAAGAACTTGTTGTTATGTACGGCGTGCAGGATTAGAAGATGCGACTTTCCACATCACTATTGGTGGCTGCTTTTCCATCTGAGCTACCGCGCCTCATTCATTGTTCGAGAATTTTGCAAGTGTATCTTGATGCCAATAACGCATAAAACGGCTCCATCTACAGAGTAAATTTTGCAACTCATACCCAGCGACTTATTAATTATTTACAGACTATCCATTAAGGCTATATTTTCGTGTTTCAAAAATATTGTAGTCGTAAATTTTTGGCTTAGAGCTACCATACATTGAATCGAAAATGTATGCAAGCGTCACAAATGACACAAAATGTAATACATGCTTTACAGACACAAAAATAAGCGACTTTAGAATTTTTGGAAGTTATGCCCTCAAATAATGCCAGCCGTCTATTGACTATTAAATGTAGCCGTAGCTGTAGAATAGGTATACACCATAAAAACAAATAAATTATCTGTAAAACCGTTACACCATAAAACATACAACATATAATTAAACCAACATGAATGAACAATTAATTTCATCACATATTCAAGATCAAGTGATGTAACTACAAACTAGACAATGACTCTATTAAGGTTTAAATTGTATTTAAAATTGCAGTTAAGATTATTGTCAAGAATTTAGAGCAAAGTTTAACACATATTTGACCTTTTATTGCAGTATATAATAGTAGTTTATGCAACTGTCGTATAATGGGGGTCATTAGAATGCGAGTGTCTGTTTATCACACGAGGCGCAGCCGAGTGTGATAATAGTTTGACACGAGCATTCTAATGCCTAATTATAGCAGTTGCATACACTATTTTATCTACACTCTCCAAAAAAACTCAGAAACACTTTTCTAAACGTACGCACCGGCCATTGCAAGGCCCGATACAAGGACAAATTCAATACGAGAACGTAATATGGCTTGATATGAATATTTAAAAATCTATACTTTAGCAGTTGTTTAGATGTGGAGTCTTAACAATAACTTAACTAAAAAACTGAACAACATCTGAACAACATCTGAACAACATCTGAACAACAACTGAACAACATCTGAACAACATCGAAACAACAACTGAACAACATATGTACAACAACTGAACAACATCTGAACAACATCTGTACAACAACTGAACAACAACTGAACAACAACTGAACAACATGGTAATAACATCTGAACCACAACTAATCAACATCTGAACAACAACAGAACAAAAACCTATTAAAACAACTGAACAACATCCGAAAAATTACCGTACAACAACAACTGTCAGGTGCGGCGGAAGATAGCGATTTGAGTATTGGAAAAAAAAACTTCGTTTCATTTCTCAACTTTATCGTATTAAGAGTTTTGTCATTAAGTCATTACGCTTCTGTAATTTATAGTAAACCCTAGTTTTTATAGGCAGAATGCATAAAGTAGGTCATTATGCATCTGTTTTCGAATTCATAATTCGAACATTATGAGACGAGTGTATATAAAACATTTTTATACAAATGTGGGAATCATTATATCTGAGATTCTCACACTGAACCTTAGGCAAAGCAAGGAAAAAAACCCCAAGGTGGGGATCACACTTGACGTCCGGTGCTGCGCAACCCTAACGCATGCGTCTGTCAGACGAAAGCAACTTGTGAATTTCTATCTTACTCCTTTACATTTACGGCAACATTGCGTTGTCGGATGAGTCTGTGCAAACGATTTTTTACGGGAATATGATGAAATTTCGCAATTTATTTTCTTTCAGACAGACGCATGCGTTACAGATGCAAAATGCGCTGCAACGGATGTCAAGTATGAGAACCACCTAATATTATGATCATCATATTATACTACAAACTGTTGAATGAATGATAAATGAATAAATGAATATTGTAGTATAAAAGGACTGATGTTTGTAAGCTGTTCTTTGAAATGTACTTAAGTACATATAGGTACAGGAAGATAAAATCTTCAAGATTATGTAAAACATTGACATAGGTACTGATTGAAGAAACAACTAAAGTACTCAAACAATCTAATGCTTTAAACTAATGTCAAAGAAATATATTGTACTTAACCAAGCTTAGCTAAAAAGCGAGGCGGTTTAATTTAGCGTAAAATCGCCTATTTGCTGGTGGAACCATGCATATCACTGAATGTTCAAAAATAGTCGGTAATAGACAAACACTTTGTTTTTTATTGTTTCAGGTATTTTCCGCGTTCATCATCCCTAGCTTAGCAGAACCATCATCAGTAGGAGAAACAATATTATCCACAGTATTAACACCTGACGCTAAAGAAAAAACACTCACTAGGCAAGGCAGAAGTTATTATGACCCTAGATTAGGTCCTAGACCTCTCTATGACAGACTAGAGTACGGCAGACCAGAATACGACCGGCCTTCAAGATGTGGAAGATGTTACGAAGAAAGCAGATACGATGATAGAGATGACAGGGATTACGACAGATCCCGTGATAGAGATGGCTATGATGATGACAGAAGAGGTCATCGACCCACTTCGGGAAGCCGACATGATAGAAACAGAAACGACAACGATGAAGACGATAGAAGATACAGCACAGACAGAAATAACAACAACAATAACGGAACTGATGATGAAAATGACGGAGACAATAAAAAGAGACCATATGACGACAAAGACGATAGAGATAGACCTGGCAGTAACAGACATAGGAACAGAAACAGAGACAGAGATCGCAATAGGTACGACGATCGTGACAAATACAGACCTGATTATTACGATAGATTCCTATCGAGAGATCCATACAGAGAAAGGCCCGGCTATGAAAGACCATACTATGAAGACCCGTATAGAGAACGACGTCCACTCTATGATAGATACGACGACCCCTATGCGGCAGGAGGGTTTGGAGGAAGATACGATGGATACGGATACCCTGGTTATCAAAGACCAGCGAGGCCAGCGTATGAAGACAGATACAACAGAGGAAATGGCTATGATGACGTGTATGGAGGCTACGGGCCTGGTGTTGGAAGAGGACCTCATGACAGGTAAGAATACTCGTTATAAACATACATACATCACGCCTATAGTCCCTTGCGGGGTAGGCAGAGCATAAAAACGGCAATTTACGCCACGTCTGACAAAAGTTTGAGGGTCAATCAGATAACTGTGTATCACTATAGTGACAGGTTGTCAGCCCATCGCCTAAATTGCAATACACACCCTCGAGTCCCTTAGTCGCTTCTTACGACACCCACGGGCAAGAAATGGGGTGATGCTATTCTAAGCCGGCATCACACGGTAATATATACTCGTTATAAAGAATTTTCAAAATCGGAACAGATTTATAACCAGTCAAGCCCACCTGCTATAGTTCAGTTGCGGAATATCAGATTGCTTGAATATGATGACATAATCATTAAAGGTTTTCGGCGGAAGTTGTCATCATCTCATACATAAAATCAGTAAACGATACGCAGATATGAGCTCCGATCCTATAAAATATTTTTTGCTCAGGCAAAGAACAAAATAATAGGTGTCTGGATGATCAAATCTATAACGGAAAATACTCTTGTTAATAAAAAAATACCCGTTACAATGTAGGTAATTGACTCATGGTTCATGTTCATGTACCAATGAGAGCAACATTCAGCGAAACATTGCCCCATCATTCGACCATGGTTCGAATAATTTTGATCATGGTTCAGTGACCAAATTGTCAATACAGTTACATGATTCGTGTCAAACACATCATTCGTGGTGAAAACGCTTTCGCCTGAACAACAATTGATATACACAAGTATAATGATAAAAAGGTACAATAGAAGAACATGTAAACAGTAGCGTGGAATCGAAAGTAACGGTTTTCATATTGTACATGAAACGACATAGATAAAAAAAACATCACTACCTACCTAATAAAGGAGTGTGTTATGGCGATTCTCCTATTTGTCGTCGTTTGCTGCGAAATTATATCGCAGCGTAACGAATACGTCTGTCAGATGAAAGGAAAGTGCGGATTCTGATACGGTGCCTTACGATGCGTAACAGATGCGTCTGTCAAGTCGTATCGCATTACCTATACGCGGTTCTCCCACTTTTCGTCCGTCGCTGCGTATTTTTAACGCACTGCGTAAGCATGCGTCTGTCAGATGGAAGGAAATTGCGAATTCCGATCTTATTCCCATACAAATGCGGCTACGGTGCGTAATGTATGTGTTTGCCAAGTTTTTTGACAGACGCAACGTGTCGCATTTCTTAACAAACTTGTATTATTCTTTTATCTGAGTAACATAGAACTGCTGAAGACTACAATTAATTATTTTGTTGTAAATTCATCTGTTGTGGAATCTTCGATTTGAAAGAAATATTAATTTGGTAGAAAAATCATTGATGTAATTTAATATTTAAACTGTTCTACTCAAGTATTGAACTTTCCAAAGGTGATATCTGTTATTTATTATGTAGTAAGAATAATAAGGTATAATCGTAAAAAAAATGCCTAATAATGTTTGCTAGTATCGTAAAAGGCGATGGGCTGAAAACCTGACACTATGGTATGGTGATGTACAACTTGCTTAATAACCTTCAAATATTTGTTAGACGTGGTGTAAGTAAGTGTCCGTTTTTACGGCCGTTAACACCATGCCTACCCCGCAAGGGATATATTTGTAGGTATGTATGAAAAAAGCTTTTTTTAATTTACACATGATATACTTACACTTGTTACGTATGCGTACCGTTATAATTAAAATACCCGTTACTAAGGTTAATGCTCCCTACCTATTGTATGATTAAAATTCTAATAGCTTTAGGCAATGATTTTTGTTTTAATTAATATTACATGTAATTAAAAGTGAGTGCTCATCTTATGTGTTTACGATTACGCAATGTAATAAGACTCGTATACATATATGAGTGAGTTTGCCGCGTGATGCCGGCTCAGAATAGCATCACCCCATTTCTTCCTGTGGGTGTCGTAAGAAGCAAATAAGGGATTCGATAGTGTGTATTGGAAATTTAACCGATGGGCTGACAACCTGTCACTATGGTGATACACAATATTCCAAATGACCCTCAAATGTTCATCAAACATGGCGTAAATGTCCGTTTTTACAGTCGTTTACGCTCTGCCTACCCCGTAAGGGATTATAGGCGTAATATATGTATGTAGTATGATAAAAGACGTAAAAATATTTCAAGGGATGAACTCGTGTTATTACAAAAACAAAGAAGTTAGAGGAACATTTAAACGCTGTTTAAATTATTTCTCTATACAATTTAACGTTGTCAAACGACTAAGGCACTGTTCAACTTTTTTGTAACCAGATTTCCCCCTCTGCCACCCCTTTTTTCCGCGGTAATAGTTGTTTTCCTACGGTAAAAAGTAGTCTATGTGTTATTTCAGGTTATACTCTAACTGTGTTCCAAATTTCATCCAAATCGGTCCAGCCGTTTGAGCGTGAAGAGGTAACAAACATACACACACTCAAACTCTCAGATTTATAATATTAGTAAGGATTACACCTGAAAGGTTGGAATATGGATAACAGCATGTGACATGTGCTAGCCGATCAAAATGTTTGCCTAGGTATCCACGAAACTGAATAGATCTCAGAGATCACCAGCTACTACGTTTTAAGTTGGGTCTAACTCTCGATAGGTTCTTAAAAGAAGATCCTAACAATAGATCAAATTATCTCCTTGAATAAACATAACAACAGTTTAAGTAATCGCTTTAATGGCTAAATTCCTTTTCCCATTGTTTTCTGAATTTAACACGATGTATGTACCTAGGTAAGTAGGTATACGTTGTATAAATCGCACACACTTATGGCGTAAGCTAAAATTGCTTATAAGGTTGATACGGTTGATGCTGAGCTCTCAATTCAAAGATCGCGGGTTCTATTCATACAGAAAACAACGATGAAGTTATCATTATCTTCCTTTTCGTGTAGGACACCGAGTCGTCCAACGACCCGATCGAACCTGGTGTCATACTTTTTCTGTCTAAGTTATCATAGACAGAAACCGGGACCGGCGTCTTAACGTGCTCTCCGAATCACGGAACCTTATTTCTTACGGACAATCGGGTGGTTCAGCTTGCAATGTCCTAACCAGACTAGGAACAAATTCACAACATGAAAATTACAACATTGTGATTGCCTCAACGGGAATCGCACCCGGAACCTTTGCGCCGCAGGCAGTTTTTCTCCCACTGCGCCACATCCACCGTAGTATGGTAACAGTAGAAGATAATATTACGGCTGGTTGATTTCCTATCTTAATGGAAACACTAGTATTAAGAATAGAGATAAATATATATATATTATTGCTGGCAGTTTTAATAAATAACGGCGTCGGTCGCATACCCATAATTTAATAATATACAACAGCACCACCAACATAAACATCCCATCTCATACATCATCTCTACAATTATCCAATTTGCGAAGAAAATCTTGACACGCCGCCGCATGGCTAACACACAGGGATGTGTTTAAGCGGTTAATGATAATCAGCTAATGAACAAAGAATACATGACATTTCGTTTCCTTTTCAAAAGAATACATACTCGTTTGTGTTGCCACTGCTATTTACAGTGTGTTTTTCAATGTTTTCTCTTAGTGTGCAGGGTTGCCTGGAAGAGATCGCTTAAAGCGATAAGGCCGCCTTTGCTTATATTGTGTTGTTTGTTTTTTTTCTTGTATATGTTATGATTATTAATGTGAGCAATAAAGTGTTTCTGTCTGTCTGTCTGTCTGTCGTTTAATGTGGTGAATCTTTATCATCACTGTCATCAATTTTAGACAACTTAAAAAAACTACCGCGGGCAGGATTTGAACCTGTGATTTTCGCCATCACTAGTGGCGACGTCTCTTCCATTTGGGCCCATATTCTTTTATTTTTACCCTCGCAACGTCAGCGACACTCAACTGTTATTTTATTGTCACCGTGATATTCTATACTTGAAACTATTAGCAGAATACGAAACACTCAAAACCATGCCACTGACACGCTATCTTCATACAACTGAAACGATTTTCATTTGGCAGATTCGTGCCTTGGGCTACCGCGGCTCATCCATTGCCCGCGAATTTTGCAAGTGTATCTTGATGCCAATAACGTGTGGCACGGCTATTTTCTATACACCACAACCAGACCATAACATTATCCAGTCCACTCGTAAACTAATTCGCAAAACGGTATTTCTATTTTTGTTTGCCATTTTGTTTCCGTTTGACTGCCCACAGTTGAGTACTCCTGGGTAACGACCGTTCGAAATTCAATTCAAAAAGGTCGATAAACTCTGCAATTTGATATACTTACCATGCAAATGAAAGATATTGTTTCATGTCAATGTTTTTGCTGTTGATACAGTTACCTTACCATATAATGAGCTTCTCACTCGGTAAATGGTAATAGGGAGTTTTCTTTTTGAGAATAAAAAAAAGTTTAGTTTTCAAACACTCTGTAGATGGCGTTGAATTGAGTACGTTACTAGATGGCAAAGCCAAAAGGCATGAAAAAAAAGTAATTGTTCTTTCCGAATCTATCCTCTTTTTTCGCGCTTTGTTATTTATTAATATTCTGTTTTGTTTATACGTTGTTTTCGTTGTGGTTTTCGTTAATATACAGGGAATCCCATTAAAATAAATATTTTTGTGATGCGAGCTCTGTAATAATTATTAGTTATGTTTCGTTTTACGATCTCATACATCCAAGTGAAAAAATCGCAAAATTATATGACGTTCCGTTATTTACGTTAACGAACCAAGCACAGAGCCATCTATCGAGCGACTAGGGAAGAGTATAAAAATAAATAAATAAAAAACTCTCGTTTAATAAATCAGAGTAGTTTTGGAGTTTTATTAGTTTAGTTTAGCGATTTCACCTGTGTATAATTCAGTCACGAAATTTTTTATTGCATCAAGGCGCACAACAAAGTTATTTAGCTTTTCGTACAACTTTCTATAATTATGTTTTTTGTAAATTTAGGGCAAAGATCTATATTCATAAGTGTTCAAACAACCTGAAACTCTGCAAACTAAATCTTACCCTCAACAAGTAGGTATCGATAGGAAGTAAAAATATTACCTGCAAACATTTCAAAGGGTAAAAAGTACCCGTGAAACTGAACAACATTTTCCAAGGAATATAGGTCGACGATATGAAGAAAAAGTAAATTTTGAATTACTTCCCATTCAAATTATTAGTAGGTCCACATAATTTTTCCCATTTTCAACTTATGTTCTTTAGGGAAAGTTATTCAGTTTCGTGTGCTGACTAACCCTTTGAAATATTTGCAGTTATTTTTTTACTCCTTATATTATGTAGTCTAGCCGTGTGATGCCGGCTTAGAATAGCATCACCCCATTTCTTACCTGTGGGCGTTGTAAGAGGCGACTAAAGGACTTGGTGGTGTGTAGTGCAATTTTAGGCGATGGGCTGACAACCTGTCACTATGGCGATATAAAATTTACCGAATGTCCCTAAAATATTTGTCAGACGTGGCGTAAATGGCCCTTTTTATGTTTGTATAATTCAACCAGTCTTGGTCGGCTGCTACATTTTGTATGGGAGGTAATTTTTTTATTTTTTTTCATTTCTCGACCTATGTTTCTTGGGGAAAGTTTTTCAGTTTCATGGGCTGGTTCATTACTTGAAAGGAACGCAGTACTTTTCCTTACACCCTGTATATAGGCGTGATATGTGTATGTGTGTCTATCTGGTCAGTTTCAGACCGTGGGACGAGACGTACCGCGGCCAGGCAGGCTGGGACGCCGGCGGCCGAGGGTACTACTTCGCATCAGGTCGCCCAGAGCCGGCACCAGCAGCGGCCGCCCCCATAGCTCCTGCCGCCCCCGCATGGGCTCGCCCCGAATATGGTGCCAGGTAAATAAAGAAAGTAGAGTCTTGGCCTCCGATTCGAGATTTCGCCACTTCTCTCGGTCTTGTGTGGCAATCGATTGGCGAGAAATAAATAATAAAATAGTTAAAAATCCTCGACAATTCACACAGCGCCAGCTCGCCCCAAACTAAGTAAAGCTTGTAGATACTATGGAAACTAGATAGCTGATCTAAATACTTTAAAAAACTTATTATACGTAGAAAACACCCAGACTAAACACAAATACTTGAAAATGGACTTAACCAATATTTGTGTCTTGTGATGATCGAACCCACGACCACAGAACACTATATAATACTGCCCATGACTACGCTAGTACTATTAATTATACTGTGCCATGACCCTCAGCGTAGCAGGCAGAGGTACTATCCGCTTCGCCATCGGGCCAGTCAAAAATGATAAATCATACTTACATAAACCTAAAAAACATCCGCCTTATTACAAAAAGTTAAACGCCCTTTTAGGCAGTGTTTAAAATATAATTCTAAACGAATGGACGCTGTTAAAAAGCTTAAGCCATGTCTAACTATTTTGTAATAAAGATCGCAAGAAAAATTACAGTCTTGCGGTGAAGCCAACTAAGTTTACTACTTTGAATCAATTTAGTCTCTCCGTCGTCCTACGTTACTCTGTTTTTAGTTCAAAAGACACGTGTATAGTACACGCCTTAGTTACTTATTATTTCCACTTAAATACGATTTTAGCCCAAAGCATTATAATAACTTTAGGGCACTGAGTCGACAAACGAACGCTGTTGGCCTGTGTTTACCTTAACTTTTCTCAAATTCCAGACCAGCAGTTGCAGAATCAGGCTGGCAGAGCGCTGGAGCTGGCTACGCTGGTGGATACAGGGACTATAGGGACCCGGTTGACTATAGAGGATCACTAGGATACGGCCAGCAGGAAGGTATGTGGAACCATCGTTTAAGCTTAGTCTAAGGATCAGCAGATGTAGAATCAGGCTGACAGAGCGCTGGAGCTGGCTACGCTGCTGGTGGATAGAAAGACTATAGGGACCCAGTTGACTACAGAGGATCACTGGGATATGGCCAGTGGAAGGTACGTGGAATCATCGTTTAAGCTGAGTCTGAGGACTAGTAGTAGCAGAAACAGGCTCGTATAGCGCTGGAGAAGGCTAGTCTGGGGGATAAAGGGACTATAGGGACCCGGTTGACTATAGAGGATCACTAGGATACGGCCAGCATGAAGGTTTGTGGAATTATCGTTTAAGCTGAGTCTAAGGCCCAGCAGTAGCAGAATCAGGCTGACAGAGCGCTGAAGCAGGCTACGCTGGTGGATGCAGTGACTATAGAGACTCGGTTGACTATAGGCTCTCACTGGGATACGGCCAGCAGGGAGGTATGTGGAACCATCGTTTAAACAGAGTCTTATAAAAACCAGCAGTAGTAAAATCAGACTGGCAAAGTGCTAGCGAAGGATACATTGGTGGTTATCCAGACTTTTGAGACCCAGTTGACTACTGAGGCTCCTTAGGATACTGGAACAGAATAGGGCACAATCAAAGAGGATATACGTCTTACTATAGCTTGAGTTCAGTAAGTTAATAGTAACTTGATATGCTCTTGACTGTGGCAGTAACATATAGATACTCAGAGATAAAATGAGCTCACCCAGAAATCCATAACTGGCTTTCTGACACAACCCCGAAACAAAGCAATCTATTTGACTTACATTATTCTTTTATATCAGGTGGATACCGCCAAGACATCAGCGCTGGATATGGCCAAGCAGCTCAAGGAGGGTACTCAGCAGGGCAGGCAGGGTACGCCCAGGGTCCATACGGGCAGAATACAGCGGCGTATGCCCAAGGAGGGTACGCTCAAGCTCAAGGAGGCTATGGGCAAAGTGGATATCGACAGACTCCTAGCGGTTGGCATAGCGTGGGAGAGAGGATCAGGCCTTATAGAGATCAGAGGTGAGTTTACGCATGGTCCAGGGTTACAATAAATCTAAGTAACAACGTTTTGGGCTGGGCAGACTTACAATGGTTAATATAGTGTGGGAGGAAGGATTATAAGCTGTCCATTGCTCATCAGTATGCCACCTTTCCACTAGTTAGTACTGTAGTTGATCCTGAGGTAGAAAACAGAGAACATAGTAACGCGACGGCGATTGTGTGAAAGGCTACTTCACTCCATATTGAGAAATAGAACAAATTACAATATATTGGACACCAAGTTTTTAAACACTTCCCGTGTTCGGTGCCACGTGTTATAGACATCAACGTACACTTGCAAAATTCGCGGGCAATGTATGAGCCGCGGTAGCCCAAATGGAAGAGGCGTCGCTGCTAAAGATAGCGAAAGTCGCAGGTTCAAATCCCGTCCGGGGTAGAAAAATTTCTCTTGATATTCGATTTATTATTATCATTTTTCCTATACATTTTCAGTGGCGTCAACCAAATAGACAACCGCGACCGAGACAGAGATCGCGACAGTCTCGACCAGAACCGAGACCGGTACCCCACCCGTGACCGTTACCCGGGCAACCGGCAGCCAGCCGCCTCCTACGGCACCACCTTTGGCCAGTCCACCTCGAGTTCCACCACCCAGCAGACTAGTTACTTGTACCAGCGAGATGAGCAGCTGGTCACCAAGCCTGAGGAGACCACTCCAGCGTCGTAGAAATACTTAGTGCAGAAAAACTGCTTTTGGCAGATTTACTAGAGGAAAGTTTGGTTGCAAAATTTATGTGCTTATGAATACGTGTTCAAAAATATATTAGTGTCGCAAAGTAATGGAATTCCGCGATTGAACATTCCGCAATTAATCAACAGGACATTGTTTTGAAATTAATACGTGACAAAATTTAAGATATGTTTGAAAAAGTACAGCTCGCCTTGTAAGAGCGAAAATATTCATTCAAATCGAAATATCTTTTTGCTATTTCCCGCAAAGATTTGCCACGTGTTTGCCACGGTCAAAAGGTACATTGTTAGTTTTAGATTATTGGTACGAATTGTATGTATATTTTGTACTTTATGTACAGTTGAGGAAAATCTTTAATTTGTTAAGAAAACGTCTGAACTGCATCAAGTTCTCAGTCGTAGTAACTCTCATGCTGTCCAGTCTAAATTCAGCCTCTAGGCGTTGTACTCGGGATGAACTTGGACAAGACCAAAGTCGTGTTTCAATCAACACATCATCCCTGAGCCAGTTTCCGTGTTCAGATGTAGTCCTTGAAGTTGACCAGAAGTATGTATACCTCGGGCAAACATTGCAGTTGGGTAAAGGCTACTTTAAGAGCGAAATTCCTAGAGAGTGCAGCTGGGCTGGGCAGCATTTGGGAAGCTGCGTCATATTCTGGAATCACCCTTACCACAATGCCTCAAGACCAAGGTGTTCGATCAGTCCGTGCTACGAGTCATAGTCGCCAGAAGACCAAAGGAACGGACATAGTCTGGAAGTGTAGCAAGCTGAAGTGGCAGTAAGCTTGTCACATTTATCGTGGAACCGATGGAGGCCACGCCTCGGCAAGTGTAGCGATGGATGCCCTTCTGCCAGCCAGATAGACCGATGACTTAAAGAGGGCGGCTGGTAATGACAGAATGGCGAAAACGGGAGATCGTGCCTTGGTAGGCGTACCCTGGGGAAGTCCTACGTCCAGCAGATACGGACTGCAATAAATAGGCTGAAGTAATATGACGATGAACTCTCTAATATTAAGTAAACTTAATAGTTTTTCCCTCAATTGTACGTTTTGATGTCATAGCATAAGTGAATATTGATAAATTAAACGTATTTTAGATGTACTGCATTAACTATTTCCATCACTTATATAGTATTTTATGAATTGAAAAAAAGTGCGACGTAGACTGTGTGTGGAAAGAGAATAGGCGTGGAAATTGGTGGTGCCTCTGTGCCTCAGTATGAGAAATGTCATAAGCAACCTATGAAAGAATTATTAGTTAACTATTTGCCCCCGCCTATGCTCTTTCCGCACAAACTCTACCAATCTCGATTTCACAGTTTATTTTAAAGTTGAACCATAAATTATAGATATATAATAACAATATTTTACTTAACGCGGACAAAAGCCTGTAAAAATGTAAATAGCAACCAAAACATTACAAATAAGAAATACTTCGATAAAGCATAATACCTGCCTTGTTCGGCTAAAGGGATGGAATTGTCGCAGGAATTTATGACAGAATAAGGCATTCGGATGAATTCCTAGGAACTGGGCCAAAAGCCGGAATATGCCAAAACAAAGAATTAATTCTGCCTTTGTCCTAAAAAAAATTTGGAATTCCGCCAAAATTCCTAGGATTAACATCAAATTCATAAAATTGTTTACAAAAATAGCAAAAGAACAACTTACGAACAAATTCTTATTTTGTTTATTAATCCTCATTATAACGTCTTTGCTTTGCAAACTGAACGAATTTTCAGTATTGCGTGAAGATGGCAAAGAAAATCAACGCATTTAAAGCTTAATTTACAATTGCGGATCTGTTTTCGGAACGTTACAACCTGGGCCTTTTCAAGGCGAGAGTGAATAGGCATTATCTAGGTCATGTTCCAACATCGACCACCATCCCACCGAAGTCTGGCGCCAAGTAGCTTGCTGCGTTCCGTCAGTGTGTGGGAGTGCCAGTGCCTTAACAGGCTTCTTCTAGGTGAGCTCGCTCCATCTTAAACTCTGTCTCTGTCCTATGACCTAGACTAGAGTCGAGAGCAAACCCATCATTAATAAATAAAATTAAAAAAAAACCATCGTCTGCATTGTCACTTAACAACAGGTGAGATGGCAGACAAATGTATAATTCCTTCGTAACTCATTATTTATTTGATATCAAACAAGAAATACCCATCAGTGTACACAAGAATAGTTAATATTATCTGACGACATTTAATTAAAAAGTGTGTTTTAAACTGCATATTTAACCATATTTCTAAACAATTTATGATATTTATACAAAATCCTAGGAGTTTAGTCAAATTCCAGTATTTGTTTACGACAATGGTGACGATGAAGACTATAACTTAGCCGCATTCTAGCATAAGGCTGAATTCTTAGGAATTCGTCCAAATTTCTCAATTTTTCATATTCCGGCGACGGAATCAAGCATAGAAAATGATATCTATAGGTAGCTCACACAAAGGTTTTCCAGTTGGATCCCTGGACGGATCCCCGAGGGGATCGAAAAGGAATTGGCGACTCTGATATACAGCGTAGATTACGCAAGTGGCCCACTTAAGGGAATGTTGTTCAGTTTCAAGGCCTACTCAAAAGAATCGCAGTTGTTTTCCTTGCATACTGTATATCGCCTGTATAATAGACGAACCGTAGACAAACTTTTGCTATTACTTTTCAAACAGGCGTTTATCGTTCTATTCTAATCGATCTACCAATGCGAAACTTACCGCATAGTTATGTCTTTTAGATGATATAATGTGATTTGAAGAGGCTACTCTTTGAAAAACCGTTTTTTTTTTCAAGACTGGGCTCTTCGATTTCAGGCCAGGGGTTTTGAAACCTACACCTGACTGATTGGTCAAACAACCTGGCTTCGGAGTTGGGAAAAACGGATCGGACAGAATTGTCAAATCGTATTCAAGTACCTCATAAAAAGTTCACCGCACACCTTTCAGACGTCCGTAAGCACTCTTGCCAATCTTAGGTACCTACAGCATATTTTGAATGTTTTTACGAAGCCTCATTTTGAACTTCAATTCAGATTAATGAAATAGTATGAATTTATATATCCACTAAAATTCTATCTAATCAATTCAGTCGAAATCTCACGAAAGCTTGTAGCTATCAAATTATTACTACTATCAACCAATTAAATATCGATAAGTGTCTTATGACATATTTGAGATATGATAACTACTTAACAATCGTCCATTTGCGTCTGTATCCTTGTAAGAAGTCGCCATTTTGTATCAAATTAAAAAGATAATCATAAAAAGTGTTAAATATTTCTTTCGGGAGTGATTTTTGGAAAATAATCTGTATTTTTATGCTGAAAACATAGTCGACTTGATTATTCTGTCAATTGATAGATTTATTTAATGTTATTTGCTCAATCTACACTCAATTTTTGACCCCGAATTTCGTACTTACATATTTAGAAGTCAATATATTAACAAAAAATAAATACATCGTGTAGAAAGAAACACAAACACCTATATTCTTACGACTTTAAATATTTGCAAGTTTATTTCTATAGCAGTATAGGTAGGTATAAGATTTAGGCCAAAAATACAGATTATTTTTCATTCTCTTGTTGTGTAGTGACAGATAAAGCAAAATGGCGGACGTAGCCGTAGTAAATAATATCCCAGACTCACCTGTGATCCTAGTGAACGGCATGTCTGATGACGTCAAAGTAGTCGATGCTCCAGTTTCGAACGTCAAAGTCGTTGATGCTCCAGTTTCGGACGTCAAAGTCGTCGATGCTCCAGTTTCGGACGTCAAAGTCGTCGATGCTCCAGTTTCGGACGTCAAAGTCGTTGATGCCCCGGTTTCGAACGTCAAAGTTGTCAATGGAGAAGGAAATAAGACATCTAAGAAAGAGTAAGTACCTTTTTACTAAAACAATATGTATTATTGTATAATAACTATGAGAATTTGTAAAACATTTGTTTTCAAATCTTATATGTAAAATGTTCCATGCATAGTTTAAGTGACACAGGTACATTTCCAATGATGTCATGATCTTTATCGCAAGTCCTCGAAACACAATTTATATTGATATGAATAATAAGTACTTACAAATTATCAATTAATTATCGATTGTGATGTATTATCTGATCAATTTATTGAGTTCCATGTTCTTAAGTGGTTTATCAATAAAGTTCTTACTTTATTTTTTATCAAATAATAATTATACAGGTGTTAAAAACTTTGGCGTCAAATATTTTAAGTAAACTGAGCAACTAGACACATAGGTATATTATAATAATATTGTACACCTAATAATGTAGCTGTAACGGCACTAATAAATACATTTTCCATCTTGTCATACTTATAACTAAACAATAAATAAATTGATTTTAATGTTCTATGATTTATTATGCACTCACAGTACTATATTATTTTCAAAAACTAAAATCAGAAATTGAAAAAAAGTAACGTTAACGCTGCTTTGAGACGGGTACCTAAAGAGATTGATTTGATTGAGTTTGTTTAAATTGAATAGGCTCCAGAACTACTAGAAGGATTTAAAAAAATCTTTTACCATTAGAAAGCTACATTATTCTTTGATGAACATAGCCTATAATAAAATGTCTTATTCCCGCGGGAAACAGTTAGCAGGGTGAAACCGCTGGTCAGACCGCTAGTAAGTAATAAATAAAAAGTTTTAAAACCTACTTACTACGTATACACGTCAGATCTACATATATGCGGAGATCACACTTGACGTCCGTTGTTGCGTTATCGCATCGCATCGAAAATCAAGTACGGCGAGACGGTGCATGCGTTGGCGGATCGTTCTTCTTTCTTTTCGTTTGGGACACCGTGTCGTCCAACGACATGATGAGCCCTGGTATCAGAGATTTTTCAACCACATACATACATGTATCACGCCTATAGTCCCCTGCGGGGTAGGCAGAGCATAAATGGCCGCAAAAACGGTAATCTACGCCACGTGTGACAAAAGTTCGAGGGTCAATCAGATAACTGTGCATCACTATAGTGACAGGTTGTCAGCCTATCGCCTAAAATTGCAATACACACCCTCGAGCCCCTCAGTCGCCTCTTACGACACCCACGGGCAAGAAACGGGGTGATGCGGGATTTTTTAACCAACCTCCTTTCAATAGTAGGCCTCCGACAAGACGGATCCAAAAACTGCGTAAACGGCACTTTAAATATGCTGCAACGGATGTCAAGTGGCAGAACTAATATACATACACAGATTGTATATAATTTCGCCACTAAATGAGGCTCATTGGTTCCAATTGAACGGTACCAAATCTTCCATTATTGGTTTCAACTGACGCAATGTGCAATATTTACGCCAGTGCATTAGATACGGTCTTCGAGAATATTGTGTCCTATTATCTTTATGAATTTATGGTCTACCTACGTAATAGGGATATGGCAGCGTTTCCCAAACTTTGGTAGAAAAATAGTACAGTCAGTATACAATACAATTATGTTTTTATTGAAAACCTGATTTCTGCCCAGCGGTTTCATCCGGTGCCACTGCTTTTCCCGTGGTAATAGTTGTTTTCCCGCCGTAAAAAGTGGTCTATGTGTTATTGCGGGTTATCCCTTAGTCGTCTCTTACCACACCCATGGGTAAGAAATGGGGTGATGCTATTCTAAGCCGGCATCACACGGCATTTGCCTGGTTAGCATATAACAATAAGTAATAATAAGTCAATACAATTATAAACTGCCTAATCCGTCTCACTCACATTACGATTGCTAACGGTCAAACAATAAAAACAAGCAACCGTCGTCCACGTGCGTCTAACCCTTATTTTAAGCGGCTATTACAATAGTCAGTTAATCATGCACGGTTCGACATACATTACTAGTAATTACATGGGAGTCATTTCAATAAACTCAAGATAACCAGCAATGTATGCAGAACCGCGCACAGTCGGAAGGCTTGTGTAATAGTCGCACAAACGCTTATAAGATTCTTATTAGAATTATTTCTGAATACAGAATATTCTGACCGAAAGTAAAGTATTTTTCGACTTAGCTACATTTATTTAACTTTTTTATGTATGATACTGGCAGCTTGTGTTTTGTATAGGAAAACGATGACACAATCACATGAGCGCGATCGCTTTGCTTCGGCAGTTCACTGCCAACGGTCGCGACGAGTTCATGTCCCGCCGTTCCACGTTTGAACTCCGAACGGAACTTCAAATTTAAAACGATAACTTTCGAAAAGAATTAAATAAAGAAAGAATTACCTGTGTAAATTAAAATAGGCCAGTGAAGTTTTAGTATAGAATTTACGTGAAAAGTTTTGATAGTGACTGATAAACAGTGATAAGAAAGAATCGATTGCACGTGTTTTGGGAGAAATAAATTGGGTGCAGGTATCGAAACAGTGATGCAACGGGAGGAATGTCCCGTGTCCTGTTTTAATCGAGTTTTATCTTGAACCAGGTGAGTTTCAAGGCGGTTTTTGTTTTCCTGCGAATTCGTGCAGTCTCGGCCGTTGCCTTCGATTTTTGAATTTGAAATGCATTACTTTTTTCTTCAAGAAGCCATGTTTTTATTACATTTAATTAACGTTTAGGTACTTTTTATACCTGTTGCGAATTTGTTTGATAGTTTCTGATAACTACAACAGTGATTTACAAAATAAATGAAGCAAAATAAAGATAACCGTAATTTAAAAAGACGTTACCGTAAAGCACAAATTGCATTAAAAAAAAGATATAAGAAAAGATCTAATAGGTACTTAGCCAAATATAAATTCTCGCTCTACCGAGACGGGCTGGGTGGAAGAGATCTCTTCTTAGAGATAAGCTCGCCTTTGCTCACGCTTTTCTTTTGTTTTCATGCAATAAAGGATATAGATGTAAGTTAGATTCGTCTTTTAGTTAAGTACTTATAATGAAAAAAAAATCATCACCGCACTCCATGCTATAGGTAAGATACATCAACAAAGGAAAATGGTCCTTGTGCCATTGCATTAGCAAGATTGTCCGAAAATAATGATGGTTCCGTACTTCTTGGGTCCGGTTGTAGTTCATGATTACTTAGACCTTCTTCTAGTAGTAGGTCGTTGAAAAACTCTAACACCAGGGTTCATCGGGTCGTTGCACGACTCAGTGTCCCACACGAAATGAAGCACGAATCTGACAGCTTTCAAATATGGCTTATTGGGATGGCCATACTGTAGTAGGTCAAGCTCAGTTAAACATACTACGTAACGTACCCACCTGGTACCTATATACTTACTCTAGTCACGATTGAATCATATAATTTTATCAGCAATCATTAATTAAAAGTCTTTGATCATTCCGCCTCACAGATGTCTGAAATATCATCTAAATAGTAATAAGATAAGATAATAAGTTAATTTGTAAAATCAAAAGAAAATTGATCCAGCTAGGTCAAATTATCAATTACTAAATCTCCGCCCAGCGATTTCACAGTGGTTTGCCCGCGGTAAAAAGTAGCCTATGTGTTATTCCGGGTTATTATATACTCTACCTGTGTTCCAAATCGGTCAAGCCGTTTGAGCGTGAAGAGGTAACAAACATACATACACACAAACTCAGATTTATAATATTAGTACGGATTTCACTTAACTCTGTAATGCAACCTACATGACAATATCAATTTTACATGCGACCATCCTTCAAAGGATGGACCTAATTGCTAAAATCTTCAAATCCAATCCAAAGTTTGAAGAAGATGATATCATCTTCTTCAAACTTAACAGTCAAACTCTTGTCGGTGGAGTAGCTTCCAATTTTCCCTCTTCTCTGCAAGTGACTTGACCTCCTGATACGATACGAACATTGACATTATAATATTTAAAAAATTCTGATAAAATGTTCAACTAATCAATAGATACCTAACAACATTGCCCGAGAAACAAACTTCAAAGTCCACATCATAATATAAAGGGTGAACGTCTACCATCAATGGTACAAACCTCTTATAAACTAGGCCCTATCCTTAACTTACCCCAAAGAACCTGGGTTGAAATATGAAAAAAATTGTCTGTTAACAAAGAAGGTATTTTCTAAATATGAAAGTTATTGTTTAATTTTCAAAAAGGGTCATCTTAAGGGTTAATTTACAAAAGTTCAATTGATAAATTCGGATTCGTTCGTTGCTTTTCCGTAATGGCAGATGTTAATTAGTTATTAAAATTTGTTTTTCTTGTTTATTTGAATGTTTGGTGAATAAATCAAAGCAACCAACTATTCTTGAACTAAACATTAAATAGAAAATTGTAATTAAGGCATATATCTGACATTGTGTAATAGTGACGAGCGGATCACCACGTGGTGCAGAAATTTGGGTACACAAACTAGTCGTAAGACTAGGTTCTCTGTGTTGTGGACTCTCCCTCCTCAGCGTAATGCTACATACCTTACGGACTTACGACTTTTGACTACAAAACTGACCTTACATAAATGGCAAAATACGACTCTATAAAAGAGTTTCGACGCTAGTGGCTCTGCCACCACTAAACTAAATAATAATAATCATAGAATAAATTATTCTCGTATGCATGACAAGCTCCTAGAGTTATTTTCAATAACAATGATATAATATGAAAATTATAGGATCACTAGACCTATAAAACAATGGAAACCTTACGCAGGTGCAGATAAACAACTACCTATATTTATATTTAAGTTCTGTTATTAATTGAGAAGAAAGAATAAACGCATATTTGTAAATGGTTATGGCAGTTATAAAAATGCTTATAATTCGTTCGAGAATCTCAAAAGACTCGTATACCTAATTGAAATGAAATTAACTTAATTTAATGTAGGATAGTATTATCATGATCCGTTATTGATAAAAAAAGACAATCTGTATTCTTTTTATAAAAAAATTGTATTGTCCTAATATAAAACCGGCTCGGCGGGATAAAATAAAATAATATAAAGGCACTGCCTCGGAGCCGGCCAGGTTTAACTTATAAAATAAGTTTTCATTGCCTTTTTGAATAATAATTTTACAGTTTTCAAGCAATGAAAGAGGAGATCAAGGTGGTTTGTAGAACATACAAATACATACTGATATCACGCCTTTATCCCTTGCGGGGTAGGCAGAGCGTCAACGTCACTCGTGACGCGATCAGTAGTCAGCCTGTCGCCTAAATTTACAATACACACGCGACCCTCGCGTCCCTTTGTCACCTCTTAGGACACCCACGGAAATTAAATACCCACGGCTAATGCTATTCTATGCCGGCATCACACGGCACAGAAAATCTTTGAAAGCCTTAAATTCATAGTGTCGAGTACAGTTAGCTATACAGAATCATTTCTGAAGAGGATGACGACATCACAGTAGCCGCTGCTGCAGCCATTGCGAGTAGATCACACTCCACAAGCTCCTCAAGCAACAGACGCTACCGCCGGCGGGGGCGCGGAGGTTCCTCATTTGTTTTCCATTTCGGGAACTACTGGCACGTGCCGGGTAGATTTAGTCCAGTCCGTCTTCCCAGCAGAACAACTAGTAAGCCCATACGCGCCCCAAGAGCGCTATTGGGCTGGTTGTTTGAACAACCACAAAACTTCTCCGGATGATCTCGTGCTCCCCACCATACAGTCAGTTACATTTGAATAGCCCCGGGGCTAAAATCATAGGGTCCAAAAAAAAAGCTGTACAGAAAATTGTGTAAATAAAGAAGATTATAAAGTAGATATTTTTACATATTTGTCATTTACACAGAAGCAGCTGTTGTTTTATCATACTGCAGTAAAAGTATATGAAGATAAAACGCGCTTAGCGTGCTTATCAACTTAGATACCTTAAGTTCCTACTGATACAGTAAATATTTAAAAAATTGTTGACGACCTGTATTCTTGGCACCTACTTGTAATAGCCTCTTACTACCAAGAACTAAACAAAAAAAAAATCGACACTAGCACTAAAAGATCTACGAAACATTTTGATGTATCAGAATGCTTAAAAAAGTTAAGGATCAAGATTTTTTAAATGACGCTGTTGTATGATTTTCTAAGGAAGGTACTCTTAAGAGGGATAAAAAATCCAATAGACCTTAATCTGACGTTGAAGAGGTCACAAAATAAATAAACAAAATTCAATCCCACAATGTCGTCTATGTATGTGCATTTCTAGGGCGTAACCGCAAAAATTTGACATACGTTTAACGCTTTCTTTAAAAAAACATACAAAAATGTAAACACGCTTTGAAAAATGTCTAACTTTTTGTGGTAAGGTCCTAGAAAACATTGGGTACATACAAAGGCGACATTAAAGGCCTGTGCCTTTTTGACGTCAGAAGTGGATTATTTATTTATTTTATTTATTTAACTGTTTATTGTACACAAGATACAGAACAATTACATTAAAGAAAAACAACACAACAGGTACTACTTATTTCTTAAAAGAAATCTCTTCCAGCAGTCCTACGGTAGAGAGATAGCATAAGGTGAGGCTGATAAATCGTGCACAATTTAATTAATAAATATAGTAAAACACAGGGCTCATCGAATCGTTGAAGACTCGCTGTCCCACGCGAAAAGAGAGATAGACAAATAAAAAATTATTCAATATACTAATATATATCTATATTATATATACCTAACACTAATAATACATATATATATAAATACGACTAATACGAACTAATTAGACAGTGAAAGGTAATGCTCTTTTACTTTTTTCTTGAAAACTGAGAGTGAAGGGCTGTCACGTACTGTGTGCGCGAGGGAGTTCCACAATCTGGCCGCATGCACAGTGAAAGAATAACTGTAGAAGTCGGAGTGGATTATGGTCCTTTGCAGAGAATTTTAGTACCCATTTTACTACAGTATTTAAAACACCTACATTTAAATTAAGTTTTAAAATATGGAAAATACGTGACCAACATTACAGATATGATTTTATAAAAGTAATTGAATTGTCTACCTTTTTTACATTATAATATAAACATAACAATATCTTTTGTGCCTGTCTATCTACCAACGCACATACGTAGGCGTGTTTTTGAATATAAACGAAAATAAAGTGGTGGTCTAACTACTCGTCCCACCCATTCTACTACTCGAAACCATTCGAAATGAGAAATGAGCTCGTGTAGAAGAACTTGTGATACGAGTGGTTAAACCAATCGTCGCAGTCTCACGCAGGTTTAAATAGTAGAGTACATACATACATAATTGCGTATGCACACAGCCGTATAAAACGAGCATTTTCGCCACGTCAAACAAACATTTGAGGAACATTCAGATAATTGTGTTTCACCATAGTAACAGGTTATCAGCCCATCACCTTAAATTGCAATACACATGTAACCGGGTTCCCTTAATCGCCTCTTACGATACCCACAGGAAAAATGGGGTGATGCTATTACAAACCTGCATCACACGGCATGATATCGTAGATAGTCTTTAAAAAAAGACGCATGCGTAATTGAAATTCTACTGATTCAAAAATACGCGTCACGTTCAGATGATGACCCGCGATATACAAATAAGGAGGTCGTTGTAAGGCAGCCATTCTTGAGTTATGTATGATAATTTGTATGTGATATATGAGTCACTCCGTCAAGAGTTGATCCGCCTGATACGAAGTTCAAGATCAGATGAACATATCGTTACAAGTGAGACCACACCTCGGACACTCCATACTGCGGACTCTTTATAGAAAACTGTCATTTCTACAGTGCATGTGTGGGTGATCACAGATGTGTGAGTGCAGGGTTGGCATGCAAGTTGATTTTTATACCTAACCTGATGAATACATACGGTAACTACCAAAGAGGATGTAACAAGCCTAGCGCTAGTTTCTACTTAATTCTCCACTGGTATTTTGACATTTCTCGGGTGAGGGCGGGTCGGGGGCTGGGGTGCGGGGAGGTGAGTGTCCGTTCTGTATGTATAATATATACTACATAGTATTGGTTATTCTGTGGTGAGACTACTATATATGTATCAAAATTATAAGAGTTCATCGGTTCGTTTGTCGACTCGAAGTCCCACGCGATATGAATGGAAAATATAATGATTAAATTATTGACATTGGACACCATTTCCTACCCGTGGGAGTCGTAAGAGGCGACTAAGGAACTCGAGGGTGTGTATTGCAATTTTAGGCGATGAGCTGACATCCTGTCGCTATGGCGATACACAATTTTCAGAATGTCCCTCAAAAATTTGTCAGACGTGGCGTAAATGTACGTTTTTGCGGCCATTTACGCTCTGCCTACCCCGCAAGGGATTATAGGCGTGATATATGTATGTATGCATGTATGGACACCATAGATCGAAACTTTCCTGCGTATAAGTTCAATCATGGAAGTATTTATATAGCCTACACTTATAAAAACAAATGATCTCACTGACTGACTGACTAGCTCATTCCTCAACGCACAGCCTATTTTTTATTTCTTTATTTTTTTTATTTGGGAGATTAACAGTTTTATACAACAGTTAGAACAGACTAATAAATTATATCGGACTAATAATAAATCTCCACCTATAGTGTATTACCGTTGAACAAAGTAAAAAATTGAAATTTTGAATACATTTGAAAATTTGGAAATAAAGGAATGAGCAGTGAAAAAAAAGAGATTAAAAAAAATCTACATGTTTGCGAATGCATGTCTGGCTAGAAGTCGCTTTATGGCTGAAACACTGGTACAGAATATGTCTATGTCAATAGGTATCTTTTGGTAAGTCACAGAACGCACGGCAAATGCGGATAAGAAACGAATTTTTCCTATAATTTGTTTTAGCAGAAGTTGCTGACAACAGTGGGCGCTGTCTAAACCGAAGTTGATTAGTCCGCAGATAAATTTTTGATAAAAGTTCTGGGCTGTCTATACTGCCATTTAGAATTTTAACTAGACAACATAGGTCACTAATATGACGCCTAGTTTCTAGAGGCAAGAAGTGATACCTTTTACATCTCTGAAGGTAACCAGAAGTTAAACTCGGGCTTTGTAGTCCAGGAAACGCAAGAACTTTTTCTGAATGCCCTCAATACGTGACTTGTAAGTCTCGTACTGGAGGCTCCAGACTGTAGAGGCATATTCGAGGTGACTACGCACAAATGCAAAGTATAAGACCTTAATAGCTTTTAAACTGTTAAAGTCTGCTGATATTCGCATGACAAAACCTAGGCTTTAGATGCTTTATTGACTATACCTACTACTAATGCCACAGAATAATAACAAATTCACAAAGTAATAAATATCAACTTTGTGAGTGTCCCACCGAGAATCGAACCCGGAACCTTTGCGTCGCAGGCAGGTGCACTACCACTGCGCCACATCGGCCGTCGATGTTATAATTACCTATTATGAACATGTTATAATTACCTATTATAACAGGAAATTGACAGGATATCAATTGAACATGAAATCTAATATTGAATATACAAACGTACGTGCGAAGCAGGCTTAGAATAGCATCACCCCTTTTCTTACCCATGGGTCTCGTAAGAGGCGACTAAGGGACTCGAGGGTTAGATGTGTATTGCAATTTTAGGCGATAGGCTGAGAATCTGTCACTATTGTGATACACAGTTATCTGATTGACCCTCAAACTTTTGTCAGATGTGGTGTTAAAATCCGTTTTAAGGCCGTTAACGCTCTGCCTACCACGTAAGGGATATAGGCGTGATTTTTGTAAGTATGTAACATACAATCAATGGTACATAAGGAACTTATACTAGGTACGCAAACTATAATAAGTAGATTAAACACATACTCGATACAATTCAATATTTACTAAAACATGATAAGGCACGCCGTATTTTCATTGGTATTGGAATATTTTTGTTCTTTCATATTAACAGTTAGCAACTTAATGCTAATGATTGAACTGTTTATTATATTTCCTAAATATATTACAGTTAAAAATAAAAAAAAACGGGCCGCCATAAAATTTGCGTCGTTCGTAAGCGTAGCGTTTTCAGTAACATATTAACAACAAATAAATTGAAAATTGAAAATTTATTTGTCAAAAATAAATAAGTGCATCCATATTATAATACTGGACAACTTTCCTTTAGGGACATGTCATGTAACAGCGTTGCGAACAGAACAACGTTTCCTGAAATATACTCCTAGAAAAAAGTTGTTCAGTTTCATAGTCTGAATGCACCCTTTCAGTAATCTGAAGGCTGTCCTTTACACCCTGTATCTCAACAGACACATTTTGAAAATCTCAATTAAGTGACGTTAACGCAAGCGATATATATCAAATCAAGAGTGCAGTTTTCGTTGAAAGATTTTTGGTTTTTACGCCAAATTAGATATCGAATAAATTTCATCGCTCAACTTCCAAAAACTTTATCGTAAAATCAATTCAGACTGTCTGAAATTCTGTAACTAGACTAGCATCACCCCAATACTACCCGTAGGTCGTATAAGCGACTGATGGATTAATTCATCCAGGGAATGGGCAGCAGCGTTTCCTGTGAAAGCTATATCTTGCACTGCGCTCGCCAAGCCGCTTTTTAAGCGTTGGGAGTATGGCAATGCCTCCAATAGAGGGAGGCCCATGTCCAGCAGAGGACTGTTGTGGCTGTTGATGTATTAAATGCGCGAAGTGTTTTCGGAAAAAATCTACTGCGGACAGGATTTCAACCTGCGACTTTCGTCATCACTTTCATCTGGGCTACCGCGGCAGCTTATCCATTTCCCGCGAATTTTGCAAGTGTCACTATTGATGGCATGCATTTGACATTGAATTGTACGGATTATCAAAAACAATAAGTCCTTTTGTCATATTATTTACTTTCTAGATCAAATAATGGCCTCAATTCGGAATATAAATTCTCCTTAACTTACCTGAAATTAGCGCTGTCGTCAAATATATTTAAAAAAGGATAGGTGATACCTAAGTCATGTCATGTATTATTATTGTCATTTGAAGCAAAATACGCGTTAAATGTGAAAATAAGGCAACGATGAAAACAATGGCGACAAAATTGACTAGAAATGGTGAAGAAACCATTGTCATTTTTTAACGCAACATGACTTAAATATCTCCTATCCTTTTCTAAACCTGTTTGACGGAATGTGTTTGCGCAATTTAAACTAAAAAGACGGACACGCCCTCGGCAGACAGCTCCTCTCCCCCACTCCCACCTAGTTGCGTCCTCTGCAACGAAAGTGGCCACCCAGCCAACTACCGCGGCTGTCCCCGTGCCCCTAAGGCGAACCCCAAAGTGCTTCAGCGCACCCTTGCGAGGCAAACGTATGCCGATAGGCTAGCTGGCTCTCAAAAACCAGCTGCGGTCGTTCCAGGTGTTGCTGAAAACACGAACTTCCCGCCCCTCAGGCCTAACCCCGCATGGGCCCTCAAAATGGGTCCAGTCCCCGCCCCCGCCCAAGTCGCACCAAAACCGGTGGTGCCCCCTCAACCCGCCCCCAAAAAGCCGGCGCCTCCGCCGCCTTCTCCTCCCAAACCCGCTTCCCACAGCAAGAGTGCTGAAGGCGACTTAGCCGACGCGCTCTCTGTCGTCTCAAATTTCACCAGCCTCTTCGACATCGAAGAGATAATCTCCTTCTCTAAGGAGATCAGAGCCAACGCTGGTAACCCCAGTGCGCTCATTCAAACCGCCGCCAAATACTACCATCTGGTAGTCGCGTTCAAAAATTTTAAACCCTGATTATGGATAGGTCTATTAACTTAGGGATATCCAGCAGTGGTAGGACCAAGCCTCGGTCACTTAAATTAGGTTTTTTCAATGCCGATGGTATTTGCAATAAAAAGACGGAAGTTAGCCTCTTCCTGAAAGATCACGGTTTAGACGTCCTCCTTGTACAAGAAACGTTTCTCAAACCCCAAATGCGTACCCCGCGAATCGCGCAATACAACACGGTACGTAATGACCGCGTATCGGGCAGCAAGGGAGGCACCCTTATTCATTACAGGCGAGCGCTTCACTGCTCACCCATAGAGACCCCGCCCCTCTGCTATATGGAGGCTTCCGCTTGCCGCTTAAGCATGACGGGACACCAACCCATTACGATAGTGTCGGTATATCTATCTCCGAGCAATAATCGCGAGACAAAGCCACTTCTTAAAAGTGAGCTCGAGTCATTATTTAATCTCGGTGACTTGGTTATCATAGCAGGTGACTTGAATGCCAAGCACATGTCGTGGAACTGTATCGCCAACAACCCTAGAGGCAATCTTCTCTTTGAGTGGCAGGACGAACTATCCTTTGACCTAGTAGCCCCTACAGAGGTAACTCATTACCCCCATACAGTAACTCATCGACCCGACATCCTCGACATAGCCCTTCTAAAGAACGTAAACCTTCGTTTAAGTTCTATAGAAGTACGCCACGAGCTCTCCAACTCTGACCACAGACCAGTTTTACTAAAACTTGACCCGCGAACCGACATCCCCGGCCCCTCAGGTCTGTGCGGCCCGACCAAAACTATAGTAGACTGGCCGAAACTAGGCCAAGCCCTGAACGCTCCCAGCTCTACTCACCTGGACCAAATACCGACTAGACTGACTACCGAAACCGACATCAACCTAGCCGTCTCTTCTATCACTAATCACGTTAGCAGCGTCGTGAACAGCTGTTCACGGACGGTTCAAATCACTGAAGACAGTAAATACAAACCTCCAAATGACCTTCTTGAAATGATAACAGAGAAGAACGCCGCGATCCGCGCTTACAAATCCTTCCCAATCGAATCTAACAGACTATTCATGCGCGCCCTACAGAGGGAAGTAAGGCAGCGTGCAGCTGAATGGCGTGACGCCGGATGGGATCAGCACCTTGAGGAGCTGAACCCATCCCATCTCGCATTTTACAAGCTGCAACGCTCGCTGAAATCTGACACCATCTCTGTGATGCCGGTACTTAACAGACCTGACCAGACCAAAGCCTTTGACGACGACGAAAAGGCTGAATGCCTAGCTGACAGTCTCGCAGCCCAATGCACCCCCAGCACACTCCCTTACGACTTGACCTTCGTCTCAACGGTCGACTCCGAAGTCGAACGTCTCATTTCACTACCTCCATCGGGCCCTCCACTCAGAGTCATCACTGAGATGGAAGTGCGCAACGCCCTTAAGGCACTCAAGCCCAGAAAGGCTCCAGGACCGGACGGCATCACCAACCGTGTCCTGAAGATTCTCCCCGATCACCTGATCAATCGCCTCACCCTGATTTTGAATGCCGCCATGGCTAGTTGCACCTTTCCAGCTTGCTGGAAGGAAGCAATAGTCATAGGCATTCACAAACCGGGTAAACCGGCGAATGAGCCCACTTTCTACCGCCCGATCAGCTTACTGAACCCTCTCGCCAAACTTTACGAACGCATGATCTATGCCCGACTCCGTGACCACGCAGAGACCAAGAATCTCATACCTGACGAGCAATTTGGCTTTCGACAACAGCACTCTTGTACCCAACAAGTACACCGCATTGTCGAACACATCGCTCTTAAGCTAAATGTCTCGTCCAAACCGACCCCGACAGGAGCAGTTTTCTCGACGTGGCGAAAGCCTTCGACAAGGTCTGGCACAACGGGCTGGTGAACAAGCTACACCAGCTCGCTGTGCCTGATCGTCTCGTGCTTTTAGTACGTAACTTTCTGTCGGATCGAAGCTTTCGTTACAGGGTGGAAGGCACTCTGTCTTCACCCCACACCATACAGGCAGGGGTCCCTCAGGGCTCCGTCCTATCCCCATTACTTTTCACGCTATACACTAGCGACATCCCCAAATCGCCCATGTCACAGCTGGCTATGTTCGCCGACGACACTGCCATCTACGCGTCCCACCGTAACCACTTAAAATTAGTTAAGATTCTCCAGAACGCTCTAGACTCCCTCGGGAGCTGGTTCCGTAAATGGAGAATCGAGGTAAATCCGGAAAAGAGTGCAGCCGTGCACTTTCGTAGAGGTTCGTACCGATTAAACGTCCCCGCTGTAAAGCTTTTCGGCCGACCCATCCCGTGGGTCAACGAGACCAAATATCTAGGAGTCACCCTCGACTCAAGACTTAGCTTCCGTAGCCACATTATGAGAGTCCGCGACCGCGCCGCGTTCGTTATGGGCAGATTACATCCGATGTTGAACAAAAAGAGCAAACTCTCCCTTAGAAATAAGGTGAGAATTTACACCACCTGCGTAAGGCCTATTATGACCTACGCCAGCGTAGCCTTTGCTCACACCTTCGATTCACATCTGAAAATGCTGCAGGTCATCCAAAACCGTTTCATGCGCAAAGCTACCGGGGCGCCCTGGTACATGCGTAACGCCAACCTCCACATCGACTTAGGCCTCCCTACCATTAAAGCGTATATGAAAGAAGCGTCTCGTCGCTTCTTCGATAATGCTCCCCATCATAAAAACCCCTTGATAGTTGCCGCGTCCAACTACTTCCCCCATCCAACCTCGCGTTTTAAACACCGTCCGAGACACATCCTTACGGAAGAAGATGATGAAATCACAGTAGCCACTGCTGCAGCCATTGCGAGTAGATCACACTCCACAAGCTCCTCAAGCAACCGACGCCCCCGCCGGCGGGGGCGCGGAGGTCCCTCATTTGCTCCCCACTTTGGGAACTACCGGCACGTGCCGGGTAGATTCAGTCCAATACGTTCTTCCCAGAACAACTCGTAAGCCCAATCGCGCCCCAAGGGCACGATTGAGCTGGTTGTTCGAACAACCACAAGCTTTTCCGGGTGAGCTCCAGCTCCCCACCATACAGTCAGGTGTAGATTAACAGCCCCGGGGCTAAAAATCGTAGGGTCCACAACTAAAAAAAAAAAAAAAGCGCAATTTAAGGAAAGTCAAGAGAAGTTATTTCCCAAAATGAGACCATTATCTAAAACAATAAGTCCGTCTGTCATATTGTTTACTTTCTAGATCAAATAACATATGAATAAGTTGTGTTTAACCAAGTAGGTAATTGTTGTACATAAAAGCCTGTTGTTATTACAAGTGTTGATCAACCAGCAATGTTTAAAGGTTCTACAATCTTTAATTTAGAATCAATGATAGGCAATGATTGTCATTTTTGATAATATTTCTTTGAAACGCAACTAATATCGTTGATGATAGATTTCGCGGCCAAAATTACTTGTATAGAACACGGTCTATCCTGGGCTAAGTTGTGATGTACAGTACATACATAAATAAATTACGCCTTTATCCCTTACGGGGTAGGCAGAGCGTTAACGTCCTTAAAACGGATATTAACACCACGTCTGACAAAAGTTTGAGGGTCAATCAGAGAACTGTGTATCACTATAGTGATAGGTTGTCAGTTCATCAATTGCAATACACATTTAACCCTCGAGTCCCTTAGTCGCCTCTTACGACACCCATGGGTAAGAAATGGGGTGATGCTATTCTAAGCCGGCATCACACGGCCCCATGATGTACAGCATTATTCAAAATATCGATAAAGCGGCCATTTATAAACAACACTAGTTATGTTATCACGTTATTTACTAAGATGACTAACTGTTGTTGAATCATTAAAGGAATGACACAATTTATATAAACATTTACCTACATGAGTCGTTCTATTGACGACATAAGCTTTGTACCCTAGATCCTAGAAGCAATATAAACGTCGCATCAGAACACACCTGCGTAAAATTCAGTGGCGTAATTCTGCGATTGAACTATGTTATATAAAAAAACCAGCCAAGTGCAAGTCGGACTCGCGCACAAAGGGTTCTGTACCATTATCTATAACAAAAAAACACGTGTTTTGTATGACAGCCTCCATAATTATTATTTTTGTATTTGTTGTTATAGCGGCAATAGAAATACATCATTTGTGAAAATTTCAAATGTTTAGTTCAGGATAGAGAGATGAGAATACAGCCTCGTAACTGTAGAACGGACGGACGGACAGACAGACGGACAGCCGAGCCTCAGTAATAGGGTTTCCGTTATTACCCTTTGGGTACGGAACCCTAAAAACATAAATTACAAGCTTTCTCAACAGGTCTAATTAAAACTGGTATAAAAAGTAAGATTGATAACATAAACGGTACATACTGATAGGTAATTTAAATAAGAATATTCGATTCGATCATTTTAAAGTAAAAAAATTATATCTGTTTAAGATACGTAAGTAGGTACCGGTAAAAAGTGTTGTATCGAGATGGCCGGTTATGTACTTTACTACCAATTAATTGTATAAATGGTTGACTGGTAGAGATCGCTGCAAGCCGCCTTTGCTTATTTTTCGTTTTAAATTTATCTGCATTTGTTTTTTTTTTAGTTGTGTATGTTGTAAGCAATAAAGTGTTCATCTCATGATGTAAAATATTATACTTTGCAATACAAAATGTTTTGTATAGATAGAATAAGCTTTTTACTCAATTAATTGGTAGTATACAATTTACAATTTATACAATTAAGAGACTCGAGGGTGCGTATTGCTATTTTAGGCGATAGGCTGACAATCTGTAACTATGGCGATCGATACATAATTTTCTGAATGACCCTCGAATATTTATCAGACGTGGCGTAAATGTCCGTTTTTGCAGCCGTTTACGCTCTGCCTACTCCGCAAGGGATTATATGCGTTATGACCCATTTGAAAAATTGTGTATCGTCATAGTAAAGGAACAATGACTTAATAATTAAATACAGTAAGGACAATAAAAAGGTTACTCATTACATTTTGTGTGTTCTGTGCTTTATATTGTTTTTTTCCTTAAATTGTTTCCCTGTCAGA
The DNA here is from genome assembly GCA_027580185.1 of Tuta absoluta. NCBI lineage: Eukaryota > Metazoa > Arthropoda > Insecta > Lepidoptera > Gelechiidae > Tuta > Tuta absoluta. The sequence goes on along the minus strand of JAQAHW010000010.1, from coordinate 17,038,384 downwards.
TAGTTTCCCTTCCGCATACCTACTTAGATAGGCACATTGTGTTTACCTTATGTTTCCAGCTAAACACATTCCTTACAAATCGATGAATAATTCTTACATGGTTTTACCACAATATACAAGGGAACAGTAGTTTAACTTCATACTATCGCCCGGTTTGCGCACTCACACATACATAATGAAAATGAAAAATGAAAATGAAATAACTTTATTCAATGTAGGATAGCATTATCACTTATTGACGTCATGATCGGTCATTGTAAAAAAAAAAAATTTGCATAACGCAATTTTCTTCTTTTTATAACAATTTTGTATCGTCTTAATAGAAAACCGGCTCGGGCGGGATAAAAAAATAATAATAAAGGCACTGCAACGGGGCAAAATTTTAGTCAAGATTTCCAAAGCGTGTTATTTACATGCGTATAATTAACCGGACCCCCTGAACAGGAAAAACCCCCCCAAAAACCTGCCCAGAAGTGCTCCTACTCTAAATTAACAATCTTTCTAGGCCCTAAGCTGCCCTAGCTAATTTTGGAAATAACGAATAATATATATGTATAGCCCAAAAATGGCTACATAAAAAAATAATAAATAATAATATTATAATAATAACAAAAAATTGCAGTAGATAAATCTACTTGTTTCGTCTAATAAAATATTTACTTTATACATTTGAATTAAACCCATGGAGATTTATCTTGCATATAGTCTGATATTTCATAATAGCCTTTCTTGTTCAATTTCTGTTTAATTACTGGTTTAAATTTATTTAAGGGTAAGTCTTGAATATCTTTAGGAAGTTTGTTATAAAAGCGTATACAATTGCCCTTAAAAGTTTTGCTTACTTTACTAAGCCTGCTCATGTGCACAGCAAGTTGCTTTTTATTTCTAGTGTTAATATTAATTATGCCTGTCACAATTTTTCTTAAAAGAATAAAATAAGAATAGAAATAAAGAATAGAAAATACGCCCGACCGACCTATACGTACACGAGTACCTACATAGAATCTCGTGCCGCTCGTTCACAGCAAACTGTATTGCCGTCGCGCGTATTTGTTTAAGTATTAGGAAATCTAAGAAATTAATACCTAGAAACCTATATGAATTCTTAATGGTACACATTAATACAATAGGTGAAAACTTAAAATTAGTTACAAGGGTGAGCTTATTTCTATATGAAATCTCTTCCAGCCAACCCAATGGAGATGAAAAAGGAGAAATAGCGAGAAAATGACAGTAAATTAAATTATGTACTTACGATTACTGAACTTAACTACAAAACAAACTAAACTACAAAAGTATACAAATACACAAATAAGAGACGATAATATACTACTGCATACAAAATATATATTTTAAATAATATATAATATATTCATTATGACGAGTTTATAATGAAAGTGATAAATTAATAACATACTTATAACTTATATATATTATACTATTATAATATATATTATTACCTATAAATATTATAATTGTGATAAAAAGTGCTCTACTACTCATTAAATAAAAATTCATTGTTTTCTTAAATTATGGTACCTAAACGGTACGGTATGGTTCGCAAAACCAATTTATTGACATCCCTGCTAATGTAGGTAAATTCAAGCGGAAAGGTGTTGTTGGAGTGAAACTACTGTTCCTTGGTCTATTGTGGTTTTACTTACCGTCAAAAAAAAGGGTATATGAAGCTGAAAGGAGGTCAAGGTACTCATAGACTGAACAACTTTCCCCATGCACCAAACCAAAAAAGTCGAATTATTACAAAAAAATTAAAGCTCCTATACAAAATTGCCGATCAGCTGGTTAAGTTACTACGAGAACTCTTCTTTTTTAAATATTTCTATCCACGTTCCACGGGGAAAGCTTTTCAGTTTCATGAGTACGTTCGGAGTTTAGGCTTATTTTTTTTTACTCCCTTTTTGTTACTCCTGTTCACGGGTCCTTTGAATATGTCATCTAACTATATATTACCTACGAGGATGAAAGACTGGCTTCCCATAGCACAGGGAAACCAAGTTTGGAGGCCAGGCAAACATGTAATGTACCTTGTAAGTTACAAATTTGTGTAACGCCATAGTGAAGCTACCAATGTCTTAATACACATGAGATATGACCACAGAGCAGATACAATATTGTATCTGTATTATATCTCATACAGTTTATTCCGGGATTGAAGTTCTCAAACGCAGGTGCGTTTCAACCCTAAGTAAACAGGTTTTCATCTTTATTCATACCTAGTTCTTGTCCCAGTTGGCCTTCTTCCAAATTTTAAAGGGAGAGAACAATGCAGTGATATTAATCATCGAATAGCTGGTTTTTTACACAATTTATGAAAAGACTGCGTTTTGGAAACTGATGCCAATTTTTTTTACTAGCATCTACGACAGAAACCATTTTTTCATATTTTGTAATTCAGGGTACTTTACATTGGTTGCAGAAAAATTTTAGTTTATGGAACTCTCAATAATGCCTAATTATATTCAGTTACGAATACTATTTATTTTACACCCTACATAAAAGAAACTTGATGAAAACAAACAAAGCTAAGCATACACCACGGCAAGGGTGACAGGTCGGGCGGAAGATGGCGGCGGCAAATTTGAGTATTGGCACTTTGGCACAGAACAATTCGTTTCATTTTTCAATTATATCCAAAAGGCATAAAACACCCTTACTCATGATAATTCAGCGTTTGAGAAGAAAAGTATTTTTATTGACAGAATGCAAAAAGCAGGTCTTTAAATGAATTTGTAATTCGAACATCATGAGACGAGTGTAGATAAACGCTCTAACGCTGTATGTTGACAACAAAGGACAACAGTACATTTGTTGAGAACTTTATTTACCTTCCTTTATATTGTTATGTCGATAAAATGATTGAAAGACAACAAAGACAAAACCGTTTTACAACAGTGTATCAAACAAATGAACAGACGTTAATTATTAACCACTAGGTATGAATTTCACACATATATTACCTGACAATCATGGGAAACCCTTTAGTTTAACGGTTTTCACTTCTCCATTGTGATCATATCAGATATCTATGGGAAATCAGGGAAAGAATCTAGATTTAAGCTAAGCTTATAAAGATTAATAACAAAGAATAAGTGTAAACTTTAAGATTTCCAGAGTTCATTGGTCTTAAAAGCTTCTCACACTATTTATTTCTTAAATAAGTTAACTAATTACTTATTTTATAGTTAATTGCTTACCGATATTCATAAATGAAATAGACAACAAGATGGATAGGAGTCAAAACTCAGTTGCTTATAAATATTTACCATGTACCTAGTTCAATCCCGAAATTTCGTATGATTCATTACTTGATTAGTTGCTATATCTCAAATAATATAAATTTTACGTAAGTGAAGTCCAATTCTACGAGTATCTACAGGTTGAAATTTTGCAGTGACCGATAACGAAAACTCAAGACGGGCTGCTGGTAATAAGGAACAACTTTCCCCAAGGAACATAGGTCGAAATACGAAAAAATAACAAAATTACTGATCAGTTGATTTGAGTAACTATGGAATCTCAAAATATTTTTGTAATATTTCAACCTGTGTTCTTTGCAGAAAGTTTTTCCTTATCACCAGCCCGTCTTGAGATTTGCCTATCGGACACTAGTAAAATTTGACCCAATATGTATATCTACTAGTATAACTATTTACTTAGATAATATAATATTTGTTCACACAGTATTTGTACAGTAACAAAGCAAAGTTTTTATCTTTCTAAATAACACAAGCTTACATTGTATACAATGTGGCTTGATGGCTTCTTTAACCCGCACCTTGAGTCTGGATTCTACTAGCTTCGGATGAGTTGTTGAAAACGTTAGTTTAGCCCACGTTTATTTATTATAGTCTATATATATATTTTTTTTAATACGCGGTACATTAGCGTATACAAAAAACCACTCAAAGGTTCCTTAAATAGAACAGCACCAAGACCATAAACGTTTCTCGCTGAGACATAAAGATGTGGATATTACACGTAATTCGTATATTTTTAATAAACCTTTTTTAGTAGGTAATATAGTATAATCAAATTGAAGTAACAGTTTGGTGTGGTGCATATCAACAATAGAATCAAATCGCCTACCTTCAAAATATGGATGTTTAGCCCCTCTTCAATTAATAAAGATTATTGAGACAATGGCCTACGTCCAGCAGTGGACTGCAATAGGCTGATTTTTGTATATGTATTGATTGAGAAAAGAGCATATCGCCCCTTGAGCAAAAAGTTAACATGTAAAACAATAAAGTCTAATAACCTATGTAGTAGGAAAGCACAAGTCTGCTGTTTCGTAATGGCGAGTATTTCAGTACTCTTGTGTGTATTCCGATAGTCGTATTAACATCATTTCCAAGAGACTTGTTTGTTTGGAAACCATATCAGAGGTTTAAGGTGTATGAAAACTTCGATACCTTTGAGCTTTGACCGTGTTATTACAAAAAAATTTGATGCTGTCAAAATTATTTTTCTATACGATTTGAATGTACTCGGGAGGAGATATCTAAGTCCAATTATTTTTGGTTCTTCGCAATTTCTAGCCAATTTAGACGCCATTGTTTTCATCGTCGCCTTATTTTGACAGATAACACGTATTTTGCGTCAAAGTATAAGACTTGACATGACGGAAAGTGACAGCACTAATTGAAGGTAAGTTAAGAGCATTTATATCCCAAATTGAGGCCACTGTCTAACTTTTTCTTTGTCATAGCACCGTATAACGTTAGTACCGCACACAATCCAAACAAAGATTATTTTAGTAGAATGCGAGCACTGAGCGCGCTTCCCTGTCGCATTCGCATGGCACATATTTCAGCCAACCGCGCCGCGCCCTAGGGTGTGACGCCTGCATTATGCTCTATACTGCTACTGTTTCTGATATTATAATAAGTATCTTTAATATTATCTTTATGTAGTTTAGTTCAGTTTTTACGCTGAACTGGTAAAGGAATACGAAAGACGAAAAGTATATTTGCAAAATAAGTCGGCAACAATTTTTTTTATAATATTATCGTTACATACTTAGTAGTAAATAAAGTTGCTTCCATTATATTTTTATATATATACTTACTTATATAAATGCTTATGTCTCTTTATTTATTACTCTTGCATTCTCTGTTTTCGATCTTTATTTTCTGTACCCAAAGGTTGTCTGTAAGAGACCGCTCTTAGCTATTAGGGCCATCTTTGCGCATTTTTGTTTTAATATATTCTATTTCTTTTAATACTTACTTACTTACTTTCCGTGTCCCTTTGCATGCTTAGATCTTTAAATCTACGCAACGGATTTCTATTCGGTTTTATTTAATAGATACTTACTGTGATTCTATGATCCAAGAGGCAAGGCAAATTAGGTATTTTTTACCGCGAAAAGCTTTGTTCCTTCAGGAAAACAGGTAGCAGCGGGTGAAACGGTTGCTAGTTTATGTTATATTTGTGTACCAGGAAAAGAGTCTTTCGCGATTGCAATTTATTATAATTATCAATAAAAAAAAATATTAAATTTAGATAGGAACTTTAAATCGCCTGCGTATAGGTATAGGATTGGTATGTCTTGCGTACGACGCGAAATTTTAAATTGTATGTGAAATGACAACGTGCACGTACTAGACCAGGGATGGGGAAATACATTTTGGAAAGGGCCATATCAAAGAATCACAACTTGTAAGCGGGCCAAATAAGTTTACTAATTACTAAAAAAATGTACAAGAAATTAAGTTTGTTTTGATGTGCTTGGTCGATGAGATAAATGAAATTTTTACTGTTCGTCTACAAGCACGTCAAAATTTGGCTTCAAATTACTTGACGTAACTTTTAAAATACACTCAAGGTGTTCATCAGTCAATTTGTTCCTCAGTTTGTTCTCACGCAGCTTCATTGTGGAAAACACTTGCTTGCGGATTTTCTGATCGGGTGATAGGTGACGCACGACACGACGGACGAGGACCGGTAGCTGGTAGGTCGCTCGCGCCAGTAAACACCTAACTACCTTCACCAAATAGGTACATACTTATTAACGTGATTAATTGAACTTGAGGGACAAACTTGATAAAAATCAGTCAGTGACCGCGGGCCGGATAAAATCACTCCGCGGGCCGGATTTGGCCCGTGGGCCGCCATTTCCCCATCCCTGTACTAGACCTTGACGACTTTGTTTGGTGTTATATTTATTTTATTTATTTATTGAATTTTATGCACAAAACTCCGGACTTAATGCCAACGACATTATCTACCAGTCTTCCTTAGGGCATGTGGAAAGTACAGGCAGCTGAAAAATTATAATTATCCTATAATTTAAATAACAATAATCCAAAATTAAGCGACTAAAGTGTACGTACCTACCCAACTGTCGAAACGTTTTTTTATCTAGCTGTCCGATAAAATAAATAAAATATCCATTTGTAACAGATTAGCAATCATGTGTGAATATTGTGAATCATCACTAGATCATCTATCAGTCTAGCTTTTTACAGATATGGTCTCAATGAATAGCCATTATACATAATACATTAAGATGGCTAATTGACCATTGCTTTTTGTTAAATGGAATATGTACCTACCTAAGTTGAATACCTCTATACCTTCACATTCTGAGTTACTTACAGTACTTACCTACGAAGTGTAAGATATTGTGGTAATATTTCCATAGAAAATTGATATTTGAACTCTATATAATAAAAACATACATACATACATACATATAATCACGCCTCTTTCCCATAGGGGTAGGCAGAGACTACATCTTTCCACTTGCTACGATCCTGACATACCTCTTTCGCTTCTTCAACATGCATCAATCTGTTCATACATGCTCGTCGGTTTAGGGTACTCTTGACCTGACCTTTCTTTAGGACGTCCCCGATCTGATCCAAGTACGTGCGTCTTGGTCTTCCCCTTCCAACGTTCCCATCCACACTCGCCATATACACCTGTTTCGTTAATCTTCTTTCATTCATTCTCTCAATGTGACCAAACCATCTCAGCATTCCTTTTTCTATACCAGTCACTACGTCTTCTTTTATACCGCAACGTTCTCTAATCACACTGTTCCTTATCCTGTCACTCAATTTCACTCCAATCATACTTCTTAGCGCTCTCATTTCTACCGCATTTATTCTACTTTCATGCTTTTTCTGCCATACCCAACTTTCACTCCCATACATAAGTGTTGGAACTAACACTCCTCTATGCACAGCCAGACGTGCCTTATTAGACACTGTCTGGCTATTCATAAAGGCATGCAACGCTCCATTCACCATGTTGCCGGCATTTACCCTCCTTTCAATATCACTTTCACACTTTCCATCTGATGTAAACTTCGATCCCAAATATACAAACTCTTTCACTTGCTCCACCCTCTCTTCTTCTATCATAATGTTACACTCCGTCATACCTTCTTCTTTTTCAAAAACCATTGATTTCGTCTTACTTACATTCACTTTCATTCCTTTCTTTTTCAAAGCCTCATTCATAATTGTTACCATCTTCTGCAACTCTTCAGCCGACGACGCAAGGATAACTTGGTCATCAGCATAGAGAAGACATTTGACGAGTAACCCATTCATTCTCAGTCCATTTTCACACTCTTTCAAATCTGTCAAACAACTATCCATGAATAGGTTAAACAGCCATGGTGACGCAACACATCCCTGTCTAACACCTTTCTCGATGTTAAACAGCTCAGTGTAGGCCCCGTTAATCCTGACACAAGCACTGGAATCCTTATATAAGGATTTCAGTGCTCGTACCAAGATGCTGCTCACCCCATGCACAGATAGTGCCGACCACAATTCATTCCTCAGAACTCTATCATAGGCCTTTTCCAGATCCACGAATGTGCAAAAGACTTTTTGGTTCTTAGCCAAAAACTTTTCTGCTATGCACCGCAAGGAAAAGACCTGATCCGTACATCCCATCCCCTTTCGAAATCCCGCTTGAGCATCCCAGACTTTCTCATCAGTTTCTTTCACAACTCTTTCAATCAGTACCCTTGCATACAGTTTACCGACGACGCTGAGAAGGCTTATACCGCGGTAATTTTTACAGTCTAGCTGTGACCCTTTTCCTTTGTATAATGGCACTATTACAGCCTTGCACCAATCACTTGGCACTCGACCGCTTCGCCAACAAAGGTTAAAAAGGAGGTACAGCTGACTAGCTGCTACGCCTTCGCCAGCCTTCAGCATTTCAACCGATACTCTATCATACCCTGCAGCCTTACCAGATTTCATACTTTTCAGAGCTTTCATAATCTCATCCATTTCAATCTCGCTTTCGTTTTCACTGTCATTTTCTTCATGTATGTTCACCTCTTGTACTTCTTCTTTTTCAAACAAGCTTTCAAAATATTCCTTCCATCTCTTCAACACACATTCTTCACCTTTTATTATACTACCATCCTGGCTCCGAATCCTACTCAACTCTGATTGTGCTGTTTTTCCTCGAGTTGTCTTTATAGATTTCCAGAAAACCTTTAAGTTCGTGCGAAAGTTTTCTGATAGCCGCCTGTCAAACTCATCTTTATTTTCCTCTTTCTTTCGTTCCACTGTCTTCTTTACTACATTCTTTAAACTTTTATACTCCTTTCGTGCTTTCTCCACATCCTGATCTGTCGCTTTCTGCAATCTTTGGTTAGCTTTAGTAGCCAATAAGTCTAACCATGCTTTCTTCTTCTTTTGAACAACTTCTTGCACATCTTTACTCATCCATGCAGTCTTTCGCTTATTACCTTTTGCCCGTCTAGTGACTCCACATACTTCAACAGCAACTTTGACAATTACTTCCTTAAATATCTTCCAACCATCTTCAATATCATTCATCTCATCCATCTTATCAAATTCATCCTTTAACCTTTTGACATATTCCTTTCTTACCTCTTTTTCTTGCAAATTTTCTACTTTCACTCTTTCCAGAACACTGGTCGCTTCGGGCACTCTATGTCGCCATCGTTTAAAGAGACCACTTATTCGTGATATCACCAGGAAGTGGTCTGTGTCGATCCCGGCCCCGCGATACGCACGAGTGTCTAGAACTTTCTTCTTCAATCTTTCGTCCACAATCACAAAATCTATAATGGTCCTTGATACACCTTCTGCTCTTGTATATGTGTGAATCTTCTTGTGTTGAAACATTGTATTCGACACAAGAAGATTCCACTCCAAACAAATCTCTAACAAACTCTTTCCATTCTCATTAACTCGTTCGTCTCCAAATGCTCCAAGAACCTTATCATACCCATCACGCTTTATACCTACCCATCCATTAAAATCACCTAGCATGATAATCCTTTCATTTGTATTACAACCTTTCAAAACCTCTCTCACACTATCCCAGAACTCCTCATTTTCCTTTTTAGCTTTGCGGCACTTTTCTTTCTTATCAAGTTTTATCTTACAAATGAATGTACTGCACCCAGAGTTACCATTTAAGATATCGACATATACTTAATGATTCTCCACACGGTTATCAAAAATAACCGTTAATCAGTGACTCTAACAACCATGTCAAAGAAAAACTCTGACATCAGGGTTCATCGCGTGATTCATTGACCCGGTGTCTCACACGAAAAGAAGAAGAAGTGCTAAGTACCAATCTAACTACCTAACAGATTTAGACTCATCAATATTCAAACCGACCACTGTATGAGGTCATATCATCCGGCCATCGGCAAGTGGGTGCCAAATTCGGTGGAACCCAGACTGTTATTTATATTACCACTTTCGTACGTGGTTGGAATTGTGACGATGTTGAAAGGCAACAAATTGTTACTATGTAGTTAATGTAGGTACGCTTGAATTTGTAAAGGAAACATTAGCATACTGAACTCAATGATGACGATATAACAGTAGCCGCTGCTGCAGATCACACTCCACCAGCTCTATAAGCAACCGACGAGGTCCCTCATTTATTCCCCATTTTGGGAACTACTTACATGTACCGGGTAGATTCAGTCAGATACGTTAAAAAATAGAAATACGGGGTGTAAGGGACTGCATTCAGAATACTGATAGGTTCAGACCATGAAACTGAATAACTTTCCCCTAGGAATACATTCCAGGAAACTTTAAATAAAATTTTGACTTCTCAAAGTAAAGTCAGCTGATCGTGATTTTGTATGAGAGGATATTACATTGGCGTTTCCTGGCATATGGTCCTTGGGGAGAGTTGTACCGTAATTTGGCCCGCATGCACTCTTTCAGTATTCGAAGTGCTGTCCCTTACACCCTGCATGTTCCTAGGGAAAAGTTGTTCAGTTTCATGGTCTGAATGCTCCCACCTCAGTCATCAGTATCAGAGGACTACTCCTTGCACGCTGAAGATATCATACTATCACAAAATCACTCTGTTTTCTTGTACGACACTGTGTCGACGAAGGATCCGATGAACCCTGGAATCAGAATTATCAAAACCTACAACTGGGTTGTGGGAAAAGTACGCCTCTGACTGGTTGTATAACGATTGCCATGTAAACACACACAGGAACCAAGATCGACGGCTTAACGTGTCGTCCGAAGCACAGAACCATTTTCTACGAAAGAACTGTAGAGAGAAGTTTTATTGTAGATTTATTCTATAAACTCCTATAAAACCATATTCTAAAAAGTAAACCATATTTTGGTTAGTATCGCATAAATTATATCTTCAAACCTACCTCCAAACTTATAAAAAAGTATGTGCTATAATATCGATATTTTCACTGTTATCTTGTCATAACACATTTATCTCTCTAATCACGATAATATCGGCATTTCTTTGCTGTCAATTACATTATGATGTATTATAAAAGTTTTGTGATGGATACAGCAAAATGTTATTAAAATAAATATGATGTAAGTTTTATTGGAATTGAGTACCATAATCTGAACTGAATTTATACAACCTTTCTGTAACACATTTTGTTCAAAGTTGCACTTAACGATGTCAAAGTACGAGTAGGTAGGTAGATGCCAGCATTAGACAAGTTACGTGCCGCGCCGTTGACCACGCACGTTCTCGGTTCCGGAGCGCTGTTCCAAATAGTTTGCGACAGTGACACCCGACACCCGATATGACACCCTGCAGCCAACTCAAACTGGTACATTTGACGTGTCCAAGATTTTACGTCACCATGATAGGCAAAGGGAAATGGTGGTGGTCATTTATTCATCCAGATAGATAGATGAACACTTTATTGCTTACAACATACACAACAGAAACAAAACAATACAGAAAACTTAAGACTAAAAGTAAGCAAAGGCGGCCTTATCGCTTGCAGCGATCTCTTCCAGGCAACCTTTACATAGAAATAGAGACAAAAAAGAAATGATTTGCAAGTAGTTGCATAAGCAAATTTAAACCGTAACAGTAAAATTATGCTTCGCGCTTCGTCCTTCGAGATTAGTAGCCTGTGAATAAATTCTATGACATGTAAATAGGTACAATGTAGTCTCGCGCTAGCGACCGCCACTTTCAGCACTTAGTTGAGGGTGTTAGTTTCGTCAAGTTTTTTTTTTTTTTTTTTTTGTATGTAGGTTCATATTTGACCGACCGCTGGACCAACCCGGCGGCGGTGGCAACCCACTTCATTCGCAATTTAGTGCTCCGCCACTGCACACACGCAGTTTTCACAGAAAACTTTCAATTATATTTAACATATATTATCCAGATTTTATTTTCTTACGTTTCTCATTAGTACATTAAAAGGTGAAGTGTAAAATGTCCAAGAGGAAGTGCGAGGAAAACGTCGATTTCGACTACATAAGTCGGAAAATCAAGGATTTAGAGAAGATGTTGAAAAAATGTAAGCGTGATTCCCGGCCTCGTGTCGTCGAGTCGGAGGCGTCGTCACCCCCGGAGCCCTCGCCTCCACCGAAGAAAAAGAAAGGTACGTGCGTGCGTAGTCATTATCATGTAAACCGACATGTCACGACAAGTCGCCATGCGCCCATGCACGTGACAAAAATGTTGTTACCTTTGACCTTTGTTTGCATAACGCAGTACAGGCACCTAAGTGAATGTAACGGATGCATTTTTTCATCATCAATATGTATTGTTTTTTCTTCATACAACGCTATTTCTTCTCTTATGAAACAAATATGTTTTCACTCGTCATCTACCCTCATTTTACTATGTAACCCTATACCTGCTTCATACAAGTTGTAACCGAATTTTTTCTATGGGAATTATTCACACAACTTAAAGATGATGGCTACGTGTAACTCTATGGGAGTTATACATAACCAACAGCAATATTAGTGTAATTCGAGTCTGTCAGTAGGACTTTCTCACTACACGCCAACTCTAAGCACCCGTGGAATTCTATGGGAGTTTCACAAAGCTATAACGTTCCACCGTCGTCCTTACAGACGGAGAACCGGCCACCTTCAGTGACGCACGTGATGACTCGCTGGCAGATATTGTTGACGGCAGGAGCTGCCGTAACTCGGAGCCCGGTACGCCCAAGCTCGCTACTCCACCTGACGGCTCGTGTACGAGCTCACCGAACGCCGGCTCGACGCCGAGCACGCCTGCTGCCGTCGAAGTGGCCACCACATCTACTACAGTCTCAGCGGCGATGCCACCCAATGTAGCCGTGGAGTCAAATACGTCTGCTTGCTCACAGCCAAGCCCAACCGATGGCAACGGTCAAGAAACCAGCCAGTCCGACGACGCCGCTCTAGACACTATTATCTTGGACATCTTGGGAGACGATCCCTCTACATCCGTCCGGTACGGAAACGAAATTCACAAAGACCTAGCGAGCCGGTTTGTGCACTTGGCTACTCATGGCTTAGACAAAAGCATTCGCAAGGACCTAACGGCAAAGTACCTAATTCCTTCGAACTGTACCCAGATCGGCGCACCTAAACTGAACGTTGAAATCAAAGCGGCCTTGCCTGAAGGGATGGTCAAACGTGACAAGGCTATAGAGGTGAAACAAAAACTTTTATCATCAGCCATCGCCTGTCTCGCTGGAGCAATGACCGATCAGCTAAACAGTAAAGATAAAAACCATGACCTCCTTAAAAAACTCATGGACACAGGACGTCTCCTCTGTGATCTTCAGCACGCCGAATCTGTGACAAGACGGAACTTTGCATTGTACTCAGTCAAAAAGGACATGAAAGAACATCTAACCAATACAAAAATAGACACGAGTCTTTTTGGCGAAAACCTAGCAGAAGCTTTAAAAACAGCCAAGGCCGTAAATAAATCCAGTACTGACTTGAAGATTCCTTCTAAGAGCAACAAAAAGCCTGCATCCTACCAACGGAAGGCCAACCCTGCATCTGCACCTGAGGGAAAAAACTGGAAGCCTCCAGTTGCTGCTCGCAAGCCAGCGGGAGCCGCAACGAACAGGAGCCGGCAGCCTACCTCGAGCCGCGGCCAGCACGCGACCTCGTACAAGCGGTCGTCGCCTCCGCCGAAGACGACCCACCACCAGTAGACCCGGTAATGTACGCCGGGCAATTGTCACTCTATCATACACAATGGTCTCTCATAACCTCTGATCGTACAGTACTAGACTGGATACAAGGGTATAAAATAAAGTTTTCTCGACCTGTCGTGCAAAACTACTTGCCTGCTCCACCTAACTATTCTAACTCCGAAAAGCGTCACTATGATGAAGCCATAAAAGCTCTCATTGACACAGGCGCTATATCTGAATGCCAACCCTGTGAGGGCCAATTTCTTTCTAGTATCTTTCTGAGGCCCAAGCCCAATGGCAAGATGAGATTTATATTGAATCTTAAAAATCTTAATAAATGTATAGACACTAGTCATTTTAAATTAGAGGACCTCCGTACGGCCATTAAACTCCTATCAAAAGACTGCTTGATGGCTACAGTCGATCTTAAAGACGCCTATTTTTTAGTTAGAATACATGAACATTCCAGGAAATACCTTAGATTCCAGTATGATTCAAAATTATACGAGTTTAACGCCTTGCCTTTCGGCCTCAACACGGCACCATACATTTTTACAAAATTAATGAAGCCCGTTATAAAGCTGCTACGATCATGCGGTTATTTATCAACTATATATTTAGACGATTTATTATTAATAGGACGTTCACAAACGGAATGCACTGATAATATAACTATAACAAAACAATTGCTAACCTCCCTCGGTTTCATAGTAAATCAGGAGAAAAGTAGCCTTGTCCCTTCTTACACATGCAAATACCTCGGATATGTCTTAAACTCTAAATCCATGCAAATTACCTTGCCCCCTAATAAGCAAGCACATATTAGGGATGAACTAGAACTTTTTTCAAAAGTAACTCGCTGTAAAATCCGCAGGTTTGCACAGCTAATAGGTCTGCTAGTCTCAGCATGTCCAGCCGTAGAATATGGCCTTCTCTACACTAAACAATTTGAACGTAGCAAATACCTAAATTTAAAAGACGATACCAACTTCGATAAGTATATGAAGCTCCCTAAATCTCTGCAAACCGATTTTCAATGGTGGCTGCGTGCTATAGAAAATCCAGCCCACAGAATAAGAGATGACTACTACGTAGCCGAGATTTTCACTGACGCCTCAACGTCTGGCGGTTGGGGAGCAGCCTGCGGCGAAGAAACTGCTAGTGGGCCCTGGTCGGAGTCTGAGCGGGAATTACACATCAATTGCCTAGAACTGTTAGCAGCCTTTTTTGGGCTTAAAATCTTCGCAAAAGATTACAATAATTGCCAAATACTATTACGCGTCGATAACTCTACAGCTATCGCTTATATCAACCGCATGGGGGGTATCCAATATCCGCACCTTACTGCCATCGCAAAACAGATCTGGCAATGGTGCGAAACAAGAAAAATCTTTGTTTACGCCTCGTACATAAAATCATCAGATAACGTGATCGCAGATGCTGAATCCCGCAAGACTCACCCAGACATAGAATGGGAATTAACCAACGCTGCCTACCATGACATTATCAAAAAATTCTTTTGCCCAGACATCGACTTATTTGCCAGCCGCATAAACAAAAAATGCACAAAATATGTTTCGTGGCACAGAGACCCGGATGCCTTTGCCTCAAATGCATTCACAATTGACTGGGCTGATATGCTTTTTTACGCGTTTCCTCCATTCCCCGTGATACTGAAGACACTTCGTAAAATAGTTAATGACAGAGCCACGGGAATCATGGTCGTACCGGTCTGGCCGACACAACCATGGTACCCGCTATTTCGAAGCCTAGTCATATCAGAAATTAGATATTTCATGCCTAACGAACGGGTAATTCTTTCCCATTCCAGAGATCGGAACATTCACTCCAATCTAACCCTGGCGGCCGCGATATTATCCGGTCGTCACTACTGCGGCGCGATATACCATCCTCCTCGATAGATATAATGATGGCCTCTATATCTGATTCCTCATATAAGCAATACAGTGTGTACATCAAAAGATGGTTCGATTTTTGTAGTAAAAACAAAACTAATCTTTACGAAGCACCAATCGATAAAGTGATAGAGTTTTTAACTTTTATGTATAACAATGGCAGTCAGTATGGCTCTTTGAATAGTTGTAGAGCAGCGCTATCACTCATATTAGGACCGACTATTTCAGATGATTATCGCATACAAAGATTCTTTAAGGGAGTGTTCCGACTTAGACCACCAGCTCCCAAATATGAAATTACTTGGGACACAAGTCGTGTCCTTGATCATTTAGCTACACTGTATCCGAATTACCAAATATCTTTAGAAATGTTATCGAAAAAATGCGCGACTCTACTTGCATTAGTTACAGCTCATAGAGCACAAACAATTTCAAAAATCAGCATTAAAAATATTCAAACTCTCGATACAAAAATTATAATCAAAATTACTGAACTAATTAAAACCTCTAGAATTGGCTCTAACCAACCAATGCTTACAATACCCTTTTTCTCCCCAAAACCAGAGATATGCCCAGCACAATGCCTACAAGCATACATAAGTAGAACCGAAACTCTTCGACGCTCAGATGAGCTATTCATCAGCTTCAAAAAGCCATACAGACCTGTCGGTACGCAAACTCTCAGTCGCTGGGTCAAAAATATACTTAAAGATAGCGGAATAGATGTGTCGATTTTCTCTTCCCATAGCACGCGGCACGCGGCCACGTCTCAAGCTCACAGACAAGGTGTCACTATCGACCAGATCCGCAAGACCGCGGGCTGGAGCTCCAGCTCCAGCACTTTTGCTAAATTCTATAACAGAACAGTCTTGAGCTCGGACGAGACCGCGTTAGCCAGTGCCATACTAAATCAAATAGAATAATTTAATTGTATCTTACAGAAGTATGGAAATCATTTCTTGATTAATGAGGTGTTCAAAATAAAAATACTTTATTATTATAGAATGGTTGTTTTATGCTATTTCCAGAACACGCTCTCAAAATCTACATTGTACCTATTTACATGTCATAGAATTTATTCACAGGCTACTAATCTCGAAGGACGAAGCGCGAAGCATAATTAATGATTAAACGAACTTACCTGAAGTGAAGTTCTATCATAATTATGCGAGCGCTTCGTCCGAAGAGATTAGTAGCAAACACCCACCCACCCAGAACCCAGTCTCTATGTTCTGAAAATATCAGTGGAGGGATGAACTCTAAACTTAATGAAGTGGGTTGCCACCGCCGCCGGGTTGGTCCAGCGGTCGGTCAAATATGAACCTACCTACAAAAAAAAAAAAAAAAAAAAACTTGACGAAACTAACACCCTCAACTAAGTGCTGAAAGTGGCGGTCGCTAGCGCGAGACTACATTGTACCTATTTACATGTCATAGAATTTATTCACAGGCTACTAATCTCTTCGGACGAAGCGCTCGCATAATTATGATAGAACTTCACTTCAGGTAAGTTCGTTTAATCATTAATTATGAAATAAAAAAATAAAAATAACACTTATGTAGTAGTAAGAACACTTACAATAGTAATACATACATACATACGGATACGCATCCAGATAGGTGTCATGTAAAATATCTACCGGAGCGGGCGGGGAACACCATTTACGACCCGGCAAACAGAGTTTTTCAACCGCCTGTTACCATTAGTTAGCCTGACGAGACAGTGTAAGCGCCAACGCTGCGTCGAGCGGGCTAGATTCGGCAAAATACTAAGAGCAGTTCTGCGTGACGCGGGTCGCCTAGCCTGCGCTGCACTTGTATTTTGCCGAATCTAGTATTAATCTTGGCTTAATGCCGAGTCTAGCCCGTGCGCGGCAGGCCACTCGACGCAGCGTTGGCACTACATACAGGGTTATTTTTTATTCACCCCGGAAATTTTACAGGGTGATTGTAGTCATGATTCTGAACAACTTTTATTAGGGGGTCACCTGCAAAATCGCGAAAAAAAAACAGCTGCTCCATAGAAAAGTTCATACCTACTCGAACAAAATGTATGGAACAGCTGATTATTTTTTCGCGATTTCGTAGGTGACCCCATAATCAAAGTTGTTCAGAATCATGTGTAGAATAAAATTTCCGGGGTGAATAAAAAATAACACGTATTGCCACCTAAGTAGTCAAAGTACGTAAACAACGGCCGCAAATAGTATGATCACTATTATCGTGCCCTCCGTAGTACGAAATCATCTCTTACGGACACTTAAGTTGGTTCAGCCTGCAATTTCTTAAAGTTACAGTGGCGTGTAAAATGTAGAGCTTTCGTAGTTATAAAAAGAATCGGCAAACTATATGTACACGGCTATTTCTACTGTTATTCAATGATACTGGAAATTTGCTACGTCAGTTACATTCTAAAACCAAATATCGTATGTCAACAGTGTCAACTTGTGGTGTCAACCGAAAAGTAATTTGAAATTCGAAACCTAAAGGTGCTGTTCCGAACCGAGCGGCCTACGGCCGACGGCCGACGGCCGATGGCACATGCCGCGGCTATCGGCCGTCGGCCGTCGGCCGACGCGGCAGATGTCATTCCGAAGGCAGCGGCCGACGGCCGACAGCACATGGCAGAGTATAGTTTTCAGGACTTAGTTATTATGTTTATTAGGTTATTATGGTTTAACGGGTTATCATGGTTCATAGGGTCGTTGGGTTCATCTTGTCGTTAAGGTTCATCATGTGGCCAGAGTTCATCGGCTTGCTAGGTTGGTCGGGTCATCATGGTTCATCGGGTTATTATTTTTCATACATACATACATACATGGTCACGCCTATATCCCTTACGGGGTAGGCAGAGCATTAACGGCCGTAAAACAGATATTAACACCACTTCTGACAAAAGTTTGACGGTCAATCAGATAACTGTGTATCACTATAAATAAATAAATGATATTTATTTGCCAAAGACGTAGTTTAAAAGGTGAAAGGTAAAGGTAACAAAAGCGCTTACATCTAGATTGTTAAAAATCATGCAAATTTATAGACAAACATTACTAAATTAACTTGTAAACACACATATCACATTACTGTTATCATTGTTATTTGACAGGTTATAGTGACAGGTTGTCAGCCCATCGCCTAAAATTGCAATACACATCTAACCCTCGACCCTTAGTCGCCTCTTACGACACCCATGGGTAAGAAATGGGGTGATGCTATTCTAAGCCGGCATCACACGGTATTATTTTTCATCGGGTTATTATGGTTCATAGGGTCGTTGGGTTCATCTTGTCGTTAAGGTTCATCATATGGCCAGAGTTCATCGGCTTGCTAGGTTGGTCGGGTCATCATGGTTCATCGGGTTATTATTTTTCATCGGGTTATTATGGTTCATCGGGTCGTTGGGTTCATCTTGTCGTTAAGGTTCATCATTGGGCCAGAGTTCATCGGTTCACTAGCTTCATCGGCTTTTCATGGTTCATCGGGTTATCATGGTTCATCGGGTCGTTGGGTTCATCTTGTCGTTAGGGTTCATCATGTGTCCAGAGTTCATCAGTTCGCTAGGTTCATCGGGTTATCATGGTTCATAGGGTCGTTGGGTTCATCTTGTCGTTAGGGTTCATCATGTGGCCAGATATCATGATAACCCGATGAACCTAGCGAAACGATGAACTCTGGCCACATGATGAACCCTAACGATAAAATGAACCCAACGACCCGATGAACCGTAATAACCCGATGAACCATGATAACCCCATTAACCTAGCGAACCGTTGAACTCTGGCCACATGATGAACCCTAACGACAAGATGAACCCAACGACCCTATGAACCATGATAACCCGATGAACCATGATATCCCGATGAACCAAGCGAACCCATGAACTATGGCCACATGATGAACCCGAACGACAAGATGAACCCAACGACCCGATAAACCATAGTAACCCGATGAACCATGATAACCCGATGAACCTAGTGAACCGATGAACTTTGGCCACATGATGAACCCTAACGACAAGATGAACCTAACAACCCGATGAACCATAATAAACCGATGAACCATGATAACCCGATGAATCTAGCGAACCGATGAAGTCTGGCCACATGATGAACCCTAACGACAAGATGAACTCAACGACCCGATGAACCATAATAACCCGATGAACCATGATAACCCGATGAACCTAGTGAACCGATGAACTTTGGCCACATGATGAACCCTAACGACAAGATGAACTCAACGACCCGATGAACCATAATAACCCGATGAACCTAGTGAACCGATGAACTTTGGCCACATGATGAACCCTAACGTCAAAATGAACCCAACTACCCGATGAACCGTAATAACCCGATGAACCATGATAAACCGATGAACCATGATAACCTGATGAACCTAGCGAACCCATGAACTCTGGCCACATGATGAATCCTAACGACCCGATGAACCATAATAACCCGATGAACCATGATAACCCGATGAATCTTGCGAACCGATGAAGTCTGGCCACATGATGAACCCTAACGACAAGATGAACTCAACGACCCGATGAACCATAATAACCCGATGAACCATGATAACCCGATGAACCTTGTGAACCGATGAACTTTGGCCACATGATGAACCCTAACGTCAAAATGAACCCATCGACCCGATGAACCGTAATAACCCGAACGACAAGATGAACCCAACGACCCGATGAACCATAGTAACCCGAATTAACCCGATGAACCATGATAACCCGATGAACCTAGTGAACCGATGAACTTTGGCCACATGATGAACCCTAACGACAAGATGAACCTAACGACCCGATGAACCATAATAAACCGATGAACCATGATAACCCGATGAATCTAGCGAACCGATGAAGTCTGGCCACATGATGAACCCTAACGACAAGATGAACTCAACGACCCGATGAACCATACTAACCCGATGAACCATGATAACCCGATGAACCTAGCGAACCCATGAACTCTGGCCACATGATGAACCCTAACGACAAAATTAATCCAAAGTCCCGATGAACCATAATAATCCGATGAACCATGATAACCCGATGAACCTAGCGAACCGATGAACTCTGGCCACATTATGAACCCTAACGACAAGATAAACTTAACGACCTGATGAACCATAATAACCCGATGAACCTAGCGAACCGATGAACTATGGCCACATGATGAACCCGAACGACAAGATGAACCCAACGACCCAATGAACCATAATAACCCGATGAACCATAATAACCTATACATAATAACTAGTCCTGAAAACTATATTCCGACCCAAACAACGTAAAGCCGCCGCGGCTGTACTGGTCTGCAGTTATGTGCCGTCGGCCGTCGGCCGTCGGCCGCCGCGGCAGATGCGCGGCGGCCGATGGCATGTGCAGTCGCCGCTCGGTTCGGATAGTATCCCATACAAGTCCATACGAACCAGTAGTGCCGCGGCGGCCAAGGACGGCCGCCGCGGCATATGCTGTCGGCCGTCGGCCGTCGGCCGCTCGGTTCGGAACAGCACCTTAATCCTGCTATAAAACTTCAAACAATGACGAGGCGAGCCACGAGGCTTCTCTCTCACTGGGCCTAACTTCACTCACGCACAAAATAGTATAATATAGTTGGCTTGTCAAGTAAACTAGTAACTTAAAAAGCAGCTAATTTTGTATAATTTGGGCTAAGCCCAATTTTTAATGACGTGGGCACTGCAAGGAGTTTGCAGGATGTTTGAAAACATTAGGCACATCACACCACACTTTACAAGCGATATCTTATGGTCGAATTGAACACACTAATAAGGCCAAAAATTTAAAGGTACTAAATATCTGCAATAGCCATCTATTGCAGATCGTTGTACATCTATGGGACATATATTTACTGGGCAGTTTGATATTTATTCTATTCCTGTGGGGCACCGACCCAATGAACGTCTTTGAAAATTTATAAAGCAGTTATACAGGGGTTTGATTGAAAGTTTGGGAATAATATTTGCGGTGCTGGTGGTGCTTATTTCAGCGTAATTGATATCGCTAGCAATAAAAAAGAACAGGTCCGAAAATGGGACGCCAGCAAGGTTACGAGGAAGAAAATAGACTGCTAGAACGTCGTCTATTGGCGTAGAGAAGCGTTACATTTTAATTATGTAAAAAATACCTTATTGTCATCAACAATATAGTCGTTTCGGTTAGTTTGAAGGAATCCGTGACTATACATTCATTCTAAGTCAGACAGAACTAATTTAAGGTAATGTAATATTTTCTTGAGTTTGCACAGCTATTACATTACAATATAACAATTTTAAACCGATTTAAGTAGTATTTATATAGGATTTTAAAACGAAACGTAAGAACTGTAATATCCTAAAGAAACACAACTTTAATTGTACCAAATCTCAATATTATATCTTCTTTTTACAGGCGTAAAGTTTGACAGTGTTGAAATCGCATCAGTGAGGACAAAAACCACTTGGTTTCACTCACTCTGCTCATGGCAACATCTTTAAACAATCGCTTTACTGTACTTTCACCCGTTCTGAACTTAGAACGTAAACTAGCAAACGATGCTATGGGGAACTAGACATAGTTAGTCGTCTGGAACAGTCTAGCTAGACAAGAATTCTCAAACTTGAGAACTTCGCGAAATGCTAACTATACTTAGGCCTACTCAACAAGCGTTAGTCTTAGTAATGACACAAAGTCCATTTTCCTTTGGTGCATCAGTTCAAATACAAGGCGTAAGAAGCCGAAAGGAGGTCAAGGTGAAACTCATGAAACTGAACAACTTTTCCCATGGAACATAGGCAGAAATATAAAAATATAATATGTAAACTCAAAATATTTTTGTCAGTTAAATAAATAAATATCCTGGACAATTCACACAGCACCATCTAGCCCCAAACTAAGCAAAGCTTGTACTATGGGAACTAAATAGCTGATATTAATACATAATATATACTTTTTTTTGTAAATAAATACATATTATACATAGAAACACCCAGACTAAACACAAATATCTGAAAGTGACTTAACAAATATTTGTGTCTAGTGGGGATCGAACCCACGACCCTCGGCATAGCAGGCAGGGGTAGTATCCGCTACGCCATCGGCCCAGTCAACCTTTGATCCTTGGGGAAAGTTGTTCCTTATCACCAGCCCAGCTTGAGAGTTCACTATCCATCAATAGTAAAACTTCACCCTATGGATGTGACCGCCCACCAAACAAAATCAGTTATACTTATATCGTAGAATTGAAAATTGGTATCTGAAGAAGAATACATACATCACGCCTTTATTTCTTGCGGAGTAAGTAGAGCGTAAACTGGCATAAAAAACCGTTTCGGAAAATTCTTTACCGCCAATTCCTGATACTACAGGATAACTTTAATATTGTAATACACATGAAACTCTTAATCGCATCGCATAGAAAAGAAAATAATATAATTCTTATAATCATAATATATTCATTAACTAAAACCTAGTTTAGCCCCCTTTAACTAGTGTTGAACTTTGAGAAACTTTAGTCTAGATTTCAACGTAGGTAGGTAGATCATTCTTGCATAAGGTCAAACGATTTAACTTGCAATTGCAACTGCAAATCAGCTATGAGCACATTTTGACAATACAATGGATGAATGAAGAAGATTTCGTGTTGTAATTTCGCAAGTAACAACATTAAGTATCGCTATACAGGATGTTAGGAAAAGTACTTTTTTCCATTCAAGGAATGAACCAGCCCATGAAACTGAAAAGCTTTCCCCAAGAAACATAGGTCGAAATCCATACTAATATTATAAATGCGAAAGTGTGTTTGTTTGTTTGTTTGTTTGTTTGTTTGTCTTTCTTTCACGTTACAACAGAGCGATATGATGCAGTGTTTTTTAGGTGTGCAGTTAGGTGAGAGGCTGGAGAGTGACATAGGCTACTTTTTATCCCGGAAAAACATATTTTTCCCATCGGAAAAGCGATTAATGTTTAGCAATAGAATACACCCATACTACGAACATAGATGAGTATCATGCAGCGATGTAAAGCATTTTTTTTTTTTGAGAGCAGCTAAATGAAAAGCTGGTGAGTGACATAGGTTATTTTTTATCCCGGAAAAACATATTTTTCCCTTCGGAAAACCGATTAATGTTTAGCAATAGAATACATCCATACTACATACATAAATGAGTATCATGCAGCGATGTAAAGCATTTTTTTTTTGGAAAGCAGTTAGATGAAAAGCTGGTGAGTGTCATAGGTTACTTTTTATCTCGGAAAAACATATTTTTCCCATCGGAAAACTGATTATTGTGTAGCATAGAATACATCCATACCACATAAAAAAGATGTATATACAGGATGTAAGGGACAGCCCTCCGAATACTGATATTCCCATAGTAAATGCAGTGAGCTGATTGTGATTTTGTATGGGATATAGAAAAAAAGAATTTAATCTATGGCAGGTTGTTCAGTTTCATGGTTTGAATACACCCAATCAGTATTCGAAGGGCTGTCACTTACACCCTGTATAGCACTACTATGAGAATGTCTCTTGAATATGAGTTTTGGGATATGAATGTGGCTTTAAGGGTGATGTGGGTATGTACTTGAGATACTTCTTACCACAGTAGTAAAGTTAATTTCTACAGTTAAACATGATTTGAAAGTCCATTTCTATAATAATAACCATTTTTAGCACAGTAAGTTTGCCCTGCGTATACTTGCGAAGACACATAATAAACTTAAATTTTTTGGTACCATAGTCCTGAAAATTGAAGACTAGGCAAAATCATTATACTGCGTATTCATATTATTATAATTCCAATCCAAGAACATCCATCCCCAAGTTAATTTGGTTTGGAGCTAATATAGGTTTTCAAATCCTTGATTACATACCCACTCCTTTCTTTCATGTCTTCTTGGAGCATGTTTGTATGTAATAAAAATTTCAAAATAGCAGGAATATTAAAAAAAAATTAAAGCTATATAGCAATCTATACTTTCTTATTATTTATTAACCACCAATATAACACTAGGCAATATTCACAATATTCATAAGGTAGCTATACTCTATGGCGACATAGAGCGCTGAGTGTAATAGCTAGGCATAAATATAGGTGTATTGGTAGTTTAGTAGTATTGCTAGATGTAGCGCTGCATTGTGTAATAATGCAGGTTATGCCAAATTATATCGCTGATATAATTTGGCATAACCATTACTACTATATTTGTATTATAATATTCGCGTAGGAGTTAAATAAGTGACCCATAAACGTAATTTTAATAGAGACGCAGTCACTAAACCGGAAAGTAATGACCTGTGTTGTGTGTGCTGTCGCCCTGTTTAGAATACACAACTAATTAATAAAACTCTATGAGTACGCGGGCGAAGCCGCGGGTAACAGCTAGTATCAAAATAAAAATAGACCTCCCATACAAAATGTAGCCGACCAAGAATGGTTGTCTGGGAGCTTTCTGGGAGCAATATAAATATGATATCAAATACGCATTCTGTAAAAAAATATATAGGTAGAAACAATTTTATCCTGCTTCTCTAAAACATTTGTTTATTCTAAGTACCTATAAAAGAACTTCGACGGTTTGTCCGAAAGCAGCTTAGTCAAATTAAATACTTAACTCCCAAATTCTGAATTCTGGATGATAACACAACAAAGACGAAAATATCCCATGTGATAATATGCAAAGACCTAAACAATAAGTCTAAGGAAACCCCAGTTAGGAAGCACGACCGTTACTGGCATCGGCACCGTGTAGCAACGATGCGCGTGCGCATGAAATGTCACTGACTCGACAAACTGAATGTGACGGCACTTTGACAACCGACTGTTAGCATTAGCACCTCCTTGAGATGGAACGGTTTTTATACAAAAGCTTATTGGACTTATGTGTATAAACGAGACAAGAGTTTAAAAAAAACGATGGGTTTAAAAAATATATACAAGGTGGTACAAAAGAACGAAAAAAATACGACCGATGTGGCGCAGTGGTAGTGCGACTGTCTGCGACGCAAAGGTTCCGGGTTCGATTCTCGGTGGGACACTCACACAAGTTGATATTTATCTCTTTGTGAATTTTTTCCCGGTCTGGTTAGGACATTGCAGGGTGAACCAACTGATTGTCCGAAAAATAATGGTTCCGTGCTTCGGAGGGCACGTTAAGCCGTCGGTCCCGGTTGCTATCCATGATTACTTAAACGGCGGTCGTAACACAACCATGTCCGAGGCCTACTAGTGGTAGTAGGCGGTTGAAAAACTCTGACACCAGGGTTCATCGGGTCGTTGGATGACTCGGTGTCCTACACAAAAATATGACCATACAGTCAGGTGTAAATTTCATAGCCCCGGGGCTAAAATTGTAGAACCTAGAATAAAAAAAAACGATTTGGCACACATTATCTTCAGTTAATTGAAATGATGACACCCATCAAATAACTAGGTAGTTAGCGCTGCGCCGCGTTGGCAACTTCACTTGTCAAAATAGTGCCTGGATGCAACGATAAAATTTTTGTGAAATTTGATTTAAAAATTAGTTTTTTGTAATCTACGAAAACAATCATGATGTGGCTCAAATTGTTTGTTAATAGACAGACTCTTTACTTTCACACTCTTTCAGTTTTACTTTTTATTCTGTAACACGCGGTATATTTATAATATTTTCGTAAAATTATAAAATATTGTTAGTTCTTTGGGAGACAACTAAACTTGATGAAATGTTAGCTTTTCGCTTTGTGAGTTGCAGGCTATAAGTAAAAATGATGGTTCCGTGCTTCGGAAGGTTCGAAGTCAGTCCCGGTATCTAACTATGGCTCAAGTACTTTGATACTGCTCTTTACACGACCACGTAATCCTAGTTGATACCTACTTAGTAGGCAGTTACAAACAAACATCAGGGTTCATTGGGTCGTTTGTTGACTCAGTGTCCTTCTAAGATCTGCCCTACCTTCAATCCAATTAAAATATCGTTTCCAATAGCTTAAGCGGATCTAAAACCAAGCGCCGTACAAAATTACCGCACGTCACATAACACTTAACACAGTCTTTATTTAGCAAGGATCTGTGTTGCCAACTCGTGTCTAGACAGGGGCTTATATAAGATTAGTTTTAAAATTGATCGATTTTCAATTTGCGTCCAGGTGCTCTACTGATATGAATCTGCGAGGCGTAGGTCTCATGAGTATACAGGGTGTAAGGGACAGCCCTCCGAATACTGATAGGGTCAACAATCTACATGCACCGATTGTGTGTATAAAGCTTATCGTAAAGGACGAAACTCCATACGAGTTGTCGTCTATACAGGGTGTAAAGGACAACTCTCCGAATACTGATAGGGTGCATTCAAACCGTCAAACTGAACAACTATCCCCTGGGAGCGTATGTCAGAAAACGCGAAAAAAAAAACCCGCAGGACCAGTTGTACTGTACACTCAATAGGACCGAAAATCTATAATCACATTCCAAACGACATAAAAGACTGATATAATGAAGCGAAATAATAAATTAGAATTAAACGTAATAATGAAAGATAACTGAATGTAATGTAAAATACCTAATAATGATATTAAAAAATAATGTAATACAATTAATAATAATGAATCTATTTTAAGTAATTTTAAGGTTATTTAAAGTTAGATTTAAGCATTTGACGTGTAAAATATATTTTATTAATAAATGAACTGAACTGAACTGAACTGAACTTGAGTAGTAGGTACACTTATGTGTACAATTGGGACAAAATTCTCCCACAAACAAAAGTTGATCCAGTTGTACACTAAGACCTACAACTAATAAAAATAAGCAATATAACTGTGTGGTGCCGGCTTAGAATAGCATCACCCCATTTCTTCCCCGTGGGTGTCGTAAGAGGCGACTAAGGGACTCGAGGGTTACATGGTGTATTGCAATTTTAGGCGATGGGCTGACAACCTGTCTTCCTATACAAAATCACGATCAGCAGGTTTGACGACGTTTGTATACACGACAACTCGTATGAATTTTGTCCTTTACGATAAGCTTACGCACAAGCGGGGCAATCACAAAATTTTAGTTTGCTGACGTATCCATACAAAATTCCTTTCGCTACTTTCAGAGGGTACTCAACAGTTTAGAGTTTAAACTGACAACGTACATCATACGTAAATACAAAAATGTTATTTTTTTACTGGGATGGTATTACATGCAACTTATATACCTGATACAATCTGCTTTTAAATTCTCAATTCCTGCAAGCTAATATGAAATAAGTGCATCTTCCTAAGCTTCAGTTTTTTGGCTTCAGTAGGCAACACTGGCAAGAGGTGACTGACTCAACCGGAGGACTCAGACTGTTTTGGTTACATGACCACCACACCACGTCTCTCTTGCTAAAGTACTTGTTTACTAAACGGTATATTTAGAACACCTTTGAAGGATGTACTATGGTTTATAATGTGAGTGCATTATAAACCATAGTACATTATTTTCCATAAATGAAAATGAAAAATTGAAAAAAATTGCGCCCGCCGGGACTGTGGGGTACCGTCCCACTGCTCTACCAAATGAGCTACTGGTGCCTCGAATAACACTTCCAAATTTTCAA
The DNA here is from genome assembly GCA_027580185.1 of Tuta absoluta. Taxonomy (NCBI): domain Eukaryota; kingdom Metazoa; phylum Arthropoda; class Insecta; order Lepidoptera; family Gelechiidae; genus Tuta; species Tuta absoluta. The sequence goes on along the minus strand of JAQAHW010000010.1, from coordinate 17,010,459 downwards.
TCTCTTGGTCGTCTCGAAGCGACGTACAAGTTATTGTAAACGAAACCTTTAAAGGAATATAAACTGCGAAGAGATGAAAAAGAATCTATAATTGAATTAACAACGAGTGCACATACTATTGTTAGGGCTTTTACATAGGATTTGAACTTTTAAGTGAGGGTAGTAAGGTTGCCGTGTGATGCCGGCAAAGAATAGCATTACCCCATTTCTTTCCCGTGGGTGTCGTAAGAGGCGACTAAGTGACTCGAGGGTGTGTATTGCAATTTAGGCGATGGACTGATAACCTGTCACTATGGCGCTACACAATTTTCCGAACAACCCTCAAATATTTGTCAGACGTGGCGTGAATGGCCGTTTTTACAGCCGTTTACGCTCTGCCTACCCCGCAAGAGATTATAGGCGTAATATGTATGCATGTATGTAAGGTTAAAATCACTGGTACACATATTGTACCGGGGTAGACGAGGCCTTAAACCAAAACCATTAATACATCGTATGGATATGGGTTGAGGTTACGTTGATAGTTCTACGAACTACCAAATAGACAAACGATCCAATTTCATGACAAAATTAAAACCAAAGGTGACGTCTTGGTGGAATAGCAACGACAGCCGGAATCGTCTTGATATTTCGCGGAATGTCAACTCCGCTGGCATTTAACGACGTAAATACCATGGAGAAACCATGATATTCCATTACCTACGGGACTATGTAGAGGTACGGCATATGACTTTTTTTGCATAGGACTGATTAAAGATCTTCTTTTCGCGTGGGACACCGAGTCATCCAAGTATTTTTTCCATTCGCCTACTACTAGTAGGCCTCTGAAATGGTTGTCTGAAATCATAGACAGAAACTGGAACCGATGATGGCTTACTATGCCCTCCGGAGCACGGAACCATCTTTCTTTTCGGCCAATCAGGTGGTTCATCCTGCAATGTCCTAACCAGACGATGAACAAAGTGATAAATATAAATTTTATGAGTGGCCCACCGTGAATCGAACCCGGAACCTAGTCGCACTACCACGGCGCCACATCGGCCATAATCAATATAGATATACATATAGATGACTAGCGGCCCGCCCAGCGGTTTCACCCGCTGCTAACTGATTTCCCACAGGAAACAGACCTTCTCCCGACATAAATCATACATAAAAACCTTCCTCTTGAATCACTCTATACTCTTTTAAAAAAACTTCATCCAGATCCGTTTAGTGGTTTAGAAGATTTTAGCATACAAACAAACAAACAGATTATCTATTCTTATGCTTATGACTTAAAATAACTAAACACGTGTTTCAGCATATTTGAAATTTTAACCCTTAATAGGGTCAAACGGGGGTTTAAAGTTTGTATGAAAGTTCGTTTTTTAAAATGAATTCGATCTGTTTCAAAATTTGTGATTAGACTAATAACTTAAAATAATTAAACACGTGTTTCAGCATTTTTGAAATTTTAACCATTAAATGGGTGAAAAGGGGTTAAAAGTTTGTATGAAAGTTTTTTATCTTAAATGTAATCTGTTTCAAAATTTCTGATTAGACTTATAACTTAAAATAATTAAATACGTGTTTCAGCATTTTGAAAATTTTAATCCTCATAGGTGTCAAAAGGTGGTCAAAAGTTTACTACCAGTTGGGGCTACCCGTTTTCCCATGGGAAAGTGACAATTTCCCGGAATAAATTATACTTACAAACCTTCCTCTTAAGTTACTCTATCTAATAAAAAAAACCGCATCAAAATCCGTTGGGTAATTCTAAAGATATAAGGAGACACCAAACGGGAAGCGACTTTATTTTATACTATGTAGTGATAGTGATAGTGATGTGTGAATAATACTGGGTGTACGGGACAGGTTGTAGGCATAGGTATTAATCTATGCAACTGAACAAATTGCTCCAACACTTTTATTAAAACAATTTTCCATAATATATCTCGATCGAGGTGCTGACCTATGCCTAAATCTAAACCTAATTAACCTATCCATATTTCAATAAACAAAATCTAGCTATACCTATAGGTATACCGTTTTCTGTTCTGTGCACGATTAGTCACGGGTTTCATGGCGGTGAGGGGTTCATTCAGTTCATTAGTCTAGCTATACTATACATTTTGACTATAGGCTAGGCATGTACTATAGCGAAATGGTCTGACCGGAACAATGGTTGGCAAAGTGATTTCGGCACGCGACGAAATGTTGAGCTTTACCAAGCCGTCTGTCGGCGGTTTTAACCAACTTGTAAACACAGAAGATGGTTCTTTATTCGCCGGGGACTGTATGGTTTCTTGGGTCGGTTTATTGTGAGTCGGATCATATCGTTTCTCGCGAGATTACAAGGGCAGGGATTACTTTCGTAAAACGGTACCTGTTTCTTAATACTTTTGCAGACAGAATGAAACATTTGACTTAATGGACATATTGCGTTTGTTTTAGAAGATTAAAATGTACTCTAACGCGCTAAGTTGTTTTTTGAACTGTTATTATTTTTTTTATTCTTGTAAGCGTAGTATAAAGCACTATCTATCACACGAAAGATCGTGTAAGTAATCGGTATCTTTCTTCGTGCGTCAAGTATGTACAATTACCTACCTAGCAACCGCTTTTGAGCAGCCGCTTACGACTGCTGAAAATTATAAAATAATGAGCAAGCTTAAATTTCCAGAGATAAACAACGATGTGCATTTCAAGTTATATCGCATCTCTGTTATGTTCCACATGCTCATCCGCATGACTAACGCTCAAATACCTTCATGACGTCAGTAAGGTCCTTGTCCGACGCCAGGTGCCAGACTCTTTCCAAAATTAACGTGTTCGCGTCATATCGCTTTGTCACGCAAATATGTCTGCTACACCGCATGTAGTCCAATCAAGTTACGCTTTTGAAGTTAATCAAAGTTTCAATCTATTTTGTGTAGTGCGGTGTATATTAGAAGCATGTAGTCCAATTAAGTTACGCTTTTGAAGTTAATCAAGGTTTCATAAATTTTTTTTCAATTTCTTATTTTCATTTATGAAAGTAATATAGCACTGTAAGTGGAAAATAAAACCAAAGTACAGTTAATCAAGGTTTTAATACATCCTGTGTGCACCACACATGTCTATTAGAATAGCGCCACCCCATTTCTACTGAAATGTAATGAAATCAACTTTTCGATCAACTCACAGACAGTGTAGGATAGTACTTGTATAGTATAGTAAAAAGCGACTTAATAAATAAAGGATTAATCTATGCAAACAATGTGCACCAACCTTCTCTGTAAGTGCACGCAGTATCTAGCATTCCAACCAGCGGATGCAATGATGGGAGAGATCCATGTCCAGCAGTGATCTGTTTTGGATGTTTGATGATGACTAATGCCCAATTACCTTAATGACGTCAATCAGGTCATTGTCTGACGCCAGGTGCCACCAGATTCTTTCCAAAATTGACGTGTTCGCGTCATATCGCTTTGTCACGCAAATTATGTCTGTTACAACGCTGTAGTGTAGATTATCCAATCAAATTACCTACGTGTTTTAACTTAATCAAAAAGCTATCTATAAATTAAATCTAAATTAGGTACCTGTATTAGGTTATCTTATCAAGTTAGCACTAGGTGCTAGGAATTAGTTTAAATTATTATCACTGATTTGTCTACTAGATATCTTATAATAAGGAGTTTTCTTTGTAAGAATTAAAAAAAAACAATAGTATTCCAAGAACTCTGTAGATGGCGTTGAACTGACTACGTCACTAGATGCCAAAGCCAATAGGCATGAAAAAAAAAACAGTATTTGTTCTTTCCGAATCTAACCACGTTTTTCGCGCTTTGTTATTAATTATTATTCTATTTTGTTTGTACGTTGTTTTCGTTGTGGTTTTCGTTATCATGCAGGGCAACCCCATGAAAGTTAATATTTTGTGATGCGAGTGATTTAACAATGATTAGTTAGGTTTTAGTTTACAATCTCATGCATCTAAGTCAAATAATAGAAAAATTGGGTGACATTCCGTTCCTTACGTTAACGTACCAAGTAGAGCGCTATCTATCCTATCCAGCGACTAGGAAAAAGTAAAAATAAAAACTCCCTATTACAAACCCTTCCAGTACGTTAGCTTTGCACACTTTTATATGATTGAAGTTTTTACATGCAGGATTTGTATCGAGACATTTTTACGTCACGTCACGTAACTTGACTGGACTAATGCAAGTTTGTACGAGTGAGTCATGCGAGGGTTACTAAAAACATGTCAAGATAAACAATACGCGTCAGATCGTTAACTAAATGCTTACCTTTTGATGATTAGATAAACACAGCAGATGATACGAAGTGTAAGGGAAAACCCTCTGAATACTGAAAAGCCACCCGACCACTAAAGATTTTTTCCTATGAACATATTTCGGGAAACGTCAAGAAACTTTACATCTCATACTAAAGGCAGTCAGGTGATCGTGATTTTGTAAGGGCGATCGATTGTAAAATGAAATCGATCGATAAATAAAATGAAAATGATCGATTGTAAAAATATAAAAACTTTGTCCTTTCCTGACGTATGTTTGTAGGGGAAAGTTGTTTAGTTTCATGTAGTAGTAGTATTCGGAGGGCTGTCCCCTACACCCTGCATGTGTCGAATCAAGACTATTATCTATTCTTTGGTTCTTTTAGCTGCACCTCGATTTACCCATTTAAAGAGAGTAGCGCTACTTGAAAAAGAGTGTTTTATAAATGTCTTTCTTAATTATTACTAACTAGCTGTTACCCGCGGCGTGTTATGTTTGCCTTGTGACGCCGGCTTAGAATAGCATCACCCCATTTTTTCCCATGGGTGTCGTAAGAGGCGACTAAGGGACTCGAGGGTGCGTATTGCAATTTTAAGCGATGGGCTAACAACCTGTCAATATGGCGATACACCATTTTCCGAATGACCCTCAGATATTTGTCTGACGTGGCGTAAATTTCCGTTTTTTGCCGCCGTTTACGTTCTGCCTACCTCGCAAGGGATTATAGGCGTGATATGTGTGTGTGTGTTGTGTGTTACCCGCGGCGTTGCCCGCTTAACCCTCGATTGGTGATAAAAAATGTTACCTTCTTTATGTGAGCCGAATTTCATTACAATCGGTTCAGTAGTTTTTGCGTGAAGAACAAACAAACATACAATCTTTCGCATTTGTAAAAGGTATTATTAGGATTAGGATTAGGATTATTAGGATTAGGATACGTGGAACCAATACCTACCTGTTTACGTTTTGATCCCACTGAAATTAATGCTGATTTCTTGGTACGAGTTAAGTAAGTACCTAGATATATTTGACGGCCGATGTGGCGCAGTGTTAGTGCGACTGCCTTCGACGCAAAAGGTTCCGGGTTCGAATCTCGGTACAAAGATGATATTTATCACTTTATGAATTTGTTCCGGTCTGGTTAGGATATTGCAGGGTGAACCACCTGATTGTCCGAAAAGAAATGGTTCCGTGCTTCAGAGGGCACGTTAAGCCGTCGGTCCTGTCGGTTGCTGTCTATGCTTACTTAGACGGCGGTCGTTACACAACCATGTCAGAGGCCTACTACTAGTGGTAGGCAGTTAAAAAATGCTGACACCAGGGTTCATCGGGTCGTTGGACGACTCGGTGTCCCACACTAAAAGAGAGAGAAAGAGTAGATATAGCATGTATGACGTAGTTTTGTACCTACTAAGCTTCTTTTTAGCAATATCGCAAGAGTCGTAAAAACCATCCATTCAATTTGAGGGCTTGGTAAACCCTAGAGGTTTTACCCTATTTTCCAAATATCTCGTATATTTCGACCTAAACTGTCCAAGTAATGTATGCCCTGCCACTAATTAAATTAATTAGGCGATTAACCCAATTGCTAAATGAAATTGAGACATTTTGGACGGTAATGGGTAATTCTTTAGTCGTTTATCGACTTGTGAAAAATTAGTTGTTTTTGCAATATTTGATTAATTAATGTTAGAAGTCCGTAGACTGATAGATAAAAAAATATAGAGCGCTTGATTAGGTATTGTTTTAGAAGTTGAGTAGGTAATAAATTTAGTTTTTTTCCAATCCACTCGTATCGTTTATTGATTTGATCTAAGTATATTCGTATATACTGCGAATAAACCTATGTACTTTTATTTTAGGGTTACACTTAACCTATATTTTCACTGATAGTAGTTTATAGGGTTATCTATGGTGACCTACAATGGCTTCCTTAGTCACCCCTAGCACTATCCAATAAACTTAATCAATTAATTACCAAGTAATGCGTGCTAATTGACAGAGTAAAAATAATATCGTGGTGGGAAATAGATAAATAAATACAATATATATTCTGTTTACATTGTTTATATATTCCCAGTGGCTATCTAAATAGGTTTATTGCACTCCATTAACTAATTATAAATTAATACAGTGAAAACAAACGCATAACTTTAACTTATTAGAATATGAACCATCAGTCATGTATAATCGCTAGAAGAAATAAGTTATAGAGAAAAGTGTTCAAAACATTGTGTACTTCTTGTGTGAAATATTAAAAATATGTGTTTTGATGAAACTCAATCTTGGCGGGGGACTCTGCATCGGATCACTATATTGCGCTATAAGTAAATAAGTACCTACCTATAATAATTTAGATAAATGCAAAAATTAAGCTCCAAAACAGTTATTGAGTGATGTTTTATAAAGCTGCTTGTGAATTTCCTTAGAACCTTATTTAAACGGTCTGTGTGTGTGATAGTTAAAATTAAACTACTTTTATGTAATTTACCTACCTTGTTCAAAAGCTATCAATGCCCTCATTATGGGATATAAATTTTCTTAACTTACCTTAAATTTGTGCTGTCACTCTCCATCAAATTGATTTAGACAAGGATAGGAAGTATCTAAGTCCTGTCATATTTAAAATTTTCAATGGGTTCTTCGCTATTTCTACTCAATTTATGCATCACTGTTTTTGACTTTTGAAAAAAAAAAAAACATTCCATCATTGTTTTTATCGTCGCCTATTTTGACTGTATACACATATCTTGCGTCAAATTATATGACATGACGTGTCTAAGATATCGACTATCCTTGTCTTAATCAATTTGTCAGAAAGTGACAGCACAAATTTAAGGTAAGTTAAGATAATTTATATCCCGAATTGAGGCCAAGCAGTCAATGTTGAATCTGATTTTGAACGGACTTTTATTTATTTAACTCTCCATTGCACTTATGAGTATGTCGTCGAAATAGATAAACTTGTCAGCGACACACGTTTTAATTTCTTGAATACCAAATTTTAAAACACTTCCCGTAGGTACACAATTTTTGAAAACTAGCAAAATTTCGTTTAAATCCTGCCCGCCATTGAAAATTTAATTTTATTTATTATTAATGATAGGTTTGCTCTTGACTCTAGTCTAGGTCATAGGACAGAGACAGAGTCTAAGATGGAGCGAGCTCACCAAGAAGAAGCCTGTTTACTCTTACTTTGAAGAGATTAGGGTTGTATGCGTTTGGAAACACAGACGCAGGTAGTGAGTTCCACTCTTTAGCAGTGCTCATTATAAATGATGACTGGAAACGCTTAGTCCGAATTGGTGGAATGGCAACCAGGTATGGATGGTATCCGGCGGTGCGTCTGGATGTCCGATGGTAGAAGGGAGCTGGTGGAACAAGATCGTGAAGCTCTTGAGCACACACTCCGAAGTACAATCTGTAAAAAACCGACTAGCAGGCAACCTTGCGGCGATGTGCCAGGCTATGTAGCTTGGTGTCCACCAGTTTTATGTCAATTTCTTATTCCTGATTGTTATTGTTGCTCTGTTGCCAGGTACGGGCGCGTCACGTCGGTGGGTCCGATGGAGCACGCGCTGCAGCACCGCGAGCGCGTCGGCGTGCAGGACTTCGTGTTGCTTGAGGACTACCGCTCCGAGGCCGCCTTCATCGACAACCTCAAGAAACGCTTCACGGAGAACATCATCTACGTAAGTGCTCCTTTTTACCGTGAAGTGTGACGGCCGATGTGGCGCAGTGGTAGTGCGACGCAAAGGTTCCGGGTTTAAATCCCTAATCTCTTCAAAGTAAGAGTGAACAGGCTTCTTCTGGGTGAGCTCGCTCCATCATAGATTCTGTCTCTGTCCTATGACCTAGACTAGAGTCAAGAGCAAACCCATCCTTAATAAAAAAAGAATCCCGGTGAAACTCTCACAAAGTTGATATTTATCATTTTGTGAATTAGTTCCCAGTCTAGTTAGGACATAGCAGGGTGAACCACCTGATTGTACGAAATAAAGATGGTTCCGTGCCGTTAAACCGTCGGTCCCGGTTGCTGTCTATGATTACTTAGACGGCGGTCGTTACGCAACCATGTCAGAGGCCTACTTCCAGTAGAAGGCGGATGAAAAACTCTGACACCAGGGTTCATCGGGTCGTCGGACGACTCGGTGTCCCACACGAATTGAGACCGTGAAATGTGTCCTTTCGCTCGCAATAAATATTATCCTTCTCACTTATTCTAACGAGAGACGTATCATAATGCCCGCACAAAATGTTCTAAAGTGCTCAGTTTAAAACGCCACTGCTGCAGTCTGATACTTGCTAGATTTACTCAAGTGTCCGTATTGTCCACACTGCGAGCAATTCTGACATCATCTGGGTACTAAGTGTCCTACTTTTCCACACTGAAAACCTGACATCCGATATCGGATATCCACTGACAAATTATTTTGGCTGTTGCACTCTTTGATTTTCACCTCACTCAAATTATTTGTAATCACCCCATTACATACATATATATATCACGCCTATAATCCCTTGCGGGTAGGCAGAGAGTAAACGGCCGTAATAAACAGACAGTTATGCCACGTCTGACAAACATTTGGGGATCATCCAGAAAATTGTGTATCCCATAGTGGTAGGTTGTAAGCCTATCGCCTAAAATTGCAAAGCACATATATCCCTCGAGTGCCTTAGTCGCCTCTTACGACACCCACGGGAAAGAAATGGGGTGATCATCCCATTATCAGCCCCAATTGTCACATTTCTTCCTTGCTAGGTTAGTAGGTAGGTATGTAATAATTTTAGGCATCAAGCCTCCATTACCCAACGCAACGATGTACTTAACAAAATTAGAAGTAATCCTTATTGAAAAACAGCTTACAAAGGATTACTTATTCTGATTGTGTATCCCATCAAAAACTGAGTCTTGCGCATTCCATCTCCGCAACAGCCAAGCAGGTCGTAGGCTTAATATTGAGTGGCAAGGTGTGCCTGTAGCTCACACTAGTTTTCCAAAATATCTGGGCATTACTCTGGATAGGTCACTTACCTTTAGTAAGAATTGCCAAAACATAAAAAAGAAGGTGCACACTCGGAACAATCTATTAAAGCGCCTTACTTCTACTGGATGGGGAGCAACACCTCATGTTCTGCGGACTACTGGGCTGGCGTTATCCTTTTCTGCAGGCGAGTATGCATGTCCTGTATGGAGCCGTTCAGCTCATGCAAAGCTGGTGGATACAGCCTTAAATGAGACTTGCCGGATCATAACTGGTTGCCTGAAACCGACCCCGGTTAGCCAACTGTACCCACTAGCCGGAATAGCGCCTCCAGTTGTTCGTAGATCTGTGGCTAGCTCCTTTGAAAGAGCAAAGATGGAGTCAGATGCACGGCATCCTTTGCACGACCACATCCCAGTGACACAACGGCTGAAAAGCCGTAATGGCTTTGTTAAGTGCGTCACTCCTCTTTGCACAGACCCCGAACAAGCGAGGTGCAACCTTTGGCAGGAGGGGGTGACCCTACCAGATCCTTTCGTCCCGATTGCTGAGAGCTTGCCGCCTGGCCATAATTTGCCATGGTCGGTTTGGAAATCTTTAAATAGACTTCGGACTCAGACCGGCCGGAGTAAGGAAAACATGACCAAGTGGGGCTTCTTGGAGGGTTCCGATGTAGGTTGTTTGTGTGGTGCAGTTCAAACAATGAACCACCTAACATCGTGTCCTGCGTGCCCTAGCACCTGCACGCAGGACGATCTTATGACAGCGTCTGTCAGCGCTGTCAACGTAGCCAAGTTCTGGGCCGCGACGGTGTAGTGTCTGCCATCGACACGCTAAGAAGACTTATTCTGAGTTGTTTTGACATCACAAGGTTAGTCTAATTTTGCCGATAGCGTTAATGATAGGTAATTGACCTAATCATGACGTCATTCATGAAAACATAGAAGGCAAGGCTGACGTAATATTGAAAGATAACTGAATGTAATGTAAAATACCTAATAATGATATTAAAAATAATGTATTACAATTAATAATAATGAATCTATTTTAAGTAATTTTAAGGTTATTTAAAGTTAGATTTAAGCATTTGACGTGTAAAATATATTTTATTAATAAATGAACTGAACTGAACTGAACTGTGTATGATTAAAAGTATAATCGATAAACTAAACTTTAAAAACTACTGATGGTCTTTTGAACAGCACGAGGGTTTTCAAAAAAGCGAGAACTTTTCAGGGATGGCAACTCGCGGGTGACACCGAGTGCATGATACATCTGTGCCCTATGTTATGAAACTACAGGCTACAAGGCTACAGGTGAAATTCTTAGTAGATTACGTAGCTGATTAATATTCCTGGCGCCGAATGGCGCGGGATGGTAAAAAAGCGAATCCACGAGCGCAGCGTAAAGCAGACCTTGATGCTAAGCGTGATAAGCTGAAGGCCCGTCCACTCGCAGTCATTAACTAAATTTATGTGATATATATATATATATATAATATAGCAAGCTCACCTGCTCTCATTGCGCACGAGCACACCTCGGACACTGGCGCTCAAATGTATGAAACAAACGCGTTGCTACGCACAGTCTAAGCTCGCGTAGGTGAACGCGGATCATGCTTGTGTGTGTGAGACAACATGTCAGGGTTGCCGCCATTTTGCGTTCGCGAATCGGGAATGCAATGTGCGGCAGTATGAAATGACCTTCGTCGTCGCGTCCCCTTGCTAGCCGGTGTCTGAGCGTCCTCCGAGCGCAGGTGGGCGGCGCTTGTAGGGGGAGGCAGGGAGTGACCATACTGTACGCTAGTACTATTAATTATACTGTGGCACGAGAGTTCGCAGAAAAAATTGGCTATAGTAGCCATCTCCAAGCGCATCAGCGATACGCTCTCAGGGATTTTCTAAAAATTTGAAGTGGTCGCCATGGCCGAAATCGGTCGGAGGAATCGTCATCATAATGGCTTACCGACTATGCAATAAAAGTGGAATTTCACCTGGAAAATTGTAGCCTGTAGTTTGAAAATATCGGGCACTGGAGTTACAGCTTTAGCCACAGTACGTTGACTGCGTACCATCAGTCAGACCTTGATAACTTTGGTATTCGCATTTTGACCTTGTGCCCAGTGGCGCCCTTTTGACCTGATTTGATTAATTTATTCAAAACTAAAAATATCTAAAATCTAAGGCAGACAAATTGCTGTCCGTCACGATACGATTATTTCAAAATACAACAATGAGCTTTTTCTTGTGTTTAAAATTTTAAATCATTTTAACGGTTTGTGGCGACCACCATTTTCCGTTTAAATGGTTTTAAAAACACACAACAATATACAGCTTATTGTTGTACCTTGAAATAAACTTGCCGTATAGGGCAACAATTTGTCCGTCTTTGATTTTTACTACTTGTTTTAGATTTTGAGAAATTATTAAAAAACAGATGAGGGCCACTGAACGGTCGGATTTCATTTATTGATTGTATTCAGTATTTATTTATATATACTAGCTTTTACCCGCGACTTCGTCCGCGTTAGATAGTTTTTTAGAAACAGGTTCAGGTTAAGGTGGGCTCCTGATAGTACACCTGGTGGTCTACATAAGGTACTCCAGATCCTCTCTGTCCTTGTGAATAGAAGCAGCCCATCATACTGGCCAACTTTCGTTTTGGAACCATTTCTGTATCTCTAATAGTTTAGCTGGGCTCCTGATCGTACACTTGGTGGTCTACATAAGGTACTCCAGATCCTCAATGTCCTTGTGAAAAGAAGCAGCCCATCATACTGAACAACTTTTGTTTTGGAACCAGGCCTGTATCTCTTATAGTTTAGCTGGGCTCCTGATGGTATACCTGGTGGTATACATAATGTACTCCAGATCCTCAATGTCCTTGTGAAAAGAAGCGGCCTATCATACTGAACAACTTTTGTTTTGGAACCATGCCTGTATCTCTTATAGTTTAGCTGGGCTCCTGTTGGTACACCTGGTGGTCTACATAAGTTACTCATCACTTCTTGTGAAAAGAAGCGGCCCATCATACTGAACAATTTTTGTTTTGGAACCATGCCTGTATCTCTTATAGTTTAGCTGGGATCCTGATGTTTCACCTGGTGGTCTACATTCGTTACTCCAGATCCTCAATGTCCTTGTGAAAAGAAGCGGCCCATCATACTGAACAACTTTTGTTTTGGAACCATGCCTGTATCTCTTATAGTTTAGCTGGGCTCCTGTTGGTACACCTGGTGGTCTACATAAGTTACTCCAGATCCTCAATGTCCTTGTGAAAAGAAGCGGCCCATCATACTGAACAATTTTTGTTTTGGAACCATGCCTGTATCTCTAATAGTTTAGCAGGGCTCCTGGTGGTATATCTGGTGGTCTAAATAAGGTACTCCAGATCCTCAATGTCCTTGTGAAAAGAAGCGGCCCATCATACTGAACAACTTATATTTTGGAACCATGCCTGTATCTCTAATAGTTTAGCTGGGCTCCTGGTGGTATATCTGGTGGTCTACATAAGGTACTCCAGATCCTCAATGTCCTTGTGAAAAGAAGCGGCCCATCATACTGAACAACTTTTGTGTTGGAACCATTTCTGTATCTCTAATAGTTTAAGTGGGCTCCTGATCGTACACCTGGTGGTCTACATAAGGTACTCCAGATCCTCAATGTCCTTGTGAAAAGAAGCGGCCCATCATACTGAACAACTTTTGTTTTGGAACCATGCCTGTATCTTTAATAGTTTAGCTGGGCTCCTGATGGTACACCTGGTGGTCTACATAAGGTACTCCAGATCCTCTCTGTCCTTGTGAAAAGAAGCGGCCCATCATACTAAACAACTTTTGTTTTGTAACCATGCCTGTATCTCTAATAGTTTAGCTGGGCTCCTGGTGGTACACCTGGTGGTCTACACCTGTACTCCAGACCCTCGATGTCCTTGTAAAAAGAAGCGGCCCATCATACAGAACAACTTTTGTTTTGGAACCATGCCTGTATCTCTAATAGTTTAGCTGGGCTCCTGGTGGTACACCTGGTGGTCTACATAAGGTACTCCAGATCCTCAATGTCCTTGTAAAAAGAATCGGCCCATCATACTGAACAACTTTTGTTTTGGAACCATGCCTGTATCTCTAATAGTTTAGCTGGGGTCCTGGTGGTACACCTGGTGGTCTACATCTGTACTCCAGACCCTCGAATGGTGATAAAAAGTAGCCTATGTCCGTTCTCGGTATGCTAGCAACCTCTGTGCCAAGTTTCATGAAGATCGGTTCAGCGGTTTGGCCGTGAAAGCGTAGCAGACAGACAGACAGACAGACAGAGTTACTTTCGCATTTATAATATTAGTGTGGATAGTGTGGATTACGCGCCGCCTTAACTACGAACAGCATTTTGTTATAACAAAGACACTTCCCTATGTCAATTTAACAAAACAAAGTTCATCCGTACTAATATTATAAATCTGAGAGTTTGTGTGTGTGTGTGTATCATGGTAATATGGTATGTATGTTTGTTACCTCTTCACGCTCAAACGGATTGACCGATTTGGATGAAATTTGGAACACAGATAGAGTATAACCCGGATTATCACATAGGCCACTTTGTACCGCGGGAAAACGGGTGAAACCACTGGGCGGAAATCTAGTAATTAATACGATTTTGTTTGCCCGCAGACGTACATCGGCAATGTGTTAATCTCAGTGAACCCATACAAGAACCTGCCAATCTACACCGAGGAGAAGGAGAAGCTGTATTACAAGAAGAACTTCTTCGAAGCACCACCACACGTGTAAGTAAATTCCCAGACATGTCCTTTCAGATTTACTATGGTTTATTATGCACTCACTGTGTACGTCGCTTCGAGACGAGTACTAAGAGATTGAAAATTTGAAAGTGTCAGTCGGGGCGCCGGTAGCCCAGTTGGCAGAGCAGTGGAACGGTACCCCACGGTCCGGGGTTCAAGTCCCGGCGGGCGCTAACATTTTTTCAATTTCTTATTTTCATTTATGTTCTTTCGGATACAGACAACCCAAAAACGGTAGACATTTTTGCAGCCAAAGCAATAACACTTCTCAAACTTGAGTACCAAATTTTAAAACACTTCCCGTGATAGGTATACAATTTTTGCGAACTTGCAAAATTTTCGAGTGCGGGCAGGATTTGAACCTGCGACTTTCGCATTACTAGTGGCGACGCCTCTTCCATCTGGGCTACCGCAGAATTAGTCGCCGGTTATTAGTTGCAAAACTAACCCGGTAGATGGAGCCATGCCAAGCGTTACTGGCATTAAAATACACTTGCAAAATTGGCGGGCAAGAATGAGCTGCGGTAGCCCAGATGGAAGAGACGTCGCCACTAGTAATGCGAAAGTCGCAGGTTCAAATCCTGCCCGCACTCGAAAATTTTGCAAGTTCGCAAAAACTTCTCAAACTGTTTAGGAAAAAAGATAAGTCACCTATGTGTGCCGCACTTTAGGAAGTATGGCTGTAAGTACTGGCTGGTACCGGGTAGATCCAGTCCGATCCGTTTTTCCCAGGACTACTTCTAAGCCCAGTCCTGGCCCAAAGGTTTCCAAAAAACCAAAACTATCCCCGGGTGAGCCCTAATTCCCCACTAGATTGGCAGGTGTAGATTCAGAGGTCCCATAGCCAAATAGGATGAAATTTTTCTAATGACCGATCCTGACATATTTTCCTAGGAAAAAGTTGTTCAGTTTCATGGTCTGCATGCACCAGTATTCGGAGGGCTGTCCCTTACACCCCGCATAGTTAGATACATTTACAAAGTTGTTGAATTTGTTTCCACGTAATCATAATGTTTATACCCACGCAATACTTATCGCATTTCGACTATCAAGTCTCATATCGACAGGCGATAAGAAGAGTTTATGGAAACCAGGATACGATAAACCAAAATCGAAGGACTGAATTGTATTGATAAATGAGGGAAAACCAAAAAGATAGTGAGATTTGAAGCCATTTGGGCATTTCATTGCATCAGCTGTACTTTCGGAGAAAAAACGTATTTTTTTAAATAATAATATCCACTTATGTACGTCTCGCTTGAAATTCTTTGCTTTAGCAAGAAAATATGAAATTAATAATCATAATTTGTTTTTTATAGATATGCCATCGCTGACAACGCATACCGTTCATTGGTCTACGAACGCAGGGAACAATGTATTCTGATCTCAGGTAACACTAGTCCCATGACATTTCTCATAATGAGGCACAGAAGCACCCTCAATTTCGACGCCTATTCTCTTTCCGCACAGACTCTACACATATCACGCCGTTTTTGGTGTAGGCAGAGCGTATAAAATAACGAACATTTACGCCACGTCTGACAAATATTATAGGGTAATGCAGAAATTAGTTAATATCTTTAGTAACAAGATGTCAGCCAATCACCTAAAATTGCTATACACACAACCCTCGAGTCCCTTAGTCGCCTCTTACGACACCCACGGGAAAGAAATGCTATTCAAAGCCGAGATCACACGACATTCAAAACTCCTAAACCCTAATCATCAACACTTAACACTTCCATCAGTTATTTTTTGATACCAGCACGATTAAAAAAGTTTTTATTTATGTACTTTTCAACAGGTGAATCCGGTTCAGGCAAAACAGAGGCATCAAAGAAAATACTCGAATACATCGCAGCAAGAACTAATCACCTTCGCAATGTGGAAACAGTCAAAGACAAACTGCTCCAGAGCAATCCGCTGCTCGAGGCCTTCGGAAACGCAAAGACCAACAGAAACGACAACTCCAGTCGATTCGGGAAGTACATGGACATACAGTTCAATTACGAAGGGGCTCCAGAAGGAGGGCACATCCTCAACTATCTCCTGGAAAAGTCGAGGGTGGTCAGCCAGATGGCTGGCGAGAGGAATTTCCACATCTTCTACCAGCTTTTGGCAGGTGCCGATGAGGAGATGCTAAGGAAGTTGTTCCTGCAAGCGAGGCCTGAGTCGTACAAATACACAACTGATACAGTAAGTTTAAAAACAAACCGACTTGTTGCAATTTCCTTGAATTTGATAGCACCCAAATGCAGACGATGAACTGCTAAAATACGACGAAAGAATGCTGCTTTTGAGTCGATAAGAGCAAAGTCACTAACCCTTAAAATATAAAGATATAAAAACTGAGTGCGATTTGTAATTGTCTTTAGTGTATTTAAATCTCGAACTATAAAAGCAAGCCCAGAACTCCTGATTCATAAAACCTACGCTAACCATGTTACGCATCGATAGCCATATCAGTGATACATTTATCCACTTCCAGGCTTCCCAAATGGCGCACAAAACGAATGATGCAGAGCAATTCCGCACAGTACGAGAGGCGATGAAGGTTATTGAGATCAGCACCGCCGAACAGACGGAGATGTTTGAGATCGTCGCCAGCGTGTTGCATCTCGGCAACGTCAAGTTCGTCCAGAACAACAAAGGCAATGCTGAAATCCTTTCGCATGATGCACACAGCAGCAACGTTGCTAGCGTAAGTCTATTACTTATCAGTCTATCACTGTTAATCTGAAAACCCTAATTCATTAGTACATTAGATCTTCCAAATAAGTAATACAATATGTAATTCGCCACGACATGCAAAGAAAGAGAAAAGAAAGTACGTACATTGTAGGTATGGCCAAGATTTTAATGATTGTCGAAATTATATGCATTGTAATGGCAAAAATCGAAATACAACGGCAAGTTTGTCTAGAACGGCAAATAAGAGGCTAACAGATACAATCTGCTATCATCGTTGTCGTTACCAAGCGTAAAAATTGGTAAACTATTTTAGTAAGAAAGATCTTACGCCCTCTAAGCTTCCAACGATTTGCCTAAGTTATCAAACTTATTCTTTCAATCGATATGTTGATAGAATTATAGTTTCGATTATGTAAGTATTGGAATAACATCCTCATCTTTTTGTTGGTTGTCATTGACATAATCACGTATCACTATATTAACGTTACTACCGCAAGGCATTAACTAGGACCATTGTTCTACAATGTTTATGTAAATAGTCTGGCCTAGACACATTGTTCCAAATCTGCGAAATGTTTGACGTCATAGAACTACTCAATTTATCATATTACGATTACGCTTCCATCATACCTTACACTGAAACACTGAATATCATGTTTAAGGATGATTCTGTATTTTTTAGATATAGTTATGCATCTGACATCAACTGTAATGTATTGTCGTAGAACAAAGTGAATCCATTTTGCGGATAATTCAGGATGTGTGTGGCAATGTTTCCTTCCTGAGACATGAATAATCATTATTCATACACAGTAGGAGTATTATTCGTATTTTGTCATGGCATATGGTGATGTTTATTTCCTGTAGTTGACCTACAGGAAACGGCTAAAGTTTATAAATAAATGTGATGCACAAACCATGTTCTTTTACAGCTAAATGGCAAGCAATTATGCGAGGCCGTCTGCCTGATAAGCTGACACCGTAACCCGTTTTACTATCCCACTAAAGACGATTTAATGTAGCTTTAATGGCATACATAAACTCTTTGTCGTCGTATTACATTAGGGTGGATTTCACAAAACTAAGGACATAATTCGTCAAAATCACTACATAGTATAAAATAAAGTCGCTTCCCGTTTGGTGTCTCCTTATATCTTTAGAATTACCCAACGGATTTTGATGCGGTTTTTTTTATTAGATAGAGTAACTTGAGAGGAAGGTTTATAAGTATAATTTATTCCGGGAAATTGTCACATTCCCATGGGAAAACAAGTAGCCCAACTGGTACTAAACTTTTGACCCCCTTTTTACACCTTTAAGGATTAAAATTTCCAAAATGCTGAAATACGTATTTAATTATTTTAAGTTATGAGTCTAATCAGAAATTTTGAAACTGATCACATTTAAGTTAAAAAAACTTTCATACAAACTTTTAAGCCTTTTTTCAACCATTCAAAAGTTAAAATTTCAAAAATGCTGAAATACGTATTAAGTTTTTTTAAGTTATTAGTCTAATCACAAATTTTCAAACAGATCACATTCATTAAAAAAAAACAACTTTCATACAAACTTTTCACCCCGTTTTGACCCTATTAAGGGTTATAATTTCAAATATGCTGAAACACGTGTTTAATTATTTTAAGGCATAAGTCTAATCACTAATTTTGAAACGGATCACACTTAAGACATCGAACATTCATACAAACTTTTAACCCCCTTTCATCACTTGGGGGATTAAGAAAACCGGAATTTTATCTATTATAGTTGCTTTATTGCATAAAAACTTCATGTCCAAGTTTTATCTCTCTATCTTCAGAAGTTTAGCATTTATACTATCACGAAAACTGAGAAAGAAATAACATTATTATTAGTTCCATAATACAAACATAGATGTCGCTGTTAGTTTTTCAAACGCACTATCTTTTAAAATCGTTATGTTTTATTAATTGCCGTTCTTGGTGCTCGAGGTGCTCGATGAAAAATCGTCTAACTTTCTTAAGACTAATTTTATCTACATCCCTTATGTGTTAATGAAGCGAGACGGATTATCACTTCATAGTATAAAGTAAAGTCGCTTCCCACGTCTGTCCCAGTCTGTTTGTTTGTTTGTATGCTAAAATCCTTAAAACTACTTAACGGATCTGGATGAAGCTTTTTCTTGCCGTGTGATGCCGGCTTAGAATAGCATCACCCCATTTCTTACCCATGGGTGTTGTAAGAGGCGACTAAGAGACTCGAGCGTGTGTAGTGTGTAGTGTGAAGTGATAATGCTATCCTACATTGAATAAAGTTATTTCATTTTCATTTTTTTTCATTTTCATTTTCATTGCAATTTTAGGCGACGGGCTGACAACCTTTCACTATAGTGATACACAGTTATCTGATTGACCCTCAAACTTTTGTCAGACGTGGTGTTAATATCCGTTCAACGGCCGTTAACGCTCTGCCTACCCCGTAAGGGATATAAGCGTGATTTATGCATGCATGAAGCTTTTTTAAAAGATAGAGTGATTCAAGGGAAAGGTTTTTCTGTATGAATTATGTCGGTGGAAGGTCTGTTTCCCGTGGGAAATCAGTTAGCAGCGGGTGAAACCGCTGGGCGGGCCTCTAGTGTTTGATAATTCTAAGGTGTCTAGTCGCGGTCCGCGGTTGATGGAAATGGTGCTAAAACTTATCTCTGGCTTTGCTGACTGATATTGGCTAGGGGTTTGTCAGGCCGCACGATAAAGGAACATAATGGATAAAAATCATAGGGTGTTCGTCTTCCACAGCTCCTCAAAGTGAACCCCACGAAGCTCCGAGAAGCGCTCACTAGTCGCACCATCGACGCTCGAGGAGACGTGGTGAACACTCCCTTGGACCTGGAGCAGGCCCAATACGCCAGGGATGCACTGGCCAAGGCCATGTACGAGAAGCACTTCAGCTGGCTGGTGAAGAGGCTGAATTCCTCGCTTGCGCCTAAAGACAAAGACTTTAGATCATCCGTGATGGGAATCTTGGATATTTACGGATTTGAAATTTTCCCTAAGAACAGGTCAGTAGCACAGAATAACGTATGGAATCAGCTGCATACCTAATGTAGGTATTCTGTGTAATAGGTATGAAGTATATTTCAGGATTGAATAAACTTCTACTGGAGACCGTTCGTAATGGCGTACAATGGAAGGCTCACCTCCAGCAGGGGACTGCAAAAGGCTGATGTATTTTATGATGTGAAATATGTCAACTGTTCGTGTGGTATCTTGGAATTCATATAAACACCTTTTTCAAAAAATTCGGCATTTTAACAAATGATTTCGCTCTCTTCTACAGCTTTGAGCAGTTCTGCATCAACTTCTGCAACGAGAAACTCCAACAGCTGTTTATCCAGCTGACCCTTAAGTCTGAACAGGAGGAGTACCTCCGCGAGGGCATCGAGTGGGAACCAGTAGAGTACTTCAACAATATCATCATCTGTGACCTCATTGAGGCTCGGCATAAAGGTAAGTGATATTCTTTTATCCATCACGGAATTGCTCTCGACTCTTGTCTAGGCCAAAAAATTAAGGAACAAAGCAACCTCTCATAGAAGCCTGGCTTTTGTCCAGCAGTGGACATAGGTGGTGCAGAGATGGGCAAAAGAAAACTCAGTAATAAGTAGTTTGAAGGCGTGTTATTGGGCTGCTCCCGAATGGAAAAGTGAATATTAAAATTAGTACATTTAAATCGTTGGCTCTTATATTACTATGGCGCCATCTGTCAAGCATGTCTTGAACTGGTTACAAACATTACATACAAACTATAGTTATCCTTCGATCAAGGATCTACATGAAGCTACTTATTAAGATGATACAAGAATGATTTTATAGATGGCGCTGTACACATTACATTAGCTAATAATACAATCTCTATTGGATAGATGGATCTGTGAGTACAGGCTTATGTTAAGTTATGTACTTAAAATAAGCTCTGGTATTTCCACGTGCCGTATGCCGGTATGCCGTGTGATGCCGACTCAGAATAGCATCACCCCATTTCTTTCCCGTGGGTATCGTAAGAGGCGACTATGGGACTCAAGGGCGTGTATTGCAATTTAGGCGATAGGCTGACAACCTGTCACTACAGCGATACACAATTTTCCGAATAACCCTCAAATGTTTGTCAGACGTGGCATAAATGTACGTTTTTTGCAGCCGTTTACGTTCTGCCTACCCCGAAAGGGATTATAGGCGTGATATGTGTCTGTGTGTGTGTGGTATTTCCACATGACGGCGAAACCCTTCAATGGGAGGGTTGTGAACTATTACGGAGCTACTACCGCTTATGTGAAATCGTCCAGCCGGGGCAAGGTCACAATATCTATCACTTTCACTATCTTGGGGTTGTTTAAAATATTTAACATTCCCAGGCATAATCTCGATCATGGATGACGAGTGCCTCCGACCAGGCGACGCTAATGACATCAGCTTTTTGGAGAAGATGTCGCAGCAGCTAGACGGCCACCCGCACTACAAGTCACATCGCAAGGTTGATACCAGGACGCAGAAACTTATGGGTCGTGATGTAAGTACAAACTTTACTTCTTATTTAAGGCGAGCGTAGTCGTGAACGGCCTCGACAGCGGCGCCACTTCACAAAAAAAATCTCTTCATACAAACAATTTATCAAAATATCCTTGGTTTTAATTTTACTTAAGGATAATACTAAAAACTTGAGCAACGGACATTCTGATAGACTTTAACTTTCATAGATAATGTTCACTGAATCCTATACATATAAACCATGTAATGAGCCGTGTGATGCCGGTTTAGAATAGCATCACCCCATTTCTTTCCCATGGGTGTCGTAGGAGGCGACTAAAGGACTCAAGGGCTACATGTGTTTTGCAAGTTTAGATGATGGGCTGAAAACCTGTCACTATGGTCATTTACAATGTTCTGAATGGCCCACAAAAGTGGCATAAATGACCGTTTTTTTACGGCCGTTAACGCTCTGCCTGCCCGCAAGGGATATAGGCGTGTTAGATGTATGTATAAACCATGTCTCTCTCATTCCAGGAATTTTGCCTTGTCCACTACGCTGGTGAGGTGACGTACAATGTCAACTCGTTCTTGGAGAAGAACAACGATCTGTTGTTCCGCGACCTGCAGGGCGTTATGGCCTCAAGTGGCAACTCCATTGTCAGCAATTGCTTCCAGGTATATTTAATCTAAACCTGTCAAATGGTCAACCATAAGCATTTCGTTTCATACTATTACTTTTCCTTAGGTCTGCTGTAAGAAATTTCTTATTAGAGATAAGCAGTGCCTGTTGTGTCTGTATTCTTTTTATGTTAGTATCTTTACTTTTTTTGTGCACAATAAATCGTAAATTAAATAGTCAAGGCTATAAGTCAACCGCAACCGTAGACTGACCACCAGATGACCAGATAATACCTAGTCAGAAACAGAAGAGGTGTCCATCCCTAACATTACAAGTGATACCCACTGATACCCAAAAACATACATACTCGTTCTTCTAAAAAACCCGATGAGAAAAATTACATAAGCCTGGCGTCTTCAAAAGGCCAGTTTAGTCTCCTCAAGGGAATTAATAAATCCTAGATCTTACAGAAGATCTAACAAATCTTGATGTGTCTTCCAGGACTGTGACTTCCAAAGCAAGAAGCGCCCCGACACAGCCATCACGCAATTCAAGAACTCTCTAAATGAGCTGATCAAGATCCTCAGCAGCAAGGAACCTTCCTACATCCGCTGCATCAAGCCCAATGACTTCAAGATGCCCAGTAAGTTCAATTTTTCACCCAAAATAAGACTGCTATAGACCATAGGCTATTCAGTTGAGGCTTAAACATAAAGATACTTTTAAAAATTTCAGTTTCTACTTTCTACATTAAACAGAATACTTGAATCAGTTTTACAACCATACTCACTTGAAACGATCATATAATTTTGTATAAGTGTACCTCTACTGAATAGCTCTACATCTACTGAACCTACCCTTCTTCCAATTTATTTGATGTCAAGATGTTTGTATGTATTAACTTTATTGTACCACAAAACAAATTTACATTATTAGTAAAGGATGGAATAAAACAAGAGGCACAATGGCGGACTTATCCCACAAAGGGATCTCTTCCAGTCAACCTTTGAGAGACTCAGAGGATATGTAATTTGCAGGTAAACTACGGTACTTTAGCTGTCTCCTTCATTATATAAATGGGATATGCAGCAGTGTTTTTTATTCCCTTTAGGTGCTCATGCCGAGTTTTATATCAGTTCATGCTTTAAAACTAGAAAGACAAATTGAAGAACCCGATTTTTGTTGCAGTGCAATTCGATGAGAAGCTGGTGTCGCACCAGGTCAAATACCTCGGTTTGATGGAGAACCTTCGCGTGCGCCGGGCAGGCTTCGCGTACAGGAGGACCTATGAGGCATTCTTGGAGAGGTAAGTTCGCATTTTCTGCTTCACATGTCAAAATACGGGCTCGAAGTTACCAAGGACTGTTGAAAGAAAGCGAAAATATGGTCTCCAATTTTCCAGAGACGGCGCCGGCAAACTTAAATAAAAGTTACTCAAAGTTTGGACTCAAAGTTAACACAGAGTGTATATAGAAAAACAATATGTTTCCACCCATGAACAAGGAACAGACAAAAGATTTCTATAAGATAAGATATTATATACTTCATAAAAAACAATACATCTATAAAGTTCGATGAACTCTGTCCAAATGTTTTCCTTAATGTTACCACAGGCTTAGGCTCTGACACCAGGGTTCATGGACGACTCAGTGTCCCACACGAAAAGAAGAAGACCACAGGTTTTTCATATAATATCAAAATTTCGTGCAAATTTTCAGATACAAGTGCCTAAGCGCAGCCACATGGCCCAACTACCGCGGCCCGGCTCGGGACGGTGTACAGAAACTCGTAGAACAACTGAGATACGAAAAGGAGGAATACAGGATGGGCAAGTAAGTGATCAGCTCCGTTATAAAGCATTTATTTGACCGTATATCTGTCTGTGCCGCGTTGGACAAGCCAGTGGGCTAGACGAATGGGAACGGAAGGAATGCATTTCAAGTCAAGACAATACGTTTCTATCGCAAAAAAAGAGGCAACCCTTCTTTAGGATCTTTTGAGAAAGACGTCTCCAAGAAGTAATAAACACTCGAATCTGTTCACTGGTTGATAAACCTAAAGAAAAAGCAGTCTATGATACACCTTCATCGCTTTCAGACCAGCATGTAATCTAAAAGCACGTTCACACTTTGCTCCTATTCCTGCCGCTGTCACGAATATAGCTCGAAGTATCAACGCGAGTGAGTGTCCTCTCGCATCAATACGAGTGAGCGAGATAGCACTAAATTCCACACGCGTTCGCGATGCCGCCGTTCTTTTGACTCGCGTACGAAAAGCCGACATTCGAGGGAGCACGGGTGGCAGCGGCATGACGAGTAGCAGCGCGAGCAATCTGTTTACATACTCGCGCTGCCCACTTCCCTTACTATTTCCCTCCTGCCCATATTGGCATTGCGTGAACGTGCTTTAAGGCATTTTTCAAATCACGTTATAACTTCCAGCACAAAAATCTTCATCCGCTTCCCGAAGACGCTATTCGACACGGAAGATGCGTACCAGCTCAAAAAGAACGACATCGCGACCATCATCCAATCCCGCTGGAGGGGATACTGGCAACGGAAGAAGTACTTGGAAATGAGACGAGCAGCCATTGTCATACAGAAGTGGGTGCGAAGGTTCCTGGCGCAAAGATTGAAGGAAAGAAGGAGGCATGCCGCTGACGTTATTAGGGCTTTCATTAAAGGTAATTTTCACAATAACACAACCATAGCCAGTTATTATACAGTCTTGCCGGAGAGAGCACTGGCAACGGAAGAAGTACTTGGAAATGAGACGAGCAGCCATTGTCATACAGAAGTGGGTGCGAAGGTTCCTGGCGCAAAGATTGAGGGAAAGGAGGAGGCATGCCGCTGACGTTATTAGGGCTTTCATCAAAGGTAATTTTCACAATAACACAACCATAGCCAGTTATTATACAGTCTTGCCGGAGAGAGCACTGGCAACGGAAGAAGTACTTGGAAATGAGACGAGCAGCCATTGTCATACAGAAGTGGGTGCGAAGGTTCCTGGCGCAAAGATTGAGGGAAAGGAGGAGGCATGCCGCTGACGTTATTAGGGCTTTCATCAAAGGTAATTTTCACAATAACACAACCATAGCCAGTTATTCTACAGTCTTGCCGGAGAGAGCACTGGCAATGGAAGAAGTACTTGGAAATGAGACGAGCAGCCATTGTCATACGGAAGTGGGTGCGAAGGTTCCTGGCGCAAAGATTGAAGGAAAGGAGGAGGCATGCCGCTGACGTTATTTTTCACAATAACACAACCATAGCCAGTTATTCTACAGTCTTGCCGGAGAGAGCACTGGCAATGGAAGAAGTACTTGGAAATGAGACGAGCTGCTATTGTCATACAGAAGTGGGTGCGAAGGTTCCTGGCGCAAAGATTGAAGGAAAAGAGAAGGCATGCTGCTGACGTTATTAGGGCTTTCATTAAAGGTAGTGGTAAAAATATACCCTTAAAAAACTTTCATTCATCAGTTCAAATCAGATATCAGCTGGATTTTGTCATTCAGTAATACTTATATTATAAGTAACAAAAAAAAATGAGTACGAAAGGCACCATCTAAGCGATTGTCCTGTTAAAAGTTATCAGAACAAATAATCATAAATGCCACCTCTTCCTTCACGTTTGGGTAGTTGTAACATAAAACAACTGGACAACCCTGGCTTCAAAAACCCGCATAAGTACCAAACAAGTCACTGATTCTACTTTCAAAACCCGCCTCTTGCAGGTTTTATCACCCGAAACGGCCCGGAAACCCCTGAGAACCGCCGCTTCCTTGGCATCGCCAAGGTGCACTGGCTGAAGAGGCTGTCCACGCAACTGCCTGTCAAACTGCTCAGCACAACCTGGCCACCGTGCCCTGCTACCTGCCAGGTAAGAATGACAACTTAGGTATAGGACCCGAGCAATTGTAGAAAAAACACAGTACAAGACAGCAACTATGCGAAGACGCAAATCTTATCCTACAAAACACAACCGAGGATATTTCAGGTATACTATCAAGTAAGTAAGTAAGTAATTTTGATTGCATTTGAATGTCTTCCTGCTACATATATCAATATTTTTTTATGTCATCGCCGTTACAGGAAGCGTCTAAAGAGCTGCACAGATTGCACCGCGCTCACCTAGCCAGGAAATACCGTCTGGCGTTGACACCTCAAGACAAGAAACAGTTCGAACTCAAAGTCTTGGCTGAGAAAATGTTCAAGGGTAAGAAGATACTCCTTAAAGACTATTTTAGACCTATAAAACTTGCAAAAGTTGTAATTTGGATCAAAAGACCAAAGTCAGAATAAGTCCAGATGAACCCATTGTTAGGATACCGACAGTTTATTGATCGATCCAGCTTCCAAGACGGATATGGTCAATACTATCGCCTAAACGTTACACTTCCAGGGAAGGTTCTCTATAGTCTACAATATAATCTCTTGCGTTCCTTTTTTCGACTAATGTAATTGACAACTAAGTCATCATTAAAATTTTCCAGGCAAGAAGAACAGCTACCCCGCAAGCGTGGGCGACCGTTTTGTCGACGACCGGCTGGCTCCCGAACACCAGATGCTCCGCAACACCTTCATGGCCTCGCCTTCGTGGCCTACTGGCGAACAACTTATGGTAGGTATCCTTTATGTAAGAACACATAATGGTTTTGAAGCACTTGATGATAATGAAAAGAACTACTCTGCAAGACCGGCTGCTCTCAGAACAGAAGGTGCTCAAGAACTTCATGAGTTACTGGAAAACAGATAGTGCATGTCATGTCCATTCAGTGCCGTTTCAAGAGCTTGCAGCCAAAACTAAAGAAGGAATCTGCAGCCAAAATTCCTTACCTCATCCATTACTGAAAATTGCTATTTCGAAACCAAGATTTCAGTAGCATATACATGGCGTGCAAGATTTACATCAGATTCTATATTGCTCACGACTCTAATCTAGGCCAGATAATGCTGAAACAGACTTTAGCCGACATGGAGAATCACGCCCAGAACTTCAAGAACTTTTTAAGGATTTCTCGTCATCTTATCTCAAAAAAGATTTTCATAACTTATCTATTTCAGTACTCATGCGAAGCCGTGAAGTACGACCGTCGCGGCTACAAGCCCCGCGAGCGAGCGCTCCTCGCATCCGACAAAGCGCTTTATGTCCTCGATGCAGCTGGAAGGAAGACATACAAACTGAAGCACCGTCTGCCTTTGGACAAGCTGACCGTAGTGGTCACTAATGAGTCCGATGGTCTCGTGCTGATCAAGATCCCTCAAGAACTCAAGAAAGATAAGGTAAGTCTTTAAAGATACGCATAGATTTATGCGTCAGCTTTTGGACAAAATCCGATAGTCTCATGCTGATGTAGATCCGTCAAGAACTCAAAAAAGGTAAGGTTAATCTTTAAAAAGACGAAACGACGAAAGAAGTAAAACATAGCCTTTGGACAAGTTGACCGCGATGGTCACTAATGTGGAGTCTGATGGTCTCGTGCTGATGAAGATACCTCAGGAACTCCAGAAAGACAAGAAGGGGAGTAATGTTCAGGTAGAGTTGTAGATTTCAGATTGTTAGTAGAAGCATCTTCTACTTACAATGTGCCTATGAACCAGTCAAAGACCAGGTCATTGATTGAGGATTCTAAGGAACTCTCGAGATTTCATTTGGACGGAATACCACGTACTGTCCAGATGAAATCTAATGAGTACATGTGTTTGAGTCTGTGCACAAAGAGTCGAGGAATTGATGGCGCCTCTTTTACTTCAATAAGAGAAATGATATAGCAACCTATGAAATAATTATTATTCTCTTTTTGCCCACGCCTATTCTCTTTCTGCACAGTTTACTACTTTGCACACTCGGCATATAATTGGTGCACTGGGAATTACAAAGCAAATAAATCCTTTGTCTAGGATTTTGCTCGCATGATGATTATATCTACCTTAAACCTTGACGTCCCTTATTCCAGGGTGACCTGATCATATCCGTGTCACACTTGATCGAAGCCCTGACCATCGTCACTGAGTTCACCAAGAGGAACAACATCATTGAGATTGTGGACACCAGGACGTAAGTATACCTATCAATATATTGAATCTATAGAAAAAATCACCTTTTATTTGTGGTCTAGAAGTGAATGAAGAGAGATAGGAACATACATACCTACATACATAAATGACAGATAGGCAGATACTATACACTGCCACTTACTACGATACTTGCATACTTCTTTCGGTTTCTTTACATTCGTCAATCTTCTCATGCACGACTGCAGCATGATTGATGAATCTTGTATCACACATCATGTCGATACTGTACAATATACAGTATGAAAATAGTAAATACCTTGATTCTGAGATTTGTCCGCTGGACCTCGCCGCGCGCCGGCCAGTTCCCGATATTATCAAACTATAGGCTACAATTTTACAGGTGCAATTCGATGTTCATTGCATAGTTGGTAACCCTAATGTCACCAGGAATATTAACCGGCTACGTAATGTACTAAGAATTTCACCGGTAGACTTGTAACCTGTAGTTTCATAACATAGGGCACATGTCGCTCCGTCGCAAGCTTCCAAGATATTTTACATATCTCGTTTGTTTATATTAGCGAGCCGCGAGTGGCTAATTCTTGTCAAATTACGACGAGCAGCCTGGCCGTAGGCGGATGAATATAACAGAAGCAAATGAACAAATATAATTTTAAATAACCAGTGCCTGATACTATCAAAACTACACACTACAAATTTACAGTAGATGGGTACGCATTATAATACCTGCTGGGCTAACATGCGCGCCACGATAAAATTTTGTCACCGCATTATATCGTCTGCGGCTCCCTTCATTGTGATTAATTTTCGCACTTTTTTCCTCCCGAAGTTCTGTGCGCATGAGACGACAAAATATGTCGTGGCACGCATGTTAGACGTACAGGAATATTAACTGGCTACGTAATGCACTAAGAATTCCACCTGTAAAATGGTAGCCTGTAGTTTGATAATAACGGGCACAGGAGATGATATGGTAGAAAGTTCAGTATAAGACACTTTATTCGTACCTTTTGCTCCAGGATCGCTCACAATCTGGTTAACGGCAAGCAAGGCGGCACGATTGAGGTGACCAAGGGACCACAAGCCACCATCCACCGTGCGAAGAGTGGCAACCTTCTTGTGGTAAGCAAAATACTGATTAAAAAGTCCTGTCCTGTATAATTGAGTCCATAAACTCTGAAACAAAAAGAGTTAGTTCAGTGCCGGCAACGCGTCAACTAGAAGATACAATAATGATACATACACACATACATATATCACGCCTTTATCCCTTGTGGGGTAGGCAGAGCGTTAACGACGAATGACGACCGATGTGGCGCAGTGGTAGTGCGACGCAAAGGTTCCGGGTTCGACCCGGTGGGACACTTACAAAAGTTGATATTTATCTCTTTGTGAATTTGTTCCCGGTCTAGTTAGGACATGGCAGGGTGAACCAACTGATTGTCCGAAAATAAATGGTTCCGTGCTTTGGAGGGCACGTTAAGCCGTCGGTCCCGGTTGCTGTCTATGATTACAGACGGCGGTCGTAACACAACCATGTCAGAGGCCTACTAGTGGTAGTAGGCGGTTGAAAAACTCTTGAAACCAGGGTTCATCGGGTCGTTGGCTGACTCGGTGTCCCACACGAAAAGAAAGAGAAAGAGCGTAAAAAACGGTTGCTTTCGCAATGTCTGGCAAATATTTGAGGGTTAATTCAGAAAAATCGTGTATTACTATAGTTACAGGTAAAATTGTAATACACATGAAACTCTCGAGTCCCTTAGTCACCTCTTACGACACCCGCGGGAAAGAAATATGGTAGTGCTATTCTAAGCCAGCATCACACGGCACATCTAATATCATGTGTTTGTTGCAGGTTGCCTCACCTTAAAGGAATCCAGCAGTATTTCCATCAGACTAGGTATTTTAATCACGTTACAACGAAACTTTTTGTACTTCATCCAAGTTAGATGCATTTAATTATGATAATTTATTCATTTATTTGTAACATGTCAGTAATATTGACCGCATTTTTAGAAGATATTTATTTAATTTGGCTGTAACACTGTCGTTTCATATAATAACGTTTTTACCGATAAGAACAAAAAATATTGATTATTTTTAAATAGACGATTGTATCAAGTGATTACGTACAAAATACTTATATTTGTTTTGTTATTTTATATTTGCCATGAAGATGTATGATAAAAATATAAAAGTGTCAAACATAATGTATTGTTAAAACGAAAACATGTCACATTATGTACCAATTTGGTTAAATTGACGTTAGTAATTCATTGTTGTAGTACTTAAGCTGAATCAAAGGTGCCTAATGAAATCAACTTAGAATTTTTTAGTGTAATTAAAACATAAAATCGGATTTAATTCGCTGAATGTTTATTTGAATATTTTATGAAATACTTGGCCTTCGCCCTGTTGTATATCTTACAACAGCGTGATACTTGATAATATAAACTCCCAAAGTGCAAACTTGCAATGCATAAAAAAGTGCCGCCAAAGCCAGTGATGTCAATGAAAGGCTCGCATTATATAAGGTGTAAAAAATTAGCTGAGAATATTTTAAGGGGTGAACCAGTACGTGAAACTGAACAACTTTCCCCAAAGAACATTGGTCGAAATATTAAAAATAATAATTTGACCCTCCCTTACTTAGTGTGTTACCCGGCCGGGATAATTTGTATGGGAGGGCCAATTTTTTTTTCATATTTCGACCTATGTTCCTTGGGGAAAGTTGTTCAGTTTCAAGCACTGGTTCACTCCTTAAAATATTCTCAGCTAATTTTTTTACACCATGTATTCGTCCGCCGGTCGGCGGCGGTTAAGCCGCCCCATCACATTTATTCATTATAATCAAATGTATGCCTGAGTCTTACCACTCAACTGGTGAACGTTCTTGTTAGATTTTCAACATAATAGTTGTACCTTTATATCATTCACGAGAGCTTGATCCTGGTGACTGTTTTTTTTTAATTCTGGATAACCAGCATGTTGAGCCTGCTTTCATGTCAATAAAAGATTTGATAAGAATATAACAATCATGAGGGTTTGAATACTTAGTTTTTTTAACTTATTTATCATTGTTACAGTACAGGCAGATGTGCCTTATTACAATGTAAGCTAGTTCCTCTACGAGTCATGTTATGGAATAAACGTATTTTATTAAAGCTTTTGTTTTCATTACTAATCCCCATGAAAAAATTCAACATAAGTTCCATTTATATTCGTCTGCCGACCGCTGTGTCGCAATTATATAAGATAAGCTTCCTGGTTGGTCCGAACGACTATAATTCCAAATTAAAGGTGGTAGGAATTCAGTGATACTCAAAAGTACAAACAACTTCTTTTTTTATTAAACTATAAACACATTCTGAGTTACAGCTTCCAGCATCCAACATATCTTTCCTGTCTAATTTTTAAAACATTGTTCAGTCTTAAAATGAGTTCACATGATTTTGTTCAGATTTAAAAGATTGCTGCTTAGTTTTGGCTTGGGATGAGTCCTCAGAAGAATTACAAATAAATATTGTCTGTTGGACAACATTCAAGTTTGAATAACATAAGTTTGAATAACATCTAATCTCCATAGTTAAAATAAGAAAAAGCTATGTTTGCTGAAATCAAATTAAAATGAGAACTTGAAACAATGAAATTAATATGCGTTGGATATTCGTAAAGACTAAAAAATATTTCAATATTTAAATGTAATTACTTTGAAGACTCATTCCAGTTTTTATAAATCAATATGAGATTAAATAATTGATAAGACAGGTGAACACAATCAATCAATCATCCCTATCACCGAAATTCATGGAAGATTTCTGTAAAATTGGAATAGATCATTAGAGGGACAAAAATAACAATATTGAAGAACATATTCTTTTAACAAATATTTACATGATATTGCTACATTACCGTCATTTACAGACTAACATTTTAGTATACTTTTAATTACACATTGAACTATATACAGGGTATTATTATATAAACCCGGACACTTGAAACATGTTTAATTACTATTCACACATTGCGGTTCACATTGTTCATTTGATAATTGTCTTTCCTTCCGGGTATATCCCTGTATACGAAGTAGCGCGCTACTAGAAGAACACTGTCCCATTTTCTAAATTATCATTACAAATATACATTATCACTTACTTATGTAATATAAATGCCAACTGAAGTTTCTTGGATGTGATATAAAACTTAGCCTAAGCAATTTTATTATTCACATAAATTCTGTTTAGTACCTAGTAGTATGAAAGTGTACATTCAGCCAAAATGAATCAATTCCCTTAACATTTTCAATAAAAATGCTTTCAGCAAATATTTTTAAGTTTATACACCTTTTTTTGTTTAGCCCCAATATGGGATACAAAAACGTGAGTAATTTTCCTATCTTCATGGGAAGTATGTTTACGCCTCCCATCTGCCAAACTTCTACAGAGCAAAATGTGCTTTTAGATTTTGATCACAGAAATATGTGACTACAATCCTCAGTGAAACTGCACAACAAATTAATTTTTGCATAGGAATAAATATACATATTCCAACCTTCAAACTATTCGGCTAGGGCCTTAGGAACGTCATATAAATAGTCGCATTTTAGCACGCTTTGAGACAGTTCAGTTTAAACCTTAAAATAATAATTACAATATTTACAAAGTCATTTCATTATTATATTACACAAGTTATTCTGCAATATCATCCTGGCAGGTAACTTAGCACTACGCACAATACTTTGGTTATACTACACTTTTGGTATGCACTAGAATTTTGAATGCACTAGGTAATTTAATATACATTGTGGAACTGTGGGGTTCTATAGGGATATCATTTTTATAATCAAGCCTGCAATAAAGGCATAAGATATTAAGATTTGTGTTTAAAATGTTAAAATGATATAAAGGTCTATGTGTAAAAATAAGTGCAATTAAAATACAGATATGGAATTTAATTTATTAAAAATGGCAAGTCAGTCAGTCAAACAATGAAACAAACAATGTCAACTTATCAACATTATATTTCGTCCCACACATTTCCACAAGTAAAGGAAGCCATTCGTTGGGTAATCTGGCCCCATTAGTCTTATACATAATCATCACAAGTCTGATTGGTCGAGCACCATTATACCACTAACTGCTACACAATGTCACTATGAACTTTCTTTAGCCATCACTAGATATCTTCCTCCACAGAGTTATACGACATACGATAATCAATCAAAAAAAGTTATTTTCAGCATCATAGAAACACATCGTAATTAATTTACGTGTAAAACAAAGTTATAAAAATTTTGCAAGCAGTCAACCAGCCCATAAAACGAAACAATATTCTCCAAAGTTCGACCCTCATACAAAATGTGTTAACATACTAAGTTATTTGTATGTAAGGTCCAATTTTCATATTTTGATGCATCTGGGTTTCATAGGCTGGTCACTACTTGATTCCAGCATTTTCCCCAACTCATATGTAGTATAACTCATCACATCACTAATCACTGTAACCACAATTTTCACCGTCCAACACTTGTTCCACTTTGGACATCATCCGTAAACCTTCACTCATCGGTAGCAGTGGTCCGTGTACTATTTGACCTGGCCGAGCTGGTCGGGGTGGGGGGCGAGGGGGGGCGGGTCCACTCGCGCGGGGTTTTCCGCTGGCTTGAAGCAGTCTGGTTGATAGATAGATTGAATGTTTATTACTTTGTATTATTCTATCGATTTGTAATTAAGTTTATTAATAAAGAATTATCTTGTTGCACAATACTACAGTCAAGAAACGAAAAGGGCAAAAAAGCCAGAGCCAGAGCCAGGGCTCAGTGCAAAATACGACCAAAGAAGGGAAACACTGGTGTTCAGCCATTACCCCAGTAGCAACAGCTAATCAAATGCTACGATTACATTGTTCGTCTTGCTTCTGCCGCTGCCGCGAATATTGCCCGAAATACTTTCGAAGAGGTATCAACGCGAGTGAGCGTTAACTGTCGTTATACTCTTCTCGCGGCAATACGAGTGAGCGAGATAGCTATACATTTCACTAGTGCTAGTTCTTCTGATTTGCGCACAAAAAGCCGACAGAAGCGGGAGCACGGAAAGTGGCAGCGGCATGACGAGTAGCAGCGCTAGTAACCTCGCGGTGCCCACTTCCCTTCCAATTTTCCTGTCCGTAGCACGAGTAAGGGCTGCCGCAGACCAAACGTACGTTTTTGCGAGCGACAGCTCGAGCACTTTTCATCGAAATTCAAAAAAGAACCGTACGTAATTAAAATAAAGATGTCATTGCCTCGAATGACAAACGCCGCTGATTGCCGCTGGAAGATTGTGAAAGCCGTTTGTCATTCTAGCCAATGTCACCTTTATTTCAATTGCGAGTTCCTTTTCGAATTTCTAGTCAAAAGTGCTCAAGCTGTCGCTCGCAAAAACGTACGTTTGGTCTGCGGCGGCCCTAAGCCACGATTACTTAGGGCTGCCGCAGAGCAAGAGCAGTTATTCTATTCATAGAAATTCAAAAAAGAACCGTACGTAACTAAAATAAAGATGTCATTGCCTCGAATGACAAACGCCGCTGATTGCCACTGGTAGACTGTTAGAGCCATTTGTCATTCTAGGCATTGTCACCTTTATTTCAAGTACTACAACGTCTCTTTTAGCATTTCTAGTCAAAAGTGCTCCAGCTGTCGCTCGCAATAACTGCTCTTACTCTGCGGCGGCCCTTTAAAGTAGCGAAGGTTGTAAATGATATTGAACTTTTATTTATTCTTTGTATCTGTTCCCGTGTATTCCCATCCTTCACCCCCGCTAGGTTGGCTGGAAGAGATCTCTAAAAGAGATAAGCTGGCCTGTTGTTTTAATTTTAAGTTTCAACTGTATGTTTACTTGTTTCGTTACAATAAAGGATATATAAGGTGTAAAAAAATTAGCTGAGAATATTTTAAGGGGTGAACCAGTACGTGAAACTGAACAACTTTCCCCAAGGAACATAGGTCGAAATATGAAAAAAATATTTGACCCTCCCATACTTAGTGTGTTACCCGGCCGGGATAATTTGTATGGGAGGGCCAATTTTTTTTTTCATATTTCGACCTATGTTCCTTGGGGAAATTTGTTCAGTTTCACGTACTGGTTCACCCCTTAAAATATTCTCAGCAAATTTTTTTACACCATGTATATAATGTTTGTTACCTGCGGGTAGTTGGTTAGCGTCCTGCTTGTAGTTGTCGGCGGGCCCGGCAGCCATCTTGGCCTGCTGCTCCTGCTCGCGCTGCTGCCGGCGCCGCTGCTTGGACCACAGCTCGTGGCAGTCCTGCCACGTCGGCAGCTCGGGCGCTGGCATTCTGATTTAGTTGACGAATATTTAATGTATCGGCTAGCTTGATTGACAAGTAACGCTTATAAAAGTTAAGTCTCTACCTTATAGGTATAGGGATAGGGAAAATGAAACAAAATTGGAGAGAAAAGAAAAAGTAAAAATTATTATTAGCCTAAGAGATCCAACTGCTGGGCAAAAGCCCGCGGTCTTTCATTTATTGCGATCCAGTGCCAAATGCACCCGGATCTGTTGGCCAAAATCGTTTCCGGACCATGGGAACCTCAACACGGGTCTCGGCGTAGAGGGAGGCCCCGAAAACGATGGCGCCACGATCTTGATACATACTCAAAAGAGTGGACGAATTTGGCACTGGATCGCAATAAATGCAAAAGTTAAAAAGAGAGAAAAAACAAAGACAAATAAAAGACCAGGAGAAGAAGGAGGCGATGGAGAAGGATAAGAAAGAGAAGGAGAACAATTAGAAGGAGTAGGGGAAAGAGAATGATTTGAAGGAGCAGGAAGCAGGGAGAGAAGAAGTAGAAGGCATTTTTGAAAACTTAAAAAAATTTCAAGTGCGGTCAGGATTTGAACCTGCGACTTTCGTCATTACTAGTGACGACGCCTCTTCCATCTGACTGGCAAAACTAACCCGGTAGATGGAGCCGTGCCAAGCGTTACTGGCATTAAAATACACTTGCAAAATTGGCGGGCAAGGAACGAGCTGCGGTAGCCCATATGGAAGAGGCGTCGCTACTAGTAATGACGAAAGTCGCAGGTTGAAATCCTGCCCGCACTTGAAAAATTTTGCTAGTTTTCAAAAGTTTTATAACTAACACGGGAAGTGTTTTAAAATTTGGTATTCAAGTAGATGGAAGCAGAGAAGTAGTTCGACTCACTGTTCGGGCGACACGCTCTTGAGCCAGGGGCTCTTGAGCGCCTCCTCGGCGGTGATGCGGCGCTCGGGGTCCAGCTCCAGCATGCGGTCCAGCAGCGTCAGCGCCGGCAGCGGCATGAACGCGAACTGCTCGCGCACGCAGCGCTTGTGGAACCTCAACAAACAATCACAAGTACATGAAAATAAGAAATTGAAAAAAAAAATTCAATTTCTTATTTTCATTTATGAAAGTAATATAGCACTGTGAGTGCAAAATAAAACCATAGTACATTTAATTAAGCAAAGCTTCATCGCATGGTTCGAATTTCACTCTTAAGTGGACTGACCATAGTATTAGTTTCAAATAACTTATACTAGATGTCGCTTGTCGTCGCTTCGAGACGAGTACCAAGAGGTTGAAGATTTCGTCAGCTTAATTTTTTCAATTTCTTATTTTCATTTATGAAAGTAATATAGCACTGTGAGTGCAAAATAAAACCATAGTACAATCACAAGTACAATCAATTTGATCGTTTGACGATCGTGTATAACAAGTTAACAAGTGATGGTGCCGATTACAGCAACATTTAGGTACTGACAGCAACAATGTCCAATCCCCAAAATATCCAGCCTTTTTTAAAATATTTAATGCGCAGAATGTCCAATTCCAAAAATGTCCAGCGCTTAAATAATGCCGAATGCTCACAGTGTCCAATTGACTAATTCCCAGAATGTCTAATCATGTTAAGTGCAAGTTCAGTTCTGTTTATGAAACTGAACAACATTCCCATGAAATTTTGAAACATAATATAGGGTTCCGTACATGAAGGGTAAACGTTTTTGAATAATATAAACAGATTTCCTAGCAAATATTAAAAAAAACTTATTAATATTTAGTATAAGAGTCCATGGGAAAAGTTGTTCAGTTTCATGAAAGGAACAGAACTTGCATTTATGGCGAGTGACAGGAGGTGATGACAATAGGCAGAATGGAGGGTTCCAGGTGGTGTCGGGAAAAGGGTAGCTACCCTGCCTGGCCGGGTGTTGTGTGCAGGGGACCGACTGGTCCACCTGGATAGAATTGAAAGTTGTATATATGCGTTGCGCGGTGAAACACTTCGATACCGCGTTTCAGGCTCTTTGTTCTGTCACGTGGCGCCATCTTGCAGCTATGTTGGAACTTCTGTTGCGTCTTGCTTGCTCGTGAACCACTTTGAGTGAGCTTCTTGTCGTAGCTCCCAGAGGTCGCTACACTTTTAAACATGATTGGACATTTTAGGGATTAGACGGTTTAGAAAATTAAACATTTTGGCAATTAACAGAACATTATGGACCTAAATGGACAAGTCCGACAATGGTGACACGTTTAACAAAATTTAATATCATGGCTAAGATTGAAACAGTTACAACTAACGCCAAGTGAGTAGTGAATGTTTACCTTTTCGGTCGCAGCGTGTGCCAGAGCGGCAGGTTGACGACGTTGGGCCACACGCCGGGCACGGGCGTGCCGCACACGCGAGAGATCATTTCTAACTGCATCATTTCTATATTTGCCTGCAAATTTCAGGGGAAACGATTTGAATTTCGAAAATTAAAATATATATCTTATAAAATAGTCCTTTCGATTTATCAGGATCTTTTAATATTTTAAGTCGAAATAAAAAAAAGAATCTGATGTATATACTGTGTCAGAGCTAGAATCAAAGTACAAAAAGAAAATTATGGTTTTTCAAAGCAAAATTTTCAATTAAGAGAAAATATTTTAGGATTAGGTCAGTTCTACTCGTGAAACTGAACAACTTTCTCCAATGAGCATAGAAACATGAAAAAAAGTACAAAAACTGGGAGGTCAGATTGTTTTTCATATAACGCTCTATGTTCCTTTGGGAAAAGTTGTTCAGTTTCACGAGTAGAAATCACTAGAAAAATATTTGCACAGAATTAAACAGTCGTAAGAGGCGGCTAAGGGACTTGAGGATGTGTATTGCAGTTTTAGGCAATGGGCTGACAACCTGTCACTATGGCGATACACAATTTTCCGGATGACCCTCAAATGTTTGTCAGACGTTGCGTAAATGTCCATTTTATGCGGCCATTTATGCAAGGGATTATAGGCGTGATATGTATATGTATTTTATTTTATTTTTATTTTATTTTATTTGGGAGATTAACAGTTTTATACAACAGTTAGACCAGATTAATAAATTATATCGGACTAATAACAAATCACCACCTATAGTGTATTACCGTTGAACAAAGTAAAAAATTGAAATTTTGAATACATTTGAAAATTTTGAAATTTGAAATTAAAAAAAAGAGCAGTGAAAAAAAAAAGAGATTAAAAAATCTACATGTTTTCGAATGCATATCTGGCTAGAAGTCGCTTTATGGTTGAAACACTGGTACAGAATATATCTGTGTCAATATCTTTTGGTAAGTCACAGAACGCGGATAAGAAACGAATTTTTCCTATAATTTGTTTTAGCAGAAGTTGCTGACAACAGTGGGCGCTGTCTAAACCGAAGTTGATTAGTCCGCAGATAAAATTTTGATTAAAGTTCTGGGCTGTCTATACTGCCATTTAGAATTTTAACTAGACAACATATGTCACTAATATTACGCCTAGTTTCTAGAGGCAAAAAGTGATACCTTTTACATCTCTGAAGGTATGTATGTAAACTAACCTGAAACAGGGGATGTTTCAAGAAGAGCTCGCCCAGTATACAGCCCATGGACCACACGTCCACCGCTGGCCCGTAGCGCTCCTCGCCGAGCAGCAGCTCCGGCGGCCGGTACCACAGGGTGATCACCTTGTTGGTGTACGGGCGCTGCCGGTCCTCCGCCGACCACAGCCGAGCCAAACCAAAGTCGCCCAGTTTCACTTCGCCCCTGGAAGTACAACAAGTTCCTCGTTAGTTCTAGATCTGAACAACTGCTAAAGTATAGAATTTTCGAAAATTCATATCAAGCCATATTACGTTCTCGTATTGAATTTGACCTTGTAACGGGCCTTGCAATCGCCGGTCCGGATGTTTGGACAAGAGTTAAACTGAGTTTTTTTGGAGTGTAGATAAAATAGTGTATGCAACTGTTATAATTAGGTATTAGAATGCTCGTGTCAAACAATTATCAGACACTCGCATTCTAATGACCCCCATTATATGACAGTTGCATAAACTACTATTTCAGTTATCATTAATCTTAAATTGCATATTTTGAAAAAAGGATGAATGGGATTGATGCAAAGATGGTCGATTTCAAGAAAAAATCTTTAAACCATTACGCGAATTATGCTTTCTTCACAAAATCTACTGACTAGAAAATAAGAAAATGTATAAAACATCTTCACCCTTGATGACTTATAAATGACGCTAACGATGACTAGACGATGACATAATTTGAATATGAATTAATACTTTTGCGAGAGTTACAAAAAAAAAATAGAAAACTGTATTTTTTTTATCTCGACTATGATTAACTTTTTCTTTGTGCATTTGTATTTTAATACACATACTCAAAACATTAGAGGAATTTTAAAAATGGAGCAAACAGGCCAGCGGGCAGACAATCAGACCAGTGGTCGGATGATATCACCGAGTCGACGGGATCTCTATGGATGAGTTTAGCACAGGATCGTGAAGATTAGAGCAGTAGAGAAAAGGCCTATGTCCTGCAGTGGGTGGATATTGACTGATGATGATGACCTATATTTTCAATACAAACCATAAAAAAATATCCGGCATACCCAATTCATGAAATGCTGTTTCAGTAATTACAATGGCGCACACTCACTTGTTGTTCATGAGTATGTTGCTGCACTTGATGTCGCGATGCAGGAAGTTCTTGCGGTGGCAGTAGGCGAGCCCGTCCAGCAACTGGCGCATGATGGACGCCTTGTGCTCAGTAATGACAATGTCACACACTCACTTGTTGTTCATGAGTATGTTGCTGCACTTGATGTCGCGATGCAGGAAGTTCTTGCGGTGGCAGTAGGCGAGCCCGTCCAGCAGCTGGCGCATGATGGACGCCTTGTGCTCAGTAATGACAATGTCACACACTCACTTGTTGTTCATGAGTATGTTGCTGCACTTGATGTCGCGATGCAGGAAGTTCTTGCGGTGGCAGTAGGCGAGCCCGTCCAGCAGCTGGCGCATGATGGACGCCTTGTGCTCAGTAATGACAATGTCACACACTCACTTGTTGTTCATGAGTATGTTGCTGCACTTGATGTCGCGATGCAGGAAGTTCTTGCGGTGGCAGTAGGCGAGCCCGTCCAGCAGCTGGCGCATGATGGACGCCTTGTGCTCAGTAATGACAATGTCACACACTCACTTGTTGTTCATGAGTATGTTGCTGCACTTGATGTCGCGATGCAGGAAGTTCTTGCGGTGGCAGTAGGCGAGCCCGTCCAGCAGCTGGCGCATGATGGACGCCTTGTGCTCAGTAATGACAATGTCACACACTCACTTGTTGTTCATGAGTATGTTGCTGCACTTGATGTCGCGATGCAGGAAGTTCTTGCGGTGGCAGTAGGCGAGCCCGTCCAGCAGCTGCCGCATGATGGACGCCTTGTGCTCAGTAATGACAATGTCACACACTCACTTGTTGTTCATGAGTATGTTGCTGCACTTGATGTCGCGATGCAGGAAGTTCTTGCGGTGGCAGTAGGCGAGCCCGTCCAGCAGCTGCCGCATGATGGACGCCTTGTGCTCAGTAATGACAATGTCACACACTCACTTGTTGTTCATGAGTATGTTGCTGCACTTGATGTCGCGATGCAGGAAGTTCTTGCGGTGGCAGTAGGCGAGCCCGTCCAGCAGCTGGCGCATGATGGACGCCTTGTGCTCAGTAATGACAATGTCACACACTCACTTGTTGTTCATGAGTATGTTGCTGCACTTGATGTCGCGATGCAGGAAGTTCTTGCGGTGGCAGTAGGCGAGCCCGTCCAGCAGCTGGCGCATGATGGACGCCTTGTGCTCAGTAATGACAATGTCACACACTCACTTGTTGTTCATGAGTATGTTGCTGCACTTGATGTCGCGATGCAGGAAGTTCTTGCGGTGGCAGTAGGCGAGCCCGTCCAGCAGCTGCCGCATGATGGACGCCTTGTGCTCAGTAATGACAATGTCACACACTCACTTGTTGTTCATGAGTATGTTGCTGCACTTGATGTCGCGATGCAGGAAGTTCTTGCGGTGGCAGTAGGCGAGCCCGTCCAGCAGCTGCCGCATGATGGACGCGTTGTGCTCAGTAATGACAATGTCACACACTCACTTGTTGTTCATGAGTATGTTGCTGCACTTGATGTCGCGATGCAGGAAGTTCTTGCGGTGGCAGTAGGCGAGCCCGTCCAGCAACTGGCGCATGATGGACGCGTTGTGCTCAGTAATGACAATGTCACACACTCACTTGTTGTTCATGAGTATGTTGC
This sequence comes from Tuta absoluta, assembly GCA_027580185.1. Taxonomy (NCBI): domain Eukaryota; kingdom Metazoa; phylum Arthropoda; class Insecta; order Lepidoptera; family Gelechiidae; genus Tuta; species Tuta absoluta. The sequence goes on along the minus strand of JAQAHW010000010.1, from coordinate 16,968,952 downwards.
TGCACTTGATGTCGCGATGCAGGAAGTTCTTGCGGTGGCAGTAGGCGAGCCCGTCCAGCAGCTGGCGCATGATGGACGCCTTGTGCTCAGTAATGACAATGTCACACACTCACTTGTTGTTCATGAGTATGTTGCTGCACTTGATGTCGCGATGCAGGAAGTTCTTGCGGTGGCAGTAGGCGAGCCCGTCCAGCAACTGGCGCATGATGGACGCCTTGTGCTCAGTAATGACAATGTCACACACTCACTTGTTGTTCATGAGTATGTTGCTGCACTTGATGTCGCGATGCAGGAAGTTCTTGCGGTGGCAGTAGGCGAGCCCGTCCAGCAGCTGCCGCATGATGGACGCCTTGTGCTCAGTAATGACAATGTCACACACTCACTTGTTGTTCATGAGTATGTTGCTGCACTTGATGTCGCGATGCAGGAAGTTCTTGCGGTGGCAGTAGGCGAGCCCGTCCAGCAGCTGGCGCATGATGGACGCCTTGTGCTCAGTAATGACAATGTCACACACTCACTTGTTGTTCATGAGTATGTTGCTGCACTTGATGTCGCGATGCAGGAAGTTCTTGCGGTGGCAGTAGGCGAGCCCGTCCAGCAACTGGCGCATGATGGACGCCTTGTGCTCAGTAATGACAATGTCACACACTCACTTGTTGTTCATGAGTATGTTGCTGCACTTGATGTCGCGATGCAGGAAGTTCTTGCGGTGGCAGTAGGCGAGCCCGTCCAGCAGCTGGCGCATGATGGACGCCTTGTGCTCAGTAATGACAATGTCACACACTCACTTGTTGTTCATGAGTATGTTGCTGCACTTGATGTCGCGATGCAGGAAGTTCTTGCGGTGGCAGTAGGCGAGCCCGTCCAGCAGCTGGCGCATGATGGACGCCTTGTGCTCAGTAATGACAATGTCACACACTCACTTGTTGTTCATGAGTATGTTGCTGCACTTGATGTCGCGATGCAGGAAGTTCTTGCGGTGGCAGTAGGCGAGCCCGTCCAGCAGCTGCCGCATGATGGACGCCTTGTGCTCAGTAATGACAATGTCACACACTCACTTGTTGTTCATGAGTATGTTGCTGCACTTGATGTCGCGATGCAGGAAGTTCTTGCGGTGGCAGTAGGCGAGCCCGTCCAGCAGCTGCCGCATGATGGACGCCTTGTGCTCAGTAATGACAATGTCACACACTCACTTGTTGTTCATGAGTATGTTGCTGCACTTGATGTCGCGATGCAGGAAGTTCTTGCGGTGGCAGTAGGCGAGCCCGTCCAGCAGCTGGCGCATGATGGACGCCTTGTGCTCAGTAATGACAATGTCACACACTCACTTGTTGTTCATGAGTATGTTGCTGCACTTGATGTCGCGATGCAGGAAGTTCTTGCGGTGGCAGTAGGCGAGCCCGTCCAGCAGCTGGCGCATGATGGACGCCTTGTGCTCAGTAATGACAATGTCACACACTCACTTGTTGTTCATGAGTATGTTGCTGCACTTGATGTCGCGATGCAGGAAGTTCTTGCGGTGGCAGTAGGCGAGCCCGTCCAGCAGCTGGCGCATGATGGACGCCTTGTGCTCAGTAATGACAATGTCACACACTCACTTGTTGTTCATGAGTATGTTGCTGCACTTGATGTCGCGATGCAGGAAGTTCTTGCGGTGGCAGTAGGCGAGCCCGTCCAGCAGCTGGCGCATGATGGACGCCTTGTGCTCAGTAATGACAATGTCACACACTCACTTGTTGTTCATGAGTATGTTGCTGCACTTGATGTCGCGATGCAGGAAGTTCTTGCGGTGGCAGTAGGCGAGCCCGTCCAGCAACTGGCGCATGATGGACGCGTTGTGGGACTCCGTAAAGTCCACCATCTTCGACTCCAGCAGACCCATCAGGTCGTGGTCCATGTACTCGAACACCAAGTAGAATGAGCCTTTGTCCTGGGAAATTACAGTTTATTAGTATCTCTTGCAGATTCTGCTAAATTGAGCAAGAGGTCCTAATCTGATGGTATAAGTTTTATGTAGTGATTCTGGCTTTGAATAGCATCACTACAAATCAACCCGTACATACATACATAAATCACGCATATATCCCTTACGGGGGAGGCAGAGCGTTAACGGCCGTAAAACGGATATTAACACCACGTCTGACAAAAGTTTGAGGGTCAATCAGATTACTGTGTATACTTCATCGAGTCATTGGACGATTCGGTGTCCCACACGAAAAGAGAGACTAAAGTGACAGGTAGTCAGCCTATCATTGCAATACACATCTAACCCTCGAGTCCCTTAGTCGCCCCTTATGCGTAACCCGTGGGTGTCATAAGCGAATAATCAACCAGGGAATATGCAGCATTCCTGTGAATATAATATCTTGCACTGCGCTCGCCCAACCGTGGCGAACTAGTGAGTTTTGACACTATCCTCCGATAGTTATGGCCGTTAATGTAATTGTATGTACAGTCGCTTGTAGCACATAAGGTAACAGGGGTACTCCAAAAGAACAAATATTTTTGTCCCTATTTTTTTTTTTTTTACATGAATATGTATTTTTTTTTTTTTATTAATGATGGGTTTGCTCTTGACTCTAGTCTAGGTCATAGGAAAGAGACAGAGTCTAAGATGGAGCGAGCTCACCCAGAAGAAGCCTGTTCACTCTTACTTTGAAGAGATTAGGGTTGTATGCTTTTGGAAACACAGACGCAGGTAGTAAATTCCACTCTTTAGCAGTGCGCATTATAAATGATGACTGGAAGCGCTTAGTCCGAATTGGTGGAATGGCCACCAGGTACGGATGGTATCCGGCGGTGCGTCTGGATGTCCGATGGTAGAAGGGAGCTGGTGGAACAAGGTCGTGAAGCTCTTGAGCACACTCTCCGAAGTACAATCTATAAAATACCGACAAGCAGGCAACCTTGCGGCGATGTGCCAGGCTATGTAGCTTGGTGTCCACCAGTTTTATGTCGCCTATGAGCCTCTTGGCCCTGCGTTCCACCGAGTCAAGAGCGGCAAGTTGGTATTTGGCTGAGCCATCCCAAAGGTGACTGCAATACTCCATGCAGGATCGGACTTGTGCTTTGTAAAGAGTTAAAAGCTGTCCAGGCGTAAAGTATCGCTTCACTCTATTCAGGACGCCCAGCTTTTTAGCCGCCGTCTGAGCCTTGTACTCGATGGTCGCGCCGAAGTTTAGATTTGATGTCAACTCCATGCCTAGAAGCTCAAGCCTGTCAGTGACTGGGACAGATGTACCCCGAAAAGTAGGTGTCCAGTCGAAAGGACTCCTTTTTGCAGTGAAAAAACACACCTGTGTTTTGGTGGCATTGAATGAGACCAGATTGTCGTCGCCCCATTGGGAGACAAGACTTAAGTCAGATCTGTTCGCTCTACCATGGCCTTTCTCAACGAACGTATTTCATCCCCACTGGTCCCTGCACCTGTCAAGTATCTCTCTGAAACGGTACTATCATCTGCGTATCCAACAATACCATGCCGAAGGAGGTCATTGATGTGCAGCAGGAAAAGAGTTGCAGAGAGAACAGACCCCTGAGGAACTCCGGCATCAATGGCCATAAGGTCAGAGGAGCAGCCGTCAACGACTACTCTGATGGACCGTTCACTAAGGAAGTTTGAAATCCAAGTACAAAAATCAGCTGGGATGCCATAAGCAGGAAGCTTGCTGAGCAGACTTGCATGCCAGACCCTGTCGAAGGCCTTCGAGATATCGAGTGAAACGGCAAGTGCTTCGCCGTTTATCTCGATGGCTTCGCCCCAGCAGTGCGTGACATACACAAGAAGATCACCAGTAGACCGCCCCCGGCGAAAGCCATATTGACGGTCACTGAGAAGACCATTGTCTTCAAGGTAGGTCAGCAACTTACTGTTAAGTACCCTCTCCATGACCTTGCATAGGATGGAGGTAATGGCAATCGGACGGTAATGGGCAGGGTCGGCACGGTCGCCCTTTTTGGGAACTGGTTGCACATTAGCAAGCTTCCAGGCCCCCGGCACCGTTCTTTCTTTAAGAGAGAGGCGGAACAAGCGTGTCAGCACAGGAGACAGTTCAGGCGCACATAGTCTTAATACTCTCGCTGGTATGCCATCAGGTCCGCTGGCCTTGTTCACGTCTAGACTGCACAATACTCTTCGAACCTCTATTTTATTTATGTATGTATATGTTTATACATACATAAATCACGCCTATATCCCTTACGGGGTAGGCAGAGCGTTAACGGCCGTAAAACGGATATTAACACTACGTCTGACAAAAGTTTGAGGGTCAATCAGATAGCCCATCGCCTAAAATAGCAATACACACCCCCGAGTCCCTTAGTCGCCTCTTACGACACCCATGAGTGAGAAATGGGGTGATGCTATTCTAAGCCGGTACACACGGCATGCCGATAAAATATGAATATGTGTTAGTAGAAAATGACTTTGCCGTGTGTTGCCGGCTGAGAATAGCATCACCCCATTTCTTGCCCGTGGGAGTCGTAAGAGGCGACTTAGGGACTTGAGGGTGTGTATTGCAATTTTAGGCGATGGGCTGACAACCTGTCACTATAGGGATACACAATTTTCCGAATAACCCTCAAATATTTGTCAGACGTGGCGTAAATGTCCGTGTTATGCGGCTGTTTACGCTCTGCCTACCCCGCAAGGGATTATAGGCGTGATATATGTATGTATGTATGTAGAAAATGACTTCCTTTATGAGCATATTTTTTTATTTTATCATGGGGTACCTTATGTGCTACAAACTGTACATGAAAAAATATTGTGTTTGTATTTCAGACACCGGCAACATGTAACATACTTTCCTGAAGTCCATGGCGTCCTGCTTGTCGGTGACGATCTCGCGCAGGTTGACGATGTTCTTGTGGTTGAGCTGGCGCAGGATCTTGATCTCGCGCACGGCGGTGATGGGGAAGCCCTCCTTCTCGTTCTCGAGGCGCACCTTCTTGAGCGCGACGAGCTGGCCGGTGTTCTTGTCGCGCGCCTTGTACACCTGCCCGTACGTGCCTTCGCCTATTTGGGTGATCACCTGAAACACCAGAAATATTGGTGATTAAAAACAACAATAGTGGGTATTCTAGGGGTTAAATTATTACAATAGCACAAAGATACATTTGCAAATATTTTAAGGGTTAGTTCTGTAGCAATGCGACCTCCGGGCATCGCACTATTTTGTCAACACTGTCCACCACCAACTTCTATCTCATCTTTCACATTTGAATTTTGAATCGCTGTCGTTCCAAGACGCCATTTTCCAGCAGATCAATCAGGCAGTCTAAAAACCCCAGACTGAACGAGACGAGTGTTTTTAAGTTATAAAGCCCTCGTACAGTAGTTTGTGAAGTGTTCACCAAATCTTTCCGGATCACTGTTTTGAACCCTTAGAGGTAAGTCGCCTGCCTCGGCCTTATTTAGATCCAGACCTTTGTTAAAATAGTCCGTAAACCTTGTAAATATCATTCCTAATCATTGTACATTTTCTAGGGTTCTTCCCCCCATATTAAATCTTCATCAACCAAACAAAGAGTTTCATTGCCTACCCTGACGATTGTCGCGGCGACGACGTGACAGTTCTACTCGTACAACTGAACAACTATCCCAAAAAACATAGGTCGAAATATACAACAAAAATTGGACCTCCCATACTAAGCGAAGCGATCTTTTAAATTTTGATGAGAGGTCTAATTAACGTGTAGAAATCACCATAATATTTGCACTGAATTTAGTAGTACCTTAACTAAACGGGATTACTTAGCACGATAGATTATTTTAGTGAATGTCCGATATTCCGGCACAGTTGCATGCGCATCTCGAGCCACGGAACATCTGGGTACGTATGACCGCGAATGTTCAAAATTTCAATTTGAATATTTACATGTAGCGTTAAGTTACATGCCGTGTGATTAACCTAGCCAGCCTCGAGGCAATGCCTGCCTTTATTTTTATCCCACCCGAGACGATTTTCTATCAAGACAACACATATTATAGAAATGAGAAAATTGTGTTACACAATAATTTTTTTTACAATGACGGATCATGACGTCAATAAGTGAAAGTTTGTTACCTCTTCACGCTGAAACGGCTTGACCGATTTGGATGAAATTTTGAACACAGGTAGAATATAACCCGGAATAACACATAGGCCACTTATTACCGCGGGAAAACAACTATTACCACGTAAAAATGAGTGGCAGCGAGTGAAACCGCTGGGCGGAAATCTAGTATCTTATATATGTTAATTTCATTTCATTTTTAAACAGATTATCACAATATCAATGATTGTCAAAGTGAGTACCTGGAATCCATCGACGCACTTCTCTCCCCAGTCCTTGGCGTGATGCGTGGGAGTGGCTACAGGCACCACCTTCGACCCTCGCCTCTTTAGGATGCGAGGTCGCTTCAGCTTTGGACCAGACTGGAAACATAAAACGCTTATTAGTTACTTGCAATACATACAGGGTGTAAGGGACAGCCCTCTGAATACTGATAGGGTGCATTCAGACCATGTAACTGAACAACTTGCCATAAAAACATATTTCAGGAAACGTGATTTTGTATGGGAGGTCAAATATTTTTTGTCGTTTCCTGACATATGTTCCTAGGGGTAAGTTGTTGACGGCCGATGTGGCGCAGTGGTAGTGCGACTGCCTGCGACGCAAAGGTTCCGGGTTCGATTCTCGGTGGGACACGCACAAAATTGATATTTATCACTTAGTGAATTTGTTCCCGGTCTGGCATTGCAGGGTGAACCACCGGAATGTCCGAAAAGAAATGGTTCCGTGCTTCGGAGGGCACGTTAAGCCGTCTGTCCCGGTTGCAGTCTATGATAACTTAGACGGCGGTCGTTACACAACCATGTCACAGGCCTACTATAGGCCCGATGTAGTAGGCCTCTGACACCAGGGTTCATCGGGTCGTTGGACGACTCGGTGTCCCACACTACAAGAGAGAGAGAGTTGTATTTTAATGGTCTGCATGCGCCCTATCAGTATTCGGAGGGCTGTCTGTCCCTTACACCCTGTATATGTATTGAATGAAAAATAATGAAGATTTAACATTTAGTTTAGGCTAATCAACTACTATCCATACTTACACTGTCCCTGGGCCGCTTGGAGGTGAACATGTGCGAGTAGTGGTCGCGGCGCGACGTCGGCGGCGGCGTGGAGCCGTCCAGCTCGTCCCCGCTCAGCTCCTCCGAGCCGGGTATCACTGGAACAACCACTTCTGCTACTTACACTGTCCCTGGGCCGCTTGGAGGTGAACATGTGCGAGTAGTGGTCGCGGCGCGACGTCGGCGGCGGCGTGGAGCCGTCCAGCTCGTCCCCGCTCAGCTCCTCCGAGCCGGGTATCACTGGAACAACCACTTCTGCTACTTACACTGTCCCTGGGCCGCTTGCAGGTGAACATGTGCGAGTAGTGGTCGCGGCGCGACGTCGGCGGCGGCGTGGAGCCGTCCAGCTCGTCCCCGCTCAGCTCCTCCGAGCCGGGTATCACTGGAACAACCACTTCTGCTACTTACACTGTCCCTGGGCCGCTTGCAGGTGAACATGTGCGAGTAGTGGTCGCGGCGCGACGTCGGCGGCGGCGTGGAGCCGTCCAGCTCGTCCCCGCTCAGCTCCTCCGAGCCGGGTATCACTGGAACAACCACTTCTGCTACTTACACTGTCCCTGGGCCTCTTGGAGGTGAACATGTGCGAGTAGTGGTCGCGGCGCGACGTCGGCGGCGGCGTGGAGCCGTCCAGCTCGTCCCCGCTCAGCTCCTCCGAGCCGGGTATCACTGGAACAACCACTTCTGCTACTTACACTGTCCCTGGGCCGCTTGGAGGTGAACATGTGCGAGTAGTGGTCGCGGCGCGACGTCGGCGGCGGCGTGGAGCCGTCCAGCTCGTCCCCGCTCAGCTCCTCCGAGCCGGGTATCACTGGAACAACCACTTGTGCTACTTACACTGTCCCTGGGCCGCTTGCAGGTGAACATGTGCGAGTAGTGGTCGCGGCGCGACGTCGGCGGCGGCGTGGAGCCGTCCAGCTCGTCCCCGCTCAGCTCCTCCGAGCCGGGTATCACTGGAACAACCACTTGTGCTACTTACACTGTCCCTGGGCCGCTTGGAGGTGAACATGTGCGAGTAGTGGTCGCGGCGCGACGTCGGCGGCGGCGTGGAGCCGTCCAGCTCGTCCCCGCTCAGCTCCTCCGAGCCGGGTATCACTGGAACAACCACTTGTGCTACTTACACTGTCCCTGGGCCGCTTGGAGGTGAACATGTGCGAGTAGTGGTCGCGGCGCGACGTCGGCGGCGGCGTGGAGCCGTCCAGCTCGTCCCCGCTCAGCTCCTCCGAGCCGGGTATCACTGGAACAACCACTTGTGCTACTTACACTGTCCCTGGGCCGCTTGGAGGTGAACATGTGCGAGTAGTGGTCGCGGCGCGACGTCGGCGGCGGCGTGGAGCCGTCCAGCTCGTCCCCGCTCAGCTCCTCCGAGCCGGGTATCACTGGAACAACCACTTGTGCTACTTACACTGTCCCTGGGCCGCTTGGAGGTGAACATGTGCGAGTAGTGGTCGCGGCGCGACGTCGGCGGCGGCGTGGAGCCGTCCAGCTCGTCCCCGCTCAGCTCCTCCGAGCCGGGTATCACTGGAACAACACAACATTCATTCATCACAACATCATTGGCCTCACACATCTGTGACAGATTTAATCAGTGTCTGAGGCAAGACTTTTATCCGCGTGACGCGGGTGAAGTGTCCTCTCCACAGACACTGCGTTGCCTGGGACGCAATTATGGAAAACGCAGGGCTGCCCAGGACCTGCGCCACCCTCTCGGCCTTCCTGGCTGGATCCGCAGGAACGACTAGTCGATACGTGCGGAGCCAGGTCGGCTGCAGGAGTCTGCCGCGCGGTAGATCTCTGTCACACGCGCCCCCAGGAGACCCCGTTCCAGGTTTAATTGTGGAGTTGGCCTCTCCAGGACCGTTGTGCTTGGGTCGGATTTATCCCTCGGTCGCTTCTTACGACCCCCACGGGAAGAGATGGGATGGTGCTATTCTACTCTGCCGGCACCACGCGGCTCACAACGGCTTACAACAGATACTATAAAAACGACTTATTATTTTTATCTACACCCGTCTCATAATGTTCGAATTATGAACTCTAAAACAGTTGCATAAAGACCTACTTTATGCATTCTGCCTAGCGGTGGGTCACTCACGAATGAACGAATGAAAAGAGAGCGATCTTTACAAAAAGCTCACTCACTCTTGCGTTCAGTGCAATTCATGTTAGATCTTGCGCTCCTAGCGCTCTTCAGCTCTCTTCACCCGCCCGAGAGATCGCGAACGAATGCGAACGCGAAGCGAGCGATCAACGAGGACAGATGCATACTGCCTATAGAAATTACAGTTTCATAGAAATTACAAAAGCGTAATGACTTAATGAGAAAACTCTTACTTCGATAAAGTTGAGAAATGAAACGAAGGTTTTTTGCCGATACTCATATCACCATCTTAGGCCACACCTGTCAGTTGTTGTTGTACGGTAATTGTTTGGTTGTTGTTTAGTTGTTTCATTAGATTGTTGTTCAGTTGTTGTTGTTAAGATGTTATTCTGAATTTGTTCAGATGTTGATCAGTTGTTGTTAAGATGTTGTTCAGACGTTGTTCAGATGTTGTTCAGTATTCGTTCAGTTGTTGTTCGGTTGTTGTTCCGATGTTGTTCAGTTGTTTAGTTAAGTTATTATTTAGCCTCATCATCTGAACAACTGCAAAAGTATACATTTTAAAAATTCTTATCAAGCCATATTACGTTCTCGAATTGAATTTGACCTTGTATCGGGCTTTGCAATCGCCGGTGCGGACGTTCGGAAAAGTGTTTAACTGTTTTCTTTTTTTAGTTTCGATAAAATTGTGTATGCAACTGTTATAATTAGGCATTAGACGACAGTTGCATAAACTACTATTTTGTCTTCGACTGTAAATCGGGCTAAATTCGGCAAAATACTAGAGCAGAGACGACACTTCGCCGTATTATAGCTACTTGGGCACGATGCGCCTTCTAAACTCGGACGGATAATAATGTCAAGTAAAAGTGCACAAAAATCAAGTTTAGCTAGCAATGAGTGCTAAATGTTGTCGCTCACCGGGCGGCATGGGCAGGTTCATGATGCCGGATTTCTTCGGCTTGTCGGGCTTCTTCACGGGGCTCGGGGAGGGCGTGCTCAAAGGACTTTCGTTCGCTAGTGATTTGATGTCTTCCACCTGAAAATATGATATCATTTATACATACATACATACATATAATCACGCCTATTATCCCTTGCGGGGAAGGCAGAGCGTAAACGGCCGCAAAAACGGACATTTACGCCACGTCTGACATATATTTGAGGGTCATTCGGAAAATTGTGTATCGCTATAGTGATAGGTTGTCAGCCTATCGCTTAAAATTGCAATACACACCCTCAAGTCCCTCAGTTGCCTCTTATAACTCCCACGGGAAAGAAATGGGGTGATGCTATTCTAAGCCGGCATCACACGGCTAACATACATACAAATAATCACGCCTCTTTCCCATAGGGGTAGGCAAAGACTACATCTTTCCACTTGCTACGATCCTGACACACCTCTTTCGCTTCTTCAACATGCATCAAGCTATTCATACATGCTCGTCGGTTTAGGGTACTCTTGACCTGACCTTTTCACTATTTAAATATAAGTAAAATATACTTATTTAGATTTTTGAAAAGCGTAGGCATTAATGCTACCTAGCATTTAGGCCGCCTTGTTGTACTGTTTGTTTAAGTTTGTGTTTTAAATTGTTGTATTTGTTTTTTGTGCAATAAAGAATTATGTTATGTTATTGAATACTCTAAAGAAAGGGGCGACACTATAACCAAGTATAGGCCAATATGTTTTGCACTAACAAAGCAACTCCCAATCTTTTCATTTTCAACTTCAACAGCCACAGTCCACTGCTGGACATGAGACTTCCGAAATTGAGGGGTATTTGCCATACTCACCACGCTTGACGGGCGGATAGACGAACGCAGTGCAAGGTGTTGTATTCACAGGGAACGCTGCTGCCCATTCCTTAGATGATTATCCCTTAGACGCTTTTAATGTCACCCACGGGCATAAATAGGGTGATGTTACCCAAGCTGGCACCACACAACATTCACACATTCATTCACCTAGTGTAGTGGGGGTTGCTAAGGGCTACTGCATGTTAGATTTTCCATTACTCTGTTAGCATTTTAATGTAATCACTTAACTTTTTTTTTTATTAATGATGGGTTTGCTCTTGACTCTAGTCTAGGTCATAGGACAGAGACAGAGTGTAAGATGGAGCGAGCTCACCCAGAAGAAGCCTGTTCACTCTTACTTTGAAGAGATTAGGGTTGTATGCGTTTGGAAACACAGACGCAGGTAGTGAGTTCCACTCTTTAGCTGCGCATTACTTAATGTATGTTATGTAGTGTTAGTTAGTGTACATGTTTTTCAATACATTATTTTGTATTTTTTTATATATTTTTTTTTTGTATTTTTTTGTATTTTTTTTTTTGTATTTTTTTTTATTTTTTGTATTTTTTTTTTATTTTTGTTTTTTTTTTTATTTTTTGTGTTTTACACATCAGAAAGTAAGTTTTCATATTTTATATCTATAAATAGAAGTATGCAGACCTGTGTGTTGGGCGGCATGGGCAGCTTGGTGAGGCTCTTGGGCTTGGGCGGGGGCGGCTGGCTGTTCTGGTTGTACACGCCCTCCACCACGCTGCCGCCCACCTTGGGCAGGGGGGGGAGCGGCGCGCTGCCGGGGGGCGGCGCTGGCGGAGTGTCCACCGCTTTCTGGAAAGTTTGGATTCGTTATTATTGAGGAATTGCAAAATTACAGCGCAGGGTTTGAACCTGCGTCTTTTGGTAGCAGTACTAACGACGCCTCTACCGACTGGGCTATCGCGGCTTACCTGCCGTTGGTGGAATTATGCAAGTATATCATGCCAATAACGCTTGGCATGGTTCCATCTTAATTTTATACCCAACACATTGAAGTGTTTTAAATTTTGTATAATTTCTCAATACGGGATAACAATCCTCTATAATTAGCAGTCACTTTCAGTCAAATAGGTTTGGAAAAGGAAAGTAGATATCGAAGTCATGTTATGTCTTATAATTTGACGCCAATAACCCTTCATCAACCGAAATGAGTCGATGATGAAAACAATGACGTATAAATTGACTAGTAATGGCGTACAACCCATCACAATTTTTTTACATGGCAGGACTTAGATATCTCCCTACCTTTTCTAAACTTATTTGCCGAAAAGTGACAACACTAGATTTAGGTAAGTAAATAGAATTTACATCTCGAATTGAAACTAATATCGACCTCAAGCTTCTTACGACACCCACGGAAAAGAAATGGGGTGAATAGTATTCTTAGCAACACGGCATACACGTATATAAGGTCCTATTAAATTCAGTACAAATATTTTTAGGCTGAGCTTTACTCGTAAAACTGAACAACTTTTCCCAATAAACATTAAATACGAAAAATAAAATTGCACCTCTCATACAAAGTGACACTTTTTTTGAACATTGTTGTATGGTAGGTCCAATTTTTTTTTTCATATTTCGAGCTATATTTATTGGGAAATGTTGTTCAGTTTTACGAGTAGAACTCACCCTAAAATATTTGCACTGAATTTAATAGGACCTTATATAATGAGTGATTCTTAACTAACCTCAGATACTTCGGCAGTGTCTCCGTTATGCGGCACGGCGGCGAGGTCGGCGGCTGCGGGCGGGGGCGGGTGCGCGGGGGGCGGGGGCGGCACGGGGCGCGGCGGGGGGTCGGCGGCGCGCGGCATCGGGATGTCGACCACCTCCTTCTGACCCTCACAGTTCTCGCCGTTTTCTTTCGACTGTGGGAACAAACATATACGGGGTGTAAGGGGACGGTGTACCGAAAACTTTGCAGACATGATCAGACCAAGAAACTGAACAACTTTTTCTATGGAAGCTATGTTTGTAAACGAGAATTTTTTTTCGACCTACAAAATTCCCGATCAGCTGACTGCCTTTCTATGGAAACTCGAAAAAATAATATATCTCACTACTCTCAGCTCAGCTCCATAGTAAAAGTTGTTCAGTATCATGGTCGGATCATGCCTGCAAAGTTTTCGGTACACCGTCCCTTACACCCTGTATATAAATATCGTAGAAATAGAAAGTCCTTCATTGAATAAAGTTTGAGTGTCTAACCGCACGTGAGCTTGACTGTACCTACCCAGAAAACGGTACTTACCATGTTAGACACTAAAGTTTATGCAATGGGTGACTATCAAAATGTTTTTCAGACGTGGGGTAAATGTTCGTTTTTACGGCCATTTACGCTCTTCTTACCCCGTAAGAGATACAGGCGTGATATATGTATGTATGTAGCTGTTGTCAAAGGAATTTGTACTTCTGAAGTGAGCGGCGCTTGTCATTGCTTAGAAAAAAGATTGAAGATTTGGAAGTGTCAGTGTAGGCGCTGGTTGCTCAGTTGGTAGAGCAGTGGGACGGTACCCCTCAATCCCGGGTTCAAGCCCCGGCGGGCGCTGACATATTTTCAATTTCTTATTTTCATATATGGACGTAGTTACGCAGAAAGGACCCAATCCACAAAATTTTCAAAAATGAGTTAGTGTTACCAGAGGGGTCTATAAGGTCAGATCTTTCATTTAGCAGAAGAGACTTACGCTTAGACAAGCCAAAGGCAGCGTTATGAACACAAGGGACCAATCCACACTTAGAGGAGTAAATATTTTTTATCAACAGTAAAGACCCAAACTTCTTGACTCGTTTCTGATTTATTAGGTTTCAGTACACCAGTTCCATTTCAAATATAGCTAAAAAGATTCAAACCACCTGAGTCGCTTTACATAAAATATTCTTGTGTTATACGGTAGAATTTCTTATTTATCAAAAACGACTCACACCATTTAGGTCCTTTCTTATAAATATATACGTCCAGGTTTAATTCAGCTGAAAGGACTCAAACTATGTGGCCTCCACTCGAGAACCCGTTTACTCCACCATCCATCGGTTCTACGACAGATGTGCCCAGCCCACTGCCACTTCAGTCTGCTAGACTATGTCTGTTACTTTGATCTTTTTGCGATCTTTTTTTTAGAGATACCGAGCATAGACCTTTCCATAGCCCTCTAAGTGACTTGTAGCCGGTGAGCCAATTTACTGTCAGGTTCCACGTCTCGGCTCCATAGGTCATCATTGGCAGGACACACTGATCGAACATCTTGGTCTTGAGGCATTGTGACTAGGGTGATTCCAGAATATGAAGTAACTTCCCAAATGCTGCCCAGCCCAGCTGCACTCTTCTAATGATTTCAGCATCAAAGTTGCCTATACCCAGCTGCAAATTTTTCCCAATGTACACATACTTCTGGACAACTTCAAGGGCTATACCTTCGACGGAGACCGGCTCGGGGATGATGTGTTGATTCAATAAGACTTCCGTCTTGTCCAAGTTCATCCCGAGTCCAACACGTCTCGAGGCGACATTGAGATTGGTCATCATTTTTTGCAGATCCTACAGCGTGGCTGGAAGCCGTCAAATCTTAATACCAAACGAATCGTAACGACTCTCTAGAAACAGCTTATAGAAGTAGCTCAGAAGTGTAATCGGACTATAGTTTTTTAAGAGGGTTTTGTCTCCTTTCTTGAAAGACAATGCCACAGCACCTCTTCTCTACGCCTTCGGGGTTGTCCCATGGGCTATAACGGTATATATCGCAAATAAACATCTTTATCTTTATAAGTTGAATAGCCTTTTCTACCAGCCTTAAGTAGCTTAGAGGCCACTCCGTCTTGTCCGGGAGCCTTTTCATTGTTAAGGTGTCTAAGAGCCGCCCCGATTTCGTCTACATCCACGTCCGGGAGATCGTCTGTAAAGTGACGAGAGAGTGGAGCTCTGAGGTCTGTGGTCACGTCAGGTGGAGGTTTCTGCGCATGAGAGGCATACAAATTTCTGTAGAAGTCCTCCATTTCGGCGAGAATATCTAGAACCGATGTGGCAGTTACACCATTCGAGGTAGTTAGCTTAGTTAGATGACTCCTTTCCAGTGTCTTGGTAAAGACTTTCGACCTCCGATTTTCTCAATCGCCTCCTTTATGAAGCGAGTGTTCCAGCTTCGGAAGTTGCGTCTCACCATACCTCGGATCTTTTTTTTTCGACTGGGGATCTGGCATAGCATCCTCTGGTGTTTCCCGCCTTTCTGTTCGCCTTTTCCGAAAGTGAGTCCCTCCCGTTTATATTTGAGTTGGAACTCTAGGAACTCACCATGTCCGGCTTGGGGCAGATTGGGACGGAGAACTGGCCTTACTATGCGGTTTCTTTCTAGCTTGAAGTTGATATTTAGGGTACTTGTTACAAGTCGGTGATCGCTTCCGGTATTGAACCTGTTGATCACTAAGACATCCCTAAATAAATATATTTTATCCGTCATGATAAAGTCAATCTCGTATTTCGTCCTACCGTGAGGGCTCTGCCAGCTCCACTTTCGTTTTCGTTCCAGCTTTTTCTGAAAGAAGGCGTTCATACAGAACAGCCTTTGCCTGTTGAGAAAGTTGTCCAGCATTTGGCCCCTTTGGTTTATGGTCTCGTAACCATGTGGTCCCAAGCCCAATTCGCCGCGCTCCTGTCCGACCTTAGCGTTGAAGTCCCCCATGACAACAGTGAAGTGGGTCTTAATAGTACGGTGTATGGCCCTCGTCACTGCGTCGTAAAGGGCCTCCACTTCTTCGTCTGAGCTGCTCGAATTCGATGACCTTGAGAGTGTATCTCTTGGTCCATTTCGGTAAGAGGTACGCTACGCTTGTCGAGACACTGCAGATCTCCTTCACGTTGTCACGGAGAACTTTGTTGACGAGGAACCCTTGTCTAAAGTAGAATAGATGACCTGATTCTAGGGTTATAGTGTCCTCCCCCACTCTTCGGGCTTCTGACAACCCAACAACATGCCACCGTATCTTTTCTAATTCTAACTCAAGGATTTGGAGGCTCTCATCAAGCCGCAAACTGCGTCCATTAAACGTCGCCAGGGTCAGTTTGTGGCAGCCATTGTCTTTAGCCCGGGGATTCTTCGCACCGCCTGCCTCACCATGACCCGGGCCGCTACTGGGGCCCGGGGCAGTAGGGTGGCCGAGAACTAGAGGCCGTTTTATTTTAGATCTATCCATAGGGGGTTTTGCCCAATAGTCACCACATTGGACAGGCGGGTTGGTGACCGCAGTGTGTGGTTCTGGACTATGTTTTCAAATACTGAAAGCGCTGCTGCCCACTTCCCGGAAGCCCTCAATCGCTTCTTACGATACCCACAGGCGGACTAGGTTGGTGCTATTCTACCCTGACACCACACGGCAAATAAATAGCAGAAATTAAATTAAATGATTTGATGTCAATGTTCTATTTAAATACCGAAGGCTTGTTTACAGACTGCATTTGAAATGCTGTTGTCAGAACAGGACTATGAAGATATTACTATTACTATTATTCACCATCATTGGCCTCACACGTCTGTCACAGACGATTTAAAGTCAATCATGATCTCAATCTTTGATTAAAATTCTTTTTTTGCAATAAATTGCTTGTTTTATTTTTTAAATACATATTGTTTAGTACAAGTAATATTCTGAATCGTTTTTATGAAATATTTTTGTAACCTGTCTCATACAAATACATATTTAACAAAAAGGACTCAACTCTGTTTTTATCAAAATTGCAGACAAACGCACAATTAAACTAGCATGTTTCTTTTAAATATATAATGTATACTTAACTAGACATTGATATAAAATATAATAAAAAACCATTAATACGTTTATCCTGAAGAATACCAATCTGAACTTTAAAACGTCATTGCTCAAAAGTGACTCAATGTGGCTTGAGTCCTTTCTGTGTAACTACGTCCATATAATAATATTCGTTAGTATACAAAAATATAATCATAAATACAAATGTCATATTACCTGTAGCAAGCTGTCAGCCGTGACGTTGGATAGTTCATCGAGCACTTCAACTTTATCCGACGCTGCATTGGATATCGCACCTTGAGACTCCTCCTCTTTTTGATTCAAAATCTCTTGCAGTTTCTGTACAGACAAAATTATATGTCACATTCACACAATGCCAATATAGACTGGGAAATAATAAGGGAAGTGGGCAGAGCAAGCATGTACACATATATTCCGGGTGAGCTCCTGCTCCCCACCATACAGTCAGGTGTAGATTTCATAGCCCCGGGGCTAAAATTGTAAAGTCCAGGACTAAAAAGAAAAATGTCAGTGAGGTCAGTAATAAAATCACGCCAATCAAAGCGTTATCGTCAATATAGAGAGGAAGGCTTAAAAACTTGAATGGATAGTATAAAAGATGATATGAAGCAAAAAGATGTAAACGAAGATTTGATGGCTGATATAGATGAATGGAAGGGATAAGGGCAGGCAGATGATAATGAAACTGAAATCTATTATATAGTAGGTATGTACCTTAGCTCTCTTATGCTTGTCTTTGACGAGTTCAGCGAACAGGCTGGTGTCGCTGATCTTCTCCTTCAAGTCTATCTTCCTGTGCAGCAGTGTCGCGGGCGGACTTGGTGAGTGTTTCCCTCTGTGGAAGATATAATTTACATCAATTAAAAAATACCTTTTTTCACAGACAAATACGAAACTTACAGCCACAACACCAGTCCTCAATACTCAGCCACAACACCTAGCCCCAATTCTCAGCCACAACACCC